>OW386291.2:42172044-42877044 GCA_936432065.2 Rutpela maculata | reverse complement strand
ATTTAACTATATTGCGGAATGCACGTAAAGTCCAACTTCAGAGGGCATTTAGGACTTAGTGCCCTTGAGAACTTTCGTTCTACACATTAAGAACTACCAAAATCCAGAGTTTCAAAGAGTTTGACCGAAAGCCATTTCCCATAGGATTTTATGTTGCGAAATGCACGTAAAGTCCAACTTTGGAGGGCTATATCTCAAAACCATGAGTATTTAGGACTTAGTGCCCTTGAGAACAGAGTTTCAAAGAGTTTGACAGAAAGCTATTTCCCATAAGTATTTAACTGTGTTGGGGAATGCACGTAAAGTCCAACTTTAGAGGGCTGTATCTCAAAACCAAGAGTATTTAGGACTTAGTGCCCATGGAGACTTTTGATCTACTCATCAGGGACTACCGGAATCCAGAGTTTCAAAGAATTTGACCGAAAGCTATTTCCCATAAGGATTCTGCGGGGTCCTTTGGTACACCTATGCAGTATAGCGAGATCTGGAATTAGATTTTTTACTTTTGCTAAAAATAATATAGAAATATTTTCCATTAGATGCGATATATGCGTGATCGATCTATTTGATGTTTAATGCAATCTGAAGTATTCAATGAAAATGTTGATGTAATCATATGATTAATCGATCGTAATATTGAGATGCCAAAACAACTCAACTAGTGTTTGAAGGGTTTAAATAATAATAATTGTAACCAGCTTTATGCACTTATGATGCTATTAGAGATCATTTTTACCAACTTCAGCAAACTCTTAAATAATTGATTTGTTATGCTAATGGGTTGAAGAGCTTCTTGGCGAGTAGCTCATTAAATATTACAAACTCAGATGACGTAGATACTAGGACACGTATTCAATAATTTACTATAAAGCATATATTATTTTCTCTTTATTTGTTACAAACGTATTTTATTTTTAATCGGTTGTTGAATTATGGGCACCCTTCCAAATCTTCGACATTTTATCTAATATTATTTTAAAATATTGTATACTGCAGAAATTTTAACTATGGATACTATTGTCAGATAAAGACTAAGTTGTTCCATGTTTTATATTATTTTAACTTTAAATATTTTTATACTACAAATTGTATTGGTTTTGGCGTTGGGAGTATATCAACAAGAAATCTCCACTACCAGACATCTTCTAAACTTCTTTCAGACTTGGATCAACAGTATATGGAAAAATGGATGGTTTCTTTGAAAGATGAATACTCAAAATATGACTTTTCAGTAACTGTGTAAGCAGAAATAGAAGATATTATTTTTAAATACTATGACAACATAAAAAAATGTTTTCTACTTTTTTTTGCCTTAGATCATTAACCATTGAACCAGTTACTGAAATAAAAAAAGACGTATTTAGGTTTTTCAATCCAAAACATAAAAACAATAAATGAAAAGAACAGCAGGATATGACGGGACACACACTTCTCTCCAGGGGTCGATCAGAACATGTCTATAACTCAGACAACACGGGGTAGCAGAGGCGGATGGGTCGGCTGGGAGGACGGGAGAATTCCCGAAGGGCCGGTGACTTTGGGGCTGGTTCGATCATATGGCTGCTGTTAGTATATTGAGAAAACACCTTTCTTTGGCGTTGTAACATAACAGGTTCGGGCTGGTGCTGAAAATTTCCCGAGCCGGTTTACCCTACCCCGTCCGCCCCTACACGAAAGACCACAGAACATAGGGAGAAGTAACATGAGGAAAGACACAAAGTTTACGAGACTAACCTACAGCTTAATTTCAGTTTCTTTTATATAAAGAGTATAAAACTATTGTATATTTTCTTTCACCCAATTGACAATAAGCTCAGTAAATTAAACTGAACGAGAGCATTGCAATCTTCAACAATTTTTTGTATTAATTTAGCCTCAACTTTGCCTAGTAAGTAGTAAAATAGGCGTACGCTTCCGAACGGTAAAGAAAATTCAACGAGTGCTTCCCTCAAACAAGGACCCCTTCCTTAGACTACTAACCAATGGTGTTATCGGACAGATAGGGCGTAGTATCCAGTGCAAAATGAAGAAACATCAGAGAAACACAAGATAAGTCGGCAGTGGCAGAAAATATTCATTAGAATGAGAACCACAAAATCGACAACGAGAATATCAAGATATTGGATGTAAATATGCGGTACTACCCAAGGATACTTAGAAAATCACTATAAATTATGAAAAACAGGGACAACTTCAAGAGAGAAGATGGGTATCGACTTGGTAACACATAGTCTCCATGTATTACTTGCTTTTCCAAGCACCAGTGAAGAAACCACTTCATTCAAAATTAAGATAATTCAAATAATACCTACTTTCCCAGACAACTCGATCGGAAGAAGACCACGTATTGAATGGTCACTCTTCTGATTTTTTTCTATGGAGAACATTTAAAAAGAATTGTGTACAAAACTAATTCCAATAATTGGGTTGTTGACGAATTTTCAAAAATGGTGAAATATGGTAGTGGAGGACTTAATTTAGTTATATATTTAATTTGGAAGAAAAATTCTTAGCGCAACATATTTTAAAAAATTGTTAAACTTCGACTATTTGAATGTGCCGCGAAAACGGTAGTGACATCATAATGGCAGTTAGATGTGAACTTATATGCAGAACAGATGAAGACGAATAAGTTGACATTGCTGACAAGAAAGAAAATAACCTCATATGTCAAAAGTAAATTTGACATTTAGCTAGCAGTGATTGATGTTTGCAGTTGTTAATATTTTTTTACAAAACGACTAAGGCAGTATATCTGTAAAAGCTAATTCTGACATTCTACTTGCGGTAGATATATTTATGGTCAGCGAATTTTTAAAAAGAGACGATCGTTTTGACATTGCAATGGTTGGAAGTGCAAAAGCTGCAAGGTACTTACGTTACAGCTGCTATAGACAATACAAACTATTGTAATTTCTGCAAGAACTTCCTTTAGCTTATCTTATTAATATTACATAATATGTCTAATATGTATTTTATTATTTAATTTAGATGAATTTGTTAACTATACTTTGTATTTTATTAAATATTTCCTTTTCATTGTTTTATTTCCTATTAACTATATACATGTGTATCTAACTGAAAACAACAAAATAAGTTTATCTACTAAAGAAATTATTTATTATCCATTGATACTCACTTCTAAGAAGAGTCAGAATGAGACTTACGACGATATCAAGAAAGGTCTGTATTATAACAAAAAATAATAAATAAGTACCTACCTACTTTATGCTAGTATCTATCTAAGCAATAAACAATGATATGTATTTATAACACACATAATTCAAAGGGCATTTATAACTACAATCCAACGCATTCGTAGCCATTTCCGACTGATTGTGTTCACCGACTTTAGACGACTTTCACAGTTTGTTTCATATAGTTTTTCAACGGCGAGTGTTTAAATTTCCTTTCTTAATTTATTGATCATCCTAGTATTATGGGGCGTCTAGGGAGTTTCATAAATAATCAATAGCTAACAAAAACAACTGCACTTTATTCCAACATAAACTAGATAAAATACATAAAAGCAGATTAAAGCCATTTCCCTCCTTTTAGGAAGTCAAAGCATGAATAACATTCTAATCTAGAGCCGTTAAGAATACAGTAATACACCCTGTTTTATCCACCAGTTTGGCGGGTAATTTAAATTTGTAACAGCTAGAACGCCACACAAGTCTTGTAATGCGGCCGTTTTTCCTACAACATAAACCCATATTAAAAATCAAATTCCTACATTAGGATACAACTTACCACAAATAAAACACTTAGAATACATTGTAATTTGTTACTTTACTTGACATTGAAATGGTCTCCACAATAAGAAGACTTGGTCCTTCTCTGGTGGCTTTGAATCATTCATTATTACGTTCAGCGTTTATTATTGGAACACAACAGTTTTTCTGGTGAATTGGTGGTATTATTTACACAGTACGGCAGAAAACACTATCTGTACTTATATTTATCCATAACTAGATGCTGTTAAACTATACCGAATTGTAACCTATGAACGTCAGTTGAATTTGACTTTAAATATAATGTCAGATTAAACTGTCGTGATTGTCTTTTTTCTCCGTCGCTATCAGCGAGTTTCTAAATTAGTACGCGTTTCTCGTCGTTTTATAACTAACTTCTCTACAGACTGCCGTTATTATGTCATCTCCGTTTTAAATGCATGTATTTTTGTAATTAATATTATAATATTATAAGACTTTCTTTTCAACTTCTACATGTTTCTAATGATTTTTTATGAATAATTGTTATTGTTTAACATAGATTCTCCTCAAATTTTAACTTAGTGCAACAACCCAATTGTCACAAGCAATAACACAGCCCCAAAAAAGAGTGGTCTGTCTGGCGGACCAGACCAGTGTATCCTTATGTATTTTGACCTGTTGAATCCGAATCCCTAAAAACACTCCTAACCCGAAACAAGTGGTCTGTCCGGCGAATGTGTCCTTATGTATTTTGACCCGCTGAATCCGAATCAGAAGTCAGAATTTTCAGATAAGGATAAGGTTGGTCTGATCCGCCAGACAGACACATTTTTGTTTTATTTTAGGGGATTTTTTTGGGGTTATGAATGAAAAACGAGCCAATCTGAAAATTATGACTTCAGATCCGGATTCAGCGGGTAAAAATACACAAGGATATATTGATCTGATCTACCGGACAGATCACTTTTTTAGGGTTGTTTTTTGGGGTTAGAGATAAAAAAAGGGGCCAATCTGAAAATACTGACTTCGGATTAGGATTCAGCGGGTTAAAACACATAAAGATGCACTAGTCTGGTCCGCCGGACAGACCACTTTTTTTTTTGTTTGGCTGTGTAATTTTTATTTTTCTTTAGTTATCTGTTTTTATGTAGTATTTATAATTGTTCTATTCTATATAGTACAGCGGATTAGCTAACCTATTGTGCACTTTTTGATAAAAGCACCAAATTTGGCACGGTAGACCGATGTAATATGAACAATTTCGGATATGAAGCCATCGGCGAACTGCCCCCTGGCAGCCGTGGCGGCCATTTTCCAAAATTGCCGCCAGTGGACACCCGAAAGACGCATTGACCTAGATGGAGCAGTCATCATCCAGTTGCTGAAGCCTGCTACGGCAAAAACCTTCAACGAATATGCCCTGCAAGTTTTCGTGCCTCACATACTCTTAGAATTTCATCAAGCCGCTCGAGTGGACCTGGTGTGGGACCGCTACATTACAAACTCGTTGAAAGATACAGCAAGAGCCAAGCGGGGAAAAGGTGAGAAGACGAGTGGTCGGTGGTTCAACTATACCCGGGAACTGGGCCAGCTTCCTCAGAGTCGACGAAAACAAGACAGAGCTGTTCATCTTCCTCTCTGACGTCCTCTACGACTCATTCCAGCTTGCAGACAAGGAGCTGCTCATCCCTAAAGGAGATGTCTTGAGAAAGCCACCGCTTCTGGATACTTCAGCAATGGCTCCTTGCAACCACGAGGAGGCCAACACCCGCATCATGTTGCATGCCGCCCACGCTGCTAACAATGGCCACAAGAAGATCCTCATCTGCGCAGTTGACACAGATGTTGTTGTCCTGGCAGAGGCTCTGGCACGCACCTTGAATGAGAAAACTGAAGTGTGGGTGTCCTTCGGCTCGGGGAAGACGTTCCGCTTCTTGGCAGCCCATGAGATTGCTCGGGCTCTGGGTCCTGAAAAAGCTCAGGCACTACCGATGTTTCATGCTTTGACGGGCTGCGACACAGTCTCCTGCTTCGCTGGACGTGGAAAGAGGACAGCATGGGCAGTGTGGACAGTGCTACCTGAGCTGACACAGATACTCACTCTTCTCTCCACTGCACTAGATCGTATTAATGAAGACGCCATGCACACCATTGAAAGGTTCATCATACTGCTTTATGACAGAACAAGCACAGACACCGATATCGACAAGGGACGTCGCAAACTGTTTGCAAAGAAAAGCAACGTCCAGCTGATCCCACCGACAAGGGCAGACCTGGAGCAACACGTCCGAAGAGCATTATACCAGGGCGGACAAGTCTGGGGTCAGGCCCTGGTTTCTGCACCAACACTGCCATCACCAACCGACTGGGGTTGGATCAAGACCAACGGCGTGTATGAACCTCTCTGGACAACGCTACCCGAAGTATCCCAGATCTGCAGAGAGCTCGTCCCTTGCAAATGCGTAGACTGTATGAAAAAGTGCAAGTGCAAGTGCAAGAAGGCCGGTCTGGAATGCACACCACTGTGTGCTTGCGACGGGGAGTGCTCTGAGAACTGAAGTCGCATTCTTAAAACGAATGTTCTGAACTGGCAGTATACTGTACTGGGACTGTAAAACAGATTTTTAATATTTTGTCTTTTAATTTTTTAATGCCATATGAAAAATGTACAGAAATGAAAAAGTTTATTTGAATGTAATAAATCTTAGTTTTCCATTAATCTTTAAATTACTTTAAACATTTCACATACAATATACTTCAGAGTCATATTATAAAGTTAAATTAATATTTTGTATTGTATTTTTTTAAAATAATTTCAATATAATTTGAAATGTGAAATATAAAATTATTAAATAAATATATATAACTTACAAACTATCTGGCATGTTTTCATTCAAAACATTCAATAAACATTCAGTACAACCTTCAGCAGCAAACTTTATCTAACTTCTGTTGTCTTTCGGGTATCCACTGGCGGCCATTTTGGAAAATGGCCGCCACGGCCGCCAGGGGACAGTTGGCCGATGGCTCCACATCCAAAATTGTTCATATTACATCGGTCTACCTCTGTGCTAAATTTGGTGCTTTTATCAAAAAGTGCACAATATGTTGAAATATCCTAGCTAAACTGCCGCACTAATATACAATATACAAATACATATTTCATATTAGTAGGCATTAGACAATTAAAATGAATGATACTTTTATTTTGCTTATTTGTAAGTCAGCAAGGAATAAAAATTATTATTAATATTTATTATATTCATAAAGACATAAATCCGAAAAGTGACAGTACATATAAATTGACTCCACACGCTCTTTCTAATTTCGCCCAAATGAAACATTAATAGAAAAATACGAATGCAGACTGGTAGTTATCTGTTCAAATGGAAACCGACAGACAGTATTTCATTTCGCTTTTCAATATAGTTTCCGCGATGAGGCGGGTACGAGGCAAAGTGAATATACAGCCACCCGAAAGATACCTGATAAGCAGTGCCAATTCAAGAAGAGTGGGGTAAATAGTCCCTCGTCAACGCAGAGCGACGGCAGCACGAAGACAGGACCGGGTTTTATTGCCTTTGCAAAGTTACACATCACTGAATTAGTTAAAGACTTCCCTTATCATTCATTTGTTTTGTATAATGCTCATTTTTATAATTTATTACCAATGATCGGAATTTGGGTTTAATTCCAGTGGCGCACATAGGTATATAAAACTTTAAATCAAGAAATTAAATGTATGTTTGTTCTTTCTTACAAAATAAATCGAAATTAAATGTAATGCGAACCTACCTTATGAGTTTCTCATTTATTTTGGCATAATAGAATACATGTACACATATGTACAATTAAAAATGTATGCATATTTTAATAAATCTTTGTAACAACGCACCTGAAATTAAACCCAAAATTCCGATCACTGTTTATAACCGATAAAATTAGTAACATTTACTTCATGAAAATGGTAATAAGTACTAATAAATAATCAATACAGTCGTAGTTCTCTCACTATATATAATAATTTAAATATAATGGGTTCTAAACTCATTTCTTACAGATTTAAAACTTGTATCATGACGAAAAAGGAGTTAGCTAATATTGCAATTGACCACCACTAGAGGATTCTTCAAATGTGGCAAGTACACAACACCATTCGCAGATCGGTTTCTGGTTGTTGCCCTCAGTAATACGAGGTAGGGTTGTGAAAAGGCAATCAGTGACTAGTATATGATCCAAACTCGGGGATCCGCGTGGCATCCCCCTCTTTTGGTGATTTCCACAAGGTACTGAATATCTGATGAAACATATATTACTCTCGCGTGAGCTGGCTGTATAATATTCTAGGAAATAGAGTGCAAATTCGACAATGAATGGTTACCGCCTGCCAGTCGGTAATAGAAGAGACCATATAAGTACCAAAGTTTTTATCTCTGGAAAATTTTGGTATGATGGGGGACACAGGGGGGGGGGGGGGACATTTTTTTTAATCGAATGATTATCGATATCTGTCCGCATAGGTAGTTACTATCTGTACTTCACATACCCCAATTGCGCTCGCAGACGTAACTTCCGGTCGGCTCGCGCGGTAACCGGATATTGAAGAAAAAAATTTAGTTACCGGACCAAATTTAGCGCAAAATGTTTATTTTGGCGTGTACAGTACTGTACTGTAGTGGCAGACATTTCTGTCGGTCGGTTTTTGAGCAATTTGCCATGAAAGTAGCCACTTTGATCACGACAAGTTTGATTTGTATTTTGTTGATTAGTTATTGGTTCCTGTTTTTATTGCTTGTTATGTAATGTTGGATAATAAGTCCACGTGTTTGCTTGTTTGTTTGTTAATCGAGTTTTGTCTTCAGATTTATAAGAGGGAGTGTCTATAGGTGGAGGAGTGGGGGGGAATGAAGCTTATATAATAAAGAGTTTATGAATTCTTTGTTAGTAGCTGTTTGGTGTCTGCATGGATCTTTTCGTGGGTATTGCGTGAATTTTTTAATTAGTTTCTTTTTGTCTGTTTGGCTTTGTTTGATGTTATGAAATCTGTTTTTTTAATAGTCATTTTTAATATAGTATTTGGATGAGTTTTTATTTGGATTTTCTTCTATTTTTGGTTTGGATAAGGATAGTTTAGTGACATTGTTTGGTTATTGGAATATAGAAACAATTACCTCTATTACCACAGCAAACTTTTCGAAGGTGTCTCTAGCATTTGTAAATTTGCGAATTGTGTTTCCTATTTTTTCTAATATTACTTTTAGGTGGGGTTTTTAATCAAATTAAAAAATTCCTTAAGTGGATGATTATCTGTTCCTGAGTCTAAGGAGGGTTGATGAGTATTTTTGTTTTGGTTTTGGTTGCTTTTACGGGGCCACTCCGTGGCTATTGGTGTTTCCGTTTTCAGGATTAGAGAGGCAAAATCGCTTGTGTTCAGTAGTTTGTCTCGTCGGTTTGTTTGTCGTGTTCCAGCCGCCTCTGTCAGTTAGCGCACGTACTTTCTTCCGCGTCATAATTTGCATCCTTGTGTGTTTTCCCGCATCTCACGCACTGTGGGGTTCGGTAACACAGCATCGACGAATGATCAAAATTCTGGCAGCAATGGAATTGGGAGATCCACAGCCTGATATAGTCTAGTGATGGGCGATATCGTGATTTTTCAATCACAACGTAAATCGTTACTGTGATTTTCTTATATCAGTGAATTTAAAACGTGATGTGATCACGACTTTCATAATATGACGTACGGGAGAAATTGTTAATTATTATATTGGTCTTGGTTGAACCACGGCAAGGGAACGAAATACGGAAGGAAAGTCGTGATCACGTCACGCTTTTCTGCCAACTTTACTAACAGTCGTTACCTGTGAGTTCTTAATATCAGTGATTAAATCACAGTTCGTGATATATCGCCCATCACTAATATAGTCCTCCATCTTAACTCCGATAGAATCATGATCCAAACATACATGGTTTGTACGTTCCCCTGAAATCCGTCAAATAGCAAGACGTCACAGAAGAGTTCGCTTAGTCATCACAATCATCACACGAATCCGCCTTAGCCCTTCAGTATCTACAAACTCAAAGTACAGTGGCAAGGGTGTGATGTAAGAGAAAATCTGCACCAAAGTAGCAATACTTACACAATTTTTATAGACAGACACGGATATAACCGAGATCGGTGAGACAATATACTCTGCCGGCGGTCCCTTTGTGAACTGTTATGGTGGGCTATTGATTGTCTGGTTGTGAAACGGCCATACGAAGGATTTCGATATTAAGGCTAGGAAGAGTAAGTCAAGTAGCAATGACATAAAAAAATCATTGGCTTCATCTACTCATTATAGTGAATCGCAGCTATGATGGTTGGAAATAAGCTCCTCGGTCGGAGCTGAATATTCATGAAGGCGGTGTATTTTCAAGTATTATAGCTGCGATTGTTTACCGATAGATAAAGTCAATGATTATTTTATAAGTCAGTGTTAAGGGAACACAATGCGATTTTTCTTTCTTGTAGACGTACTATATTTTTAAGTTAAAAGTCCAATATATTTTTTTAATCGAAAAATAACAATACAACCATAACATCGTTAAAAGATTTCATAAAACTGACACGAATGCGCTATGCAAGAGGCTAAATGCGGTGTGACAATGTGAGTAGGGTGTAACTATGTTTTTACCTATATTTATCTGTCCCGATGAGCTTGGAACTTGAAATGGCACAGATGACACATTTTGCTAGCAAAATATATAATAAAAAATATTCAAATCAGTTGGAACTCTATTAGGTAGATTACTAAAAATTACAACGTTTACAATTATGCTTAACAACGAAAGATGTATTGTATGAGCACAGATTTCCCATTTTATACAAAATAATTCATAAATCAAAACATTTTCAAAAAGTTAGTTAAATGATAGGCAAGCTCTTTCATCTTCATATAAATACATGTTTTATGCAATTTGTGAGCTTCGGACATAATTAATTTTTCACAGAGCCTATGAAAAATTGAAAAAATCGTTGCCCAAGGAATCACTACTTCCACATTCAGATTTTCTATCCAAGTCTCTCACAACGAAAAAAAAATGTATGTGGAAATAATCGTTTATGGAACTTTAATAATATAATATTTGAAATCACCTACCTTAAAAATTCATAAAACAATATACCACATTGGTAGTGGTAGTGGATGATGTAAAAAAAATTGGAGGCCTTTGGTTCTTGTACACACTAAATCACAATTTTATTTTCTTCACCCCCTTTAAGAGTGGGGTGGTGGTGGTAATGGGGAGTGGCTAATGCCAAAATATTTTTTGAAATCTTAGCTTCCCCATTTACTCCAACATGCGGAAAATAAAATGGTGTACTAGTCTTCTATGTGGGAAAGCCCCTGCAAAATTTTAGAGTGATCCGAGGTAATTTAGTATATTTCCTTGCATTAAAACACGTAAAGATACGCTACTATAATTTGTCTAGGTCAGTGTGCATAAGGCAATGAACTACGCACCCGGAATGGATGCGTCCACCAAATAAAAGTAAGGCAAATCGAATTTGTCCAATACGCAATCGTGACTGGTATCTGTCTCTTTCTATCATATTACAAACTTCAACAATCGGGTTCGTTGCAGGTAAGTAGTACAAGAGTTTACTGACATAAGATTAGTGTATTTATTGTCTTCCCGACTTCCAGCTGGAGCGTACCGTTAAATTTTAATTGTATTCGTAGACCGATACCGTTCAATATGCCATTGAATGTAATGCATTCGAACATTTTCTTTGACTTTTCATTACTTTTAAGTTTTTTGCTGTGCTGATTAATTTATGCTATTTTTCTAGCGTGATTAAATCCAAGAAGTCAGTTCTAACCCCGCCAGCTTTGCTGTCAGTCCCAATTCTGTTAAAGGGGGAGTGAAAATGATAGGATTGCATCGCGTTACGTCAGATTGATTAAAGCCATAGGCTACGAAAAAAAAAAAGTAATATATACTGATAAATTTTCCACATGTTGTGGGGCTGCAGTGCCCTCGGAGTATTCTTTACAGACGAGCCCCAGAAGGAGGAGTTTTAGTCAGTTGGAGGCTGACAATCAGACCCATTCCATAATTGGGCTGGGTAGCCCGTGTGGGTTTCCCCTCCTCGCAAAAAAAAACAATTTTATGAAGTTTTGCTTGCTTGATTTACCTATTTACCAGTTTCCCCAAATTGCCCCAATTTACCCCCCAACCCTTCAACAGAATAAGATCATAACATAATCTAGTTAAAACACAAAGACCGACACTTTGTTCAAACTTAAAAATCTCGACGTTTCATGACATTCTAAGCCTATTTGAACAATCAAAATTTTCAAAAATTTTTTTTGCGTTACTATACCTCCACCGGATGTGGCACTAAAAACAGTAATTATTTTGTAGAAACTTGAGGCAAGTGCGTTATAAAGAACTTTGATATGAGAAATGTAAAATAAGAAGCGCAAAAATCGTCATAGGTGTATCTACAGAACTTAATTCTAAAGTCAACCGATTAAACGATTTGGTTTCTTCGAGCCGACCCTGTGCGCGAAACGTCCTCCATTGAAAGTGAATCTGTCGCGCTGCCGTGCGTTTACGCTCTTGTCTCCGTCGCCTGCTGATCTCATCGCATTGACAGTGATGAGTTCGATCAGCAAACATCGAGCCTTTTAATAAAGAGCTCTGCCAAATTTTCTAACAGACAAGGTATATTTATCAATGTCTTGGTAGGGTCTCCAGAAAGAGAATCAATAGGCGTAAAGAAATATGTGCGTAAGGACACGTGATCTTGGTCTCATAAAATATGAATGGATGACATACTTTTCGCGGGGAATGAATTAATAAAATTGTCAAGTCACTTTCGGATGAAAATATCGGAATAAATAAATCTATTATATCATCTGTTTTGATAAATGGTGAACGCGAAAACAGTAATAAATACGTATTAGAAACTTCTTTAAATAGCTATTTACTGTATACTATTTACTATTTAATGTTGGTTCCACATAAACGCAGTTTAACACATGCATTTAGAATTAAATATAGGATTATTCTTATTGTATACTGGGCGTTCCAGATTTTCTTTAACAAGCTAAATGATTTCAGGCCTGTCGATATTTTGCCAGTTTTTTCGAAAATATTAGAGAGGATAATTTATGATCAGTTAAAACAACATGTACAACTGACGACCTGCTTCCTCATACCCAATCTGGTTTTCGTCATAGTACTGTTACAGCTCTGTTGGATATAAATGACGACTACTTAGCAGTTATAGATAAATAAATCAATGATAACTACAGCTGTTATGCCTTTGATTGTCTCAACCATGAAATGTTTTTAGCAAAACTGCACTATCTAAGCTTGAAATCAAACACTATAGCATGGTTTCGTAGCTACTTCTTGCCACAGAAAATACAAATAGTACGTAACTTGCAAATATCGGATAGTTTAGTTGTCAATTTGGGAGTTCCTCAGGGCTCAATATTTGGACCAATACTGTTTTACTTATAGCTCTCAAATTTTCCGAAACTTGTAAAACACTCTAAAGTGCATTCGAACGCGGATGACACACAAATATATATTTCATATCGTCCTACATTCGTTGAAGAATCCATGGCAAAAATTAACGACGATCTTTTCAATATATCCATATGGTTAGATAGACAGCGTTTAAAACTTAACTGTAGTAAAACCGTTGCTATAACTTTCAGATCTGCCAGGAATACTTTTGAAGATAATCTTATGCAACTATCTATAGACGATGAGCAAATTGATAATAAAAATACCGTGCGAAATCTTGTACTTTAGATAGCCATTTAACTTTCAAAGAACTTGTATGTAATCAAAGTTATGCAATCCTCTTTCGCTAAACTTAAATCTATATATCAATTTAAACACGTACTATCTACATCCACAAAGTTAAGACTTCGTTAATTTTGTCCAAAATTGAACATGCTAATGCCGTTTATGGCCCTTGTCTAACAGAAAGGGAGACCTATCGAATACAAAAAGTTCAAAACTCATGTATTCGTGCTTCTTACCTTTAACCGACTTCATTATATTTACGTATGTACTAATGATAGCTTCCTTTGTAATGTCCTTTCTTATCTTCTTTATCTTCTAAAGTATTTTTTTAGGTATTCTTTATAATAGTTAGGTTAGGTCATAGTAGGATATAAATATCATTTTATCCGTATTCTAATTTTTATGGACTTTATGTTGATTGTGCTAATCAACTGAGTATGTGTTAGGTAAGATAATGTACTGGCCCTGGTTGGCTTTGTGAGCTGTCACCCCGCCAGGTTAAATAAAGGCATTTTTATTTTATTTATTTATTTATATCTCCCTTATTTGAGGAGGTAAAAAAATGGTCTAAAAGGAATGGTGAAAAACATCAGAGTCCTTTTGATTCCACCCTTGAAACCGTCTTGTTTTTTACAACCCTCAAGAAATAGCCCTCAGCTTCTGTTTTCAAATATTTCTCCAAAATTTTTCACTGCAATGGAATCTCCACTTCATAGTGTAATATTTTACAATTGTATAATCATTATGAATAAGATAAATACGACAGAAAGTCATGCTGAGGTAATAGGAACAGCGGTTAAAAGAAGTATAATAGTAATATGCTGATAGAAAGAAAAAACGACCGTGTATTTGTGACAATTAACATCTATAATAGTATTCTATAACTTTAGATTTTCGTAACATATCATATCTACCAAAAAACAATGGATTATTAGTTAAGGGTGGCGGTGCCGTACTCAAGAAAATGATTTCGTAATTCGAAAATTTCTCCTACATCCCTGAACTGATTCAAAAAATTTCTTGACAGGCTGTTAGAGGCAACTTTACAGAATGGTACTAGGCTATTGAAAAGTCAACAAACAATTTTGTTGATTTTCGCAAAGAATTTTTTTTTCTTTTCTTCAGTTTCCAATGGCCTAGTACCATTCTATAAAGTTGTCTCTAAAAATCTATTAAAAAATTTTTTGAATCGGTTCAGGGATGTAGGAGAAATTTTCGAATTACGTTCGCAACACCGCCCTCCTTAAATAACCCAGGTCTACAAAAAAAAAATCTGCTCCAAGGACTAAACCTATCATGCCTTAAGTATTTCTGTGTTGAATCCGAATTTTCAATTAAAAAATTTTCTATCGCGTAGATTTCGAGTAAACGTCAAAAATTGCCAAAAAACCGTATTTTGACGATTATTTCACTCATTAACGCTATAGCCAATGAGAGCCCATTTTTTCACAACATTGCACCAATCAAACGTCATTATTAGTGGTAATTCAACCTAGATCGGCTTTTCACAGTACCAACATGCAAAATTTATCGCTCTAATTTTTTGTGTCGCTACAGCGGCAAATAGGGCAACTCGAGCTTTTAAATTTTATCTATAAATATCTTCTCTAGCTTATTACTAATTGTTAACTTACTTTGTAAATTGTAATGTTGTATTATGTAGTAGCAAACATAAACACACCACATATATAGTAAACAATCGTCAGTTCCAAAGCGAAGCCTGTCTTAAATATATAGGCTATAACCATTGCCTATCTGTAACTATTTCAATTTGGTAACAATAATATACAAAGATTGTATTTAATATAGCAAGAACAAGCCTAGCACAGCTTTCAATAGCTCAATAACGTAGTCACAAAGGTAAGCAAATCATTTATTACAAATGTCAAGTAAACACATTCGCTCTGGAAACAAACTAAAAATGTACTTACATACGGTAATCTATCAAAAAGTAACTAGTTGAATCAAAGCTGTGCAACATTTTAATTAATTGTATTTAAAATTCTCTCTGCATAACAAAGCAAACCTCAACATAATTTGTAAACTTTTTAAGTTAAAAATAAGGATTAAATTCGTAAATATGTAATAATGAACATTTATTATGGATTATAACTCTAGTAGCGCTGTCAATCTTGGAACCATGAGTGTATAGTATATGTATATGGGCGGGGCATCGGCAATAAAGTAGCGCTCACAAATTAAAGATGTAGTGCTCTCTCTATCGTTTCTCGTCATATTGCACCTCAGAAACGTCTGAAAGGCGTTAAGCCAGTCTATATATTATAGTATCTAAAGTTTGAACACGTTTTATTTACTAGCTGCCATAGAATGCCACTAGATTATGTTTAAAATATAGCGAATTCTGCGTAGTTTCTACTGCGTTTGTTTGCTGTTTTGACAATCAGAGGTAAAAAACAAGCCAATCTGACAATTCTGACTTCGGATTCGGTTTTAGCGGGTAAAAATACATAGGGATACACTGGTCTGGTCTGCAGGCTAGACCACATTTTTTTGTTTTGGGGGTGTTTTTTTGGGGGTTAGGGATGAAAACCGAGCGGATCTGACAATTATGACTTTGGATTCGGTTTCAGAGGGTCCAAATACATAAGGGTACGCTGGTATGGTCCGCCGGGCAGATCATTTTTGGGGAGGGGTGTTTTTTTGGGGTTAGGGGTCAAAAACGAGCCAATCCAATCCGCTGAAATCAAGTCCGAAGTCAGAATTATTCTGACTTCGGACTCGATTTCAGCGGATCCAAATACATAAGGATACACTGGTCTGGTCCGCAGGTTAGACCACTTTTTTTTTGCGTGGCTCTGTCATTTAAAACAAAAAAAAGTAAAATACTTGTAAAAAAAAAATTCTGCGATGAATGATTTTAAATATCATCGAAATTGGTTCTATATACATCCAAAAATGTGTAAAAATAATTTGAGTGGCAGCAACTAATTAGCTACGTTGGAATTTCTCTAAATAATTAGCAAACTTCCAAATATTAGAAAATCGTTTTCTGCTCTCTTCATAACATGTTGGTAGAACATTACTTAGTCAATTTACACTTTAAGCGAATAGAGAGAAATGTGTCATAACTTAAAATTAACCCAATTGGAAACATAAATCTAATTTCTATCATTTTGTAAATGTAGAATTAATTGGATTGTTGCTTTTCAACCAAATTGAATAAAAATGTCGTCTGATATCGTATACAGCATCCGACTGGCTCCCTTTTAATGTAATTGTCAAGGCGTTTCTAAAGAGGGGCCTTTAAAAAGCATTTGAGATTTGAGATTTTAATTATATTAACCGTCTGTAACGTAGTATTTGACTTTTGCTTTCAGTGGCTAATAAGATAAGTTATTCTAAGATTCCTTTCATGAAAATGGAAAGTTATACAGTTTCATCTCGAGCTAAAATGGTGTTTTGTCTCCACAATTAGTAAAATGAAAATCGAATAATATCTCTTCTTTACTTAATTACGAATTCAGTTGGCTAACTCCTAAAAAACTTGAAAATATCATTTACCCTCGTCGATCAAATAATGAGTGAATCAAAAAGATCATTAGCTCCATTTTTATAAGTTGATAAATTATTTTAATGCAATACTAGTAGTATTATAATTTTACTTGTTATTTGCGGTTATAGTAAATAACAATTTTGAAGACAATATTAGTTTATTCTCGTTTGCTTTACGGCACATAATTCTAGAACTACATTAGCTAAAAGAAGTGAACATTTTAAGGCTCACAAAATTTCTGGACCTTACAAAGAAAGAAACATAAATATACCAACATACATCCAATATCTATTTGATTTGAATTCAAGTATAAATCCATTTCAGTACCATTCCTTGTGACATTCAATAAACGTTTTTTAGTTATTTAAAACTCCCAGTGCAAAGAAGTGAAAAACAGGGTGACAAAGACCGTTGTTAAGTGAAAAATTCTACATAGAGTGGTACATATCAGCATAACAACAATTAAGTGATAGCTAATATTTAATTAACACGGGTGATTAAATCTCACAATGCAAAGAAGTGAAAAACAGCCAGGAAGAAATAAATCATAGTGAAGTGGAGTGTATACAAAGACAACAACAAAGACATGGAAAACAACAATCGAGAGGATCATGAACAAACTGGGAAAGGACCAAACATACTGGGAAAGAAAAGCGAGGAGAAAAAATGAATTCCACAAAGAAATCGCAGTGATATATACTCTACCAGAACCACAAACGGAGGAATCAGAAGAAGAAGAAGATTTGTAGAAGCAGAAATACAAAAAGGGGAGCACAAACACTCCACATCATAACACAATGCGACCACATATTTCACAAATACCTACAGTTATATACTCTACCAGAACCAGAAACGGAGGAATCAGAAGACTCAGGAGGAGAAGAAGGAAATTTGTAGAAGTAGAAACACAAAAAAGAGGAGCATAAACATTAAATAACATGCACACAATGTGGCAACGCATTTCACAAATGGCCTACAGTGCCCATAGCCCACTCCTGTGCCATGCGTTATGTGGCTCTCGCCCCTGTCAACAAGCATGACCCAAATCCAATCCAGCATCGGAAACTGAGGAATCAGGAGACTCAGATCGAAGAAGCAGAAACACAAAAAGAGAAGCATAAACACTCCATATCACGACACAACGCGGCAACATATTTCACAAGAAGACTCAGAAAAGGCAGAAGTAAAGAACCAAAAACACAAAAAAGGGAGTTTAAACGCTCACTCACAATACAATGCGGTAACGCATCTCACAAATACCTACAACTCGCATCCCACATTCCTTTACCATGCGCCATGTGGCTCTTACTGCTGGCAACAAGCATGACCCTTATCCAAACCAGCGTGCACGTAGCAGGCCCAGCTGTATAACCCTAGGAGTGGCAGCAATGCCTACCGCATGCTGATAAACCAGTCAATCAATAAATTATACAGAGTGGGGCAATAGTCTGTCAGAATTCGTTATCTCTGGTTC
Organism: Rutpela maculata; assembly: GCA_936432065.2. NCBI lineage: Eukaryota > Metazoa > Arthropoda > Insecta > Coleoptera > Cerambycidae > Rutpela > Rutpela maculata. Next base: position 42,858,530 of record OW386291.2, on the reverse strand, counting down.
TGTGATGACTAGGAACCTGACTCGAAAGCATAAATGTCAATCTAAATGTTAGTTATAGAATTATCTCTTTTTCGGTTTTCTGCCACACGTAAGTCCTTCTAAAAATAAAATTATCCTGTATTTTACTGGAAAATAGCCTCTACATCTGTAATTTTTAAGTCAAATGGTTAGATGGTGGTTTTTGACAAATTAGATAAATGACAATGAAATAATTTATTTTGCTGACGTTTCGGAAACTGAATACGTTTCGTTTCTCAAAGCTTATTACAAAGTCTTTTTTTATATGCTGTGTATATGAAATCCACATCTTTAGGAATATATTTATATTATATTCAATATCCATAAATACTACTGTTGATATAGTTTTATTTTCAACAATGATAAATTTGTTAAGTTCTTCTTTTAACATTAGTAACCAGGTTGTAGAAATATCTACGGAACAATTCAATCCTAATTTAACAATGTTATGCTGATTCTGTAACTTATTTTTTGCTGTCTGCCATTTTTGTAAAAATTTTGCCGAGGCCCTGTTTCCCCAAGCACATGCAATTCTTGTGCTCATCCAATCTTGCACTGAATCTCTTCTAACAATGTTTTTAGTGACGAAGCGACATTTTATCTAAATGGATCGGTTCATAGACATAATTGTCGCTATTGATCCAGGAACAACCCTCATTGGATATTACCTTTGCATACGTGACGGCCGCAAAAAATTAGTGTGTGGTTGGGTATGATTGGACATCATTTTATTGGACCATTTTTTACAGAGGGTAATTTAACAAGCGTAATTTACCTGGACTTTTTGCAAACTCAGAGTTCTCGCAATCGCTGAAATTTTTGCGGGTGATTATTTTTTTTTATTTACCCGTAGCCGATGGCGTATGGTTCCAGTAAGAAACTAACACTATGGAATGGATGTAATACAGTACTTGAATGAGGTGTTTCCAGGCCGATGGATAGGCAGACAAGGGCTAATCAAATGGCTAGCTAGATCTCCTGACCTTACACCCCTCGACTTTTTTATGGGGTCATTTAAAGGATTGCGTCTATAACAATATAGAGGATCTGAAAGAAGATTGGTCGAATACCAACAGTATTCCACGACACTTTCAACAGCGACTTGCACATTGCCTACCGTTACCGGAGCTCATTTAGAACATCTTATTAAATAATTTATTAATTTTAAAGAGTAATCGTGTGCACAAAAATGTTACAGAGTGACAGAAAAACTTGTTTTCGCTCAAGCTTTAAGCCTATTTGACCAAAGAAAAATTTCAAAATTATTATTACCGTTACTATACCCCCACCCCCATTAAGTAGGATGTGGAAATAAAATTGGCCCTTAATATTGGGCACATTGCATGCTGTTAATTTATGACCGGGCTGAATAAAACTATGTTCATTTTTCACGAAATACTGGCAATATTTAGCTTAGTTAACTAAAAGTTTCTATAATTTTAACAATTTTAATTAAACGAATTAACATACCAATATCGTCACGAAATATTGTTATTTGCTAATTAAAGCCTCAATCAGTCTCTCGAAATGGTGCGCTTTGCTGACATGAAATTGAAATTAATTTTAACTCGGCTTCTCTGACCTTATTTGTAATTCAAATGTGGGCTCTCAGAATCCAATAGAACAATGCTTTCCGACGATGAGCAGCCATGTGTTTTAGACCGGATCTCTACCAAATGGGAACATTTTGCAGAAATAGTTCAACTACAACTCCTTATACATGTGGAAAGGAGGAAGCGGGATAAAACAACCAACACACTTAGAACTAAATGGTAGGGTATCCGGATTTGTTAAAGCCAATTTGAATTGATATGGTTATTAGTAAGTTTGGTTTACTAATATGAATTAAATAGGTTCGTAGTGCTTAAAATGGTCACATCATACGGGGTTGAGCAGTTATGGAAGAGTATTTTTCACTTGAATTGAATTTGATAATTATAGTTACGAAATAAACCGTAACTTAGAAATAATTTACTCTTACACTTCTATTTCATGAAGCGTTATTTCCCCATTCAATTACGTATAACTTTTTTAATTTATCATATTTTTTAACGCTTTTTTCTTTTTCCGGTTCTGGAATCAGAAGTACAAAATATATTAAGGTCATTAAAAAATTCCAGGGCTACTGACTTGTATAACCAATCCGTAGATATGTATAAAGAAAACTTACAGCATTTGTAGAGGACACTAACGCATATTATTAATCTGTTTGTAACAGGTATATTTCCAAATAAATTAAAGAAGCAAAAATTTTTCCCCTCTTTAAGGAAGGAAATATTGGGGACTTATCGTGCTACAGATCAATATCTTTACTCTCTATTCTAGCTAAAATATTTCAAAAGATTTTTGCTTTAAGAATAATAACACAGGCCCATAAAAAAAAAGTGTCTGCGCCATACCTATCCCTTGTATTTTGAGCCGCTGAACACGAATCTGACCTAAGTTTTTCCCCAGCACGTCAGGTTTTTTTTAACAGCAAATAAATATATAAATATTACGATTCAACAGACTTTTTTTGCCGTTAAAAAAATGGACGTGTTAGGGAGAAACTAAGGTCAGATTCGTGTTCAGCGGCTCAAAATACAAGAGATAGGTGTGGTCAGTACCCCTGCGCAGACCACTTTTTTTTTTGGTGGCCACTGTGCCACACTCCCACATTTTGAGCCGCTGAACACGAATCTGACCTCTGTTTTTCCCTAGCACGTCAGGTTTTATTACGATCCAACAGACTTTTTTGCTTTAAAAAAAAAACCTGACGTCCTGGGGAAAAACTAAGGTCAGATTCGTGTTCAGCGGGTCAAAATACAAGGGATCAGTACCCCGGCGCAGACAACTTTTTTTTTGTGGGCCTGTGTAAATTATCTTGAAACGTATAATATTCTCACAGACAAGTAATTTGGATTCAGGAAAGGTAAAAATACCTCACAAGCTGTATGGGAGCTTGTTAATTTTATAACCGAGGGCTTTGAAAATTTTAATTCAACATTAGTACTTTTCCTAGATTTAAGCAAGCATTTGATTGCGTCTCCAATGCAATATTACTAAATAAGTTGGAATTTTATAGTTTTAGACGAATAGTATTTGAATTAATGCCAAACAGGTTTCAATGTGTGTGTTACAAAGATAAGTTTTGCAGCATGCTGGCAGTGAAACACGGTGTTCCACAGGGTAGTGTACTGGGACCACTGCTATTTTTAATATACGTAAATGATTTACCTGATGTGCATTCAGCCTTAACGATCCTTTTTACAGATAACACTACTTTTGCGGAGCACTTGAAAGACACTGGCAGCAATGCTGCTGATTTGAAAACCAACATTTTAATGAAGTCTTTCGACTGGTTTAACGCGAATAAATTATGTTTGAATACTAAGAAAACACATGCATTACTTTTTTCCACCTAGATAAGCAACCCTCAAACTGTAAAATTCCTATGACTTACATTGGACAGTAAATTAACTTGCCTCATATAAATGAGTTGTCAACTAAACTTTTTAAAAAAGTATATGCCATCAGACAAATAAAAAACAGAGTTAATATAGATGCGGCGCTTATTACATACCATGCTTTGTTTCATAGTGCAATGATATATGGTTTGTTGAACTGGGGCACATCAAACCATATACAAACTATCTTCACTATTCAAAAAAGAGCGATTAGAGCTTTGGCGGGTCTGAGTCAGCATGAAAGTTGTAAATCATGGTTTACAAAATTTAATATATTAATGTTGTCATCGGAAATTATTTTCTGTAATTTAGTAAACATAAGGGAATATTTATGCAAGAAATGGTATAAATCATGACTACAACACTCGAAATCGTAACGATATACAGACACCACATCAGAGATTAGAGTCGACAAAAAGAAACAACTTTGGTATTGCTTTGTTCAATTCTCTACCAAATAGTTTAAAATTTTCACCAAATAAGAAATTTAAAGTAAAGCTAAGCAGCGTTCTCCTACAAATTCACTGGTCGCTGGTAGCCGCGAATGGGTCGCTACTACCGAGTCCCCAAGGCTTTGCCAATGCAATTTAATGAGACTGTTCTCCTACAAGCTACTAAATAGCTGCTACCGACGACTGTTCGCTGGTCGTTGGTCGTCAGTCGTTTGTCTGCTCCGAGAGCAGAGCAACGTCCCAATTCGCGGCGAATTAAGTTAGGTTTTGTTTGTGGTTCTAGTTTATTACCTCAATATTAAGGCCGGTTTTCCTACACCTTCGCCAGTTGCTGACAAATTCTAAAAATAACAGGCAGGTTTTCCTACACCTTCGCCAGTCGCTGACGACTGCGACCGAGTAGCCGCGACCGGTAGCAGCCACGACCTAGTTCCTCAAAACCCGTTTTCTTAACCTGCGTCAATTAGTGTTTCTCGTTTTTGTGATCTGTGCACGCGACAAAATGAATATTTCTAAAAAGTCATTAATTTTAATGTTATTAAGTTATCAGGAGCATGAGGAAAATCTAAAACCTAAATTATATCATGCCACTAACTGTCAATAAGCCCCAATTACAAAATAACAACAAATATTTACTTTCAACTGCTCGCCAGTGTACCACCAATGAAATATGCAATGTATTATATAATATAGTAATATACATGTACCATCCTTTTACTTTATATAGCTATGACAAGCAAAAACTACAGACATACCTGCTATTTTAATGTATATTCGTCGACGAATTAGTCGCAGCACTGCTTTCGGAGATGAGCGGCGACTCGCGAACGGACGAACGGCGACCATTCGCTGGTAGTAACTACTCAGTAGCAGGTAGAAAAACATTCAGGTTAAAATGCATTGGAGATGTCTTGACGAATCGGTCGCGGCTACTCTGTCCCAGTCGTCAGCGACTGGCGAAGGTGTAGGAAAACCCGCCTTTTAGGGAAAAAATTATGTCCATTCATATGTTACAACTTACAAAGTTATAAGTGCAAGATGTGCAGTCGAGCGAATTTTTATTATTCTAATTTTGCCTGCCGCCCCTAAAAATCTGGCGCTTTACGCACGTGCGTAATTACCGTATAGGGTAATCCAGCACTGCTCCCATTTCAATGAAACCATATTCCAATAAAAAAAAAGAAATAGGGACATGTGTGAAGCTGCTTTTCAACTAAAAATTTCATACCGACACCCAGAAAAAATTAAATTTGCAAAAAAACTGAGAGTGATGGAATTTTTTCATTTTTTTTCCCGGATTCAGCACCCAAAAATCTATAAAGATCACCTGTTAGTTTCAAATAAGTTTTTTGGTCGCAGGCCTGTGTAATTAATAAAGAAAGAATTTAATTTTACACAAAACTTTGGTAAATCTATCAGAAACAGTCAAGTCTGCTAACTTCTACTCTAGATGAAGTAAATTTACAGGACATAAACTTATTTTCAATATGGCTGTTGTCCTGCACATAGTGGAATCCGAGTTACAAACTGATTAGTTATGCATTTCCATTATACATGGATTGGGAGTCAGTCGTATAAGATGGCCTGCGCGCTTTCCTGACATTACCCTACTCGATTTTTTTTATTATTTAAAAACACCAGATCAACAAACTAATGTTATACATGGTAGTGTGTTGTATAATAGTACAAAACAATTAAAAATGGGGAGTCCTAAAGTAAAGAGTTTATGAGCATGACTTCCACAATAACGTAAACTTTCTAAAAGAGAAAACTACGGAAGCAATAGCTGACATAAATGAGGATACCATTCATTTAGTATACGAAGAATTTAGAAAACAGAATAAAAAAAATGTGTAGCAGTAGGAGGACAATACAAAGAGTAATTTTTCTATTAGACTAGTAGATGGTGATAGAAAATCAAAACTGATAGCCTACCGTCTGCAAGTAATTTAGTCAGTATTACGTATACATTAAAGCTCAATTTTTGGTACTTTCAAGGTTTGCCCGCATGCACGGGATGTAGGAAACGATTTCCGGTTTGCATAAAAAAACAATGTTTTCAACTGATACACTACCGTCTGCAAAGTTTATAATTCGAAATTAAAGGAATAAAAATATGTTGGAAGCGATTTTGCAGACAGTTCTGTCATGCACCAAACCTTATACAGGGTACTCCAAAATGTATCAAATTTTAGTAAAAAAAAAATGATAATTTACGATATGCATATCACCATGTTGTGCGCATGTCAATTTGTTATATTTTTTTTTATAACTTTGAACAATTGTTTACCGTTTAATTATAGTTTTATTAGAAAATTTAGGTTGCAAAACTATTGTAAACAATGTTTTCAGATGAATCCAATATGCACGGTTGTCCATTGAATTCTATAAACTTGTAAGAAAATGGGGGTAACTTTTACCGATTATTAACTGTCTGCAACTTGGTACAAAGAAAGGTTATTGATTCGATTACGCAATTATTTAATTTGCAGACAATTCGCACATGCACTAAAACCACAGATATGTACCAAAAACAACTATCTATACCATCTCAACTTGGTACAAAGGAAGGTTACTGGGTTAAATACGCAATTATTCAATTTGCAGATAATGCCCACATGCACGAGAGCCACAATAGAGTCAAAACTCGGCGAATTCCGTTTGATATCTCTTCGTGTGCGATATGCACCAAACACAACTCTTTACCTTCTGCAACACAAAATTGTGTAAGCTAACTTATGCAAGTATATTTTTTTCGGATGGGCAGACAACATGAAGATGCACACGGACCAGAATTAGTGCTGGAATTCTATAAAGTTGATCGATAATTCGCGTCGTAGTTAAATTCAATTGACAAAAATATTATTTTATTAGAGTTGTAACAAAAATCTTATACATATTATCATAATAATAATAATAATAATTTATGAAAAATTTTGTTCGCCGTCTATTTCTTCTTCAACATCATCATTCTCAACCACTGACTCCTGGAACGTTTTCCGATAATCCTCAGTGAAATGATACATATCTTCCTCGCTGTCACTGATATGTTCTAAAAACAAGTTTTCTTCATCTGAATCATTATCAGCATTGTTGTCGGTGAGCATTATTTGTTCGTTATCCTCCTCGACCACTGTTACTGGTAATTGCGACTGTAATTTTAAAAATTAATCAGCATTTGATATTCATTGGAATTAACAAGAAAACTACGGTATTTTCGTACCGTTGTCGTTATCAGCTACAAAAATTTCTTTGACGGTTTGTGGCATTTCTTCTCTATCAAACAGTCCTCTGATTAGCACCAGCTATACTCCTCCAATTAAGCTTGATGCTTAGGCAAAGATGCGTTGCTCAATATTTTTGACACTTTATTGTGACTCTCGTGCATGTGCGCATTGTCTGCAAACTAAATAATTGCATATTTGAATCAATAATCTTTCTTTTTACCAAGTTGCAGACAGTAAATAATTGGTAAAAGTTACCCCCATTTTTTTACACAAATACGTTAAGCGGCAAGTGCTTTGTACACATTTAATCTATCTGCAAATAATTCTTTATCGAAGCTCTATTTTTAAATCATGTTTTCTTTTTAGCTGTAGACGGTAAACAATTGTTCAAAGTTGTAAAAAAAAATAACAAGTTGACATGCGCACGATATGGTGACGTGCATATTGTAAACGTCTGAACCTTTCCCCTACTCACCTTCATGAACAAGAATCATCATTTTGTACTGTTTGCAGACGGTAAATCATTTTTTTTTTTTACTAAAATTTGATACATTTTGGAGTACCCTGTATAAGGTTTGGTGCATGACAGAACTGTCTGCAAAAGCGCTTCCGACATATTTTTATTCCTTTAATTTCGAATTATGAACTTTGCAGACGGTAGTGTATCAGTTGAAAACATTGTTTTTTTATGCAAACCGGAAATCGTTTCCTACATCCCGTGCATGCGGGCAAACTTTGAAAGTACCAAAAATTGAGCTTTATTGTATAGATAATACCGACTAAATTACTTGCAGACGGTAGGCTATCAGTTCTGATTTTCTGTCACCATCTACTAGCCTATATGTATGTCTTGTTATTATGTTATTCAATAAATTATGCATTTTGGTTGCATTTGTACAATTACTTTAATCATAAATATGACAAAAATATCAACATTCAAATTTCATTGACATTAGAAACATCTTTCTCCTGTTTCCTCTGTTTTTTGTATTTTTCCGTTTGTCGATTAACCTTTTTCATAAATTATTTTTATTAACAGAAATTGTTCTACATGCCAGTATACTAGGCCTACAACTTTTTATTTGCCACTGCACTGGCGTAATACTCAATGCATATTTATCCTTTGATTTTTAATAACTTTTATCTTTGGCCAAAACAAAGAAAGTATATTACCAGAAAAAAATAGTAAACTCTGAAAATATTCCCAAAACAACATGAAATGTTGTTTCTGAATTATCCAACAAATCTAGTAACAAAAATCATAACATCCAAATTAAAATTAACGAAATATTAACTAATGAACAAAAAATCATATACAACGAATTTAATATATTTTTTCTAAACATACCTAAACAAAAATGATGAAGAACACAGCAAATCAGCTTGTTATGCAACAAAATAAGCTACTTCTTACTTCATTTACTCAAAACAAGTTATTTAATTTATAAAAGTCTCACAGGGTTAAGTATTGGGCCCTACATTGTTTTGTTTTTGTTTCATATAAATGAACTAGATACTTTAACATTTGATGCATATTTTACAATATATGCGGATAATATGTGAGAATCTGTTCGCAAGAATCAGACGAAATATTAGAATTAACGTGTAATAACGTATTAGAAAACCTGAATATCTGATTTAATGACAATTCTTTGTATTTTAGTGTGTCAAAAACACACTGCATACGATTTTCCAATTGGCAAAAAAATTTTCAGATCTTAGATTATCCGTCAATAACTCTAAAATACCCAACGAAACAAAAAACGTTAAAGTTAAGTCGTTTGGAAATTTACGTATGCGATTGCCTAAATTAAAAAATTCATTTTTACAATTAATTATTTTTTATTTATTTACGTATTCAGACACACAACTTAAAAATTAATTGTGAACATTTAATCTTTAAATTTAATTCAATAGGATTTATGTTTAAAAATTTACGAACAGTTCTTACTGAGCTAATTGTGGTGTATTACTCACAAGTAGTGTTTCGTCTTAGGTATGGAATCTTTTTTTGGGGATGGTCCACCCTCCTCCCATCGTACGATGGATTTTAAACTTCTGACGCTCCCTTTTCTGTATATTTTTAGTTATATACTTATTAATAAGGGCAAGTTTAACCGCAATAAGAATGTGCATAATTTATGCACTAGATGAAAAAATGTTTTTCGCATCTGCATATTTGGTGATTATTCGATTACATATAAACCTCAAAGTGTTTTGAGTCTAAAAGTCTTCAATATCGATTACCTATAAATATGAAAGAATGCACAATGCTTAGTTCATTTAAGAAATCTATTAATGCATTTTTAATACAATATCAATGTTTTATAACGTCAGAGACTATCTGTGTCAAATGTTGAAATTTTATTGGTTTTGCGTTTCTTTTTTGATTGTATATTCCTACACAATTGTTACGTAATTGTCTTAAATGAAAATAAAACTATCTATTGTATCTGTCTATCAGTTCAATGTATTAAATATCAAATGTGTAAAAGCAAATGTGTACTGATTATTATCTAGTTAATATTTATTTACATTTTTTAGGCCATCATTATGACTATGCTAGGCTTTTTGAATTATTAAAGCATAATTTACATATGTGTACGATAAGCACGTTCCGTTTTTCCTCTTTCGAATATGTCATGTTTACGTCTTCAGCAACATAGTAAATGTTCTCCATTGTATATGACATCTTAAAAAATCTCTCTACAATTGCATGAACTTGCATATTTTAAAGGGTAATGTGAAATTTCATTTAGTAAAAAGCATGTAAATTCAACGCCATTTACATATTTATAGAAAATTGAGATAAACATTTCCGTTTTTTGGATTCTAAATCCCGACCACGGACAAGAACGTGTGGAACTGCCAGAAACGTCTTGGAGAGTCCCGTCATAATTTAAAATGCAATTTCTTATATGGAACGTGATGTATAAAAGTAAAGAATTTGTTACGGTACTAAGCTGTCGTTGTAAATAGTTCTGTACACGTGCACGTATGATGTTTATGTATGAAACGGAAAAGCTTAGGAAATTTAATTGAGAATATCACTTAGAATATTATATGTCGTTTAGGAAAGTTTGTGGAGTATGTCATTTACGTTGTTCTAAGGAGCCGCATGGGTTTTGGATTATAAGATACATCTATGTGTATAATGTATACAGAGACTTAGAAACTAGGCTGTCAATTTTGCATATTTTTGACAATCCAGAATTTTAAAAATTTCTCTCAAATAGACAGAATAGGGGTTTCCCACTAATTTTATTTTAATATTTTATGTCGTGAAAATGATATAATAAAACACAAATTTACAACAATTTACTTTTTTAATAAGAATTACTTCTAAGAAAATATCGTTAAAACAACTTGCTGATAATTTCAGGGCTTTTTAAAACGGGCATTTTTACGCGCCAGAATGACGTATCTGCCCGGAAAACCAATGAGATTATGGATATAATTAGTTGACAATAGGGTTCTAAGTGTGTGTTAAAGGAAGCTTTCCTCTAAAACTTCTCAGAATTTCCTCTTTTATTGTTTGTACTGTGATTGGTCTAAAGCAGTGGACTTGTAAATATTGGCCAATCAGAATCCAGATAAATGCCACACAAGTTATACGTAAAAGCGTCGGACGTTGATATTTTGTAGTTTAGGCTTAACCTTCACCCGCTTCTGCATTGGCAGTTCACATCAGATGATTAACATAGATTGATGATTAACCTAAAACTTTATTGAAGGAGCATTTTCGCTAGTATTATTACACAAAGGTACAAAACAAGCTTTTTTAGGCATTCTGATAATCCATTACACTCATAATAATTAAAAAGTGCTGTCAATAAATAGAGGTTATGTTTTATATTTTCCGCGGCTATCTTATGCCGACTTTTCATTGGATTTCAGGGCGTTGACGTCACAACGCGCTAATTTATGGCTGTTTAAAATGAACTCAATATTTTTCAAACTTCAAGTTTTTTTTTTTCGTTACTATTAGTTAAATTAAAAAGATAATAAATATGCCATAAATCATTTTTTTACGTGAATTAAGTATTTCAGCAATAATTTTTTTTTTCTGGGAAAACCCTATTTCTCTCAAAAGAGACATGTTAAGGAATACTGCAATGTGAACTGTGTAATATCAAAATACATATTAAAGCTAATATTACTATAACCATTGCTTTTCAAATACAATAAACATACTGTCATTTTGGAAAAACGAATTTAAATAAATTTTAAAAAATGGATCATTATAAAATCAGCTTTTGACACATTTTTCTTCACTACGAGCGCATATTTCAAATTTTAAATTTGAAAAAGTTATGATGAAGTTTACACAAAAAATGTTCCAGTGATATTTCACATGTGTATATTTAAAAAAATGTCAATAAAAAAATGTGAAACTTCGTAAATAGTTTGTGATGTCCAACTCAAATGTATTTATGATTGAGAGACTGTAGCAGCTCACTTGCCTCGATTAATGGATTCTTTTTCCTTGGTTACTTCATAAATTGGAAACTCAAAAGAATCAATTTTTACTTGAAGGTCGTAAATTTATTTGTTTTACCGACCATAAACCTTTAATTAATGCATTATTCACCAAAGCCGAAAGATTTCCACGACAAATACGTTATTTAGAATATATTGCTCAATTTCTATGCGAAATTCGATACATTCAAGGAAAAGATAATGTCATAGCAGACACTTTATCACGTTGATACATCTTCCTTAGAACAATGTATTTTTCCAATTCAAGCAGAAAAGTCCCCTTTTATTGATGTTAATGTTATTAAGCAAATCTCAAGAAGAGGATTCTGACCTTCAATTTTTATTATCGAATCAATTATCAAATTCCAAAGCCATTTTCAATTTAAAAAGAATAAAAATTCCAAATTTCGATGAATTTATTTGGTACGATATTTCTCGTCCAAAACTGCGCCCTTATGTCCCAATTATTTACAGACGATCGATATTTGATATATATCATTTGATTTATCTCATCCTGGCATAAAAGCCACTAGAACATTGGCTACTACTAATTATTTCTGGCCTAAATGAATACAGACTGCAACTTGTGGGCTAAAACATGCGTTAACTGTCAGACTGCTACAGTCAAACGTCATACGAAAAGTCCAGTAGGTTGTTTGAAGTACCTAAAGGCAGGTTCGATCACATTCATATAGATTTAGTGGAACCATTACCCCTTTCCAAGGGTTGCTCTTACATTCTAACAGTGATCGAACGACTTACTAGATGACCAGAAGCATATCCTTTTTCCGATATCATACGGCAAAGACCGTTGCACGCACTTTATTTCAAAATTTTGTTTGTCGTTTATATATCACAACTGATCAGGATGTCCAATTTGAATCAAAATTATTTAATGAATTTGCAAAATGTTTGGGTTTCCATAGAATACGTACCACCACTTAGCATCCTCAAAGCAATGGCATGGTGGAACGATTGCTTTAATTGCTAGGGCTAACACGTCACATTAGGTAGATGAACTCCCTGTTATATTATTTGCTTTTAGAACTATCCCCAAAGATGATTTGCAATGCTCTTCAGCTGAACTCATATTTGGTCAAACTCTACTACTACCTGGCGAGTTTTTTACTAAATCATATGACTGTCCTAATATTCCTTATTTTATCGACATATTACGCACTTATTTTAATAATTTGACTTTTATTTCTCCAGTTCCTCACGTTAATCATAAATGGTTTGTCAGTTCTGACTTTTTCACTTGTGATTTCATATTTGTTCGCAGAGAACGTTTTAAACCTACCTTCTCTCCTTTGTACGAGGGTCTAGTTAAAGTTTTATCCCGTACAGATAAGTTAATTACTCTTAAGAAAAGAAATAAACCTGCGTTTTTGTTAGTTGACAAATGTGATATTCCACCAACTCTTGTTAAAAAAGTACGTTTTGCCATCGATACTTTAGTTGCTTGATTGTTCCTTTTATCAAAGGAGGAGTGTGTGTAGCAGCTCTTTTGCCTCGATTAAAAGATTTGTTTCCAATTCATGTATGAGTAACCAAGGAAAATGAAGAAACAAATTTTAAAATTTGAAAATATATTTATTCATATGGACTAACCGTACGGATATTTTGAATATGTACATTGCAAAATAGAGAGGGGTAGCTAAATTTCACACATTTCCCTTCACCACGAGAAAAGCATAAACAACTGGAACATTTCTATTTTTGACATCTAACTTTGAGTCATTGCTGTATTTAATTGTCGCAAAATTCATGCATAAGGGATTTATAATTTAAAAGTTAAAATGTGACAAAACAATTAAAATCTTTTTCTTTCTGTCTTAAAATTTACTACATTTATTGAATTAATCAGATATGATTGACTAGAGTATTTTCTAATTATATGCTTTTTCTAGAAATAAAACTGAAAATATATTGCAAAATAGAAGTTACATCTTTTACAAATTTCAGATGCAATATTCATATAACAAATGTACAGCAAAACGTTCAGAGTAATGGCATATAAAGTAAAGACGGAGGAATCCCCTTAAGAACTACAACTCCCTTTAGAAGCATCTGCAGACTTATATATAGATACTTATACATTAGGATAATTTTTCTACTCAGAGCTGTAAAATGTATACCTACCTAAAATGTCAAGTAGATAAGAATGATGAAACAATGTTATAACAAAAATTATGTATATAATGCTTACTTTGAAGAAAATTTTTCAAACAAGTGTAATAGTAGAGTGCCTTAAACAATGAAGCTGTAGGGCTTTAAATACTAAGAGCTGACAACTGGATAAATCGATAGCACCTATATAAGTAAACTTCTCTATAGCTGTAAGGTTGTAAAAAAAATAAACTATTTTCGAAAAGCATAGTGCTTTATGGGAAACGCAAACTTTTAATGCCTGTATCTCTGTTCGACCTTCGCTAAAAATTAATTCATTTGCCGTTTTTTTTACGATTTGCACGAAAGAAAGTTTGGTAAAAAGTGTCTAGATTGGTATCACTGTAATTCACTGCACATGTTGACCAACTCTTTTAATTTCCAAACTTCGCAACAATTAAATACCTATAATATAATAATCTTAACGTTGTTTTCATTATCTTTAATGTTAAACCTACTTCCATTGAATATAAATCATCTTTATTAGGTTGTTTCGTAGTCTACAATATTTAAAAAATGTCGAATTATGTATTTTGTCAATCACTGCTGCCAACTCTTCTAAACTGAGAGTTGGAAACACTTATCCTAGCAGCTTCGAAAACTCTGGATAAACTACCACCTACTGAGGATAGTTTAAAACAGCATTGTTTACGAGCTCATTACCAAACCATTATTTGGTTCAATGCTCTTAGTCCCATCATAAACCCCCTCAATGTGCTCGAATATGGTTGGCAATCTGTCAATGGTAAACTGCTATCGCTATTTCAAACTGCTCCACCTTTTTCACAAGATCTCACCATCTTACGGAGATGTGGATGTAAAAAAGTAGTAGTAGTTAAAGTTCACCATTTCTTCAGAGAAAAAAATTATTTTTATTTTCAGATTGTAGATATAGATATAAATGGTGCAGCTGTAAAAAAAATAAAATGCCTTGCATAGGATCTTGTAATTGCATGGGTCAAAAATCTTGTTCAAATGTCTCCTCTAAAAAAAATATAACTGACGAAAATATATGTGAAGATTTGGAATAACATTTTGTGAAATTATAGTAGTAATTAGAGTAGTATTTTCTATAAGTTTAGACGTTACTCCAAACATCGTTTAATTATTATGATAATATTAATTACTGTTGTAAAATAACTGATACATACACATCACATCACAGATCGTTGGCACCGCCCGACCGCGGGGAGTAATGCGGGCGAACGAGGTTTGCAGTTCTAACCGCTTGGAGATTTTGTAACCGCGTTAGTTTTAAATTCATAACTCAATTATTATTCAACTAAAAATATTTTAAAAAGACCGTCGTGGTCATAAAACATAGGTCTTCATTTTATAAAGAATATTCTTTTCTTTATTTGAGACTTAGTTTTCGAGTAATTGAGTGTGTAATGTAAAAAAACGGCAAATGAATTATTTTTTAGCGAAGGTCGAACAGAAATACAGGCATTTAAAGTTTTCGTTTCCCATAAAGCACAATGCTTTTTTGAAAATAGTTTATTTTTTTTACAGCCTTACAGTTATAGAGAATATTATACAATTTTTACCACAGAGAGATATGTACTTCGGCTAGGTGATGCACTACATAATTCGAAAATTTTGAATAACGCCCTTTTGCACGGGACAATTTTTGGACAACTTTTTTTGGAAGTTTATCTATATATGCTATCGATTTATCCAGTTGTCAGCTTTTAGCTCTCTACTATAAAGAGAATTTAGTGTTTGTCATTAGCATACTAAATATCTTTTTAAATTGTGGGAAATATGACAGCGTAGATCCAACGCAAACGAAACTAGGTTGCCAACATTGCAATTATTAATCAAAATCGAAAGTTTTAACATATTTATTACAGTAAGTGTACTGAATATACAAAGAGGCTGACAAAATAATTTAGATTGATTCAGCTGTCATGTCATATCTCCAACAAATAAAAAAACAACATCTACAAAAGCTAGAAAAAAACAATGATATAAGAATTAAGCATACACATACCTCCGATTTTCCTTTGGAAACGCAGCTTGCAATGTTGGTTGGTTCTAGATTTAGCGCATCTCTCTGCAAAACAAACAAATTATTAATACATCAAATTTAGTAAAACAATATAGCAAAACTTTTAATTACAATTAAGTAAAGTTGATTATTACTTGTACAGATAACTAATCAGTACATGAAAATGCATGATCAACACACTCTTAAGGAAAAGCTCCTAGCTGCAGCTACATTTTTATTAATTTTCCACAGTTTTTCGAGTGATTTTGCAATTACATTATGTAATGTGCAATTTTTATACGTTCTACATATCATGTTCAAAGCAAAAAACATGGTCATGATAAATAGGTGCAGAGTATCGGTTTGTTGTTGTCGTTAAAAAAATTTTTTCCACAAATAATGTAATACCCTTGGGCATTTAGTTTTACACAGTAAAAATTTTCGACCTTGAAAGATATTAATGTTAATTTGGCATTCGAAATAAAAATGTTATGGACATACAGACTTCAGTATTTCCAAAATAGACAATAAAAACTGTACATTTTAACACGTTCTATTGAATTAGAGAATATTATTTAGGTATTATGCAAATCACAACTTACACACTTTTTATTTATTATGAAAATACCTACTTTGTGTATATTGTTGCTCTAATCTGGGCACGCTAATATACTAGTGAGGTAAATACTTTAAAACACTCATTATTGGAGAATCAATGAAAACAACTACTCTTCTAGCTAATACTGACGAAGTATTGAATAACACTAACAAAAATGGTCAAGTGCGACGGACTTGTGCGCCGAGGTAAATATATAGATAGTAGGTAAGCACGGCAACAATTAAAATTGCAAAATATCTTAACATTAAGAAACGTTTTCAGAACCTTTATATGGAATGTATGAACGTTTATTAATAACAATATTAATAATAATAAAGTTACTATAATTTTTTTCCTCGTGGCCCCAGAAAAGAGGAGGCACACAAAAAAATGAACATTTTCAAATAATGCCAATAAATTAATTTTCCAATCTTCCATTTTGTTATGAATAACAATGTTACATACAGTTTTATTCACAACAAAGTTAAAGTTATAGTTTTCGGGATATTCTTAAAAATAAAAGAAAAATACCATATCATGTTCAATACAAAAATTATTGTCATGATAAAATAAGTGCAGAATATCGGTTACTTGTAAAAAATAATTCCATAAAAATGTGATACTCAGACTTTATTCACAACAAAATTAAGGTGTCAGTTTTCGAATTACTAACCAGGTCAATTTATATTGCAAATAAATTAAAAAAATAAAATAAGTTGCAGGAAATTTTGAAAGCTATAACATTGATAGAGAAAAATGTTTGCATCTGAGATACTATTAGAGATTAAAAAGTGGGCTGGAAATCGAGCTCTCCCAAAATAGCAAACAATGGAATTTACTTTTCGCGTACTAACTTGGTAAATTTTTACCGCATGGAAATTTTAAAATAATGTAGGAAATTCATTAAGCTATAATTTGGTGAAGAGTGACAATTCCTGTACCGGTGATATTTCTCGAAATATTCTCTGAAAACCGACATTTTACACCACTTCTTCAAGATTGGTATACTCAAGATACATAATTTTCAGCACATACCACAACACTGTATTGTAATGTTTACTCTTATATACAGTTGATCCCGTAATGAAGTGGAAAAATTAAACTGTGGATTCCTTGGCGAAAATTAAGATAGATTCTTCGTATGAGATTTTTCAAAATGAGCCTTCCCTGCCCAACTATTTCCCTAAAATTGTGCGTCAAAAAATGATTATCAATTTTTATTTTAAAATATCGTAAACAAAAGAAAAAAAGACAAATTATTCACATCTTCTTTACTAATAACGGGACATTCAAATGGATTTTTTTATCCACCTAATTTATTTACTAATGAGTGAAATTAACAACCCTCCCTTAAATATCTCGAAACATCTTTTTGTCTACGAATTTTAATTCAAGAAAAAAAAATCCAGTAAACTCTTAATTTAAAAAGTTTTTAATCTATCGAAAAATATTGTAGAATGAACTATTATTTGATAAAATAAATAAATTGCAGGTTCCTAGGTAATCAATTTAAAGCAATAGTTTAAAACACTTACTAATCTAGTATCCAATTTTCTTCCGTTTACAATATTTTGAAATAAAAATTGAAAACCGTTTTGGCACATCCTTTTAAGGGGGTATAGTTGAACAGGAAAGGCTTATTTTGAAATATTTTGTATGAAGAATGCACCTTAATATTCGACAACTAATCAACAATAACATTTTTTGCACTTTTTGCTTATTTTTGTTCTCATGTATATAGGATACTAATTAATGGATGAATTCCTGTTATAAAAAGAAAGCGGCTGAAACCTTCCCACCGCACCCGGTGGATCTTTGAAGCCGAAAAGAGCACTAAAAAATTATTAAATTATTTATCTTCAAAAACCATATAATTCTTTGTGGATAGCTTCTCTGCCAGCTGTGGCCGGTGAAGTGTTCATAGTGGACCGTTTCAGTTTGAGCTGATAAATATTATTTTTATCTTCTGGCCTCGACCGATTTTTCACTAAATCGGTCGAGGAAGGTTATTGTTTGGTTGCTTGTCACTAATGTCACGATGTCAAACTGACAGATGCCAAATGGTTTTAGGAGAAGAAGATTTTTTGACATCAAACTGACAGCTGTCAAATTTTTTGTCGCTATACTTTGTTAGTTCTAAATCTGTCAAACTGATAGCTGTCAAAAATTCTGGTTTCAAACTATGCTGGGGGATTTTATTTCTTGACAGTTGTCGAAAATTTCTAGGTTGGTATTGCACTTGGTTTGGTTTTTAGGTTATGTTAATGTTTTTTAGGTTGTGATTGCCAGAAATTTTTCCGGCGTTGTGCCGGAAATTGGTTCAAGAAGCGTGATTGTTATTTTGTTTTTTATTTTTTTTCATGGAAACCAAATCGGAAGGGTGCAAGTGTGACATATCATTGAAATATGAATTTTACTGCTTTTCAATGGTTCGATTACAAAATGTAAGTAATCATAAAATAAACAACTTGTTGTGCCAAAACGGCACTAAACGTAATCCGATATCAGCCAAAACCTTTTCAAATCTTCCGGAGCATTAAAGAAACCATCATGCAAAGTTTCATCCAAGTAGTTTCACCGCTATCGTGCTATACATACACACACACATACATACACACAAACATTTTTCAAAAACCACTTTTTTGAGTTCTGGGACCTCAAAATGTAAAAATTTTCGATTTTGGACTAATTTTAGTAACCTCCCACAATTTTTTTGTGGGGAGGTTAATAAGATAAAAAGTTCATGCTCAAAAATCAAAAGTAGTCTTATAGTAGTCCCTAGTCTGACTGGGCAGAGAATTTTCCACTTCATTGACGTTTCTGTTGACATTTCCCGAAAAAAAAAGCATTATTCCGGTTTTTAGAGTTATTGAAAAATCGGTTTGATATATTTATATAATAGTTAAGCTGTTTATTTCAGTTTTGGGCGAAGCCACATAAGTAGTGCAGATCTACACACTTTTGATTGAAATATTTTGCTATTTTATTTATTGCAATTAATCCCCAAAACTTTGCTTGATTTTAATACAGCAGTGTTAAAGTAAGAAGTAAGAACAATTTTAAAACACTCAAATAAACGAAAACGAAACATTTTACAGGAAAGTTACAAAAATACTTTATATTTCCCAATGAACTGTAGGATTCAAAAATTCAGTAGAATAGTATTATTATGAGATGATAGGGGCGGAGCCCACATGCGTAAATATTTTTACCAGTGGCATAGCGTCATTTGAGGTATGGGGATGTGTAATTGCAATAAAAGTTTCGCGGTCAAGGAGCTGTATAATGGATTTGATTAAAGCTTGCTAATTGTTAGTAGTAAGTAAATCTTTCTTCTGGAGAAGTGACAGAGGATAGAAATTTATACTATTCTTTGCTAATAAAGTTGTTTTATTATTATTATTACCGCCGCCACCGCTCTACTGCAGACCACCGCCGCACAGTGGGGCAGGAATTAAAAAACGTGGCATTTAATCGTAAAATGAAACGAGCCTAATGACTATATGTTGTTGACACATGGAAAGAGAACATATCAGTGCATTATTTACGCCACTATCTAACTTTATTCAAGGTCATCTCGCATACTACTATCTTCATGAAACTGGCGTTTCTAAGTAGTATTTGTGTATGCTCGATGCGCTAAATTTGACAGAACTTTTAAGTGGAAAAACTCATTTATATCTGTAGCTTTTGACTTAATTAAGTATGGATCCAATACAGTCGGGTATGTACACAATATATTACGTTATTTACTATAATTGTTTAAGTTATATAGTAATTATGAAAATAGGCTTATGCAAAAATATCAATAAACTACAATATATTTTTTAAATATAGGAAAAGTTTACTTTCTCACACATCCACATCGTGAATTTGATGTATTATTGTAGATGAACTATTCTAGTTTAAAAATTAAAGTTAAACTGGTACTCATGTGTACTTAAAATTTAAATTGAATTTCTGAAAATGTATTTCATAAGTATTTTTGAAACGTGTATAGTATAGTCAAATTGATTTAATTCAATTTCTTTCAGCGTCAACATTTCACTAGAAATTTTATCGTTGATTCTTATGTATTATATTATCTCCTGATTACGAAAAAAATATTTGCGCCCAAAAATTCCTAATGTGTCAAAAGTGCATATAACACTTTTTGACGCACTTTCGTGGATTTTCTACTTATCTGCTTAATATATCTTGTACTGGTAATCGAATGGGAATTTTAAAAATACTGACTTATTTGAAATAAAATTCTTAAAAATTATAGACCTATCCGATATGTATAGGTCAAACCGCCATCTTGGAAAAAATATAAAACACCAAAAATGTCGGAAAAAAAAAATTGAATCTTTTTTCTATAGAAGGAGTAATTTCACCAAAGTTGGCAAAAACAAAACTCAAATATATTGCACCAAACCAGGACGCTCAAGTGAAATAGAACGTTCAAAGATGGCAGACTAAATAATTTTTTTTTAATTCTTCGTCAAGTACCAAGGAGGATTTGTGCATAACTTTTTTGTAGATTGTAGGTTCTTTTAGGTACTTTGAGGGGATAAAGTTCAATTTTTTTTTAATTTTCCATAGAAGTGCATTTTCTACAATTTTTGAAAATGCATTTTCCTTGATCTTCCTTTTTCATATTATATTATTATTAATACATGCTTAATAAATTTCGTTATCAAATTAATGGAGTTTCATTTTATATTAAATTTTTGAAGTTATATATGAGACTTTCTATAGTATATTTCATTTTGTTTCGATGAAAATTGGGTAAAAAAAGGAGGGTCAGGCCAAATGCATTTTTGAAAATTATAAAAAACGCATTTTTTGAAAATAAAAAAAATTGAACTTTCTCCCCTTTATGTACCTAAAAGAACCTACAATACAAAAAAACAAAAAATAGGGCACTTCCCTGATACTTGACGAAGAACTAAAGAATTTTATTTCGTCCGCCATCTTTGACCGTTCTCTTTGATTTACAGCGTCCGGGTTTAGTGCATTATATTTGACTATAGATGAGTATTATTTTTGCCAACTTTGGTGAAATTTCTTCTTATCGAAGAGATATTCTATTTTGATTTTTTCGGCCATTTTTTGTGTTTTTATTTTTCCAAGATGGCAGATTGACCTTTACATATCGGACAGGTCTATATTTTTACATTTCAGAGTCAGATTTAAAATGTACACCCTCAAAAACCCGCATAAATGATTTTTTTAGTGATCGTTCCGGAAATTAGAATTATTGCCACGTTTTCGAATTCCTGCCCCACTGTGCGCCGCACTATGGTCAATTTGCCAATATTAGGAGGAAAGTATTACCTGAATAACCGGACCATCAGAAACCAAAAAAATATTTTGTTTATGCAGCACTTATTCAAGGTGGTGACGTCAAATAGTAATTGGGTGGTTCCGCGGCAAATAATTTACCGCTAATATTCGTCCAAGCAAGTTTTTTATTGTATCCAATATTATAAAACTGTTGTCGTGTGCTGTTAATACATGCCTTTAACTATCGAAAAAATGTCACGGGCAAAACCATATTATCGATTTATTTCGCGGAAGCCTGCATTTGCGCACTTATATTTGAGTTTTAAAAAAAGTTTCACAAAGTTTCACCGAAATTTCTGTTGTATATCGTAGGTCAGTCTCTGTACTTTGGAACATACTGAGAGTTCACTTTCTTGTACTTTTATTAGAAGATATTTAATTTTACTGCAGATGTTGTCATTTCCGTGAAGAGAAATTACCTGTTTGAATTGCCGCTGAATGAAAAATTGTTAGGTGATGGAGCATCCGTAAGGATAGTCCACAGGATAATTGAAAATATTGAACAAGAGAAAGAAGACTAGCGCGGATTGTTAGGAGAAAATGAAGAACTTATTCAGATTATTAAGCTATTCTTAGGTATGTAATTTACTTAAACGCTGGCGGTCTTGTAAATTTAATGTGGTTTCATTTAAAAAAAATATTCTGGTCGGTTAAATGGAGAATTAAAACATGAAACTAATAAAGAAAATGTATGTGAGCCTTCTAGATCGAAAGTAGGTCAACCGCCAGAGTTTTAGTAGTAGTGTACAAAAGTCGAAAAGAAAAAAAGTGCAACCATTATTGGAACATACTCCAGAAGAGTTAAGCTTAGCAACTCAAGCCGCATATCATGCAAGTGTTAAACGTAATGTGGCTTCCGTAATAAAAAACTTGGAAGGAGCTCTCCGCGTACAGTATTCCGGGAGTAAATTTTGAGAAAGTTTCGAAATATAAGTTTGCATATAGCAATAAAAGAGGTAAAGAAAAACGGACTTTTTTTCTTGAAATCGTCGAAAAAAGTTGTCACTATAAAGTATCAGCATATAGGTGAAAAATTGCAGAGGCATATTAAATAAACATATACAAGGTGTTTGGTTTGAAAAAATTGAATTATGACAGTTTAAATATGTAAAAATATACATCACCATAGAGAACCCCCTGTAGAATTGTTTTCAAATCTGAGAGTCCTGTAAATTAGTGCATGGTCTCGACTAACATTCAAAATGAAATGACGCTCAAATTTACGAAAATGCGTCTTTTGCAGATTTTACTATTGAGTGTTCCATTTAAAAAATTCTGGCATTAGCTTGCTACCACTCTGTAAAACACCCTGTAGATTTGAAACTTGAATTTTTGAATATTACACTCTTCATCTCCCACAATATTTATCTGAGACATTTTTTCTAATTTCAAACGGTTGAGGAGATATTGACTGTCCCTATGCTACTGACTCACCCTGTATATATTTATGTATGTATTTTTTTATGCATCGTATCATAAATTTAACATATTTACCCAAAAATATACTTCTAAACAAAAATATAACTAGAAATGAAGTGTTAATAATACTTTCCTCCTAAATATGGCAAATTGACCATTGTGGCGCCGGCCACTAGTGACACATAATTCGCTCTCATTGGCTTAGAATGATGGGGTTCCCAAATTCGTTTCTGCGCATATTTTTGCTGTCATCTTCTTATAGTAACACTACTCTATTAGTTTTCGTATCAGTGGCGTCTGGTGCTATTATTAAAAAGGGGTCTTGTAACTTCTATCTTTTGAATAATAGACACCGCAGACTTCTTTATATAGGTGAAATTGGCTTCCGGTCAAATTGTCTGAATTTTTTATATGTTGTAGCCCGAGTCATTCTGATCCAAAATCATTAAAAAGTTACTATCCTCTACAGGCTAATTTCGGCGCTAAAGGGCGCCGAAGAAAAAAAAATTATCGAGAAAAATTCTAATTTATGGTGGAGTCGCCGGTGACAGACCCATAACAGGTCGTTATCACCTACCTCATCATAAGGGATATCATCTTCTAAAACCAGCATTATTGGACATATACTCGATGTTCATGTTCGGACTCTAGAAATAATGACGCGGCAATATTGAGGCACGAATATAAAAGAGATCTGATTGGCTTAAGAAACTGGTTCGAAGATGATATTTTTGTACTGGATAGGGGATACCGCGACGCTCAAGACTTTTTGGGTAATCTAGACATAGAAGTCAAAATGCCTGTAGTCCTTTCTCGCTGGCAGCATCAGCTTACCACTGAAGAGGCGAATTCATCCCGGTTGGTCACAAAGACCAGATGGATCGTGGAAGCAAGAAACGGCCATATTAAGAGTATTTTTAAATTCTTCAAAGATGCAGTACCAATGCCACAAGTCCCTCAAATTAGAGATTACATCAGAATAACATATGCGATAATTAATAGATATCGTGAGCCAACATTCGGGATTTTCCAGATAAAACTTGCCCCATCCTATGTACAAGACAACAGGCAAGATATAGGGAACATTTTATTTCAATTTGACGATCGCATCAATGAACCAGGACTCTTAAGAATCAGAATAAAATCATGGCATCGCAACGCTGTTAAGTATCAGCTTTGGATTCACTACAATGTCAATGCTGAAGACGAACCAATGATATCTTACTACTGTACTTGCAAATCCGGAAGTCGTACATTGGGTACATGTTCACATATAGCTAGCGTACTTTGATACCTTGGTATGCTCGCCATGAAGAAGATGTAAAGTATCCTCCGACACACCTGCTGTTCGATATTACTGATGCTGCAAATAGACATAATACGAGCCAAAAGAACCAAGAACCTGTTATTGTATAATAATATTATGGTTAAGTACATTGTATATATGTACCTACTTATATATTACCCATTATATAGTGTCGTTTCCATGTTGAATTTATTATATTATTTTATATTAAGTGGTATAATTGTGGCATCATTTCGTTCGCTGACCCTGTATATAACAGTCATGTAGATTACATATTGAACCTTAATCTAAACCTAAACATATTTATTAATATAATATGAAAAAGCTGCATTTTTTCTCAAAAATAGATAAATTGAGGAAAGGTTGATTTTTTTTACAGTATTTAACTACAGTATAAGTATCATAAAACCAGTGAGTCCCCCTCTACAGACGCTTGCTTCACGCGCCATCTTGAATTTAAGATGGTGGATCAATAAAATTTAAAACGTAATATCTTCGAAACAAGTAGTCCGATTTCAACGTTCTTTTTTTATATATTCATGATTTTATCTTAGTTTTTATAAAGAGGCATATTTTTCAACTCCTAAACATTATATTGGTCAATATAAGTACAATTCTGGAATACTTTACATAATCCACATTTTCTATGGCTGCCTTACGTATGATGTATCAAATAATGTTTATAAAGAGTTGTAAAAAATTTCATGATGAACAATTTGATGTATTACATGTTGTGTAAAACGATATCGGGAGTGCAGGTGCACGCGCACGCGATTGTTTTTATTTGTCTGGATGTCTGGAACACCCAAGTAAAGCGGTCAGTTCGACAAGTGCCTTAAAACAATAAACTACGAAAGGGAGAAAAGGCTTCTTTAATATCTTACCTATGAAAAGACAATTTTTCCTTTGATATACCAGATACAGATACATATACTTTTGTCATACATGATGGTAAACTTTTGTACAAGCTAGTATGACCTAAATATTTTACTTTTGGACAACTGTATAAATATTACTATAATTATGTTTGTAATAACTATAAAGGCGACGTCGTAGTCGTTTTCGATGGGTACTCTAAGCCCACAACAAAAGATGAAGAGCATCGTCGTCGTCAAACAAAGTTTACTCCAAATATAGATTTTACAGACACTACTCCAGTGACTACCACACAATCGGATTTTTCATGAATAAGAACAATAAAACCAAGTTCATCGCAGGCTTGATTAATTACTTCACTCAAAATAATGTTTCTGTTTTGCAAGCAGAGAGTGATTGTGATACTTTGGTTTGCCAATACGGCCATTAATACTGTAAACTCCGGTAAAAATGTTATTACAGCAGCAGACGACACTGATATTTTCATATTGCTAATATCAGAATAGTACAGTACCTAGAGGTAAAAAATATACAAAACTTCGGAATAATGTCATATTGAACGGATTTCGTTCATTTTTGGCAGTATAATAGAAAATGCTTCACAGAAAAGTTTCTATATTGTGCGGGGGCTTGCTAATTTATAGGGGGTGGATGCCACCCCTTCTCAGGGGGTGGTACTTAAAAAAATATATATTTATTGGAGCTGAAGTAGAATCAAATTTTAAGAAGAAAAGGTTCTATGCAATTTTTCACATAAATTGATAGTTTTTAAGTTATAACGACTTCAAAATTGCGATTTTAGCTTAAAAAGAAAGGATTTCCAAACGGCTTTCGTCAAGTATCTCGAAAAGTATTACTTTATCGAAAAAATGTTACAGACTAATTACAGAAAGCACAAACTGGGAATTAATTATATTTTTTGTTTATTGATGTAGGATTAATAATTTTGGAGATATTTAAGTTTACATTTGGCATCCAAGTGACCATAAGATAATTATTTAGAGTAAGAGTTAAATATCTCAGAAACTGTGACACCTACGCCAAGGATGCTAATAGGTAGAATAATAGGTTATTAATTAAGCTTTCAACTGTTTTTTTTATTTGTTTCTATAGCATAAAAAACAAAGATGTTATGACCGAAGCAATGTGCGTCTACACATTTTTTTATTAACAACGTCTCCATTTTGTTACTGTAATTAGCCAGTAATTAAAAAAAGGAATTTCAAACACTGTTTCTCATTAATATATAGCATGACGTAGATGCTCAATTTTTTTGATTTGTATACAGCACTTGCTATAGAAAAAAACAGTTTAAAGTTTAAAGGTATTTTCGATAAAACGTAATTTTTTTTTCCTCTTCCAAATATCTCAATAAATATTAGTTTTATTGAAAAATGGGTAGAGACCAAAAATAAAGCTCATAAACTGATAATGAATTTCTCTTGTTTATTTATATATATAGATCCAATAGTTTCGGAGATACGAAAGTTTACAAATGGCGTCCGAACGTTTATAATAAGACGAAAAATGCAGTTTAAATGTTAAATATTTCAGAAATGGTGACACCTACGTCACGCATGCTAAGAAATGTAATTAAAGACAATTAATTGCGCTTTCAAATTATTTTTTACTCGTTCCTGTAGCATAAGAAATAAAGAAGTTACGATGTAATTTAAAAACATTATCTCAAATACAGTTTTTCGTTAAGATGTAGCATTACCTAGATGCTCAAATTTTTTTGCTCATTTAAAGCACGAGCTTTAGAAAAAAATGCATTTTAAACTTTAAAGATAATTTTGAAACACTTGGATACCAAATATAACCTTAAATATCTCCGAAATTATTAATCCTACATCAATAAACAAAAAATATAATTAATTCCCAGTTTATACTTTCTGTAATTGGTCTTTAACATTTTTTCGATAAAGTAATACTTTTCAAGATACTTGACGAAAGCCGTTTGGAAATACCCTTTTTTTAAGCTAAAATCGCAATTTTGAAGTCGTTATAACTTAATAGCTATCAATTTGTGTGATTAGTAAGCCCCCGCACAATATAGAAACTTTTCTGTGAAGCATTTTCTATTATACTGCCAAAAATGAACGATATCCGTTCAATATGACATTATTCCGAAGTTAAAACCTCTAGTTACTGTACTATAATTAATTTAAGCTAAATTTTCAGACGAATTTCCAAAAAAGTAATAAATCCAAGTTTTATGCTATCCAAGAGCTATCAATTCTCTTTCATTAAAAAATAAATCATTTTGGGCTAGCAAATAATTAACGCCTTGTAGTTTATTTGACTGGACTACATATCGAGTTTACTCATTTGCTCTCTGGCCTACCAATAAGGGATCGTGATTAGTTATAAATTACTCGCTTCCATTTTCTCAGTCACATGTATCACGACAATATTTCCAGGTACAATTAGAGCAAAATTTATCGGCAATTATAATATAATTCCCGCAATGAAAGTTATGTGCGGATGAATGTATAACTCAAGTATCAATTGGTCGCTATTTCAACTGCTCAGCTTTACAAATAAATTAAACTTACTTTATGGCAACTTTGGCGCCGTCCTTAAAATGTAAATTATACTTAGTTCATTTCCAAATTGATTTTATTACACCCCGCCATATTAAAACAATAAAATGGTTTAATTAGGGAACGTTAAACCAAATTTTACCATTAAAAACTCGTTTTAAGGCGTCTTAATAAGTTGCGGATAAGTTCTTGGAATACATTGTTAATTCCGAAGGAGGGCAATCCTGCATCGAAATAAAACCTAATTTGGTTTAATTTTTATAGCTCGCTGTAGAATAAGTTATGTACAGTAGAAGCTTAACTCAAGCAAAGGGATTATTGAATACATATTTCACAATTTACGCGCTTTTGTTTCAAACCGCTAATGAAATGAAGTTTCGAAATCTGCATTACTCATTAAGTATTCATATGACGATAACATCTAGCTTACAGTGGCTAAAATTCAAAATCTACGTACATTTCCAACCACTTGAAATTCTTCAAAACAGAACCTGTGTGAGGAACTATATACTGAAAGAAAAAAAATAAAACTATTGTTAATGTGCTGGTTGACTTTTGCAGTTCTAAAGTAATGTTAATGCAATTTTACATCAATGTTTAGTACCATTTTAGTGACTAAAGCGAAAGACTTGTGAGAGTGCTTGTGATTTAATTTTCTCTCGAGCTATGCATATTCTGCTACACATATACAGAGTGTCTACTTAAGTTGGCGGCATATGGAAAATTTTTTTATTTTGAGTTTTAGGAAAAAAAGTTATTCTTTATAAAAAATTCTGCATGGTCTAAAACCTAAAATGAAACAATAAAACCTCAAAATTTATCAGTCATATACGGGGTTTGTCAATAATTATGAATTTGGTACAAGAGTAAAGTACTTTTATTTTTGACAATATCGAAAATCGTAATTACGAAAAGTTGTTCATAACTAAAATACACGTTCAAATATGCAATCATATCCATTTACGTTGAAAAACGATTTTTTATTTTTTCTAAACTTTTCTCTACAATAATATTGAAACTTTAAATGTTCACATTAATTACATTTAATCTAGGATGCACTGACAAAAAACTTTTATTAAAAATTCTGATAAACAGCAATCTCTTATTATTGAACCCTTGACAACCTTTCAATTGTTTAATTGCATTTATTGCAGAAATAAGTTTAGAAAAAAAATTTAAAAAATCGTTTTTCAACGTAAATGGATATGATTGCATATTTGAACGTGTATTTTAATTATGAACAACTTTTCATAATTACAATTTTCGATATTGTCAAATTCATAATTATTGACAGACCCCGTATATGACTGATAAATTTTGAGGTTTTATTGTTTCATTTTAGGTTTTAGACCATGCAGAACTTTTTATAAAGAATAACTTTTTTTCATAAAACTCAAAATAAAAAAGTTTTCCATATGCCGCCAACTTAAGTAGACACACTGTATATGGTTGTAGCTAGTAACATACCTGGAATACACAGTATCAATAACTTCAAAATACAGAGAAGGATAATAAAATTTGGAATTCCACAAGCAACAGTCTTAGGGCCAATTCTTTTCCAAGTGTATATTAATGATCTATTGAACTAAGATATTCCTGGGCAAATTGTCCCATATGCGGACGATGCTGTAATAGCGTTGGTATTCTCTGACGCCAGTTAAAAAAGTATTAAAAACAAAGCGGAAATGGGTTTGTACCATGTAACAAAATGACTCAAATAAATAGATGTTAAATAAAACAAACCTAACCTAACCTAAGTGAAAATCAGGTACCAGTAGCATTTATCTGGACAAAGGGCCATGTTGGAATAATAGGGAATGAAATTGTAGATCATGCAGCTAAACTTTTCGAAATTGACTCAGTGTTAACGAATGATAACATTATCAATGATCTAAAATAAAATATCTGTAAAAATTGGAAAAACATATGATTAGAATATGTTAAGCCTAATAAGAACCCTTACTTTTTAATACTCCCACTCTTCCCAAATCTATTCCTCATATATCAAAATTTTCAATCAAGAAACAATATTCTACAATAATTACTCCACTCAAATTGAATCATGGATGCTTCTCAGCACATATTTTTAAAATAGGTGTTAAAGATAAACCATATTATCCGTGCGACAACTCCTCTTTAAGCGATTTGAACCATATTTTATTTTCCTGTACCAGTCATTCACAAATTAGAAAAAAATTTGAAATCTGTTAAAAAAACTTAGGCGCTCACTTACCCACTAACGTGGGTCGTTTCCCTTTTAAATACAGAAAATAAAGAAAGGACAAGGGTAGGTAAGGGCATTTTTTCGCCCATCGGCCATGTCATATGTCATTATATTTCCCGAGCAGTATATGTCTTGACGAGTAATAAAAAAAACAGTTCTTTGGAACATTAGATTATTCAGTAAGCGTATAATGATGGCTATTACTCGCGAGGGTATTGTTTACGTCACGAGCCGGTGGGGGAGTGTCGTAAATCATCCGAGCGTGTAATAGCCATTATGCGCGAGCTGAATACTATAATTTATCCACGACTGTCGCATATTTTAACTCTTTTAATCGTTTAAAATTGAAAAAATAAAGTTCGATTACAGTAAAACTTTGACGTGTTAAACGTCAAATACGAAAATATGTACGAAAATATAGACTGTCTCTTGGAAAAAATGGATTCGCCGTTTCTTTATGAAAATTGCTAGTTCCTGATTAGTCAAAGGTGCGTTAGAATGAAAACAGCTAGTTTCTGGTTCGTCAAAGATGCGTTAGAATGAAATTATGTTCATTATACCTTAGGTTGGAATAATGACTATCATTATTTGTCAATTGTTAAATGTAGAATGCAGTGATTATACGATGGTCGTGGATAAAAATATGTTTATTAAATACACACGACAATATGTGGTTTTGAGCGCTGACACGTTTAAATTCGCACGCAACGTTGACACCACTACGACTCCCGCAGAAACGACTTTGTTTTTTATACATCGAAGCGCTTGATGAACCAATATAAATTGACCATTATTTAAAAGATTAAATACTCAATAATGAAATGAGGTATAGACCCACTACGACTCCCGCAGAAACGACTTTGTTTTTTATACATCGAAGCGCTTGATGAACCAATATAAATTGACCATTATTTAAAAGATTAAATACTCAACAATGAAATGAGGTATAGATTTTCTTCTTAAAAGTTCGGAAAAACGTTAAAAATTACAAATAAACTGCAAACATGCTTACTTTTAAATGCTGTTATTACGTTTTTCAAATGTAAAACGTATAGAAACATAAAGATCATGTTTTCAACTATAAATGACGTTTAATGATTTTAAGGACAACTTTTTATTTTTATGAAATTAATGGGCGAAATATATAGCTTATCTACCTTTGTCCTTACGATGCCCTTCATGCGTAAAGCTGCAATATCAATATAAATTTCTTTTTATCTTCCAAAGCATAGATATTCTGTGGAAAATGGATACTTCCGAAGCCAATCAACTTCATACACACACACACACAAATTTCTTCAACAGTTTTACAAAGAAATTCTATCGCTTGAAAAGCTCATGTAGTGTTAAAATAGATAAATCGGTCACGCCCCTTTCTGTAGCACTGTTTGCTTCTTTTTAAAAAATACACCTACCGTATCAAAAATTACAAGCCGCCTGTGACTATATCTTATCAGAGAAGACAACAAAAAATAAAGTCTACCCTGCTTAATTACAATGAACCCAGAACAAGAAGTTCACCACGCCACTGTGCCAAGTTTTAAAACAATGTTGGTACGCAGTTGTTTTACATTATCTTAAATGCTACAATTATTGTAACACTTTTTACACAGTTCACACAAGTACTTTTTCCACGCAATATCGTAACATTTATCTGAGGCACTTTTTTAAATTTATTAATTTATTTTTATTGTGCAAGTTGTAAGAAACTCATAAACATCTGCACATCGCATTAATAAACTGACCTGTTTGCATATGAAAAATGAGTCGAGAGTTGAAAAACATACTTTAAAAGCTCATTGTCTAAACGAGCTTGTTTCTTGTAAGGTTAATAAAGCGTTTGCTTAACGCTAACTACAAAAGTTTTGTTGGTAATTGTAAAACTTGGTACAAATTTGTGTGTTAGCAAAGGCCATTACACCAATGTTTCGCACTTTTGGGGTGAAAGTTTACGTCGGTTACTAAATAATGCAAGGGTACGCGTGATGTATATCAACTGTAATGGAAAAGAATTCCTCTCCCAGCGGAAAATCAGACCGAAAAACAAATTACTGAGACTGGCTGACATTCCCCTTAGCGTTCAATTTTTTAGACACGTAGTTTAGCTTGGAAAAATTACACAATTTGTTAAGAAAGCGTTTTATTGCTAATCATTTGGGGCCGCGGCATCTTTTTTGCATATATGTACAGAGTGCCTTGTAATGGATTTGTGGATTATTCATGTAGTTTTTATAACATAGGGGATTTTTATGGCTGCTTGCCTGCTTCATAATTTTATATCAATTTTTTACAACGAACATAAAAAAAAACTTTATGCCTGGTGCAAAGGGGAAAAGGTGTACAGAAACTACCCATCGAAATTTAAAACGGCAAAAAATTGCTATGCGTAAATGAGCAAAGTTTGTTAATTAAGTAAATGCAAACTTTTAGTTACCAGAGCTTTTTTACGATTTTACCCTCTCAGTAATTTCTACTAATATTAATGAATAGATTTATATTCTTATTCAAAATTAAATCCAAATCCTCATTTCACCAAATTACGTAATAATTTATACACATGGCACGTCAAGCAGATGGTGAAATAAAAGTGACATATTCACAACGTTACAGCAATAAAAGAGTACTTACATTATAACGATGGCTTTTAGCCTATATACACAAAGGATTAAAAAGACTAAACATGAGAAAATATATAATAAAAAAATTTAACGAAAAAAATGGATAAATAGCCCGTAGGAGGACACATTAATTGGTTACGTGTTCCTATTTAGGAGAAAAGCAAAAGAAAAAAAGTGGAGTGTGCAGGATGTGAAATACTTACCTCTAATAAAAGGTTTAGTGTTGATCAGAAAAACCACGAATTCGACAGTGGACTAAAAGCAGTAATGTAGAAGCATTTTTGTATAATTTTGAGTTAAAAAGAGTCATAGTTAAACAATTTTACTGAAATCGGTGATACATTATATAACTTGGCGAATTTTTAGTCGATCTTGTCAGTCGAAGCTTTGCGAAATCAGCTTATCCAGTGCTGTAGTTATGATAATTTGCGTGATTTTTTTGTGTTGGCAAGTTTGCGGCTTAGTTGTTCAATATGACTAAACTAGTTTAGCTTATCTTCACGTGACACACTGGCATCCTTAGCCACTCTCGTAGAAAGGATGAACTTGTGAGTTTTATCTTCATTCATACTTAACTTGTTAGAGACGAACTAGATTCGGCATGATTAAAAATTAAAGAAGTTTGTTAATGTAAAACGTCAAGGTTACTACGAGAAGTTATCAATGTGGTGACATAAGCATAATTAAGCAATATAGGCAATATGAAATGAAATAAGTCCTTGACATATATAATGATGAGTGGCTCCAGAACAGAGTCTTGAGGGACTCTATGTTTTACGGATTTAGTTCAGAAGTGATAGTATCTCTGTTGACGCACTGTTTTCTGTTATATAAATAAGATCGAAGTAGTTCCAAAGGATTCACACATATACCATAGAAAGTCAACTTTTCCAATTTTTAAATTTAATCAAATAATATTGTAACCGGACAAAAATGTTTAATAAATATGGTAGATTTTTTTACAGAAATCGTTTCATAATATGCTGAATATCGAATTAAAAAGTCTGTATATCTGTATGTGCGTGTATGCATGTGTGTGGACCGTCTCTACACGATAACTTCTGTTAGACTTAAAATTGTTATCTGAAATTTGCGACATATATAAGACATTAAATTGGACCACAGATCTCGTTTTATGTAAACTACGCTTTAATGTAGCATTTTTGATTCAGCATACAAAATAAGAAGATGTACTATAGGCTGGAACGAAAAACGTTAATTTTCCAAGTTTAATTTGAAACTTTGAAAGCCGTCACGTGGGTTGCATATACTTGTGTTAAAAATTAATCCTTCTCGCATCCCAATCAACTTAAAGGTAAAATAATTTTATTTTTTCAATGTCCTCAGATATCATCATTAAAATTTAAGGTACATTTTTCTTTGTACTCCATTGAGTTTCAAATTTTTCAATCACGTATTAATTGTGATTAGTCATGTAACTTATTGCTTATCTTAGTGTATTTTCCAAAACAACCCAGAACTCACGACATGACATGGAGGTAACTGCAGTTCAAGTTCTATTTAACTCATTCACCAAAGCTTTAAATCTTCAACGTTCTGTCGCCAGAAAATCTCATTTTATTTAAATGTAGGAATCAGTTTACGAGACTCAATTTGGACTTTATGAAATCATCTTTAGCTTCTTCTCCAATTACTGATTAAGTAGCTTCTGTGACCATTTTGAAACATCGCTCAACATTTTAACTATGGCATGAAGAAGCTGGAATATATATGCCAAATGTATTAATTCCTTTAATAATAGCAAGTAAATCTTCAGTCCAGATATGTTTCATTAGTGGCGACTGGGTTATTTCATACGTTGCTCAATGAATATAATCTGTTGCTTTGAAGTTGTTTTGGTATTTCGAAGCACCTTATACCGTATACATCTTCCTGACTGATTATGCTTTATATGTATAGTTTCCTAACAAATCGTCGCTTATGACTTCATAAGAAATCATACACAATGTACATTGGAACCAGCTAACTTAAAAGTAATTGCCAACTTTATAATGAAGGCTTATGCTCCTCTTTGGTTTGCTATTAGAATTCTCCACCATCTAAAAATGGTGCAAAACATGTTTTTCGGCTACTAGATATTTACCTGTAAAAGGACCCCGCAATAATCTTATGGAAATTGGATTTCGGTGAAATCGTCTGAATTTTGGATATGTTTTAGGTTTCGTCATCCCATGCAAAAGTCTCAATAGGCGCAAAGCTCGAAAATCAATACTTTGGCTGCTACGGAGCTTGAAAGCTCCAAAGCTCCACCACAGATTTATTCGTGCAGTCTTTATAGATTTTTAAATAACTTATTTTTTCGATTTTAATGTCTAGGTTTATGTTTTTGAGGTTGCTGAATTCAAATCCGATGTCAAATTGTCCAAATTGATACTTGACAGCTGTCAATTAGCTGTCAAAGTGCCTTAACAAAGTGCAAATCTTATTTTTATGTTATGAGTTTATGCTGTTTAGGTAACTCAGTTCATGTATGATGTGAATACAATAATTCGACAATTGGCAGCTGTCAACAGGCTGTCAGCTAGCTGACAGCCTGTTGACAGCTGCCAATTGTCGAATTATTGTATTCACATCATACATCAACTGAGTTACCTAAACAGCATAAACTCATAACATAAAAATAAGATTTGCACTTTGTTAAGGCACTTTGACAGCTAATTGACAGCTGACAAGTGTCAATTTGGACAATTTGACATCGGATTTGAATTCAGCAACCTCAAAAACATAAACCTAGACATTAAAATCGAAAAAATAAGTTATTTAAAAATCTGTAAAAACTGCACGAATAAATAAATCTGTGGTGGAGCTTTGGAGCTTTCAAGCTCCGTAGCAGCCAAAGTATTGATTTTCCCAACCCAATTTCCATAAGATTATTGCGGGGTCCTTTAAAAAAGATAGTCGAACCAGTCATACAAAGGAACGCATACTTTGTTCATTCAGAGAATGTGTTATTATAGATAATTTCTGATGACTGACATGTTGGAGTACTATAAAAAGAATAATTCTATTCCAATTTTAGAGTATATTAGGTATATCTGATTCTTTTTTATGATGCTAACGGGAATATTTTCAACCCAATCTCACTCTGTTTAAGACTTTTTTTCGAAATACACTTGTTTCTCATGTCATATATACTGGAGACGGGCATTTTTGAGAAGAACTTTTTTTGTCAATCCTGAAAAACGACTCCGAGATTTCTTCGGATTTTCACGACTACGTAAATTATGAAACTTAAGGACTTTTAAGTCCGTGAGTCAGGTCAGTTAATCTGTCTGTCTGTAAAGGATCTATCGTGTCAGTTTTGTGTTTTAATCAAAAACATCCCTTAAAATGGTGTAAAATCATGTAATAACTCTTAATGAAGTGTGAAAAATGGCAGATGTTTTGTAATCGAGAGTAGAGAATATAAATTCGAGCCACAGTAAACCATTTCTATAAATTAAACCGAAATCTGCTCTTATGGGGGGTTAAAACTACCGCTAAAACTCAAAAAACGCAGGTGAGTGTAAATAACATGTACAAAAGCCAAATTTTTGTATCTTAGTGCTTTGACTCTGGTACAGCCATTACTCTCAAAGGGTAGAGACTCAACCCTATGGAGGATTAAAACTACCCCCACCTCATAAGTTTCAAAACGGGAAAAAATTCAGGCTTTTGTAGTTTTAGGCAGGGTGAACAAATATGGAGTAAATTCGTTCCAACCACCAATACATGACTAGAGACAACTCTCAAAGGGTGGTAAGAGCTTCCCTATGCTCAAATGTTACATATGGGTGCTATTAAAATTCGGAAAAGGTCAAATACTTGTAGCTCATTGTGCCAAATATATAAATCTGATACGACAACCTCCCAATCTTTTTAATAAGGTTAAAAATCACCCCTATTGGGGGGGGGGGTAAAAACGATAGCGGCGAAGTTGATCACAAGAACCTCACCTAACTACAGTCGTCCAGCTAAGTAGCTTTCAATTTTAATTTTTTTTGCCATATGTTCAATTAGAATTTTATTATATTTATTTTTGGTAGTATCAACTGCAATTTTAATGCTGCATATTTCCTTAAAGTTTTTCGGATAGAATCTAAATCATCCTGTATATATTTATGACTGCTAATTTTTTCAAAATTTCCATCGCTTGATAAAATTCTTCTTAGTCTCAATTAAAATATCGGCCCATATATTCTGTGTAAATGCAAATAACGTGTAACAATTTGTTCTGCGCGCAGACGTATTTATCAAACTGTATATACAAACACCACGAATGTAAACATCTCGCTTTACTGCAAGAATTTAAATTTTGTTTTTATGTTATAGACAGAAATGCATTTTTCAAGTTATAGAAAGAACGCAAGCAGTAAAATGTGGAAGCCCGTGGGACTGTCTCGTTTTCCAGGCCTCCCGAGGACCAGAAGGAGACGAATAATGGCCGCCATTTGTTCCGGAAAGGGAATTAACTACTTTAATTAGTTTGAGACACGTTGAATTTACGTACGTTGGCTGTCATTCGTTGTACAATTGCCGATTGCTAGCAGCTAGAATTGCTCCAATAACAATCTTCTCTGTTTTAACCTTTGAGAATTTATTTCTTTAAGGAGCAGTTTGGTGGAAAAGTAAAACCTTGCCACTAATTTATAACGCAGTTTGACAAGAGCCGTTAAAGTGAATATTGTTTCTTCGTAGGACAGTACAAAGTTGTCTGGAGTTTTGTGATGAGAATCGGCGTACTTTATTATTGCTCTTAACAGTCTTAAGCGTTTGATTTATTTGCAAATTCTTGGATACATTTTCTGTTGTATTGTAACTGACACAGGCGTGTATTTAAAATTCCGGCTATCAATTTGTTTTATATATTTCTAAATTAGTAATAAAAATACTGTCTAAAGTTTCTGCTATAGGGACGTCGTACATTTAAAAGTTTCTAATGGTTCAGAAATATATTTTTGTAGTGTGCAACTTTTTAGCATTAGTACAACAAATAATTTTGTAATTAACTCTTGAAAAATTAAATGTAAAAAAAAGTTTTTAAAAACAAGCTTTAATTATTATTTATGTGTGGTACTAAAACGAAAAAATTAAAATTAATTGTCTTAAAAGCTTGTCGCCTGCGAGAAGTTCATACAGGCATTAATTTTGTTTGACAGAGATTGTAATTACCTAAGTATTTTTTTTCTATTCACGCGACAACTTATACATGCTTTGCTAAACGGATTTCGGTGAAACTTTGCATTAGGGTTTCTTTAGCGCTCCAGAAGATCCGAAAAGGTTTTGGTTGAGATCGGATTACGTTTAGTGCCGTTTCGACACAAGTTGATTATTTTATGATTACTTACAATTTGTAATCGAACCATTGAAAAGCAGTAAAAATTAAAAAAAAAAAATAAAACGATCTATCACACTTGCAACCTTTCGATTTGGTTTCCGTGAAAAAAATTAAATAACTGGGCCCAAAGTAAGTTTTTTGCCCAAAACTATTAAAAGTGACAGTGACATTAAATGACCAAACCAAGTGCAATACCAACCTAAAATTTTTCGACAAAACTGTCGAAAAATAAAATCCCCCAGCAAAGTTTAGAACCAGAATTTTTGACAGCTGTCAGTTTCACAGATTTAGAACTAACAAAGTTTAGCGACAAAAAATTTGACAGTTTGACATCTGTCAAAAATCTTCTCCTGAAACCTTTCGGCATCTGTCAGTTTGACATCTGACATTAGTGACAAGCAACCAAACAACAGCCTTCCCCGTATTCCGTATTCAAAAGCGAAAAACAGAAAAGATGACTCGTTTGTTCATCCGTTTACCTGCCACAACGGTTTATTTTCAAAACGGTTACAGCTAGAATGAAATTTTACAAGTAATTGGAGTTTTTTGTTCCGCAGGAAGCTGAGGATTCGATGCATTAAAAATATTTTCTTCGTTATTTTTGGGGTGAGGAAAAAGTCCAGAAGTAAAGGTTATAGAAAATCACATTTTCCCAAAAATCGTCAGAAAAAAAAGTCACATTTCGGGGATTTTTTTTATTTTGGTTTTTTCAAATGGAACATCCCGTATATTTTTACACCATCTGAAAGGCCATGAAAAAGCTTTTTAATGATATGTAACACACAGTACTTATCTTAAACAAATTTTCTCTAATTTACTATAAATTTACAATTTATCAAATTAGCCGTGGATAACAAAAGTATGTAATTTAAAGTAAACAATACGTAAGTTCTACCAAAATATTTGTTAGTAATTAATTTCACTTTGTTTTTAATAAAGTGTAAAATTTCAATAATTGATATATATTTTTCGGACTACCATGACTTAATGGTAATAAAATATAAAATTTAATATCTAATATAGTTCTTAAGAAAAATACTGTTTTTTTTCCAAAAGAAATGGGTCGGAAATCCTGAACAAATTATCATATCAGGACCAATTTGTTTTAAGGAAAACTTAATAAACCTTTTATTTTATTCATTATTTAAGTTGTTAATCAAAATTTGTATATTGCATATAAAGGCTCAAAAATAAACAAGGCTGTTGGCAAAATTTAAACTTATGCCCCGTTATAATATACCTGTTTAATTACATTCAATACCGAGGTATAATAACGAAGCCAGTTCAGTGGCGCAGTACTTGCGACCAAGGGGTACCGGGTTCGAATCCTGGCTAGAGTATGTATGTTTAGTGGCGTTTTAGACGTGTTACCGATACCGTATCAGTGGACTAGACCGCGGTTGTGTGAAAGGCAACACAGCTAGTCGCTCTCTTCTCCTGAGTTCGACTCTCGCCCGCGACAGATAGCAACGTCGCAGGGAGTGATTGTTGTGTTACTGTCTGTGTGTCCTGGTTGAGTGGCGGAATAGCTATAGCTAAACTCCGCCAGGACGTTAATATAAATAAGGCATTAAAAAAAATGCGGTTATATAACTAGTAGTCGTGGCTATTAATTATGTGTAAGTATGTATTGGCTCGAGATATAGAGCGTGATTTACCACGACATGCATAAAATAAAATAATGTAATATGTTGCACCCCTTAAAATTTAAAGGTTATGTTACTAAAAAGTAGGCAGACTTCAACAGATCGAATGTCTGAATGAATGTAGTGTATTTGCACCTACTCGAAAAAGAACCTACCAGAAGATTCCAAAGTGACATCTGGAATTCTCTAGAGAATGGTGGCGTCATCACAGAACAATCGAGATCTGTCATTTTTAGGTATAAAAGACCAACCGCATTCTCGGCGAGTAGTTCAGAAAGTTCAGAAAATATAGAAAGTGAGGTTAAGAGTTTAATGATAAACAAAGTAATAAACATTGTGATTTTAGTCAGTAAAGTGTATTTAAATTAATAATAGTATTGTGAAGTACCCAGTAAATATTTAATAAAGTGTGTTAGTAGACATCTCTTGTTATAATCTTTGGAACCCACGGAATTTGCAAGGGGTAGTTTCCTAAGGGTGGAAACACGCGACAAATTGGTGTCAGAAAGCGGAATTTTATGACAAGAGGAGCTCTGTAGTTGTGTTGGAGTGTTCGAGAAGTATTCTCGGGAGTTAGTGCTAACACAGGACTAATTTACTGGACATTTGTGTTGTTATTTTCGAACAGGAAAATAGTGTTTAAGTGCATTTTTGAGACATTGTAGAACATTTTATTAGGACATTAGTGTGATAATTAAATCCTTTGAACTGAGAAGTGATAGAGACACTGAAAAAGACTCATTTAGTGCGTGAAAATTTCTAGAACTTTTCTATTTGGACATTAGTGGAGATTATTAAATTCTCTGAACTGGATAGTGACAAAAGACTCTGGATAAGACTTTTTCGTGCTATTTCGAGATTTGTCTAGAAAGTTCCATTACCGATATTGACGTGACAGTTAAATTTATTTTATTTTAATTTCATCGTATGCCCGTAACAACAAGAACTATGGCATCCGATAAACAAATACAGGACTTATTCGAACAATTCCAAAAAATGATGGCGCAGCAACGGCAGGAAGACAAAGAAGAACAGGAGAAAAAACGTCAGGAAGAAAAAGAACAGCAAGAAAGAAGACGTCAAGAGGAGGAAAAACGACGTCAAGAAGAGAAAGAGGAACAAGAAAGACGACGTGAAGAAGAAAAAACCGAACTAAGAAAAATTATAGAAGACCAAGAAAAGCGACGTCAGAAAGAAAAAGAGGACGAAGAAAGAAGACGCCAAGAGGAGGAAAAACGGCGTCAAGAAGAAAGGGACGAATTAAAGAAAATTATGGAAGATCAGGAAATAAGACGTCAGAAAGAAAAAGAGGATGAAGAAACAAGACGTCAGAAAGAAAAAGAGGATGAAGAAGGAAGACGTCAAGAGGAAGAAAGACGACGTCAAGAGGAGAAGGAAGAACAAGAAAAGCGACGTCAAGAAGAAAAAGAAGAGCAAGAAAGAAGACGTCAAGAAGAGAGAGACGAATTAAAGAAAATGATGGAAAATCTGGAAATAAGACGCCAAGAAGAAAAAGAAGAACAAGAAAAACGCCAGGAAGAATTAAGGAAAATTCTGAGCGATCAAATAAAAACACAACAGGACGCAATCATTTCTGCCAATGAAGAACTAAAGAGTGAAATCAAGGAGGAAGTAAGCGAAGTCAAAGGGGAGGTAAATGAAGTTAAAGAGAAAGTAAACAAGTTCGAAGAAGAAGTCAAAGGAGAAATAGACCGGCTTAAACGACAGTTGAGAGATAGAGGAAGCCAGCAGGTGGTATCATCGGGTCAGCGACTAAAACCTCCTTCTTTTGACGGCCAAAGTTCCTGGACGACGTACAAGAGGCAGTTTGAGGCAGCAGCATGTGCGAACAACTGGGATAACGAGGAAAAGGCCATGGCATTAGTTCTGGCATTAAGGGGCCAGGCCTCAGAGTTGCTTCAGACTATCCCAGTGGATAAACAAAGGGACTTCAAAGTCTTGGAAGCTGCATTGGACTTGAGATATGGCGGCCAACATCTCGCCCAAGTATACCAAGCCTAGCTAAAATCACGAACACAAAAGGCTGGAGAGAGTTTACAGGAATTCGAAGCTGCGATAGAGAGACTGGCACACCTGGCATATCCGAGTGCACCTAGAGAATTTCAGGAACAATTAGCCGTAGGGGCCTTTTTAGATGGTATAAGGGACGAAGAGGTCAGGCGAGTTCTGAGGCTGACGAGACACCAAAGTAGTAGCGAAGCTTTGGTGCGTGCACTCGAAGTAGAAGCCGCTTACAGGGATACGCCAAGGTCGAGAGTG
Source organism: Rutpela maculata (assembly GCA_936432065.2). Taxonomy (NCBI): domain Eukaryota; kingdom Metazoa; phylum Arthropoda; class Insecta; order Coleoptera; family Cerambycidae; genus Rutpela; species Rutpela maculata. Next base: position 42,816,570 of record OW386291.2, on the reverse strand, counting down.
CGAGCTGTGACTCTCGAAGAATCGCAACCAGAAATGAACCAGAACCCCATGTTGACTGAGATGCAGAAAATGTTTACCAAACTATTGGATAAATTAGATGACCTTGGAAAGCAGGAAAAACAGAAAAACAAAGGAAAGCCGAGTGGTGGTATTAAATGTTACAACTGCGGCAAGGTAGGACACATGAAGCGAGACTGTCGACAGCAGAACTCGGAGAGTCGAGTAAATGCTGTGAATATTGAAGAGAAGCAGGAAAACAGTACCAGGGGGGTTGTTCTGGCTAGGGAATGCAGTGCCCCCAGAGAAATTAAGATTTTCCAGCTTCGAAGAATCGCAAGCAGACTGTTGTTACATGGATATGTGAACGGAAGAAAATGTTTGTTTACCATCGACACAGGTACTACGTCATCAATAGTACGGCCAGGATTTATATCGGGCATAAAGATTACCAAGAGGCAAAATGAAGAAGTGATCGTCCGGACAGCTACGGGGGACAGGGCTACGGTTCATGGAGAAGTAGACCTGGGTTTGCAGATTGGGCATTTGAGGTTCGACCACAGGGTCATTGTGGCTGACATTACGGATGACTTCATTTTGGGACTGGACATTATGGAACAGTATGGATTTATTGTTGACGTAGGAAAGCGAATGTTAAGGACTGGGAACGAACAATTTATTTTGTCAAAAGTGAACGACCAATGTGAGAAAACCAGGCTGTTGACAACGCAGGCAGTCAAAACTCCTGCATTATCCAGAAAACCAGACAAGGAAGATTGCAAGCGCTACCCCTCAGGTGGGAAAATTGCCGAACATGGTTGAAGTCAACATTGTCAAGGTCGATCTTCCAGACAGTTGGACAAAGAAAACTCTGAGGCAAGAGCAATTGCGCGATGTAGAAATCGGACCCATGTTGAGAGCAAAAGAAGAGGGAACGCGTCCAGCATGGAAGGATGTTTCCAACAAAGAAGTGGGGCTGAAGGCTTTATGGTCACAATGGGATTCACTTATGGTCGTAGATGGGCTTTTGAGGAGAGCATGGGAAAGCCCAGATGGGAAGCAGGTTGCCATGCGTCTAGTGATTCCCAGGTGTCGTGTACCAGAAGTACTCCAGGAAGCACATAATGAAACATCCAGCAAACACTTCGGCATAAACAAGACATTGAGTAGAGCACGGGAACAGTTCTATTGGGTTAATAGTCGCCAGGATGTGGAGGCCTGGTGTCGCAAGTGTAAAAATTGTGCTGCCCGTGGAGAACCATTTTCGATGAGCAACTACAGAAATGGAAGCCGAGAACAGCCGAAGAATGATCGAGAGCAGATGAACAGAACTAGTAACCGCTTGAAGGCTCGTTATGATCAGAATGCCAGTACAGGGGGATTCAAGGTGGGGGATCTGGTTTGGCTGTACAACCCACAGCGGAAGGAATGGAGATCCCCGAAACTTCAACCTCCTTGGGATGGACCGTATACTGTTATTACCCGAATTAATGATGTCGTCTATCGTATTCAACGAAACAAAAAGTCCAAGATGAAGATCGTACACTTGGATAGACTGGCGAAGTATGTGAAAGAGGCTGAATTGCCTGACCGGGACGTTCAGGCTTAAGGAGGGGGCAGTGTAATATGTTGCACCCCTTAAAATTTAAAGGTTATGTTACTAAAAAGTAGGCAGACTTCAACAGATCGAATGTCTGAATGAATGTAGTGTATTTGCACCTACTCGAAAAAGAACCTACCAGAAGATTCCAAAGTGACAACTGGAATTCTCTAGAGAATGGTGGCGTCATCACAGAACAATCGAGATCTGTCATTTTTAGGTATAAAAGACCAACCGCATTCTCGGCGAGTAGTTCAGAAAGTTCAGAAAATATAGAAAGTGAGGTTAAGAGTTTAATGATAAACAAAGTAATAAACATTGTGATTTTAGTCAGTAAAGTGTATTTAAATTAATAATAGTATTGTGAAGTACCCAGTAAATATTTAATAAAGTGTGTTAGTGGACATCTCTTGTTATAATCTTTGGAACCCACGGAATTTGCAAGGGGTAGTTTCCTAAGGGTGGAAACACGCGACAATAATGTTACTAGTCTTCTATGTGGGAAAGTCCCTGCAAAATTACAGAGTGATCCGAGGTCATTTGGTAATTTTTGTTGCATTAAAACTTGCAAAGATACGCTACTGTTACTTATCTGTGGTCAGTATGATAGGCTACTTATGAAAGGACATACCGAAGATATTTACATTTCCTTAATTGGCATAAAAAGTTAAAGGGGTTTACACACGATCGAACTTATTGAATCCAACCTTGTCGGTACACTTCGAAGATTGCTGGAATTTCAGCAGACCAGCTCACTTTTACAAATGAATTCAAAGCATGCCAACAATGTTGGCTCCCGACAGCTGGCATGTGCGGTCAAAGTGCCGCGCTTTTTGCTTTCGGTCGAACAATCAGGAAACCGACAGGTATAAAGGACAGACGACCCAACCAACCAATTTTGTCGGTACACTTTAAAAATCGCCATGACAACTCTTAACAGTGAGCTGGTCTGCTGCAATCCCAGCGTCTTCAAAGCGTACCGACAATGTTGGCTCTAGCAGTTTTCCGAGAAGGTAAGTTGGTTGGTTGGATCGTCTTAAAGTGCCGCCGAAATTTAGCGTTTTTGTGTTATAGACGGGTTTAAATAAATATCTCTTATATCTACTTGTTGTTGTAGAGTTCACTAGCATAAGGTCAATGTCTCTTCGACTTATTTTGCTATTTTTGTAGTGTGATTTGATTAAAACCAAAGAGTCACTTCTACCCTCTCCAACTTTGCTGTCAATAGTGTCAATCCCAAGTATGATAAAGAGGGAGGGAAAGTGATATGGTTGTACCGCGTTACGTCAGATTGGGTAAAGTCATTGGCAGCGCATTTCTACAAAAAATAAGGTAATTTTTTGGTCATATTTCTCCTCCACTCCTTTCGGTGATAAATTTTCCGGATGTCATTCATGGTAAATCACCCTGTATGTCTGGAGTAGAATTAATTACAAATTTCTACCAAACTTTAAAGAGGTGTTTCTAATAGTTCCTTGCGAAATATTCTGCATAAGTAATTTTACTATCATTACTTTGACAAACTGAATGTTTAATGAACGAGCAATAATTAGTTTCCGAGTAATAATTTTAGTTATTTACATAGAACTTTTTTGTTTAATTACCCGTAACAATCGATACTGCCGTGTTATCTTTATTTGCACAACGGAACCATTTCCATAAGTATATTATTATGTTGCTATGGAAAATGGAATATAAAATACATTTTAATAGTTCTTATTTTGTAAATAAAAAATGATAACATATTAAGCTTAAATCGACTGATAAACGTTACATAAGGAAAATGTAAATATAAAGCATTTTCACTTTACGGCATTGCAAATATTGAATGTGCAACACTATTTACTTGAGCAAATCGAGCGGCGAAATGTTTTATTTTAAAATCTGAAACCTATTTGAATGCCTTTATTTACAAAAGACTTTTTAAATAGTTTCTCTATTTCATGTTGTGTCTGTAAACATTTATGATTTCTGTCATTGGTATCAAATCAAATAAAATCAGATTTATGTTTAAACTCATAGAACAAAAATAACTTTTTAGAATCTTCTTCCCTAATCAGTTAAATATGCACAATGTCGAGGCGCCGTGATAATTGAGGGGCTGCAAGGATGCCGGGCCGAAGCAGAATTAAAATAATCTTAGAAACCTTTCAAAACTGAGTGGTTAAAAACAATAGAACTCAAAATGATGGTTATTATGTCACAATAAATGTAAATTGTAAACCTAAGATGGGAAAAAGACAAGAAATTTCAAAAAATGTAACTGAAGCAGGAGCAACTAGCCGGATCGCAAGATTTTTGTAATTTGTAAATGGAATGGAAATGTTTGCGAAAACTAGTTAATTTTTTTACTCATTTTCGAATTTTGAAGTGAAATTTTGATCAGAAGAGAAGAAAATAGTTAGAGAAAGGTGAAAAACGTAGAGAATAGTAGCAGTTTTGGCAATAGGAGGGTGGCATCATGGACTGCCGAAAAATGGACACCGCCTGATGTGGTAATTTGCGTTTAATCCTAAAAAGTGCATTATGCTCTTTTAATCATGTAATGTTGCTTGTTAGCGCACTATCAAAAAGTTTGTTAATTATTTCATTCATTAGCATGGTATTCAATACCATCCCATTTTCGAGACCATTTCAGCAAAAAAATGTCATTGTCACTGGTAAAATAACTCGATTGGCTATTGAAAATACTGACAGAACAGCAACATACAGTTTCATCGGAGGAAAACATAATACAGGGTAATATACCACAACATGCGAAAACTTTATCAGTAATATGACCAAAAATATTTTATTTTTTTGTAGAAATGGACCGCCTATGACTTCAACCAATCTGACGTAATGCGGTGCAACCATATCACTTCCCCTCCCACTTTATCAGATTTGGGACTGACAGCAAAGCTGGCCGGGTTAGAAATGACTTTTTGGATTTAATCACCCTACAAAAATAGCAAAAATTAAAATAATTTTTGTAGGACACAGCACAGCAAAAAACTTAAAAGTAATGAAAAGTCAAAGAAAATGTTTGAATGCATTACACTCAATGCACTATTCTAAGCGCAGAATGGCATATTGAACGGTATCGATCTACAAATACAATTTAAAATTTAACGGTTCGCTCTAACTGGAAGTCGGGAAGACAGTAAAAACACTGTAACAATGAACTCTTATACCACGTACAAATATTAGATAATTAATTCTTTAATATTTGCTACGTATCTGCAACGGACCCCATTGTTCGTAATAAGATAGAAAGAGACAGATACCAGTCACAATGCGTGTTGGTCAAATTCGATTTGCCTTACTTTTATTTGAAAGACGAATCCGTTCCAGGTGAGTAGTTCATTGCCTTTACACTGACCACAGTCAAATAATAATAGGGTATCTTTGCAAGTTTTAATGCAAGGAAGTATACTAAATTACCTCGGATTACTCCAAAACTTTGCAGGGGCTTTCCCACACAGAAGACTAGTACACCATTTTATTTTCCGCATGTTGTGTTGTGTATAAAAACATAAACATAAATACACCACAGATAGTAGACAACCCCCTAATCCAAAGCCAAGGCTGTCCGGAAGGAGGTTACACATTTGAAAAAACGCAGACATACATCCACACCCACCGGTGTTGTCAATATCGGGGCTGGGAGGTCGAACCCAGAGTGCGATAGACAGTCAGTCAGCGTATTCGCCATTCAATACGCCCTAACCGATTGTGCTACCGTGCCGTATATAGTTATATAGTTGTATAGTTGTAAAACGCGTTGTACTGATTGATATATGTCATGTTTTATTTCGTGAAGTATTATGTGTGCTTTTAAATTTTTTCTATACGTTTTTTCTCGAGCTAGGTTGCCTAACGCCCTAGGGTGTTCTGAGTTTAATCTCAAAGCTTTACATTACAATTCGTAGCATTTTTCAGTGAGTACTCTGTGCTTAATTAAACAACCTTAACTTAATTTTTAGACTTCTTAAATAAAAAATGAGTGTGTTTCATGTATTTTTTTAATTCATTCGTGGAATATTCTCCCCAAATACCACTCTTGCTTTTACAAATTTACAAATTTTTTTCGACGTAAGTAATATAATTCGTGTAAATTCGAGTTTATTATCAATGATTAAATCCCTCGCACTAAAGGATTCGGAACTAGTATATTACATATTATAATAAACTGTCAATTTACACTTTTTATATTACTAGGAAACCACGCTGTCGAAAACACTTTACGGACAAAATTCTAAACAGATACTATTTCCGAGAGATAGCCTCTATGTAAGGGAGTTATATCTCTTTAAATTTGAGGCGGAAGAACGCCTCCGGTCTAGAACACATAGTTTTTTATTAATTGTGGTATCAATCACAGCACACATTTATTTGGCGAAAGTAGTGTTAGTGTAAGTCTTAAACCATTGCGCCTAAAAATTAAAATCATTCTGAAAATTAATACATAAACATTATATAATTATATATAGATATCTTCAGATCTACTCTGCACTCAAAAAATGTCGGCGTCTTTGATCTTTACCGCACCGCCAAAGACGCCGACATTTTTTACACGCGTAATAAGTATGTAGTCAACAAACTATACCAATATTATGGACAGTGCCGCTTCTTGGTAATGAGAAGCCTTCGTGCGAGAGCATTTTTTGGCGCCCTTTTTTTGGTGGGCACCGCTCAGTCGAAACACGTTGAGCTTGGGGGAGGGGGGGTATTTTTCGTTCCATTTTTTTTTATGAGCGGGGGGGGGAGAAATCCGAACAAAATTTCGAACAAAATTTTTTTTAAATTGGCTTTTTGGCGCTCCATGACCTAGTGCGCCTTCGTGCGGGGCACAAAATGGCCCCCCGTTAGACGCGGCCCAGATTATGGATCAAATTTATTAAGAAAAAATAGTTCCTAATGGTCAGGGAGCTAGCGACAGTTTTGGTTGACTCATTTTATTGACTTTGTAAATTTGTATTTCGTAGTGTACATGTTCTGTTAATTGGTAAATGGCGAGTCTACCATGAAAATAGCGAGACAATGCTCGATTATGTCTAAAAGAAGAAAGGCGAGTTTATTTCACGGATTTTTCATAATTTGACTTTGAATTGACCCTAAGAGGGGGGTGGGGTTGGTTCCGTTTGTGGTGGAATCGACTCTAAATTGACCCTAGACTGTTAAAAAACATTTTCTTTTTTCTTTTTGCCAAATTTGAGGGGGGGCGAAAACCGGCCTTATTGACCCTCCCTCCCTTTGTACTTCTACAATGTTTGGGACAATTTTTTTAATTCGTAGTACATAAATTTCAAATACAGTTTTGGCAAAAATACAATTTACAATTAAATTTAATATAATTGACTGGTACATTTTCCAAACCAAATAATCAAGGCTGTAAAATAATATATGTGTTCGGAAATTTAATTATCTGTTATATTAAAGTCCAAATTTTTACCAAAATTGTAATTCAAATGCATAATAGAGTGCTTAAACTGCGAAAGATATCAACAGTTCAGAAAATATTTAAATATATGGGTGGGTTACTGAACTTTTCACACTCTGTATCTGAAAAACATTTTGTCATTTAGGAGTAAATTCATATCTATGATATACAGTTAAGACAATGACCCGAAATATTACACATACATTAATAGAAATGCTTGTTAAGTGCTCTTTAATTTTATATTTGTTTTCTTTATTTACTATGGATATTAAGTTGTGTACAAATACATTTATGTTGCCTAACTAAACACATTTACCTAATACTATCCGAAATAAATGGCCCGATACAACTCGAACTAACTTTTCTTTGTAGAAATAAGGCTCATTTTATTATTAGTAAGGCCTATAATAGATCTATAGAGTACGGTAGGCTTGTTATTAATTTTTAATCCCTCCCCCACAAACTCTCCCTGTATTTTCTAGGAGCAACTAGTCATGTCACCTCATGCTTGTACCAAGAAAGAATTCATGTGCCAAATATAATTAGAAACAATTTTGATTGATTGATTGATTTACCAGCGTGCGGTAGGCATTGCTGCCACCCTCGGGGTTATACAGCAGAGCCTGCTACGTCCACGCTGGGTTGGACGAAGGTCATGCTTGTTGCAAGCAGCGAGAGCCACATGGCGCATGGTAAAGGAATGTGGGATGGGAGGTGTAGGTATTTGTGAGGTGCGTTACCGCATTGTGTCGTGAGGGAGCATTTAAGCTCCCTTTTTTGTATATTTGGACTTCTGCCTCTTCTGACTCTTCTCGTGAAATACGTTGCCGCGTTGTATCGTAATATGGAGTGTTTATGCTCCTCTTTTTGTGTTTCTGCTTCTTCAAATCTTATTTTTCTGAGTCTTCTGATTCCTTGGTTTCCGATTGTGGCGATATATCATTGCGATTTCTTTGTGGTGTTCATTTTTTTATCTTGATCATCTCAATTGTTGTTCTCCGCTGTAGCATGGTTTCCCTATTAGTTTGTTGATGTTCGGTACTAGCCCTTTCTTCAGTAGATGTGCTGGGTCCCTTTCTTGGGTATGTTCCCAGTACTTCATTGCGTATATTTCAATCCTTTTTTTAATTGTCTTTCCTCCTAATAGTGTTGGTGTTATATGTCGCTTTCGTCTTGTTTTTGCGAGTAGTTGGACGATGTCCCTTTCTGCTCTTCTCAAAACTTCTTCTGTTGGCTTTTGTTGTTGCTGCGTTTTTTGACTCTGCGTGTCGTCATTGGCCGTTTGACGGCTATGTACATACATTTGGTAAGATCCCATGATCGTTTATTTTTCACGGTGAACGGTATGATTGCCTTTGTGACTCTGTATGACGACTTGATTCTCTCCCCCTCCAAGCTCAAAGCTCAGATTCGCCCTTGCTCCTTTATCGTTTCTCTCTGTTCCAGTTGGTTCGTCATATATGCTCCTAGGTACTTCAATTTATTCGTTGTTCTTAGGGTGTATTCATTTATTTTGTGTTCCTCTTAGCTGGTCCAACTCTCTATTGTTGACTGGTCTCGCTCCGTTATTAGGCTTTTCTTGAAGTTTGTTTTCAATCCAGATATGTCCTGCGGCGATTAGGAGATCATCGGCGTATGTGTGTGTTTTCTTAGAAAATACCATTTTTCTGAAACACGCCTGCATCACGTGCAAGTGCTGTGAGAATTCAGTTTTGACGCAGTATATCAACGGTACCTCATTGATTATTATTTCAGGTTTAATTTAAATTAAATTCATTTGAATACTTTTAATAATATGAGAAACCTCACTTGAAAATTTTTATGAAAGTGTTATGGCCATACTTTAAGAGTAATGCATTTGATTATTACGGGCTTAATTTATATTAAATTTGTTTGGGTATTTTTAATAATTATCAAAAAAGAATTATAATAAATTTATTTATATGACCATGCTTTACGAACAGTACGTTATTGATTATTTCGGGTATAATTTAAATTAAATTCATTTGAATATTTTTATAACGATTAAAATAATTTACTTGGAGGTTCACACAAGGGTATTACGGCCACACTTCAATAATTCATTGCTGTCATAAATTTGTCGACAGATGTCGACTTTTCAAGGCTTTGGACCCAAACACTTCAATGGTTTTACTTAGAAATGAAAACGTACTTAGCTCTTATATTTGATATTTATTGCCTGGGTCGGGTCGTTTGTTTATATACTTGTTTCTTTAAGCTCGTTTCTTTATGCACCACACTGATTGTCACTAAATAACTCTATATTTATTATTTTCAAATATTAATTCTATTTCAACTTTATTATTTTGTTATAACATATCGATTTACACGGAATTTTTTGAGCTACAATTCACCTGAGCTTTATCAAATTTGACGCAGTTGTACCCGGTATTTCCGCATTTTAAATGGGATAATTCCAGACGCACATCCGTTCACTCCGACCTATCCCAATGAACTCTCAAATTTAATCAAAAACAATTTTAGATAAAAAACATTTTAACTTAACCGTTAAATGCTTTTAAGCCTTTTAACACCTAAATATGACCCTATCCTTCGAGGCCTCAAAATTCTGAATTAAATAAAACAAATTTTTCTCAAACTATCTAATAATTCACCACTTTAAATATAACTGCGTTTTCGGCTTATATATCTAATAAGAAATGTTCATTTTCTGACAGTCCTCATCACCTTCCATCCATTTCGGAAAATATTATCGGGCCCATCTTCTTCCTTTTTTCTTATTTTGCCTTAAACAAAATGCTTTGAAATTTGTGCACAGCATATTTGGAATCCCCCCCCCCTCTAATTTGTAACTATTTGACGCCAATGCACAAGAAGAAAGACAAAAAATATTTTGAAGACAGTTGAGCACAAAAAAAGAAACAATTACTTACCACCATCATTTCTAAACAAATTTTATAAAATCATATGTTTATTTAGCAAATTGATATGTTATTAGAAGGAATTATATCAATTGTATTTTATGGGTTTAATTTAATTGAACACGTAAATACGTTATACACAGAGAGCTGTAAATATAATTAGACATACATTATGAAGCGCTCTTCCATGCAATAAAACTTTTACAACACTTTTTTATTTTCCGAATCTATTTAAAAATACACCGCTTCTGCGCTTGTACTTTTTTATTGGTCGTAAACGAAGGGTTACCGTTCAAGTTTGAATTTAAATTTTGTCTTGGGGATATTCCTTTGGGTAGGAAAGTTGTGCAGGCAACTGTACACTCAGTGCAGCACCGTTACTATGACTTTTAATTAAAAAAAGCCATCCCTGTTCGTGAATAATGAGTTACAGGTTAGTTTTAACTACTGGGGTGGTTGTGAGTTAGAAGATAAATAAGGGATGATTTGTAGTACCCACTTGTATCGGTAAATGAACTAAATGTTTGGACCCCGGTTGTTTGTACACAGGGTGAATTCTATTAATTAGAGTGCCGAGAATGAAGAAACTTAGATCGTGACTGATATTCTTTGTATGAAGCCAAGTAAGTAAATATGCTAGAGGGTTGATGTTTTTACGGTATGCAATACTTCTAATTATGTGTCTTTTACAGCAATATGTTCGTTCATGACTCGATATGTTTTGCTTAATATTTCAAAAGATATACATTAAGTATCTAGATGAACAAAAATGCATATCTAGAGAAAGTTTAATTTTAAAAATTATCGGATAGCTGGGAAACAGTATAAATTTATTTGTAGCAAAGCTACTTTTAATTGGAGTAGAATAAAAACTCACCACGATCACATTATTGCAATTTGACAAGCATTCTTGTCTGATTATTGGGTTAACCGGTATTGTAAAGCTTAATCCAGATTAAAAACGATCAGAGCTGTGACCAGTACTCAATGAAAGTACTGGCAGTAACCAGTAAGCAGTATCAAACAATTTTTGTTTTACTTGCAGTATTAAGTACCAGTACTTCTCAGAAATACTTGAAATATTCAGTAATGTACTTAAAATTAAATATTTGCAGTAGCAGTAATAAGTAAAGTACTCTTCAAGTATTTTCAGTATTTTGAATACTTAGAGTATTTTATAAATACTTGCAGTACTTTCAAGTACTGCAAGTACTTTTAAAAACAGTAACCTTAACGACTTCCAGTATTTAATTACTTGCAGTATATATTTGTAAGTACTTTTTTAAAAACAGTACTAATATCAGATAAATATTATTAAAATCATTTTTAGAATTTTAGGATTGCCAACAACAGTCAGTAATACAATAGACGGAGAGCTGGGCACGAAATTTCGATATGACTCGGGTTATGAAAAGTTTCCGTAACAATACGTCGTACACTAAGGGAGCACCTTGATTTGGGAATTTGCTGACAGCTCGAGCGGGGAGGGGCCCTGCCATATTGAAAAAATGGCGAACAAAAACAGTCTCTTTGAAATATCGGCAAAAAATGCTCTTATGAAAATTAAAGAGCATTCAATTTTCTACAAAACATGTTCTATAGATTTTTTCGTTAAACTGAATAGTTTCGGTGCAGCAGCCAAAATTATGATTTTTTCTAATTTCTCAATTTAGTGTGGTGACTTTTATGAAGGAGTATTTTTATTTGTAGTCTCTTCGGAAATCGCTTCCGTTGCGCTGTTCACTGATTCTATGTATTGATTGTTCTCCATGCTTGCGAGAAATGTTTCGACTGGAGAATCGACTTCCTCATCGTCATGAAGCCCATCGACTATTCCTGGTGCATTGTCGCAGCTTTGTCGGTTACAAAATTTGCAAATTACAGTGAAGAGCGCAACGAAAGCAATTTCCGAAGAAAGTATGTATTGTTGAAGACTATAACGAACCTGGACCTTCGACATCAAGCACCTAAAACGCCTCAAGAAGCAGGCTAGTCGAGGATTTGGTCTATAGGGGACAACCACGTAAAAGAAAACGCGCCGCCATGTACTCTTCCTCAAGGTGGCGTGGAAACGAGTATTGAACATTGGGCTACGCATAGCAGACAAGTAAAATCAACTATATTTGAAGATTTTCAGGTTTGAAAACAAATTTTGTCTCAACACAAAAATACTCCTTCATAAAAGTCGCACTAAACTGAGAAATTACAAAAAATCGTAATTTCGGCTGCTGCATCGAAACTATTCAGTTTCACGAAAAAATCTATAGAACATATTTTGTAGAAAGTTGAATGTTCTTTTATTTTCATAAGAACATTTTTTGCCGTATGAGGCACTCGAAGCGAGATATTTCAAGGAGACTGTTTTGTGCGCCATTTTTTCAATATGGCGACGCCCCTCCCCACTCGAGCTGCCAGCAAATTCCCAAATCAGGGTCCTCCCTTAGTGTACGACGTATTGATACGGAAACTTTTCATAACCCGAGTCATATTGAAATTTCGTGCCCAGCTCCTAGAGACTGCAACAGCAACGTATTAATATCAATAATAACCGTGAAGTTTTTGAAAGTATAATTTTCATTAAAAAAAATGTTTGGAGCCCATTTCTATTATTATGTATTAGTAATGGTAATAACGGTAATAATGGTATTACTATAATATCGTATGTATTATACGATATGAAAATTACAGTAAGGTCACAAAAGATATATTTTAATACTCATTTTATTTCTAATATATAAATTTACAACAAAGGAAATAAGTTAAAAATATATAATATAAAACTTAAGACAACTTAAAATTATAACGCATAATATATAATAGTCTAAGAGCTGATGAAAATTACTTGATTTATTAAAATAAAATATTGGCTCATTTTTTCTTAAGTACTTGGAGTAGTTTATAGTTTTACAGTTTTTATTAATACTGAGTGTTTTGTAATGCTGGGAATACTTTCTAATACTGATAGTACTTACGTAAAGTACTTGAAGTAGATTATGATTTTACAGTACTTTTTTAAGTAACAAGTAATACTTCGTAAAAAATTTTAGAAAATAAGTACCCAGTACAAGTACATTGCAAACATGTACTGGAAATTTACAATACCAGTACAGAAATATTAAAAGTACTTAAAGTAAAGTACTTAAAGTACCTAAACTACTGCAGTACATATTTGCAGTACATTTTTGTACTGAAGTACACAGCTCTGAAAACGATATTATTCATAATTTACTATAAAAGGATTTACATGAAGTTATAAAGCACACCAAAAAAGAAGCATTTTAACAACATAATACAAAACTCCGCAAATAAATCTAAACCAGTATGGATGGAAAATAATTAATAGTTTTAAAAAATATATATATTTTTTTATAGAGCTGTTAAACGCCAACAAAACCGTCGAAATTGAAGTCAATAACCAATTTTTATTAGTTTTATAGAAACTGTTAAGTACTTATTCGTTTCACGATAAATGATAAAATGTCTAGTGTGACCTGTGTTAAGTGTAAAAAAAAAGTTAATGAAAATGAAGACGGTCTAAAATGTTCAGGGATGTGTTCGAATACTTTTCACCCTAAATGTGTAAATATAACAAGCAGACGATTGGACGTTATTGTAAACTGCAATAGTCTAAAATGGTTTTGCGATGGCTGTATAATTTATTCTGATTTTATTTCTAAAGTGACAAATGAACTCGAAGATTTAAAAGCCCAATTTCGAAACGAACTGAATGACCTAAAAAATGTTATTAGAGGTAGTGCAGACGAAAAAAAAGAAAGTCTCTTAAGTGTGCCCAAGCCTAAGTCTTTTGCCGAGGTTGCTGCCGAAGAAGTTGTAATTATAAAGCCAAAAAATAATCAAGAATGTAAGAAAACTAAAGAAGCGATTCAAAAAAACTTAAAACCAGCATCTCTAGAAGTTGGAATTACGGAGCTGAAAAGCATCAAGGAGGGAGGTGTTGTCATTAAATGTAAGACTAAAGAAGAACAGGAAATTATCAAGAAAGCTGCTGAAAAGAAACTAAATAAGAATTATGAAAACAGACATTGATGATAATTTTAGTGGAGATGAACTTTTAAATCTCATAAAAAAGCAAAATACTGCTGTTTTGCATGATAATAGTATACTCAGTGTAATAGTTATAAAAAAAATGAAAACCAAGTATATGGCTATCGTCGAATGTGACCCAGATACTTTTAAGAAGATTATGGAACAAAATTATCTTTTCTGAATACGTAAGTGTATATAGATGTTTTAAATGTGGTGGCTTTGATCACCACATAGACAATTGTAAAAATGAAACTAAATGTTTAAAATGTACTTCTTTAGAGCATACAACAGAAAATTGTGAAAGTCATACATCTAAATGTTACAACTGTATCGAGATTAAGCAAAAACTGAAAATTGACATCGATGTTAATCACTTTATTTTGGACACAAGCTGCCCTGTTTATTTAAAAAAAGTAGAAAATCAAAAGAAAAAAATTAATAATACCTCTTTTTTATGTCTAACACACTAAATTCTATTCAGTTTCATCAGAGTCAAGAACATGATATATCAAATTTAAAGTTAAATAAATTATGTCATTTTAATGCCAGATCTGTTGTAAATAAATTTAATGACATTAAAACATTTGTGAAACAAAACTCATATCTGGCAGTCGGAATTAGTGAAACGTGGTTCTCTCCTGACCTAATGGATGATATGTTCGAAATACCTGACTATAAATTAATACGAAGCGATCGTGCATCAAGAGGCGGTGGTGTTGCTCTTTATATGAAATCTTCTATTTCTAAATCTTGCTCAGTATTATCTGTACCAATGGAGGAGGTCTATGACATCGAATATATAATTGTCAAAGTTACCATACAAAATAAATTATGTGCAATTGGAGTTTTATATAAGCCTCCAAATTCTCATTTTACCAACCTCTGTATACTAACTGATATAATTAATTATCTATTAGAAAATAATATATATACTTTTATTTTAATGGGTGATCTAAATATTAATATGTTAATTAACAGTCCTGCAACTATTTATCTAAATAATTTGTTACTTGTTTTTGATTGTAAGCAAATAATTAGTGATCCCACCAGAATAACTGCTCAGAGCGAAACATTACTAGATTTAATTATAACCAACTCTGATCTGGAAGTTAGGAACGTAGAAGTTTTAGATCTATGTTTTTCTGACCACAACGTTACATCTTGTGATGTTGAATTAAGTGATTACGAATGCAAACCCATAGTAAAAGAATTCCGTAATTTCAAGGACTTCAATATTGACTGATTTAATATGGATGCCTCTGCTATTAATTGGAATACGATATATAATATTAACTTTCTAGAAGAAAAAGTTGATTTTCTCAACGAAAACTTATTAAATCTTTTTAATCACCATGCTCCTTTAAAGAGAGTTACTTTTAAATCTAACAAACGCCAAGAACCATGGTTCACAGACACTTTATATGAGTTAAAAAAAATTAAAAGGAAAGCTTGGGTAAGATATAAAAAAACTAGAAATGCTGTTCATAGACAATATTTTTGTGAAATTCGTAATTATTATAATAATGCCATAACTCAAGAAAGAATCGCATTCTATTCTTTTCATATTAACAACACTAAAGATAATCCTAAACAAATGTGGACTAACTTAAAGTCATGGGGCGTAGTTAAAGATAACATTCCACCAAACCTTCCTGAAGGTTTCTGTAATGCTGACGAGATCAACAATTATTTCATGGACTCCATACCAAATTTAAAATCGAATGAACGGCATAACGATACATTTCTAGAAACTAAATTTATGGATGACATTCTGTTTACTTTTAAAGCGGTTACTGTTCAAAAAATTATAGATATAATAAATAATCAAAAATCTCACACCATAGGCCCTGATGGATTATCGGCTAAAATGTTACAACTTGCTTTACAGTGGATATCGGCTCCACTGACCCATATTATTAATGTGTCACTAGAACTAGGTGTTCTTCCTCCTCAATGGAAAATATCCTGTGTTAAGCCTATCCCCAAGAAAAAAAATCCTGAACAACTTGGAGATCTACGCCCCATTAGCTTGCTTTCGGTTCCTTTAAAAATTACAGAATCAGCTATATATGAACAACTTTCGGAATATGTCTTTCAAAACTCAATAATTCCTTCTAATCAGTCCTGATTCTGAAAAGGCTTCAGTACTTCAACAGTATTAAGTAACATAACTGACGAAATTTTGCAAGCCATTGACAACACGAAAGTCACATCTTTGACATTACTTGATATGACTAAAGCTTTTGACTCTTTAGATATTAATTGCTTAATTGCAAAATTAAGTTACTATGGTATATCTGGAAGTACTTTCTCCTGGTTTCAAAATTATCTCAATGGTAGACAACAATTTACTAGTGTTAATTCAGGAAACTCAATACTTATATCACAAAATAGATCAGTTGCATCATGTGTTCCTCAAGGATCTCTCCTTGGACCACTTCTTTTTAATATATTTATTGCAGATATCTCGAGACTTCCGCTATATTCAAAACTATACATTTACGCTGACGACATTCAATTAATAAATAGTTTTTCTCGTTCAGAATTTCAAATGGCAGAATTCTGCATCAATAATGATTTAAGTCTTATATACGAACGGACCATACAAAACACTCTTGTACTAAATGCTAACAAAAGTCAAAATATTGTTTTTGGAACTCCTCAGCAGTTACTCAACCTATGAGAATTAAATATTCAAATAAATAATGAGGTCCTTACATCAACCAACAGCGTAAAAAATCTTGGTGTAAATTTTGATTCTCTGTTAAACTTTTCCGGTCATGTTAATATTATTTGCAAAAAAGCTTTTTACAGCTTAAAACAGTTATATGCCTTTAAAAAATATTTGGATACAAATACTAAAATATTGCTTTCTGAAACTATGGTTCTATCCCATTTAAATTACGCAGATGTATACGGTCACATTAGTCCACATTTACGTGTTTTCAACATGTTAAATATGTGTGAAAGAAGATTCATACACATTGTAGGATTCGTTCTAAATATTTTCAGAACGTCAGAACCTAACTATTTATCCAATAAGATACAAAGACGTACAGACATTCATAGCAGAGATTTGAGACATGTTGAAAATAAAGTTTGTATTCCCTCTCATAAAAATTCATCTTTTAGATCGTCCTTCCGCTTCATAGCAGCATATATCATTAATAATCTGCCAATTCAATATCACAATATGTCAGTGGCAACAGTAAAACGTAGACTAAAGGAAGACATAATCTCATCAAGATTAGAAAATTTTAATCTACAAATGTTTTAAATTGGGATTATGTATTTATTTGTATTAATTTCATACTTATGATTACTACATGTCCCTCCTTATTTTTATTTTTATTTATATGTATGTGCTTATACTTTTATATTTTATGTTTGTACACGAGAAGTGTTGAAAAACAACAGTGTTGATACACTTCCTTTTGGAAAAGTATGTAGTTGTACTGTTCATTTTTTCAATAAACGGATTGTATTGTATTGTAATGTAATTATTACAGATAAACCAAAAATCTTGAACGAATTTAATTTTTATTTGATAACTTTATCATTAATACGTTTCAAAGTAGCATAACTTGAATTCCAATAAACACAAACACAAACACAAACACACCACAGATAGTAGACAACCCCCAAATCCAAGCCAAGGCTGTCCATTCGGAAAAACGCAGACATACATCCACACCCACCGGTGTTGTCAATACCGGGGCTGGGGGTCGAACCCAAAGCGCGGTAGCGAGTCGATCAGCTTATTCGCCACTCAATACGCCTTAACCGATTGAGCTACCGTGCCGGCATACTATCTAATAATGAAAATTCATATACACCGGTCAAAACTTCGGAAATGATTGTGAATTAATCGTTTAAAAGATTTAAATTCAATAGGCTTCCAATATATTTGTACTAAAATAATAGAGCTCTGTGCCCATCAGTTACAGCCGAACCACTAACATATATCACTAATCAATGCTTTATAAAAAATAGGCAATATATATGTGATGTGCAAAATATTTTGCACCCCAATGCGCAAAATACTTTGCGCACCGTGTCATGGTAACGCAAAAAAAATAATGTCAATGAAAAAATGTCTCATTTTAGACACTGAAATTAATGCGCAAACATAGCCTTTTTTGACAGTTGTAGAAAAACGTATTTTATTCTGTTCTATTCTAATTATGTTCTTATTTCATAGTATGCATAAAATAAAATGTATGAAAAGTGTTATTAGCTTAACTCCTAAACTGTTTTTTTTACGTATTTTCCTTTAGATTTTCCGTGCCACAGAAAGATTAAAGATCCTTTTTATTTTATTAAATACCAAATTAGCAAGTTTTGTGAAAGTTCAAATAGTGGAATATAAAAATGTGATGTGTCAGCACTTTCTTTGCTAGTTTAAATGAGGGTTTTCTTCCGCTTTATAATGTTTATGCCTATTCCCTAGTGTCCCTAGTTTAATTAAGCCAGTGTAAGGTGTCTTTGAACAGGAATCCAGTATTAAGCTTATAATATGAAAATGCTTACTTACTGTACCGGTTTGCGCTCCTGAATATTTAAGACCAAGGGAGCAGAAAGCTCTTATTGTTATTACCTTATAAAGTACAACTTTTTATTGTTTTCAATTTAATTTCGCGTTCAGTAGACCATAACCCTTGTTTTATACTGCCAAAATTCGACCGTAATATACTGACTTTCCTATAAAACTGCAATTTAAGCATTAAACTATATCAGTGGTAATTGTGAATATACCGTTATCGGTTTGTTTACATGTAAGCAAAGCCCACTGTTGGTGGATAGTGATATATCAGCGAAATTTAGCCATTATATCATCGATACGTGTGCGGATAGCGTTAAAATAAATGACAATTAAAACTGTTTATTGACAGTATAAACCTTAAATTTAGCAGGATTGAAACTACCAGCGAATATAAAATAAAACTAGAGATCTAAGTAATAAAATGTTTATAGATTCCCCTTTATGAATAATTTCCTCTAAATAAAAATATAAATTATAGCCTCAAATGAATGGTAACTGGTGTTCATATAATTTTAATTGGGCAATCATCCTATATTAAATTTTTATTCCCGTTTTATATAAGAGAATGTAGGAAAGACTGGGGAATCAGTATTTTTAATACAGAGATATTGCATTGTCACATAACGGCATTCGCTATTACAAGATCGCGTTATTTGACACATAAGCATGCGCACATTTAATCTGCGTTACGTCATGCGGTAATAACTTAGCGCCTGGCGTAACGTCGGGTAAACGATGTTATCCTCACCTCGGTGAAAATCGGGAACAACCAAAAACAGGCCAAGATCTGTAGAATATACATTTTGAAATCCGCTGATCTGTATTTATGTCAATTGTCAGTTCGTTCCGGGTTCGTTTATTATTTTGTTTAGACATTTTTGAGGTTGATAATTAGAATACATTTGAGGTTTGTTTATTTAGTTTTAATTAAATGTATTATTAATAAATTGATCGAAGAAATCGAAGACGATAACCTAGTTACGCACGAATGAAACTAAAATTCAATAAATCTGAAACGAAGCCTAGTTATTTGCTTCAATAACGTAACGTAATTAGCGAACGTCGTGCGGTATCACTGACTGCAATATCTCTCAAATGAAGAGCTAAGTGGATAAAGGTGTTATGTGACATTTTTGAAAATTTTGAGATTTCTACACAGACAACTATTTTAACTTATAATCTATCATTTCAATGAGTTTTTGGGATAATAAACCTTTCCTAAATGCGTTTTAATGTTTGATAAAGGTGTTATGTACATATGGTTTTTATATAATTTAATGAATAAAGGTGTCATGATCACATACCACCTTTATCCATTACTGTGCGATATTAAATTGTTTTAATCCAAAACATTTTACCTTTAAAGTTGTGTTATATTGACATTAATGTGACAAGTTGTGTTAAGTGTTTCTTACTATTATAATGAAAATGGCCAGTCGTAGTAAACTGATATTACAAATGACAACGAATAAACGATTTCATGAATCATGTAAGATGTTTATAAATTGGCTGATATTTGGAAATAGTGCTTATAGTGTTTTAATCCATATATTCATTTCATTCAATTTCGAAATGGTGTGAGATGGTACAAGAGTCGAGATGGTACTTGAGTATCTAATTGCTGTAAACACATTTATACCTTTTGGCAATTCAGCAGAAATCAGTCACATAGTGGCAATTTCTTCCCAGGCAAGTTTTAATAATGTTTTAAAAACAAAACATTATCAATATAAAATGCAATAATAAAATACGAATTTACCAAAGTATTCTAGCAAATTAGTCTGTAAATCAGAAATACTGGAAAGTGACGCTTTGCGGTGTTGATTTTTGTACAAACATCTTTATGCTGACAAGTAGAAGAGGGCTGGACCGTAGAAATTTTTATGACAAGAGCAAAACTGATATCTGGTATGGCTTCTGCCCACCCAATATTTTGAAAGAGCATTAAATTGTTTAAGGCAAATCTGGCGAATTCCGAAATTCTTGCGGAAAAAATAATAAGTATGATAATTACGCCAATCAAGTCAAAGGTCATTTGGGTTTGTAAGGTTATCGTTTAAGAATTACAGGGTTCGCTATGCTTACATCTATTGGGTTATCTGTGAAAAATCCCTGCCTACCCAATAAAAATGCTGAAATTACGTCCATGGTATTCAAAATTGTTTAATTGAGATCATGGAATGACTCACATTTTTTCTCAAATGTGATGCTGGAAATAATACTAAAGAATACGGAGAAAATTACAAACTAGCTTTCGAACAACAAAAGCGTGACGGAGCAAAAGTTACAGTAGATAGAACGATTTGCTTTCTTACTTTAGATCTTCAGCAAACCATGCCGCTGCCAAAATTAAGTACATCGAAAGCATTTTACCTTCGTCAAATGTGGTTTTACAACCTTGGCATATATGTTAGATCACGGTTCACATGAATGACTTTTTAAAAACTTTTATTTACTTGAATGGAGCCAATGTTGGCTCTTGGAGAAGGAATATAATAATAATTAGAAGTGTTTCATTCTAAGTGAGTTTAATAACTGATTCAACAAAGTGTGTTTAGTCATATTTATAACATACAGAACCTGAGTAAGCAAAATATATAACAAAGGAATTGCAGTTCTGCAGTCTGCACAAGTTATGAGAAACAAAGGTGTAATATGATATCTTGAAGATAAGCAATTAATAAGAGAAGCTGTTATCGTGAAATACGATATACCTGTGAAGGTTTATTATGGCTAAGTCGCAATAAAATAGCGTGTAATATTATATAACAACTTCCCCCTTAATAAAAAAGTTGATGTTATGCAGCAACTTTTGAAAATTGTTAAAACGTTAAATGAATATAATGCAAAAATAAATTGAAACAATGTTGAATGAATACAAAGCAAAACAAAATAATAAAATAATGTAATAGTTAAAATTGGTAAGCGATAATAAAACATTACATAATGTAATAAGGATAAAATACAATAGTCTAAATTAATAGACAAGGGTAAAACTCCACATGAAAGTCTATGTTAACTCGATGTCCTCTTCTTCTTGAGGTCTAATACCGGGTCGCTTTCTTGGAGGGATCAGTCTAGGAAATTTGGTAAATACTCTGCTTCGCTCTGAAGGAGGTGAAGGAGGGTTATCCGTTGAGGGTTGGATTCGCAATGCTCCACATCTTCTTCTTCTGCATTTACAAGTTATGTAAAGTAGAACTAATAGGATGATGAGAGTGATTATGAAATATGTGAACCAAGATATGTGTTTGGTCACAAAAGGTTCATTTATGAGGTCATCCAAGTCTTTGGAATATTGGTCCAATTTGTTTTTAGCGATATCTAGGTCTTCTACGTCGAGATTGTTTAATTTGAGAGGTTTTAATTTTGGAATTTCGATTTTGTCGGGCATGTGATTACAGCATTCAAAAGGAATTTGGATAGGATGTGAATTGTCCTTAATTTCGGAAAAGTCTTTGGCACTGGCTTGTATTCTAGTAATGCCTGCATAGGCGTAACATCCTGGTTGTAGTTTGATGATGGAATTTTTGTTGATTAACTCTGTTGTGGATTCTCTCTTTGGACAGTTGATGGTAATGTGAAGTGGTTCGGAATTAATTACTAGCCATGTGTTGTCTTCAAGTTCTTGGACGTTGTATCCCTGACTAATAATGAAGGAAGTTTGACAGTTCTCTGGAAGTTTTGGCAATGGTTTTAGTATTCTGGCTTCACATATGGCATTTTGGTCGATAGGATAGGCAAACAGGTTCGAACATAGTTTGGTTCCAAAATAAAGTGGTTTGCATTCCTTCAAATTTTGTATAGGTATGTACATCAAAGAATCATCATCTCTCGCGATATATTTTTGTGAAATAGATAAAATGTGATGTAGACCAGTTCTGTTATCAAGTATCGGGATAGGATATAGGCGATAGGTGTTATAATTTTGGGGTTCAACAAGAGGTATTGTTAAAACAAATACTAAGTTAGAATCCATTTGAAACGCTTGTAATTCAATAATATCCAAATACTTAGCAACTGCCGATAATTTAATGGGGAGAGGCAAATTGTTCCTTCGTAAGCTCTGTGAAATTTCTTGTAATGCTGTTACCAAATGATTAGGGGTTATGATTGAAGTGTGAATGATTCCTAATCTGGCAAATGTTATTGAATTCAAACTATCGTTCAAATTATCTTCGATATACAAATAGCTTGCCATTAGTTGTTCGGAAATGTATATGAATTTTAGTTTTATGTGAGCAGCCTCGATAGCTTGAGTCATGGTTTGAATTGTGTGTTCGATTTCTTCGAGATCTTTGTTAAACGTTTCCTCGTCAATCTGTAATTTTTGTATAGTCGAGTTGAAGTTTTTAATAACAGAAGTTGTAACTGAAATTTGATTTTTGATTAAGTTTTCCAATTGATGTTCGTCGTTATTTAGTTTATTTATACAATTAGTATAGTACTGGCCATCTTCAGCATCTAAGTTTCCAGTTATTGATTTGAATATTGTTCCGATACCGTTAAGTATTCCGCGTTTATATCTCTTTGTGTCTGAGAAGACTTCGTCAAATTTAATTTTTACAGAACTAGATATCTCTGTTAAAAGGTTAAACTCTGTTTTGACTTCGCTTCTAAACAGAATTTATTTCTGGTCAGCGGCAAATTAACTTTAGTTTCCCGTTTTGTTTCGAGGTTTAATTAAGGTAGCAGAATTTTGAAAAATTTCTTTTATTTTAAAGGGACCGTTAAATTTGTTTCGTAGTTTGTTCTTAATTTGTGATTCTTTTACATAAAATAAGTCACCTAGTTTGTACTCAGGTCGTTTTTGGGGAACATTTCTGTCAAAGCGAACTTTCGCTTTCTCTTTTTGAGCTTGTGTTCGATTGCGGGCAATTTCAAAATAGTGAGATGTTCTATTGTTTAAATCTCTGACATATTTTGTAATTAGCTCTTTTTGGGTTGTGAAGAGTTTCAGGTGGTCTATTAGATATATGACCAAAGATAAGTTCGTATGGGGTGAAGCCGTGTGTTTTATTTACCGAATTGTTATAGCATATTTTTGCAAATGGTGAAATTGTGAAAGGATGTTCGTTCGGGTTTTCATGATTACTAGAGGGTTATTAGATTTTTCTGGCATACTTTAGTCTTTTGACAAGTTTCGCAATTTTTATAAAATTTTCGACATCTTTAGTTAGACCTTGCCAAGTGTATTTTTCTTTAATTCTCCGAATCGTTTCGTTCATTCCGTGGTGTAGATTGTTTTTTCTATGATATTGTTCTAGGATTATTGGGATTTGGTCTTCGTCAGGAGTTTGAACAATGTTTTGACAAATTATTACCTTTAAGTCTTTTTTCTGCAAAAATGAATGATGAAATTTCAAGTATAGGGAGGTCTAGATTATTTTCCACAAAGTATATCTTAGAAAGATCTAAAATATCTTGGTTTTTAATTAATACCAAAAATAGATGTTCAATTACAGATTCAATATCAAAAGATATAGGGATGATGAAATATCTCCTATGTCTGACTGTTTTGTTCGATATAATATTGATTTTATCGTTATGAAATTCAGGTCAAAATATGTCCTTAATAAGTTTGTGATGGAGGTCTCGTAAATTATTTTGATTAAAGAAAGTCATAATATCTTTGTATTCTCGATGTAAAAGTTGCTTGTTTGGCTAGTCTATAATTAATACATTTTTCTTAAAAGATGTCAAGTTCGTGTACGATTTATGATGGAATTTGAACATTCTGAAAATTGTTAGTTTTTCTTCTTCTAAACAACGTACTGTATATTTGTTATTTTTTTTTTTTTTAATTTTTTGTGAAGGGTTTACTAATTTAAATAATGCATTCTAGCTTTAGGTTACAGTTTAATTGTAAAAAGTTTCTGATGCATTTTTCTTATCTTGAATGTTATCTTATTTATGTATAAAATGCGTGTAATGAAACATTATAGCGAATATAATATAAGACTAGAGTGTTAGGTATCCTCTGCAGTTCTTGGTAAAATGTTTAATTGATAATTGTACAAGACGTGCTTCTGTGGGAAGTATAAATGTGCTTGTTAGAATTTCTTTGAATTTAATTTATACATTTTCCTTAAGTCACCTTTTGTTTAATCGATAAGATTAAGAGTTAGGGTATTTTATTTCCTATTTCCATTATTGTTACAATTCAATTGGAGGAAAGATTTTTTTTCGTAGAAGTGAATCGAAAAAATAAAAGTATTAATTTACAGGGTGATGTTAGAAATCATTTGAGATGATATAAATCATTCAATTTTAAAATACTTTATTTTAATAGGTATAGGAAAGTTTTTGAAAAACGGTAGTAAATGACTTTAATGTAAGATAATCTGTTTTGAGTAACTATTTTACTGGAAAGATTTTATTTGGGTGGAAAAAAATGTTTGTTAAATAATTTTGAAAAATTGTTTATGTTTGTAAAACTTAATTTATTATTTGCTAACATATATTTTTTTTTTATAGTGTCGGAATCCGATTGAGACAAAACCTGGTATCGCTAATAAAGCTTAAATATTGATTTGAATTTTTGAATAGGCTCGAATTTTAGGTTTGAAAATTCTACAATTTTTGCTATTGCTTTCATATATGCAAAAAATAAATTTTGTTCTCTTATGTTCATGTGTATGTGTGGTATATGAACTTTATTTTTATTTTGATTGCAAGAAATTGTTCGAATGTTTCTTAGAATTTTATTCATTTTCCGAATTTTCGGTTTGCGAGATATTTCGTTGCCGATTTGAAATGAAAGTTTTGAAACTATGTTAGGTGTTTTTATTTTCAGTTGTGATTTCGAATCGTTTTTTGAAATGTTAAAAATTGAAATTGTCGGCTTGGGTTTATCTATAGAGTACGATTTTGTATCGGAAATGTTAATTCTTTGTAGGTTAACAACAGTGGAGGTTAAATCTGAGATTTTTGCTTTTTCCTGTATTTCTGGTTTGGCATTAGTGTTAGCCAAATTACGTTTTAGTTTAGTTATTTTTTCGGTATGTGATTCATAAGGGATTAAATTATTTTTGTTGCCTAAATTTTGATTTTTAATTTCAAGATTTCTGTTCTTAGGTTGGGAATCCGGCTCTTGATAATTTGCATTAAAAATTGCTTTGAATTTTTGTACTGGTTCCAGCTTAAGGTTAGAGAAACTTACAGTTTTCGGTATCGCGTTAGGGTTTAATATTGATGTTAGAAGTTCTCCGTTGTTATCGATTTTTTCAAGAGCATTCGGTAGGCGTACCTTTTCATTTTCCTGGGCTAACAGTATAGCCTCGGTGTTTTCCAAGTTACGTTTTAATTTGAAAATCTTGTTCATACGTGATTCGATAGGGATTACATTTTTTTCGTTGTCTACATTTTGATTTTTTAAGATGTTTAAATTTTGATTTTCTGTGGTGTCCAAATTTTGATTTTTTATAGTAAAATTTGTAGTTGGTTGTAGAGGTAAATTTTCTGTAGCTATATCTTCCGTAACTTTAAATAACGGTAAAGTTTTAAAATTTGTAACTAGCTGTTTATTTTTAAAATCTATTCGACATACATAATGTTCTAGAAAGTCTGCGCCTAATAATCCATCAAAATCTATATCTAGATTATAGATATAAACCTTGTGTGACTCATCTGAAAAGGGGATGAGAACGGATTCATTGATATGAAATTTCTGATCAGTAATACCCTGTATAGTTACATTTTCAGGGGATCTACGTCTATAATTTTCAGCTGTCTTGGGTTTAAAAATTGATATACCTGCGCCTGTGTCAATTAGAATTTTAAATTTACCAGTTGCATCCTTGATATAATAGAGATTTTTTGAGTTTACAGTTAGTAGGGTATGAGAAAGCGTATTTACATGAACGTTTGTTCTGGGAAATTCAGCATTGGGTCGAAACTGTCGTTGAGGTTCATAGTTTGTATTTGAGTTTCTAGTTCCGCAATTGGTTCGAATTGTTCTGTTTGTTGTGTTGGAGTATCCGTGGGGTACTCCGGATCTAATCGAAAATCCTGAGGATTAGCGGTATAATCCTCGTACTGTTCGTATTGAGAATTAGTTGTATAGTTCTCTTGCAAATTTTGGTTAGTTTCAAAGTTATAATTTTCGTAAGTATCTTCTGCAGTTTGGTAATCAGAAGAATAGTCACTGTATTGATTAAAATCGCATTGGTTTTCATAAGGTTCGTAGTTTAAATGATGCGTTTTTTGTTGATTAAAACGGTTGAAATTTGGGTTTGGTTGGATAGCAGAGGGTCTTTGTTGATTGAAATTCGGGTTCGGCCTTATGGCTGTGGGCCTGTTTTGTTGTGGTTGACTAGATTGATTATTTTGAGGAAATGTCCTCTGATTAAATTGATTGGTTTGAGAAAAATTGTGAAAATTTGGGTTTCCTTGATAATTTGGTTTTTGAAAATTTTGTGACGTTGTTGGCATCGTTTGCGATTGTTGCCTCGTGCGGCATTCACTTATTACATGTCCATTGCGCTTGCAAAATGAACAGAATTTTTGTTGAAAATTTGAAGTTGGTCGTTTTTGTTGTAAAGCGGGATTTTTGACCGGACTATTTTTTGGAAATTTTTGTTGCTCGAAGTAGGAGAGTTGTAGTTCTCTACGAATTCTACTAACAGCCTTTATATGCTAGGAGGATTGCTAGCACGTATGATGCGGCCTAAATTCGGTTCTAAACCTGTTAATAAATTGTTTAAGGTCATCGTTTCGATGAGATCTGATTGTGCAGCTCTTTGCGTTGTGGTTAAATTTTGTTTTTGCACTGCGGCGTGCATTTTAGCATTGTGCGTTTGTAAACGCGAAATAAATGTTAGAGCGGATTCACCTGGCAATTGGTGAATGCGCTGCAGGTCCTGAATCAGGGCCGTTAGATCTCTGGAATCCCCAAAGTGGGTTTCCAAAAGTGGTTTGATTTCTGGCCAGGTGCCAGGGTTACGAGAATTTATTAATTCGGCAGCTTTGCCTTTTAACTTATTTTTTATGTGGACGGTCAAAAGAATTTTTTGATCTCCAATTGCCATGCTTTGGGCGCAATGACAGGAGTTTAAGAATGTTTGTAAATTTATGGCATTGCCATCAAATTCAGGTATTAGAGAAAATATCTCAGAGAGCTTGTAAGGCTCAATTTGCTCTGGTTGAGGTTGTTGTTGTTGTTGTTGTAGTTGTTGCTGTTGTAGTTGTTGTTCGGTTGGTGCCGGTGGCACTGGTTGAATTGGCTCTGGTTGAGCTCTATCTGGCATTTTGCTTTTTGTATTTAAATATTATTTGGACAAAAATTGGTTGCGTATCAGCAGTATGATACGATCTTAAATTAAATTAAAATTAGCTTGTTACGTTGCGTGCGTAAATGGATTGTATATTAGCTGTATAATACACAATGCTTCGTATTAGCAGTATAATACGAAAATAAATAAACTTAAAATTAAATGAACTTGTTTCGTTACGTTTGTAAAGGAATGGATTTCACTTTGATAATAGAACTGGCTTTGTGCGCCGAGTGTATTAGCAATATAATACACTTTTAATAAAATAAGTTGCGAAAAATAATAAAATAATAAAATGGTACGAGATGATTCTTATAATGACTTACGTTAGTTTCGTTTCCATGGGTAGGTTCTTCGTCCGTCAAGGGATTGGGATCCGCCACCACCAGTGGGGAAGGTCTCCTTGTTCTACTAGATGTACACGCACCTTCTGAAGATGTTCTCCTTGTTCTCTTGCGCTTCACTACCAGTTAGGCTTCTTGTTCTGATGATGTTTACGGATCCTACCGACTGCGCCAATGTTAGATCACGGTTCACATGAATGACTTTTTAAAAACTTTTATTTACTTGAATGGAGCCAATGTTGGCTCTTGGAGAAGGAATATAATAATAATTAGAAGTGTTTCATTCTAAGTGAGTTTAATAACTGATTCAACAAAGCGTGTTTAGTCATATTTATAACATACAGAACCTGAGTAAGCAAAATATATAACAAAGGAATTGCAGTTCTGCAGTCTGCACAAGTTATGAGAAACAAAGGTGTAATATGATATCTTGAAGATAAGCAATTAATAAGAGAAGCTGTTATCGTGAAATACGATATACCTGTGAAGGTTTATTATGGCTAAGTCGCAATAAGATAGCGTGTAATATTATATAACATATATACATTGAGGAATACTGAAAAAAAACGTTCTTTTTCACATGGACTGAAGATATGGCCAGCCGTGAAAGCCTAGAAATTGCTTACATACCTTTTCACAAATTTACAATGAATATTTCCAAGAAAAGATCGATCACATTATAATATGGCCCGACTCCTGTGGTGGACAAAATAAAAACTTCATTCATTCATCATTACACTTTACCAGTTGTTGATTTTAAAGAGAGAATTTAAAGTTATCGACCATAAATTTTCGGAGGTGGGACATTCATATTTAGATTCAGACAGAGACTTTGGCAGAGTCGAGAAAATTTTAAGGAAATATCAAAACATCTACGTTCCGGACCAGTATCGAGAAATTTTAAGAACTCCCAAAGACGCCGTTGTCATAGATATGAAGAATCATTTCAAAGATATTGATGGAATTGCCTCAAAATTCAATTTGTACAACGGGAAGAAAAACTTGAACAATGAAAAGGTTTATTTTCGCGACGGTATAAAATGGTACCTATGGGTGCTACTATTACATCACTAGATGAAGTGACTCCATTTTACAAAGACGATATTTTAAAGAAAAGGAATATGCATAAGATAAATTCCGACGGTATTGCTCTAACGGTGTTTAATGAAAACAAGGGCAGCCTAAGTGTAGGAAAACTGGCCAATCTTAAAGAAAAATTACCATTCATAAATGAATGGTAAGGCCGTATTATCATAACATACTTGGAAATGACCAAACTGTGGCTCAAAACCGTAGAATTGTCCGACTACCTAAAAATTGTACAATGTTTTAATAATAATAAAATACGTTTAATTTCTTAACACTTTTATTCACTAATTCCTTATTCATTTCAGAGAAACTTATGAACGGATAAAGGTGTTATGTACATTAATTTTATAAAATTTTCGAAAATAATGACAACTGACAACTTTAGTTATTTGTCTCTGAAAAGTACATCAAATGTCAATATCATCGCAAAATGCAAGCTATATAGTCGTTATAACAAAAAAGTTCTCGCCTAAAAACTTTCGAGCTAAATTACTCAATAACGTGTTTTTGTGACATAACACCTTTATCCACTTAGCTCTTCA
The DNA here is from genome assembly GCA_936432065.2 of Rutpela maculata. Classification (NCBI taxonomy): domain Eukaryota; kingdom Metazoa; phylum Arthropoda; class Insecta; order Coleoptera; family Cerambycidae; genus Rutpela; species Rutpela maculata. The sequence continues at coordinate 42,786,811 of OW386291.2, read as the reverse complement.
AATATCAATGTACCTAATTCTAAACCGATCTGGGTGGATTTTTTTAAGATGAAGTTATATCTGACAGTAGATACAGTCGTCGTCACAATAAGGTTTCTATGATGTAAAGAAACTAGAGGAAGCAAGATACTCTTCGCCGATTTCCTAATTGTTACACATTCGATAGGATACTCTTCGCAGTTTTTGTAAATGTTAATTTTAGACATTTTTAAAATCAAAAACTTAGTTGGTGAAACACTCAGTATGCAATAAAGTAAAAAAAAAGGACTACATCCGAAACCGATGTGGGTTTCGAACCCGTGACCCTTCCGAGTCAAAAACGTAAGAACTACACCACCTGCCACGCGAAAAAATGTAAATTTTGACATTAAAACCGGAGAGTGGAAATCATATTTCCATGGTTGAATATTATATTACGAAATGTATATTAGTGAAATATATAAATAGATATTAAAATCACTCAAAATATCATTTCACCAGATCTCTATTCAATTACAAAAACAAACATTAAAAAAAAATCAAATTTAAATAATTAACTTTTTTATTTACTGATCGATTTCGTTCAAAAATAATAAGGTTCTTCCTCTAGCTAACATTGAGTTACTGTGCAATTTTCAATATAATCGGACTTTTCTTTCTTAAGTTATCGTGCTCACAAAAAACGTGACGGACGGACGGACAGACGGGCGTTTTGATAGTTGTTCAGAATTCGTTCACTAATACAATTATATGAAAACTTTTTTGTCTACGAGCGATATTTCCGGTTTTAGAAATGTGCCGATCAAACGCAATATATTCTTCGTTTTCGTATTTGCGAAGAGTATAATAAGGTGTGCTTACGCGTGGCCTTGTAATCTGCAACCACAGATACCGATTTTCAGTCGAATCCGACGATAATTGATATCCGCCATGTTGACGCCGCCATTTTGAATTTTTAAGTTTTAATCACATATTTGTTTTCTACTTATCAAGACCTTCTTTTTGATACCCATATCAAGGGGGCTGTAAAGAAAATGATAATCCGCCATATTGGGTCGGCGTGCGGCGGCCATTTTGAACATATTATAATATTGAGTATACTATCTTATATTGTCATGAAAGCTACACACAATCACCAAATTGCATGATGATACAACAATTAGAAGTGGGTGAAATTCAGTTCCTTAGACTTTCTACTTACATACATACATAAATAGGTAGTTACAGGTCGACCATGTAAAAAACAAGCTAAAAACGTACTCTTCGCCAATTTACTGAGCTTTTTATATAATTGTTACACATTCTATAGGATACTCTTCGCAGTTTTCTTGTAAATAATGTTAGTTTCTGGACATCCTACATAGAGCTGGGCAAATATGTATTTACAAATACCTCATAAGTATTTAAATACTAGAAAGTATTTGAATACCAAGTATTTAAATACTTCTTGCAACAAGTATTTGTATTTATACTTGCAAATACTTTATCTGAAATATTTACTACTTAGTATTTGTGAAAATGATCCTAAAGTATTTATAAATACTTAAACTATTTAAATAACTGAGAAGTATTTAAATACTTCTAAAAAGTATTTAAATCCTTTTCTGACAGTATTTAAATACTTTCAGAAGTATTTGAATCTCAAAAGTATTTAAATAAATACAACAAATGTAATCAAATACACCAGGGAGACTCGTCAGGCAAATACTCGTCAAGAATCAAGACATGTACTATACTATGTGTTAATAAATACATTGCATCATTCAGTCTTCAGTCATTCCGTCTTAATTCCCAGAAAGTTGGTTGGGAGCAGACATAGACAGTAAGTGTTAACTGTTAAGGTTACGCTTTTGCAGAGTGAAAGGGAAATATGCGTTTATTTTCAGTTTATTATAAATAATTAAATAACCAAATTTACTATAATCTTTAAAACTGTTTTAAATAATTGCTATTGTTCTAACGAATACAGCTATATATTTTTTTTTATTGTAAATTTCTGTTGTACTTGAATATCGTAGTTTGTCAATGAAAATAGTTCCTAATTTCATTATTAAAGTATGGCATTTAACTATATACAAAGTTTATGATAAAAACTGTATATTGTTGTATTCCTTAGAGCAATGGGGAGTATTTGAAACTATTTTAAGGACTATACCATTTATGATTTTTGAAATATTTATAATAAACCGAAAATAAACGCATATTTCCCTCTCACTTGCATGTATATGTTTTGTGATTGTGACAGAAAACAGTTGAACCAGTGCCATAGTCTGTGTTGCAGAAGACCCACGGATAAGTAAAAGTCCAATACCCAACTAGAACTGATTAAGTATAGAGGTATTAAAATAGTGTTGTAGAAGTTCATGAAAATCATGAAACCTAAAATTCTGACACCTCAGAGATCAAATAGTATTTAATAAAATAATAATAATGATAATGATAATGATAATGATAATGATAATGATAATGATAATGATAATGTTAATGATAATATTAAGTCTTTATTGATTTCTACAAAGTTTAGCCATTAAAGGCTATTTTTACACTTAACAACGCTTCAAAATATTTCAGTGTTATCAAAGTATTTAAATATTCAGAAAGTATTTAAATACTAAGTTTAAACTATTTAATTACTTTTGTTATTTATTATTTAAATACTTTTATCTTTTGAGAATACTTAATATTCAAATACTTTAAATTTTCTGAAAGTATTTAGTATTTAATATTTAAATACTTTTTCAAAGTATTTGCCCAGCTCTGATCCTACATTTTGTGATACCAACTTTGTTGTGAAAAAAAATATATGAAACAAAAAAATTGAAAAAAAAAACATTCAACCTGTGAGAATCATATTTCAACTCATTAAATATATTATTATGGAATATATATTAGTAAAATGCGCAAACAAAAAAAAAATATACTATAGAGATAAAATTTCGCAAGATTTTTATTTAAGTACAAGCGACAAAAATTAAGAAAATATATTTTTTTAAATTAAATGATAATATCTTTCTTATTTACTGATTGATTTTCTTCCTCTAGCTAACACTAACTTACTTTCCAAATTTAAATACAATCGGACTTTTCTTTCTTAAGTTATCATGCTTACAAGAAACGTAACGGACGGACGGACATTTTTAAAGTTGTTCAGAATTCGTTCACTAACACAATGATATGAACATTTTTTCTCTACGAGCGATATTTACGGTTTTAGAAATGTGCCGACCAAATGCAATATACTCTTCGTTTTTGCGAAGAGTATAATAACAATGAGTATAGAAACCCGAGGTAAGTACAATGAAAATTTATATTTCTGCTGTGTACTTTGGATAGTAGTTTTTGTCGAGTTATGAGTAAACAGGCAATATATGAAATAAGTTATGTACATTAAGACCAATTAAGATTGACATTTTTAAGAATGTATAGATTTATCAATAAATTCTAGAAATCAGGTTCACGTGATCCATGTCTACCAATATCAATTTTAATAAAAAGTGTGTTAGGTTCATATAAAAGAAATATGCATAAAGATAGATTAGTAGATATTACCTCCATAAAGTGCCCCCTATTTTCGAAATTGAAAGATTTTGAATGTAAATAGTTTGCTCGTAATTGCCAGTTTCTTCCATTTGCTCGTTACCGCTTACAGAAAGGTTTGAAATCGATAGCTAGCAACCGTTGATTTAAAAAAAAAATAACGCTCAATTCATTTGCTCGGTTCATAAAAGTTAATCCATCTTTCTGCTATATTTTCATCCTTCGGGAACTAAAAGTAACTAATATTACTATTTTTGGTTCCCGTTTCAATTTCTTCAAGTTACAAAAACTTGCACAACCAGGCATTTTTAACTACTTATATACATAAATAAATAAATGACATATTATTATGATATAAATAAATGAAATATTAAATATTAGGCATTTGAGAAGGCGCAAGAAAGGACAAAAATGGGACCTTCGTTTGCACACATAGGCCAGTCATCAGGGAGTTCAGGATCCGTAAATACCATTTTAAATCGAGGAAAAGATTTTACTGTTAGAACCAGTTCATTTTAGGCCACTGTTAGACATTTAATTTTTCCCCCTCGCCCGCCCGCGCCCCCCGGAACACCCTCAATTTTGGGGCAATATCGCTTAAAAACAATTTTTTTGCCAATATCCCGGTTCTGAACGTTCCTACCAAAAAAAGATGGTTATCAAATTTAAAGATAAGTAAATTCTCTATCGAAATGGTTCGAACATATTTTTACGTAGTATTAATATTTGGAGTTATAGGCGGGGGAAATCAAGCATCGTATCGCATCCACGCTGAATATCGACAGTTTTATTTATGTCAGTTTTCCTTGAAAGACATACTTCGCGAATATAATGATTACATTCCTATAATGAATGAACTGGTTCCAACAGTAAAATCTTTTGCCTGATTTAAAACGATGTTAATCTACCTGACGACTGACTTGAGCGGTCAAAAGACCGCTCTCATTTCTTATCTCAATCTGGACTTTTATCTCGTCAAGATCTTAACTTTTATCTCAGGATCTTGACATTTATTTCAAAATTTTGACATTTCGCTCAAGATTTTTACTTTTGTCTCAAGATTTCGATCTTTATCTCACCGCAACTAAAATTACCTTGCGTATATATAATCTACATCCTTATAATTTCAATTCCATGTACAGCACATAAATTACTGTCAAACATTTTTAGCGGCCATATAGCTTGTAAACAAAACGTCATATGTGAAGTAGGCGGGACGAAAATAAATTATCGGAAAAAGCTTGATTCAAACATAAAACTGTTTGCAACTGCTTTGGGTTGGAAACCTTCTCACAGCCACGACTGTACCAACATACAAAAATCCTTAATAAAGGTATAATAAAACAGAGACTTGTGATGATTGACAAAATAGTAGAAAATACTAATCGTCTATAAAGTCGCGGTTACCTGGCTATATTTAATATACTAAATCTAGAAGCTACTACTATACTACTATATATTTCTTTATTTTCTTTGAGAAAATCGCTTTTTCATGTTCAGTCAATTTAGCGAAGTCAGTAATTTATAAAATTAAATTAAAACCACATTTAGACAGTACTCATAAACATTTGTTTTAAATGCAGAAAATGCTTTCTAATAAATTATTTGATTTATTTTCTATACGTATCAAAACTTTGAAATTCGTAATTAAAATCATCGATTGTCAGGTAGTGATTGATTATACAAAATTTATACGTAATTTACATACATATTGCTTTGGCCCACTCGCTACTAAACAAATTACAACCAAATATATTACTTATCCACAGGAGGATAAACAACTCGTTACTACTGCTGGGACCATGTACATACGAGTATATGTCTTACACCAAGAAAGAATCTCTAGTGTAAGGAGTATGTGGCCGCAATAACTTCAAATTATTTTGGTAGTTAAATCAACACAGGCATTTTAATGAAATAAAATATTATAATTTCTTCACAGGTCATCAATTTCTAGTAATTATAATTAATAAATTAAATCCGTAATAATCAGTAATGAATGCATACTCTTGAAGTGTGGTCTTAATATAAACTTAGTTAAATTTTCAAGTGAGGTTTTTCATAGTTATTAAAAATATTCAAACGAATTTAATTAAATTAGGTATACCCGAAATAATCAATGAGGCGAGAGAATCATGAACAAGCTGGGAAAGGACCAAATATACTGGGAAAGAAAAGCGTGGGGAAAAATGAATTCCACAAAGATATAGCAGCGATATATTATAACTCTACCAGAATCAAAAACGGAGGAATCAGAAGACTCAGAAGAAGAAGATTTGCAGAAGCAGAAATACAAAAAGAGGAGCACAAACAGCAGAAACACAAAAAAGAGGAGCATAAACATTAAATATCACGAACACAATGCGACAACGCAATTCACTGCCCATCCCCCACTTCTGTACCATGCGTCATGGGGCTCTCGCTGCTGACAACAAGCATGATCCAAATCCAACCCAGCATCGGAAACCGAGGAATCAGAAGACCCAGAAAAAGAAAATCCGAAGAAGAAGAAACATAAAAAGAGGAGTATAAACACTTCATATCACGACACAACACATATTTCACAAGAAGACTCAGAAGACCCAGAACCAAAAACACCAAAAAGGGAGCTTAAACGCTCCCTCACGACACAATGCGGCAACGCATCTCACAAATATCTACACCTCCCATCATGGCTCTCGCTGCTGGCAACAAGCATGACCCTAATCCAACTAAGCGTAAATGTATCAGGCCCAGCTGTATAACCCTGGGAGTGGCAGCAATGCCCACCGCACGCTGGTAAATCAATGAACCAATAAAACCTATAATTGTCATTAGGCCTTCTTCTTTTTCCTATTCACAACGTTTTCACAGACATTTCGTGATTCCTGTAATGTTCTTGTTGTCTTTACTTTACTGTTTAGCACGTCCGACAGCCTCATGCCATCTGTCGCGGCTGTTAGGCGCACTGTTTCACCAAAGCTTTTCCCAGCAGCCCAACGTTTTACAGGTCATTCTATTTGCCTATTGCCATCTAGCTTTACCCGTACCCCCTTTTGCTAAATCTCAAGTTAGCAATATAAGATATTAATGAGGACTGATGACAGAACGCAGTCCCGTGTGACGCCTTTGCCAGCGCAGCTTTACATTTATCAGAGTTAGTGCTGTCAACCAAAGCATAGTTTTTTCTTACACAGCCGACGAATAGATGTCTGAGTGTTCCCATCTCTAATAATACAGCCCATAGTTTGTCCCGTCCCACATATCAAAAGCCTTACCGTAGACCACGAAACATACATAGGCACGTAATAATTTATATCACCATCAAAAACTCAAAATCAATTTTTTCTATAAATACAGGTCTCGCAACGTAGCTTGATACTTGAGAGAAGAATGCGCAGTAGACTTTAAGTGAGATAGTGGCAGCACCGAGTATAGTTCTTCGGAACACAGCGATCTCTATCTCATGTCCTCTACTGCGCATTTCGGGTATCAAGCTACATTGCGAAACCTGTAATTGTTTCTATTTGCCTTCAATAAAAGTTAATGGCTAGAAACCGGTTCGAGAGTGGTGTTGTATGCCATCGTGCCGACTCGACAGGGAAGTTCCTTAAATAAAAAAAAAGTTGTTTTCGGGATTTAGGTAGGTTGGGTGAATGGAGCTAAACAAACACCTGATTCGCCGCCACCCCCGTGGATCTATTGTGACGCAGCTAACACACTGTGCTTACAAGAAACGTGATGGGTAGACAGAAGGACGGACACGATCACTAATGATTTTTTTTTTCTTTATGGGCGAAATTTACGGTTCTAGAAATTTGGCGATCTAAATGCAATACTACTTTTCGTTTTCGTATTTGCGAAGACTATAATAAGTTAATGTGCATAAAATTCAATCAATGAATGCAAAAAAGGAATTGTAGAGAAAACTACGGGGGGGGGGAGAATTTCCCTCTTCAGGAATGTGTTGGGGGTAGTTAGGAGGTAAACATCCTAAAAGTACCCGCCCCTAGCCCCGCCGCTTCGATTCTTCGTTGTTTCCGATTTGAATAAAATTTTACTGAAGTATAGAACAAATTAGGATCTACTTATGACCAGAAAAACATTCGCCTGCTACAAAGGCAAAGCCACCTGCGGTACTAAACTATGCGGAAAAAAAATTAAAAATCATATTAGTGAGTCTTGACGAATTTCGCGTATCCACCACAAATTGCGGAAACTGAGGATCCCCTTTGCCAGATGAGCTTATCTATGAGAAATCCTACATCAATAACAATTCAACTTTATTCAATTCAATGGATTTTTCAATAGATACAAATTGGATGCAATATTCATAAATTACAACTTATATACTTAATTGTACAGTTAGTACAGGCACCTAAATGACTAAACATTTGAATGTGCCTAGGTGATGTAGATTGCATTATTTACAATTCATTATTTTTATGATTAATAAATATAATGAGTCAGAGTGAATATCATTACAAATAAAATATGAATTAAATCTAGTTACTACTTACTAAACTAAACTACAGCTACTAAGTAAATAGCAAAGTACATAATGCTATTTATGTGATACAATCATTCTGTATTTAGGTTTCTTAAAAATTTTTTTTAAAGGAGTCGTAATGATTACTTATAAAGTTTCTACATTTCTTGTTAAATGTTTTTAGATTCTTTGATCGCTTGACTTCAATGGGTAGAAGGTTATAAAATTTTGGAGCCAAGTATTGAAAAGATCTCAAACTGATATTCTTATTAATTATAGGTATTTGAAGGTTCCTCTGTAATTTACCCCTAGTATCATGCTGATGGGTGATAGTTTTTTTAAATTATCATTCTTATGTAGATATGAGCAAGAAGAAAGAATTTATACGGATCGCACATTCAAAATATCTTCGGAGTATAATAAATCTGTAGGGTACAGCCAAGTTTTTTTGTAGATTACTTTCAGGATGAAATTTTGTATTACATTCAGTTGCTTTAGTGAATTGTTATATAGACCACCCCAGGAAGTAATGCCATACCTGATTAGAGACTCTACTAGTGCTTTATAAACCATGATTTTCCTAAAAATTCCCTCATTATATAAAATTTATGTATAAGTTTACGTATGTTTGTTGTTAATTTAAGAATGTTTGTCCCATTTTAAATGTTGGTCAATTATTATTCCTAGGTATTTTGTTTGAGCTGTTTCTTTAATTTCTTTAGTCATGTTATTGAATCTAATGCTTGTAAATTCAGGCCGATTTGCAGATGTCAATGAAAAGGCTATGTAGTGGGTTTTATTTAAATTTAACGACAATTTGAAAGTGTTTAAGCCAATTTTGTATCTTGTTTAATCCATCTGTGACTTTAGATTTTGTTTGATTCCAAGAAACGTCTTAAAATAACAATACTGTATCATCCGCAAATGAGATAACAGTGCCATTTATATCTAGTTTAGTTAAAGAATTTAAATAAGTGATAAATAATATTGGTCCAAGGACAGTGCCTTGTGGGACTCCTATAACAATTTTACTTGGAGAGCTAATGGTTTCTCTAATCCGGACCATTTGATATCTGCCTGAAAGATAGTTTTTAAAAACATTTAACACCTTACCCCGCACCCCATAACCCTGTAATATATCCAGTAGCTTTTTGTGAGGCACTGTGTCAAATGCCTTAGCTAAGGCCAAAAATACTGCAATGCACTTTTTGTTGTTAAGGTTATCAGTTATTTTATTTGTAAGTTGATTTATTGCATCACATGTACTAGAGCCACTTAAAAAGCCACATTGATTTTTTGATAATATTTGATTAGTGTTTAGGTAACTAATTAATCTGTCTTTAAGGCATTTTTCAAAAATTTTGGCAAAATTGTTTATTAGGCTAATTGGCCTATAGTAATCTATACTCGTTTTACTACCTGCTTTATGTATACGAGTAATAATTGTGTTTTTAAAGTATCTAGGGACAATTCCAGTTTTGAATATTAAATTAATGATATGAACTAGTGGCTTGAGAATATATAAGTGACAGTCTTTTATAATTTCGGTTGATATCCCGTCGATACCAGGTGAGCTGTTATTTTTTAGCGAGTGTATATGTTTAATTACTTCGGTTTGCGTAAACGGCTTTAAAAACATGGAGGAAATGTTTTCGTAACTCACTTCAGATTCAATCGGGGGTACAATGTTCTTAGCCATTTCTAATCCCACATTGACGAAGTAATTATTACAATAATCAGCCATTTCTTTGTTATTTACAAAAGGTTGAGTGTTTCTATTTAAGATTTGTATATTACTTTTATTTTTTCCAGATGATTCATTTGTAGCTTCTGATATAATTTTGTATATTTTTTTAATATCAGCTGTATTATTTTCGATTTTGTTCTTATAATAGTAATTTTTAGTATGAGCTATTATTTTATTTAAATTGTTTCTGTAAGTTTTATATTCATTTTTTAACACTGAACTATCATTTTTTATTAGAAGTCTTTTCATTTCATTACGTTTTTTTATTGAATTGATGATACCATGGTTATCCATGGCTTCCGTTTATTTATACTTTTTTTATAATGTTTCTTAATAATTTTTGATCGTTCAATTAGAGTTTGGAATATAGAGGAAAAAGTATCAGCAACCATGTTTGGATCATTTAATATCAAGACGTTATTCCAATTTTGTTCTTTGATTAGTTGTTGTAATTTTTTATGATCAATTTTTTTGATTATTGCATTTTCAATAGTATCTAATTTCTTTATTTTGCAATCGATTTTGTAGGTTAGGTTTAACATTATTGGATAGTGGTCAGTTATATCAGAATTGATAATAAATGACTTGTATTTAAATTCACTATTTTTTATTTTGATAAATATATGGTCCAAACAGGAGGATGAATCTGTAGCAACACGCGTAGGGGAGTTTATGCATGACATAAACCCATACTGATTAAGTGAAGCGAGATACGAATTAACAATATTATTTTCTTTATCAGTTATATTTATGTTGGTGTCTCCAGTAAAAATTTCAATTTGGTTATGTACAACGTTAGTATAATATCTATCCATGTCCTCTATAAAACCTTGAACCGAAGAAGGGGGTGGTCTATACACTGCTGTGAGGCCACATGTAACTTCATTAATTTTGAAGGATAATCTAATTGCATTCAAGGATGACTTTTCCAATTTTATTATTTCTGTATTTATATCAATTTCAGATCTGACAAAAACTATAACTCCATTTTTATTAAAATTACCCTCGTTATATATAGTTATGAAGCCTGGTATATTATACTGATCGCAGTTAGGAATTTTCCAACATTCACTTAATACTATTATTTGACAATCTCCTAAGTTATATGCATGTAAAAATATAAGTAGTTCATCAAAATTTCTTCGAATACTTCTTATATTTAAATGTATAATATTTAAAAATGTCTCTTTAATGTCTATCTCACCCTTTAAACTATTACTATCCACGTTTACGTCATACTGATTCTCTTCTAAAAGTTCTAGTTTCTCTAAGACTTCTATTTCGCCTTGATCAGCCATCTGTATAACTATAGTCCGTTTTGTTCTTAAGCAATTGTATCATGTATTTAAACGAGGGACAGTTGGGATCGGTGACTTCATGATTGACATCTTGTTTTAATTTATATTTAGAATTCGCTATCACACAATTGTTACATTTCTTTTTGTCGCGTGGGCAGTCTTTTTTATCATGTTCCTCTCACAAACAATTTTATTTTTGCAGTTATTGTTTTTATGGTAACATTGTTGACAGTTGACCAAATCAAATTTTGATGTATGTACGTCTTTGGAGCCGATCCAATGCATTTTTTTAGAATTTTTAACATTCAAAATGTTTTTATTTTTTTCCACATATTTTGGTACCGTAGATGTCTTTGCCTTTGTAGCAGGTGAATGTTTTTCTGGTCATAAGTAGATCCTAATTTGTTCAATGCTTCAGTAAAATTTTATTCAAATCGGAAACAAAATAAAAAAGTTATAACGGTGTCTTTATTTTTAGTGAGTCACACTGTATATTTAAGGAAATGTATAGATTTCGACAAAAATTACGTTAGTAAATACGACGAGTGTTGTAAAATAAAGATTGTTTTGTGACTGTGATTTATTAGCAGACTACGGTAAACCGGTTTAATAGAAAAATTCCATGTACCTAATTAATTCATTTATTAATTATCGATTTTTCATGGCGAATATCTCGGAAACTATAACACCTAGAAAGAAAATGAATACAGACATTCTTGTAGGAAATTTAATTATGTTTAATTTTGCGTAGATTACCTTTTTCCGTACGACACATCGTTTCCTATTTATAAGCGAAGAATCGAAAAAAGGAACCTTTCCACCCCCCTCGGGAACTTTTAGTATGTTTACCTCCTAATTACCCCAACACATTCCTGAAGAGGAAAATTCTCCCCCCCGCAATGTTCTCTACAACTCTTTCGTTGACTGGACTAACCTATTATCCGCTACGTAAGGTTTAATTAAATTTTAGTTATTTCATGAATAAAATATATGTATGTTATATCGAGAGAAGTTCAATTTTTGAAAGCACCTACTTGTCAAGCCCGAATAAATAACAAGTCCTCTTAAAACCGTCGCGCATCGTACGTGTTTGGAAGTATCGAAATTGCCTTGCATTTGGCTAAATTCGTCCGATTTGTTCAGTTAATTATCGAATAAACAATGAAAAACCCCAAGGGTACCAAATTTCCATTTGGATCGCATGTAACAATAACATGTGATTTCAGTTGCTTTAGGGTATACTAATGCCTGATTAATTTGTACAGCATTGTTATGGATGAATTCGTCAGTTATTCGAATGGAATTTAAAAATGTTTACGATTTGCACAAGCAACCTGTTGGAATACTGCCTTCTGGGCACATAGGCATTTATATTGGTGAAAATGCGCAACGTCGCATCACTGTTATACGGGGTGTCCCATTAGGGAGGAAAAAAAAATTTCCATTTCCAAGGCACCTCTCGCATTTTACACTTAATTATTGCAATATTGTGGCAAAATTTCAGCATTCTCCTCCAAGTGAAAGGCGGTGCTCAACCCCCAACGATTTTCTTATTAAAGATATATTGCAATTTATTTATATACAGAAATTCACGTTTGACTTAAAATTCAAGCTAATTGAGCTTGTCCTGGCTTGAAATCGAGTCAAGTTCGAGTCAAGTAATGGTAGCCGAATGTCAAGAAAAGTTAAGTAGTTACATGTCAAATACTTCAAAAAGTAAGTGATTCTTCAATACTACTTGATTTTTCAGAAAAACAAGAACTAGCAGAAAGTTTTCATTATACTTTATAAATAACAAGTCTGATTAATATCCTTAAATGTAAGATTTCGAATTAAGCCATAATACAAAAGTAAAACATACAAATAAACCATTTATTTAAAACAAATAAAACTGATTTGCCATCCAAGCGATGGCACATTAGGCTTCTAATGCATTTGTAGTGTACTCACTGAATATGCTATATTGGTGACTCCGATTCTTCACGCTATGCAGACCTCCTGATGGTATATAAGGGTTGGAGGCAGAAAAAGAAAAATTTATAGCCAGAAATTCAGAGAGGAAAAACGCGATTGAAGCACATGTTATGTTATTGGATCAGAAAAGCTAGGGCGTATTATGGGTGAAAATTAAACATTTAAAATTGCAAATGATGTTTTTGGACAGTGTTTGACAGAAGTCCGATGACTTGATATTTGCACATCATCTTCTGATGATCACTAATTTGAAGATATGCAACCTGATAGTGTTGCAATGGAGATTTGTATTTGATGGTATAAGGAATTACTGGTATAAGGACAGCTGATACGGCATGAAGTTACTTACGAGTTCCGAATTATTTTCCAAGGCAATCTCAAGTTTATTTCTTTCAGAAGACTTTTACTTGCATATCCCATTATGTAAATGTCTGGGTGAGTGCCCTATTTATATTACTCCCTGCAGTATTAGATCATCTTATCAACGTATCAATTATTTACTATTTTGACATTTAATTTATGATTAACGAAAAACGCTATACGAAAAATATTCATTTATCAAATTGATGATTTCCATTATGTTAAAGTATTATATGAATATAATTATTATTATGAATTGTTATTATGGATTAATTATTATCTATAATTGAATAAAAGAATTATTGTTATGGATTAATGATTTGGATTTACCATAAAAAAACAAAATAATAATGATTTTAATCTCTTTGATATATGCAAATATTACCTTGGAATGTAGTACGATTTTAATATATTATTAGGTATTTATATTCCTTGGAGGATTGCAGGTATATTACCTCATTTTTATATATAGAATACCTATAATTGGTCAACTGTCAGTCAAATCTGACTATGGATATAATACTAACACAATTAAAAATTATATTTTAGAATCTAAAAAATTAAAATATTTTGAAACCCAAATTTATATTTTATTTAATAGCATTACTTTACTTATGCTATAGCATTTGTCGCATAACCTGTTACGGATTATTGTAACAGTTAATCCAATTCTGGAAAACTGCCCTTCAACAGGAGCTGAAGTTAACTGGATAAAAAATATTTTGCCATTACGGCTAAGAAAAACAATTTCATATCTATTCCACCATTCTTCTGAACTGTCAGATCGTATATCAATCAGGTATTTGTCTATTTCATAACGCCAAGCCAGTTCATCTTCCCGAATAACAGGAGGCTTCTTAAATAAAGATCGACGTCAAACTAGTTATAGCAACTTGTTTTGAAGATGATGCACAGATGAAAGGAACGATTCGCGCGTTTTCATACATAATCAATTCGTTATGATGTAATGTCAAGCAGCTTGAACTTAGTTGATGTCAAGTCCAGTATTAACCAGTTCGTCATGTAGTGAGTTTTCTAAAAACTTGAATTTCAAGTAATTTATAAAAACATCAAGCGACTTGGCTTGACGAAATTCTGTTCATTTATCATAACTAATACAAATTTATTTGTTACGAGTAAAATAGAACTAGTCAACAGAATAGTACTTGCAATCGTTAAGGCCAGTTGCAAAGTATATTATTATTAAGTATGTTACTGCTCTTTACACATAGAGCCAGTGTAATACACATTTACAACGACATCGGTGTGTCAAATGAATGCCGTTTATTTAACTGAATTTTAGTTTTACGGTCACTCTGCAAGTGTAAACAACTTTCAACCGTAAGACAAGTTTTCAAGAGGTTTCATCATCACTTGCTTGATACTAAGTCGGTGCGAAATTCCAAATCATTTGATAATCGAAAAGGTATCTATTCTATTGTATAACCTTGGATTCCTAGGGCACTTCTACAAAATGGAATTGAAAAGACATATCAGGTGAGTATTTTAAAGGATTTGAACCATGGACAGCTAATATCAAACTCTTTGCAAATTCGACTTTGGTATCTTGTAGCAATGTTACTTAAAGAAAATTGAACACGAGAGATGATCATCGAAATGACAGTGATAATTCTAGGAAGTCCATCGAGAAAAATCCGTTGGTAATTCAGATCCTATTCATTATGCGTGCTAAATTTCAAAATTTCTTTACGAAATTAAGATTTACTTCACTACCGTTTTCAAACTAACACAAGAAGAGGAAATGCAGCTTTATACACTTGTTCAGTTCGGGCGCTCCTCTAAACAAGTATGGACTGACTAAGCTCGACTTGGGGTTAAAGCACCAGCAGCGTATCTTAACTTCTGGCAGGACGTTGGGAAGTACCTACCAACTTATTGATTCCTAAATTGCTATCGAGGCAAGTTCTAGAACTCTACTTCTGGTATCTCTCAGATGAGATGTATCTCATCCAGGCAAACGAAAACGATCCCGTGCTCGCGCCTGTTCGGAAAACTTTGCAAGTAACGGAACAGCGATTCTTCTAATATACAGATGATAAAATGTTAATTTTTAACCTTTCCTGCGGAGAAATAGAATGACCGTGAGGCTACCAATAGGGGAAAAGCCGTATCAAGAAATTACGGATTGCGAACGATAGTGCTAATTGAGGAGTCAAGTTTTTCGATTACTTTAATATGCCATAGCAAAAGACGAGGACGAAAGAAGTGTCTGCTTCAAGCAGTAAAGGTAAACTGACAGGCCATCGCAACTAAAACAACAAGGAGAAGAAAGGATTTTTCTTTCGTTTACGATGTTACAAGATAGAAATTATACATCGTTTTTCTGCATTCCTTTTAAGTGAGTGTAGTTGAAAAACTCTATACGAAGAACCCAGTAACCCATCTTACTTTTCGACGACGAATCGACACTTCAATTTCTTGCAGTTTATTATTCAGTTTAATTAAGAATTTGTCATGTTTATATGCGTTTTATGGGTGGATTCATAATGAGTTACATGTCTCCAATGTATTAAACTATTTAACATACTGTTACATGAACTTTGCAAATAATGGGGTAATTAAGGCAATTACATTAATTGCATTTTACTTGTTAGGCAAATAATAGTGTCTCGTCTTACAATGAGACTGTTAATAATATAATAGAAGTGTAAATATGTAAGTCGTTCTTAATTAAAATGAAATAGTTATTTTTTTTTTAAACTATTTATTTAACGTCGGCCTATTTCCGCTACCAGGGCTTATCACCGACACCAGGAGGCGAGCTACCCCAACCTGGAAATGTTGCCGAACCTCTTCTCTTGAGAAGAGTAGGGATCTTTTACTTGCCTAACATTTACCAGACAATAGACCGCCTGCTTTACATCCCCTCTGAAGGATGATATATCCACTACGTAATCCTCGTCTTGAAATTACATAGCTTCCGCGTATGCGCTAACATACAAGCCGCTAGAAGGTGGAACGAGATCGCCGTGTTTCCCAAGATAGATTTCACCCATCCAAGTACTAAGCGAGCTGAATTTTGCTTCACTGGAGTATCGAAATACAGCACAGTGAAGACGCTTCTATGCTCGCCCCTGAAATAGTTATGATTGTATTACAAATAATTAAAACATTTTCCACAAATTGCAGCAAAATGCAAACGATGTAGCTATTGTCAGCAGAAATAAAACCCAGTTAGAAGAAACGTTTACTCAAACTGATCAAGAGTCTCAAAGGAGAGGTCTTATAATTAATGAAAATAAAACAAAATACATGGAAGTGAAAAGAACGCCAACCAACAATAACAACAGTATCCAAATCGAAAACTATAACCTTGAACGCGTAGAAACCTTTACATATTTAGCAGCGGAAGTTAATAAAACCAATTCCATAAGCAGGGAAATTAAGGCACGTATAGTCAGTGGAAATCGATGTTACCACGTCCACAAAAAATTAATGACAAGTAGACTATTAGATAAAAATACGAAAACAAAAATATACAAAACCTTAATTAAACATGTAACATATGGATGTGAGACCTGGACCATGACAAAAAGAGACGAGAAAATACTTCGAATATTCGAAAAAAAGATCTTGCGAAAGATACATGGGCCAGTGCAGAACACTGATGGAACATAAAGAATCCGCATGAATGCTGAACTGAATCAGATCAATAAAGGAAGTGACATTATTAAATATATAAAAAGTCAAAAACTAACGTGGCTGGGACATGTCAACAGAATGGAAGACTCGAGAGTAACTAGGAAAATATATGAATGGAAACCTGCTGGAAGACGAAGAAGAAGACCTAGGATGAGATGGATAGATGATGTAGAAGATGACCTGAAAGCTATAAATATTAGAAACTGGAGAAGAAAAACTCAAGAGAGAATAGAATGGAAGAAAATAGCCGGACAGGCAAAGACCCACCCTGGGTTATGATGCCAAAAGAAGAAGATAAACTTTTTTTGGAAAATGTTTCTTCTTGCTACTTGTTATTAAGTTACACCGAAAAGATTTATGCAAATTATTAGTACCATATATCTGACTGTGCGAAACACTGAATTTTGTTAGGAAAACTAACTTAATACAGAGTCAAAGGTAAAGATCTAGATTTTATAAAATCTCATTTAGCCATTAAACAAGAAATCGTCGAATACAATGGAAAAACCAATCGATCACCAAGGTTCCATACTAGAACCCTTGTTATCCACTCCTTATGTTAACGATCTATCATCAAATCTCGCTGATACATATTCTCTACAATATGCAGATAATACTAGTATTTCCTTAGTGAGACTGATCTGAACATACTTGATCAAATAGTAAAGTCAGCGCAAAACAAATCACAAGATTATTTCTAGGCTAATAAACTATAGTTCAACAAAAATAAAACTATCAGAATGGATATCACTTTAAAAACCCAACAATGATACACACACACACACACTTGCTAGGAATATATAACAAATTATTTGGAAAATAAATGATCAAGCGTAATATTCTTATTCGAGAACTAGTAAAATAACGTTTCATAACACATATGCCGACTAGCGGATCTATTTCATGTTATCTTAAGGTATTATACTTTGGAGCAATTCAACAGAATGGGATACTATTAACCTCCCACCCATAAAAATGGGAATGTTACTGCAATTGGTCCAAAATCTAAAATTGAGCCTTATGTTTTGAGGTTCCAAGAACACAAAAAAGTAGTTTTTAAAAAATTTCTGTGCGTATGTATCTTCGTATGTGGACACGATAGCGCTGAACCTAGATCATATATTTTGTTGAAATTTCGCTCAAGGGTAAATATTGGTAACGTACATGAGCTGACAAGGCTTTGGTGCAGATCGAATGACGCTTAGTGCCCTTTTGAAACATATACTTCATTACTTTTTAACCCCCGTGTTATAAGTTTGACGCGTATGTTTGTATGATTGTCTGTCTGTCTGTGGCTTCATATCTCTTCAACGGGTGATCCGATTTTGATGCAGTTTTTTTATTTGAAAGAGTATTTTGTCGAGAAGGAAATTGTCCGATTGAAGTAAAATTTAAAATGTGCAGACAATTATGGTAGCCAATTTTACTTGTTATCAACATAATATTCATTTCTATCAGCTCTCCGCGCAATGACAAGTAGCAGGTTAATATTTACAAACTTGAATATACGCATACATTGCCTACAATGTTATGGAACATCAAGGAAACTTAAGAACGTACGCATCAAATCACTATCACAATATAGGGAATAAAGAGGACATCATTACCCCCAGCATAAATTACAAATTGCAGGAAAAAGTCTCCTAAACCTGTTTATGAAGTTTTTTAAATTATCTTCCACTGAAAAACCATAGCCTAACGGACGGCTAACAAATTTTTTGACTGTAAAAAATTACTTTTAAATTTACAGCTTTACGCACTTCAGGATGTACCTGAAGTTTCGAACGTTCACTTGAACGAACTTCATCTGAAAAAGAAAAATTAATAAAGACCGCACTTTGATTTAGGTGTAAAAATTTAAGTATTGTGGATATTATTGTCAGCAAATGTGGCAATGAAATGTTTACGCCTAAATCGATGTGTGGTTTGTATTAAATTTTCTTTTCCATCTAAAATTCGTTCAAGTGAACGTTCAAAACTTCAGGTACATACTTCAGGAACATTTTGACACCTGTTCTGTTGAATGAAGAGAATGTGCTGTTGCAAATCAAATCTGTACGTGTAGATTTATAAACATTTGTGTAACTGTATGGTAGTTGTATACTAATAAGTGTATTGTGTGTTATATTAAGCACCTGATTTGCATTAACCTAGTATTAATATATTTTCATTAGGGATTGCAATTTACCGGAAATTTTAATAACCGGTAAATCGGTAAATAAAAATGTAAATAACCGGTTAACCGGTATTTACCGGTAATTTTTAGAATGAATGATTAGCGAAAATGGCAATTGTCTTTTTCCATGTACAAAATTATTTAAATTTAACAAAAAACATTTTTATATACGTATAATTAATATAATTGGGCTTTGAGAAACATATTTTTTCCAAATTGAAATTCGCTTACAGTCGATTGAAAAAATTATGTTTTGCGAAAGACATATCTAGAGAGTGTAAATCAAAATTTTGTGATTCACTCGTATTATCTTTAGTTGATTATGGTGATGTTGTATATGGAAAGTTATTATCGGCGACAGCAAAAAAAAAATTCAAAAACTTCAAAGTTCATGTATGCATTATATTTACAGTATCCCATATAGACAACATATTATCACCACATCTAAATAAACATAGCATATTAAACATGGAAAACCGCAGACGTTTACACATGCTCACACTTATTTGGCGAATAATTCATAATGACGAACCTCAGTACTTAAGAAATAAGTTAATTTCACGAGATAACTTGCATAATACAAGATACATACAAAATGTTTTGGTGCCTCAGCATGAAACTGCAATTTTTCAAAGATCATTTACGTATTTTGCATCTCATCTTTGGAATGAACTTCGAAATGAATATAAACAATATAAATCAAACATTTTTTTTATTAAAGTTGTCAAAAATTACATTTTGGTTGATCAGAAGCAGGAGACTTTATGCTGCGTTGTGGATGCGCGTATATTTCTTTTTCTTTTTCCGATATAATTTTGTTTACTTTTAACCTTTTTGCTTCGCTTTGCGTTCCCCTTGTCTGCTCGCGTGTCTGAGTGCTGCTGTTGTTATTATTGTTATTATTATTATAAAATACAACATTTGTTAGATTATTACAATTCATTACTGAATATTAACAAATAAAATAATTATTATTTTTTTCTTGAAATTAATATTTATATTAATATTTTTTTATAATCTTAGATTTAGGTTATTTGCATTTGGGCACATGGAAGAAGAGCTCTACAGTTCAATTTGAACCATTTTAACTTTGAGTAAAATAAATGTATTATTATTATTACATAGACTTAACAGCGGCAC
This sequence comes from Rutpela maculata, assembly GCA_936432065.2. Taxonomy (NCBI): domain Eukaryota; kingdom Metazoa; phylum Arthropoda; class Insecta; order Coleoptera; family Cerambycidae; genus Rutpela; species Rutpela maculata. Next base: position 42,766,469 of record OW386291.2, on the reverse strand, counting down.
ACTTTCTCAGCCGTAGCTGGAAACTATTCACCGAATTCCTCGCGCGCGATTGAAATTCGGCTCTGTTGGAGCCCGTTCCGTTATTATTACTATTATTATTATTATTATTATTATAATGAACAAACAAAAGGTTTTTTTATCAAAAGGAAAAAATATAAATGAAATAAATTTAAATAAACAATTATTCTGTAAATAAGAAAAATTACAAACATGAACTCAAATAAAGCATTTACTGAATACCTAATATAAAAATTCAATATTTTTTAAAAATAGCCCGTTAAAAGGGCTAGTTTTTCAAAGCTGTATCTGTTAGTCGTCTGATATTTGTACATACAATACCACCAACTGAAAATACCCTTCCTCTATCGATATTGGTAGGTCGATAAGTTAATAAGAATTGGTAATAACATTCTTCTAAATGTTTTCCACGGATATTTGAGGCAGTGAAATATTCAGTTTCCTGTCGCAAGATATTGTCAATGTCTCTCTTACTTGTATTTCTTAGGGCTTGGTGTTCGGGTTTTACTTTTTATAATATTGTTTATTTATTGTTAAAAGTGCTCAGTGTTGGGACAGTCATTCTATATTTAGTGAATACTAATCACTGACATAAATAGAAACGTTGAATACGTGACATATCGTAAGTTCAGAATTTACCGAAATAACCGGTAAAAAATTAAAATAACCGGTAATTATCGTCGTGTGTTTTTTGTCCTGTTTACCGGTTAACCGGTTAACCGGTTAACCGGTAATGCAATCCCTAATTTTCATTCTCTTTTGTGACAATGATAGTACAATATTTGTAATTGTTGTTTGACCAAATAAAAGATATTATTTTTATTATTATTATGCCCAGTGAATTAAGAAGAATATCCTTGTATTTATTGAATAATATAAGTTAGTACGATTAGATATACACATGGTTTTGAAATTAAATGTGAACGTGTAAATTTACTTACTAAATTACTATCGTAATAACAAAAAAAGGAATATATAGAATGATTTCACAAAAAAAAACACAAAATTCGAAAATAATTTAAAATTAATAAATAAGCGCATAAATATATATAGTTAAAAAGTTTTCTTTGAAATTTAACTTTTTATGACATTAATTAGCTTTTATAATAAATTTTACGTAAATACGATTTTATTTAAATGACATAATTAGTCCATTTCGTAAGGATTGTGCTAAAATTACGCAGAAAAATATTAAGAAAACTGACAATATATTTTCAAACTAACACTGATCATAAGTTCTTGACGAAATTGGAAAAGAAAGTACTTTTAGTGTGTTAGTTTCCATTTCAAGTATTGGACAGTCAGTTTGTTTTATAAATCAGTTTGGAAGTTGTACGCTACCGGAATTCCAAATCAGTTTGGCGTTTGAATTCCCTTAGTTCGTCTAATCATTGAGGTACGGACGTGCTTTGCAAATTATAACTACTTCCAAGACTTAACTTTTGCTCGGAACTTTTAGTCCAAGAAATGCAATCTGCCATTATATATGTCCTCTGATAATGTAAATTACGGATTGAGCATTTAAGCGGAATGTTAATTTTTCTCGGCCTGGACAGTATTTGTTTAAAAAATTACTAATAATTAGTAGGAATCTTTGTATTTACTCTTAATAAAGGCCTAATAGTCTATGTAATGAAGCATTATTTGACAAGTTTTTTAGTAAATATTTCGTGCAAAAACGAGATTTACTTTCCCCCCGTTTTCGAGGGTGCTGAACACGATGGAAGTGGTGGGAGAAGTTTTAGACCACCGCAACCCCCTGAAACGGCCAAAAACCAACCCTTTATGAGGATCCCTTTATGTTTTCATATATAAGGGTCTGGGGAGTGATATATCGACGGGTTATACTTGAAATAACATGGAAGGGGGTTATAAAGTAAGTGGAATCCAGAGAACAGGCCTAGGGGGTGGAAAATCTTTTTTTCAAATGATTCTGTTCAAACGTTTTTAGCTTCAACCCCTTCTCATCCCTCAAACGGGCAGAAATCACCCCTCACTCCCCAGAAAGCGTGCTATCTAGGATTTATAGGTTTTTCGGCACATGATCGTTATTCCTATGCATATCTCTTCATTTTTCACGGTGGGTTTTGGCCGTTTCAGGGGGTTGCGACGGTCAAAAACTTCTCTCATCACTTCCATCGTATTCAGTACCCTCGAAAACGGGGAGAAAGGTAATCTCATCTTTGCACGAAATATTTACACTGTTTTTGCCTTCATTACATAGATTATAATAAGCCGAAACATATGTAGAGTATCAATATACTTATTTTCAAACATTAAAAGGCAGTTTTTTCTTGTAATTAGAATTATATAAAATGCATTCTTTTTTTTTTTATTAAATAGTCGTATATTCAAATTGCACTCTTATGTATTGTTGTTAATTATAATTTACTTTCTTTATTTGAATTGTATTCTTGTCGTTCTCAATTATGATACGTAATATTTAAAATATGATTCGTATTAAGTAAATTTGATTTTAAAGTTTTTGAGGTTGTAAATTATTAATATTGCGTTTTGTAAAAGATTAAACAGTGCAATTTTTCAGTTCGTTTTAAAAAGATGCAATCAGAAAATTTATTTCAAATAATTATTTCATAAAAAAATTTTTGACCATCATTTTTTTGTAACATCTCTATGTTACAAAATATGAAAAACTAAAATGTAAGCCATTTAACGAAACTACAGAATATCCATTACCAAACGTGTGGGTCTGTATAAAAAAATAACGGAATTATGTAAATGACCTTTAAATTTACTTCAATAATCATTGTATTGACTTAAATATTCACTTTATATTCGAGAATATTATTTAGGTATTATTCACTTTATATCCTTGATAAATAGGATTAGTGTCTGAAACATGAATTAATCTTTGCTTTACTCAATATTTTGGTATATATTATATTTTTTGTTATTGATATACGAAAATTTCATATAATTTTTTACATATACAGGGCGATTTTAACCAAAATCTTATATTTAAAAAAAACTGACTTAAACCAGATCACCAAAAACATGCGTTAAATGTTAAGTATTTGGATAAAACGGGTAAAAAGAATTAGGCAAAAATTAGAAAACCTTCCGTATATCAGTACTGCCCTCCTTAGTAAAAGAGTCCTATCTGATATCAAGGATAATGCAACTAGGACACTATCAGTTGTAGATGTACTGTTATGTGCACTTAGAACAAGCAAAATAATACCTAATATCTATAACTAATAACCTCTTTTTACTATATATGAGATACTTTAACTAAAAAAAAGTGTATAAAATATGCGTATAGGACGAAAAAATTATAAATTTCTGACAAGATGCTTTTGCTTGATGGCAAAGTACGAAGGGCTCCAAGGAGCACATATACAGTTACTAACCGAGCACGTATATTTAAAAGAAAAACATTAAGTTCCTTTTTTTAATTTTCTTAGACCTAAGTAACCATAGTCTTAACTGTTATATTTTAATCCATTTGTAACGTCTGTCCGTCGCTCTGTGTGTAGTCAGGATGGGTCAAAATGTTTCATGAATCAATACATTTTGAGGTCGATAAATTAAATTTGGGGAATGTTACCAGAAATAACAACTGAATGGACTTTTGGTATTATCAGAAAAATAATTAGAACATTTGCGGGATTTTTCATAAGCGAACTGTACTTCACTATATTTTACGAAGTCAAAATTATGTCTGGGATTCTTATGAGTTGTATATCCGTTCTAGCAAGTGCATTTGAAAATAAAACTTCAACATTTTATCGTTTGAAAGCTACACAGAACTTTCATAATTCCCCAATTCCTCTCTGGATATAATTGTTTAGTTGGCGCATATTTATAGCAGGAGAGGCGATATTAAATACAGACAAGCGACAAATGAAAAAGAAATGCCTGTTTTGCGAGCTTCGAGCTCTCTATATCGTAGCAACTCAAGCAAAAATACCTGCAATTTCAATTTCAGTTTTGATTATTGTTGACATAGATGTATTACGTTTTCTATTTGTACACAGCTTCTTTGAAGTCGGTTAACTGTAATATGAATCGTGTTTACTTATGTCTAAGATATGATCCCCAAGCAGCGAAATTAAAATTATGGTGGAGTAACGTTAATGCCCTATAAGGAATCTTGGTAATGAGAGTCAAATGAATATAACCAAGAAATAAAATTTTAAACAATGATTCAGCTGGCCTCTTACTACACATTTTACATATCTGTGAGTGTAACATCTATCTCTTCATTTAAACAGTAAGTGGACACGATAATTATATAAACTCAGCAGGAAGCGTATCATTTATTTTATTAGAATATAGAAATAACCATGTAACATTTTTTCTGGAATTAGTCTTATATTTTGTACACTTGTCTAAACTTAATTTTCGCTGTAAAGAATGAATTACATAGCTAAGAAAGAAGTTAGAAGAATTTAAACTTTATAGCTTACGGATAAGTTTATAAAATTTGTAATTCTGGAACTATTTTATTTTGAATACACGATTTCTTTGTAAAATCACAAGTGACTGAACTGACGTAGTTTCCTTTGTAAATGCTATAGACCATGATATACTTCTCGAAAAGCGTCTATATTTTATACTAGGTGTATTTCATGTAATATTTAAATAAGATTTTTTTAGATACCTACTGTTAAATGTTTATACCCCCAGAGACATCTATGAGCGTTCCCTCTAAGTTCAAAAGGTAGACAGTAAACAAAGAACAATTCAGTTGGTTGGTTCGAAAATCATCCCAGAGATGGCGCGCGCGTGGTGTTATAATCTGGACCTCAGGAAATATCTAGAGAGTGATGACATCATAACAGAATATCCTGGATCCCTCATCTTTGGGTGTATATAAAGGCATGGAAAAGCCTAGAGTGACAGTTCAGTTTAGTTTATGTACAGTTCAGATGGTCAGAGAGTAAGCAGTGATCAAGTGACTGAATAATTGAAGTATAGTACTTAGTGTAAAGTAATTGTTGTTGTAATTAGTACGTAAGTTAATACATTTGTGGTTATAATTTCCGAATCCACGATACAGGGTGTTTACAAAAGGGGTATAAACACGTAACAATTGGTGTCAGAAGCGGAATTATAACAGAAGATTTCTGGTTTATTCGAGGTTTCTACAGTGTTCTTCTCGGGAATTAGTGGTGACATGGGGAATTGACTTACGGGACGTTGTGTAAGGACTATGAAAGAAAACTGTTAATAGTGGGGTTTCGCGAAAATTTCTAGAACATTCTATTCGAAAACTAGTGGTGATAATCAAATTCTTTCAACTGGAAAGTGATAGAGACACTAAAAAAGACTCATTTGTATTAAAAAATTTCTAGAACATTCTATTTGGAAAGTACTGGAGATAGTGAAATTCTTCCAACTGGATAGTGACACAGATCCGTGCTATTCCTAGGTTTTTCTAGAAAGTTCCATTAGAAATATTGACGAGACATTTGGATTTTCTTAACGTTATTGTGCAATAAACTTGATTAACGCCATCGTATGCCGATAAAAACAAGAAGCATGGCAGCAGAGAAACAAATGCAGGACCTACTTGCGGAGTTTACGAGGATAATGGCGCAGCAACGCCAGGAAGACAAAGAAGAGCAGGAGAAAAGACGCTAAGAGGAAAAAGAAAAACAAGAAAGACGACGTCAAGAGGAACATTATGGAAGACCTGAAAATAAGACGTCTAGAAGAAAAGGAAGAACAAGAAAAGTGGTGTCGAGCAGAAAAAGAAGAGCAAGAAAGAATACGTCAAGAGGAAGAAAAGCGGCGCCAAGAAGAAAGAGAAGAACAAGAAAGAAGACGCCAAGAGGGAGAAAAACGGCAACAAGAAGAAAAATAGTGGAAGTGGAAGATCTGGAAGTAAGACGACAAGAAGAAAAAGAACAAGAAAGACAACGTCAAGAGGAAAAAACCGAACTGAGAAAAATGATGGAGGACCTGAAAATACGACAGCAAGAGGAAAAAGAGGAACAAGAAAGACGCCAGGAGGAATTAAGAAAAATTCTCGATGAACAAAGGAATATACAACAGGACGCTATTATTTCTGCCAATAAAAAATTAAAGAGTGAAATCAAGGAAGATATAGATGAAGTCAAGACGAAAGTCAGTCAAGTCAAAGGGGAAGTAAGTGACGTCAAAGGAAAAATGAGTGAGTTCCAAGGAGAAGTAGAGCGACTTAAATGACAACTGAGAGAGAAAGGAGGTCAGCTAGTAGCATCGTCAGGTCCTCGGTTGAAACCTCCCTCCTTTGACGGCTAAAGCTCATGGACAACCTATAAGAGACAGTTTGAAGCGGCTGCAAGTGCGAATAACTGGGATAATGAGGAAAAGACTATGGCATTAGTTCTAGCGCTAAGAGACCAAGCCTCAGGTTACTTCAGACTATCCCAGTGGAAAGACAAAGGGAATAAAGTTTTGAAAGCTGCCTTGGACACCTCGCTCAAGTTTACCAGGCTCAGTTGAAATCACGGACATAAAAAGCTGGGGAAAGCTTACAAGAATTCGAAGCTTCAACCGAATTGGGAAGGACCGTAATCTGTCATCACTCGAATAAATGACGTTGTGTATCGGATTCAAAGAAGTAAAAAGTCAAAGATGAAAATCGTACACTTCGACAGACTGGCTAAGTACGTTGAAGAGACTAAATTGCCTGAACGGGACGACATTCAGGCTTAAAGAGGGGGCAGTGTTAGATGTTTATTCCCCCCAGAGACATCTATGAACGTTCCCTCTAACTTCAAAAGGTAGACAGTAAACAAAGAACAATTCGGTTGGTTCGGCAATCATCCCGCGCGGTGTTATATTTGAATTTCTGGAAATATTTAGAGAGTGATGACATCATAACAGAATATTCTGAATCCCTCATCTTTGGGTATAAAAAGACATAGAGAAGTCTAGAGTGACAGTTCAGTTTAGTTGATGTACAGTTCAGATGGCCAGAGAGTGAGCAGAGTGATCAAGTGACTGAATAATTGAAGTATAGTACTCAGTGTAATAGCAGTAAAGTAATTGTTATTGTAGTTAGTATGTATGTAAATAAATTAGTGCTAAATCGCATATAAAAATGTTACCACCTCGAACTTTGGACAAGAAGCTCAGAATACAAAATGGCGACGAATATATCAGCGGCTATTAATCGGGCTTACTATCATTATTAATTTATTAATCCCTATCAATCTGTTGTGTATAACGCAATACCCTTCAGAGGTTCTCGATCGTCAATATAAACTGATTTTTCAAATACCTTTGATCGATTAGACTAAGACGTATTGTTAACTAAGCTGGATGGAGTTCATCTGCCGCTTAATTTACTTATTTTGTTTAAGTAAGAAAGCGCCGGCAATGAATTCCGTAAAGACCAAACGTCAGCGTGTTTGATTCAAATAAGGATGAGACGAACTATACTAAAACCAGTAAATTCAATAAAACAAGTATGAAATAAATATTGCATACAAATCAGAAATTATCAGGGCGTAATAGTTCATACGGATATAAAGATAAACTCTAAAATGACATCATATTGAGATGAATGTTTTTTCATCTGAATTTAATCCATTATTCTTACAAAAGCAAGAAACCTCCTTTGACTTTGTCAATTTGTATAATGTTCAGCATGTTTCCTGTTAGATTAATAAAAATTATTTCACAAGAAAATATTGTACAACATTCAGGTCAAATCCATGATTACATTACACAGAATACAAGAAAACATATTTAATATAGTGCTTAGATGAAGTAGCAAAATATGAAAACTTTAAAAACAATATAATATGCAACAATATTTTTTTATGGAGATTTATGTAGTAAAAGGTATTTTCTCAGTTTCTATATGGTTCCGATACTTGCTCTTCTTTAACTTAAATTGAATAATTTAAATGTTTAATTTTTTGGGGTCGCTAATTACGAATAACATATATGTAATATCATATGTATTAAAGCAGAACTTGTAGACATGACTTTTGTTATGGACAAGTTGGACAGAAATTGTTTGCTTGCCACTAGAGTATATAAGCAAAGGTATCTTGAAAGAAAGAAGGATTCCTGATGTTAGCAGCTTCCAAAACCTTCTCGATAGATTTGTGGAAAATGGAAATGTCGAATATAAAAAAGTGAAAGAATAAAACGTGTTGTGAATGAAGAAAATGAGTTTTCTGTGGCAATGGTTGAAAATTCCCATATTAGTCAGAGAGAAGTTAGCTCGTTAGTAGGAATAAGTAGACATAATCTTAAAAACAAATAAGTTTCATGCATAACATATGCAAATGCACCCACCAGGAATTATCTGATGATGATTTTCAAAGGCGTCTACAGTTTTATAATTGGGCCAGAGATAAAATGCAATTTCATAATGTTTTATTCACTGATGAGTTAACTTTTCATAAAAATGGATTTGTTAATAGGCACAATTTTCATTATTATGCTTCGGAAAATCCTCACTTTTTTAGGCTAGTTGATAACCAACACAGATGGTCTATATAAACGTTTGGGGAGGAATTATTGAAGAACATGTAATAGGGCCACATTTTCTATGGTACATTGACTGGAGCTATTTATCTTCATTTTCTGGAAAACTATCTGCCATAATTATTGGTGAATTTTCCTGAAAGGATTCGAAATAGGATGTTGTTTCAGTAAGATGACGCTCCACAACATTATTTAAATGCAGTTAGAGACCACTTAGATAATAACTACCAACTTCAATGGATTGGAAGAAATGGATCCACTGAATGACCTGCTAGATCCCCAAATCGTACAAAAATGGATTTCCTTTTATGGGGCTACGTGAAGGAAATTGTTTATAAAGACACACCAACAACGGTACAAAATATGAAGGAAAGGATAATTGCTTTTAGATCTATCACACCGGTAATTTTAGGAACAGTAAAAACCTCATTTCAAAAGCGCATAGAAATGCGTGTCGATCAAAATGGACAACAAGCTGTGCAGCACATATGGTATTTTTTTCTAATGAATTATTTAAAGAAATCTATTTCTTAAGTTTATTCTCGAATTTTGTACTTATTGCTCAATAAAACGAAAATGGTGGCAATTACCCATAAGGAAGTATTTACAAAAAATGTTCGTTTTTCACTTCATTTCTTCATAACATCGTCGCAAAATATACAGGGTGTTCCATTTGAAAAAATTGACGGCCTAATTTATTTCTTCAGAAAAAAATTTGAAAATCATTTTTTTAGTATCTACTAACAATATTTAATCGATTCCACCCCAAACGAAACTTTCCCGCACTCTCCTCCCCTATTTATACCCCCCTAAACCTAACCCTATAAACTATTAAATAATCAGCATTCAGTTGATTTTTTTGGAGGCCATTGAAACATTTTAACCTGATGGGTGAAAGTTTCGTTTGGGGTGGAATCGATTAAATATTGTTAGCAGATACTTAAAAAATGTTTTTCAAATTTTTTCTTCAAGAAATAAATTAGGCCGAAAACCTGCCTTAGAGACTCCTCCTCCTTTAAAAAGTTCTTAATTGAAAAATAATTTTTGGCCCCCCTGTACATTTTTAGGAAGCAAAAATGATTCAAAAACAATAATGAGATGTCTCGTAACTAGCATTCACCTAAGTTTTTCTTAAAACCCATCATCGTGACTTTGGTGATTTTTTCAATATGCATCTGCAGATGGCACTATTTCACCAAAAAAAAATTCATTACATCCAAGTGGTTGGGAAATAGTCAATAATAATACAAGAATAGAGTCTAGAAAGAGGCTACAAAAAATGTACTGATATACCATTTTAAAAAAGGCACTTGATCCTGTAATTTCGTCTTGGCTCGCCCTGTATATTCGAAAATAATTTTTATCTAGTTTACTTGTATTTTTTTTATTTCTAGCTATGGTAGAACTCGAGATATCGAAATCCGACGCACTTTTGCCCCACCCTGTATATCACCCAATAATTTTTCATTATCTGCACAGAAATTCCAAAAATTGCACGAGACGTGAAGTGACTTGTAATTTCCATTGTCTAACTGTCACAAACGCTTTTAACATATTTTTGAAATTGAAACATTAATAGGCAATGTGTGCTCGATTTCACACACCCGGTATAGTCACATTGTGCGGTATCCGCGTAAATTGTAGTCATATTTAGTATGCGCGATCGGCAACGCCTAAAGTCAATTTTTACTTGTATAAACGGGCTTTATTTATGAACCAATTTCCTGTGATGGGTACATAAAATATACAAAATAAGTTAATTCCAGTCAAAACATCTAAACTCAGATATATACGTTTCTGAGAAAAATAATATCGTAAATATCACTTTGCTGCAATATTCCTGATAGAAAATCTGAGCTAGGTCTTGCCTTTCGGCGATTACGCCTCATGCAAAAATTCTATGAATACAAAAGTACATTTGTTGCGGCGCAATTTTTATGTCTGTTGACAAAAGTGTAGCTTTGAGAAATGGGGCAATAAGGAGTACAAGGATGAGGCAGTTAACACGTGTCAGGGGGTATCAATCACACCGCCAGAGGCGTTGCTATCGCGTCCTGCAGGCAACACGCAAGCAGCAGGAGCTTATACGGTCATTGTTGCAGCGTTTTTATTAGCCAATCTCGTGTGATTTCATCCTCAACGTAACAACTTAACTGTGACCTGACCTGCAGACGAGAGTCTACAACATAAATTTACTTCAGTATGTTGCCGGTGGTCATAGCCATGTTTTTCAATTGGTAATAAATTATTGAGAGGAATTTGTTTCGGTTAATAATGAATTTCAGACCGAAATATTCCGAAAAGAGCAACGATAACGAAGTCAAAAGGCACTGAAGTATTTTTCTGAGGAACTTTTAAGTACTTATGAGAACGTAATTTACTATAAAACTAAATGCGTATAAAATGAAAATTTAAATTAAAACCTTATGTGTCTGAAGTGTCGGGGGTGCATTTCACTTATGTATATAAGCAGGGTTTAATGTCCTGCCTTAATTAGTGATCCAAGGATGAACTCATAAACCAGAGGGATATTTTTTTTTAAACGTCATAAACGAATCAGAGTACAAATAATAAAACTACATGTAAGATGATAATGGAAAACTTAAAATAGCTAAAAAAATCTGCAAATTGGTAAAGGTATTTACCCAGAACTTCTCTCTCTGACGCACAAACTCATTAAAAATGCACTGTTTGCATCCTTTAGTCATTAATTATTATTTTTTCTGTTGGATGACGACCTTGTATATTATTTTTAACCAAAAACTTGTTATTTTCCTAAATTCAAGTCTCGATAGCGATCTGTAAAAGTTCTTCACTTCTCATTTATCCATGTATCTTTTCTGTAGGATGACTACCATGCATACTTTTTTTTAAATTAAAACTATGTCAGGTTTTCTTCCTAGCAAGTGACAACCACATTCCAAATATTGTTTTCCTCTGCCATTTAGTTATATTTTAGAGTAACCCCCCTGAATACAGTTCTTTAAAATGTACGTCAGATTTCTTCCTCGGTAATTCTGTAACTCCAAATATTATACCCACCATAATCTTAAAAAAATAATTTTTCTCAAGAACCTTTGTTTCGAAGGGCCGAGCTTAACGGAGCGTCAAAGTAGTACATGATATTAAGTGAACATCTTATATGAGATCAATTTCAGTTAATTACCGATTAATTACGGTGACAAAATGGAGAAATTTTACCGAAAAAAAAAGACCCAAATCCCGCCCCCTCTAATTTCTTCATTTTTGTTGGAATTCAAAAAATAAAAAAAAAGTTTTAGCAAATTTAATTCTATTTAAATTAGCTAGAGAAGTCTTTTGGCGTAGGAGACAAGATTAAAAAGTTGCCAACTGTAGAAGCTCAAAATTTGCGATTTTTTGCCGTACGTGGCCGACATTTCAGTAGTTATCTCCGAAACGAAAAAAAAAAATTCAAAATTCTGATGGTAGTAAAAGATTCGTAGCAGAAAATACTCGGAGATATCTGCGAAAAATAGCAAAAAACAGCTTACATTTCGGAACCGAAAAAATTGCAAAAACATGCAATTTTGACACGTTCATATTTTTCGAAAAACACCATTAGGACGGCCGTACGATGTCGCGACGTAAAGAGGAAGTCTTCCAGATAAACCTGATCGTAAATTGCACGGCGAAATTCGAAAATTCAGTTCGACACGAACGAATCAAAAGTAGCATTTTGTGACATTTCAGAATATTGAAGATGTTTTTCCAACCAATACGTTTAAATTTTAGGTTAGGTTGTGTTCACTGCTAGTTATTTCTGACAAATGCGCATGCGCATGCGGAATTATCAAAGCCAAATCAGAATCGGTGTCGCTTGACGCCGTCATCCGACTTTCTCTATCTGACGTCACGTTTCAGGAGTGGGTAAAATCCGGCGGATTTTAATCTCTTATATTTCTGGAAGTGATTTTTTTCTTTAATTTTTTGTTGTCTCTGGGGCTTTTAATGTTAGTTTACGATTTTGAGTATTTTAAATCAATTTTATTTTTTTGGGCAAGTTCTCTATTATGTTCATGGTGATCACCTTGTGTATGTTTCATATTTTTCTTCCCTGGGCAGTTGTGTTAATTACATGCGAAATATTAGACGTCACATTTTTAATAATTTTTTTACGGTGACCACCCTGTATATTTTTTTGTCATATTTTTCTATGACAGTTTTGTTAATTGCATGCGAAATATTATCCCTCACATTTTTTCATAATTTTTTTTAGAGTGACCATTAACTACATGCAAAATATTGTCATCCTTCACTTTTTTTCATTATAATTTTTCTACATATTTTTGGTATTTTTCTCAGTTGTATTAACTACATGCGAAATATTATCGTCTCCCATCACATTAAAAAAAAAAATAGTTGTGTGACCACCCTGTATATTTTCTTTCGCATATTTCTTCCCTGACAATTGTGTTTACTTCATGTCCAATATTACTGTTTCCCGTCATATATTTTTCCCAAAATATATTTTTTATGGAGTCCAACCTGTATATTTCTTAACGAAGAACTGTGTAAATATTGTCCCTCACATTTCTTCATCATTTTTTTAGGGTGACCATTGACTTCATGCGAAATATTGCCATCCGTCACGTTTTTTTTATTATTTTTATTTTTAGAGTGACCACCCTGTATATTTTTCATATTTTTTTCCTTGACAGTTGGGTTAATCACATGCCAAATATTATTGTTCACCACCACATTTTTTTCATTATTTTTTTAGGGTGATCACCGTGTATATTTTTTCAATTTTTTTTTCATATTTTTTTTCTCTGACAGTTGTGTCAACTGCATACGAAATATTATCGTGCCCCGACACATTTTTTAATATTTTTAGGGTGACCAATCTCTATATATTTTGTTTTCATATATTTCTCCCCTGACAATAATTGTGTTAACTACATGCCAAATATTACTGTTTTCCGTCATATTTCTTTTCCTTAATTATGTTTTTTGTTTTTTATGCTTTTAAGTGTATGAACTCCAATAAAATGTCTAGCTATCTATTTATGATATTTTTACATAGCAAATTAGAAAAATATATCTTTTAATATGAGTAAAGTTTACCCAGATTAGACATATGTAATAGAGTGAATGAATTTAAGTAAATAAACCAGTTGCTCGTGGTAAAGAAAATTTGTTTCCGTTAGATTAACGTAGATAAAAGACTCCGACGAAGCTCCGAAAGAAAACGTACCGCCTAGAAAGCATCAAGCCATGAAGAGTTGGTAATTACTGGTTTCGTTTAAGTCATTTTTCACTTGTCTTAATTACAAACTTTTCAACCCTTCCTGATAGGTTTCTCGTATTTATTTAAAGGATTTAGAAGTCGGCGTAAAGTTATTAAATTGAATATCGACAAATACTTCATTCTTTGCGAAGTAGATGGGCAAATGTCAATGTTTGTGGAAGCCTGATTACGGAGCAACTCCTCTGCTCAGCACTATTTGCCGAAGGGACATTATAGTTGCGCTCTGTTTTCCCCTTAGGGGCCTTTGGGGGAGATCATAGAAACATTCATTATTAGTAATATCTTTTGTGATTTTATTAGTTCGGCAAATATTTTTCTGATAGCAAATATCCCAGATGAAAGATTCGTAAAATGAGTGTGTCGGCTTCCCTTGTACAAGAAGTTTCTAATAGCCCACAAAGTGGCAAGAAGATCCTTTCAAGTTTGTCGAGTTTTTTTTTTAATTTCTTTAAGCTTGAAAATTACAATAAATAAAAATACTTGCATCTGTAAACTATATTTCACTAGACTTAATTACAGAGTCAGAGGGAAAATAAATTTGGTCTTACTGCCTCTTTTTGTGGAGGAAAGCAAATTTGTAGAGAAAATATAATTGAATTGTTGTTGAATATGTTGTTACAAAAAACCTTATTTTCGTCAAATTTTACTTTTTAGTGACTTTCTAATTTCCCTGGAACTGAAAAATATTTTATTCGGAAAACTTTTGCCACACGCGTTTAGACATTAATAAAGAATATATAAAAAATTTCAAACATCAATTTGAAAAATGTTAAAATCGAAAAAATTGGCATTTTCCTTCATTTTCAAGGCCGTGGGGGGGCGGCTAGATATTAACCGACTTGGCTAAAAATTTAACCGAATTAGTTTTAGATACATAGCAACAAATTATAAGCTATATCATTTGCAAATTCAAATTTTCATTTTTTTCAGCCCGCCCAAATGTCAAAATTGATATTTTTAACAAAACATAAAAATTGTACAAATTCATACTGTTTAGTGAACGGGCGAATGGATTTTTTTCAAATTTGGTGTAGTGATATGGGATGAAATTTCCAATTACCTATATGATGTGAAGAATCAAAATGGCCGACTTCCGGTTTCGATGCCATTGACATGAAAATCAAATTTTTAAATGGAACAACCTGTATATTTTTGCATATTTGGATGCTGCTGGCCAAGATACATATGATCTAACCCTCAATATTATTTTGATTTCCAAAAAATACAGATTTTTTAATTTTTAGTTTTAATCATAGAAGACCGCGATTTTACCAAAATTGTTAAAAATCAATCTGAAAGTACTTTTAAAATATCTCTTCAGATACTAACATTAAACACGATATATTCTTCATTAAGTTCAACGATATTGGTTTTTGAACGAAAACTATTTTTTTTTTAAATTGAACTCCTATAGGACAACCTGAGAATGTCGGAGACACGGGAGAACTGTCCAGCATCGCGCACGCGAAAAAAATATATAATAATAAATAGAAGTTAGCAGAATGTGGAATGCAAAGACCACAGTCGTGCCAGTAATTTTAGGAGCCCTAGGAACTGTCAAGAAGGGCCATGACCGAAGTCTACAACAACTGCCTGGTCAACCGAGTGCACAAGAAGTGCAGAAGATCGCACTACTGGGAACAGCGCATATTTTAAGGAAAGTCCTGGAATAGGAGTCTCTGTGATCCCTTGTTGGGATCTGGACTCTTAGCTGTTGGAGCGGACATCACCAACGTCGCCTGAAGGGCCTAAAAACCTGGAACGGGCTCCAACAGAGCCGAATTTCAATCGCGCGCGAGGAATTCGGTGAATAGTTTCCAGCTACGGCTGAGAAAGTGTGCCGTTGTTAAGTCTATATAACAATAATAACCCGAAAAAAGATGCATCTCTATAAGAGTTTGCACCCTAAATCGTCCGTTCCACGGTTATATCTCCCACGACATCGGGGAGGCCGTGGACTCTTGAGTTTGGAGAGTCTCCATAACAGGATGGTTCTGGATGGAGCCTGTAAGGTCATAAGGAGTTCGGATCCCCTCCTCTGCATGGTCCGAGACCATGAAAGTGCAGGGGTAGGAGCCTTTTTGTTTAAGGCAGCACGCAGATCCGCCGATGAACTCGGTCTGGTCTTCGACGCTGAGCGGGTTAATCACGACTCTGTCACCGAGTTGGAACCTGCTCGGCAAAAAGCCCAAGTCAAAGCTGCTGAAATTGATCTATTTCTGCAGCTACACTCGGATAAGCCATTGCACGGAGTCTTCTATAAAAATATAGAAGACCGCGGCTTATCCGAAAGGCTGACCTTTGCTTTCTTAAGGTCAGCCGGACTGAAGTCTGAAACCGAGGGATTCATAATGACGTGCCAGGATGATGTATTCAACACACTCGTCTATCGAAGTCGTGTCATGGGTATAGAGGTCCCTGATGTCAGCTGCAGGACCTGCCACAGGGCGCCGGAGACATTAATGCATTTGCTGTCGGCTTGTCCAGTATATGCAGTCTCGGCCTATATCCAGAGGCACGACGCAGCATTACGAGTGCTTTATTATCACTTAAGGCACTCGTATGGGATAGACGAGACACCAGTGGTGCCTTACGCTCCGGGGGATATTGAGTCCATGCGTTGTGGGAAATGAGAAGTGTCTAATTTATTGGAACTACTCGTTTCCCACCGTCAGGCAAATACAAGCTAATAAGCCTGACATGGTCCTCCTCAACCACCAACTCAAGACAATGTTTGTCGTGGAGTTCTCGGCTCCGTCGGAGAATAACACTGTCTTGAAGGAGGAGGAAAAACGGACGAAATATCGAGATGTGCTCTTCGAGCTCCGCAGGCTTTACCCTGGCCATACTGTTAAGCTAGTGGTCCTGATCATAGGAGCCCTAGGTGGAACGAGACACACACTGCTTTCAGAACTAAAGATCATACCGGCATGCCGAAATTCGGCAGAGATCTTAGCCGGCAGGATGCAGAAGGCTATTATCCTCGGCTCATTACGTCTACTCAGAGCACACGATTCTCGGACCCCGTAGTCACTCACCCCACGGACGTGGGGAGTGGCTGCCGGTACCAGCTCCCCTCTGTGGGTGTCGGAGCCACAGAGTATAAACTAAAAAAATTATAATAATAATAATAATAATTCCTTCCCTTCGTCTTCTTAGGGCACATGAATCTTGCGTCTACAGTCACTAACCCTACGGGATGTGGGAGTGGCTGTAGACTATCCGCTGGCGCTTCTCCCGTGAGAATGTTGGAGACACGGGAGAACTGTCCAGCATCGCGCACGCGAAAAATAATAATAATAATAATAATATTTCTTTTTTAAATATTTTTTGACAATCAAAATAATATTTGAGGGTCAGATCATATGTATTTTGGCCAGCAGGATGCAAATATGCAAAAATATACAGGTTGTCCCATTTAAAAATTTGATTTTTATGTAAATTGCATCGAAACTGGAAGTCGTCCATTTTGGTTCTTTACGTCATATAATTGGAAATTTTATCCCATGAAAATATGAAAATAATCCATTCGCCCATCCAAAAGTTACAAGAGTGTCCCTATCTGCTGAGCCACCAGGTATATTTAATTATTTACTTATTTATTGCTACACTACAGACTATTTTGCTCAAATTTTGTACACTACGATAATAAAACCTATCCTAATATTCCAGCAGCTCTCAAACAATATTACTAAACATTTTAGCTATGGGTTTTAGACCCCATGTTATATAAGGATTTTTTTGTTTTTCTAGTCTTTCCCCTCCTCCAGTTTTTTTTAATGACATGAAACTAATTACACCTCGTATTATCAAACCTAATTTTATGCCATTAGTGGTGTTTCTGGAAAAATTCAGATAAGGGTAGTATATTGATGCAAAAAGTTTGAAACTCTCAATTTTCTCGAAGAGTCTTTAACGATTTTGCTGAAATCTTGTACGTTAATAGTATATTACAAAGCTCCAGTATACGAGTATTTGCTTTTCTCGGAAAAATTATATAAAAATAATTTACTTATAAACAAAAATTTTTAAGTTGCGCGAGAAAATAACTTCGGCGGTGCCGTAACGTTATTTTGTTTTTAAATCGAAAAACTCAAAGTCCATTAGATTTGGTTCACCCTGAATGCCACCCTGGTCTGTGAAAACGCCCCCATAAAAGTTACTTTAGTTAGTAAATTCTTTTTTAAAAGCTCTTCTTCTGACGGTGTTATAGTAATATAGTTTTTATAACATCGATTATATTCTTTTTATGTAGAAATAGAAATCTCTATGTAATATATACTTCACGTAAAGATTTTAGCGGCAAGGCGTGAAAGAAAACCAATGCTGATGAGTAAGGGTAGGACGGGTTGAGAACATCCGATAAAGTGTCAATATTTGCTGAAAACAAGATCCTCATGAAAGTAGAATGCTTAAAAGCTCTGCTAGGAAGGTGAAAGTACAGGATTACAACGTTTTGCGCTAAATTTTAACTAATATAAGGTAGGAAAATGATTTTACGCTTAAAAAGCTTTCAGCGTACTGCGAATGTTATTTTAAACTCACTTTCTGAGAATTAAGTGGTATTTTCAATATTCATTCGCGTTTACGGTTTAAAACAAAGCCTAATTTGATTTCTTTATGAACGTGTATAGGCACTTGAACCTCTTTTATGTAATAAAGAAAATATTACTATATATTTTAAAGAACCCGTTAACACTACCGCGTTTTGTGTTTCAAATTCTCGGTATTTAGTTGTTGAATTAAATAAATATACGGTACGCTAGTCGTTATAATTCATCTTGTACAACAGTTGATGAGAAGCAACCATGAGAGAAACGTACATGGAATTTTATCTTTACAGACCATCTGAGACCCGTCATATTAAAAAAGGCGAATTGTGAAATACATATCTTTCTGATGTTATTTCACATATTTAAGCTTCACTAATAGGATTTTACTATATACTTGATATGTAAATCCAAAGTGTAACTTTATTAGTATCAAGGCCGATTTTTTGTCATATGCTGAGTATCTGTAATTCAAATGTTTAAAACCGCAATATGATGTAAGAAAGTATTTTAATCGTCCGAAAATTCGAGTTCGAGATTAGAGCAAGCAAATCACTTACCCCAATTTCTTTTCTTAAAAGCCAAAAGCACTATAGTGATGCAATTATTTTAGCTCATCCTTGTCATAATGATAATACACTCTTTTCACTTAGAGTTGATTGTTCTAATGTCTCTATGGGAGCAGTTTTGGAGCAACAAGATGACAAAGAAGCACTTACTCCTTTAGCTTTCACGTAAACTCGCCATAACTGAGACCAAATATTCAACCTTTGATAAAGAACTTTTGTTCTTGTATTCTGCTATTAGGCATTTTAAATATTTACTTGAAGGTCGTAAATTTATTTGTTTTACTAACCATAAACCTTTGATCAATGCTTTATTCACAAAAGCCGAAAGATCTCCAAGACAAATACGTCATTTAGAACATATTGCTCAATTTTCATGCGAAATTAAGCATATTAAAGGAAAAGATAATGTCACAGCGAATACTTTATCACGTCTATATAACACATCTTCTTTAGAGCAATGTATTTCACCAACTCAAATAGAAAAATCTCCTTTAATTAACATTAATTTTGACTTAAAATTATTAAGCATAGCTCAAGATAATGGACCTTAAACATTTATTATCAAATCAATCATCAAATTCTAAAACCACTTTCAGTTTGAAATGAATTAAAATTCCAAATTTTGATGAATTTATTTGGTGCGATGTTTCTCGTCCAAAACGACCTTATGCTCCAATTATTTACAGAAGAACGATATTTAATGGTCTATCTCATCCTGGAATTAAAGCTACTAGGACTTTAGTCACTAATAATTACTTCTGGCCCAAAATGAATACTGACTGCAACTTATGGGCTAAAACGTGCGTTAACTGTCAGACTGTTAAAGTCAAACGTCACACTAAAAGTCCACTAGATAATTTGGAAATACCTAAAGGCAAGTTCGATCACATTCATATTGACTTAGTAGGACCGTTACCTCCATCCAAGGGTTGCTCTTACATTTTAACAGTGATCGAACGATTTACCAGATGGCCAGAAGCATATCCTCTGCCAGATATTACTGCAAAAACTGTGGCACGTTCATTATTTCAAAACTTTGTCGTTTCGGTGTGCCTTTATCACAATTGACGAATTTGCAAAATTTTTGGGTTTTCATAGAATTCGTACAACCGCTTACCACCCTCAAAGCAATGGTATGATTTAACGTTTTCACAGAACTCTTAAAACTACTTTAACTGCTACAGCTAACTCGTCACATTGGGTAGA
Source organism: Rutpela maculata (assembly GCA_936432065.2). Lineage (NCBI taxonomy): Eukaryota > Metazoa > Arthropoda > Insecta > Coleoptera > Cerambycidae > Rutpela > Rutpela maculata. The sequence continues at coordinate 42,746,403 of OW386291.2, read as the reverse complement.
TGAACTCCCTATTATATTATTAGCCTTTAGAACGATTCCCAAAGAAGATTTACAATGTTCTTCCGCCGAACTAATTTTTGGTCAAACTCCTGACATTCCTTACTTTATTGACAAATTACGAACTTATTTTAGTAACTTGACTTTTATTTATCCTTTTCTCAAGTTCATCACAAATCGTTTATTAGCCCTGACATTTCTACTTGTGATTTCATTTTTGTTCGCAAAGAACGTTTTAAACCTACCTTTTCTCCTTTGTACGAGGGTCCATTTAAAGTTTTATCCCGTACAAATAAATTAATTACTTTTGATAAATGAAATAAAGTCGTAACTGTCAGTATTGATAGAGTCAAACCTGCTTTTTTGTTAGTTGACAGATGTAATATTCCACCAACCCATATTAAAAAGGTACGTTTTGCCATAGATATGTTAATTGACTGATTGTTCTTTTTATTAACAGGGGGGGGGGAGTGTATGTAGCAGCTCACTTATCCCAGATAAAGGATTTCGGTTGTCATGGAAGAGGAAACAAAAAAAGAAACAACATATCATATTATCATATCAACAATTTTAATTTTTGCAAAAGTGATGAAATATTTTATAAAAGAATGATATTAAAAACTTATTGTTACCTTAATATATGTTCTTAATTAAAATGAAGTTTCATCATGATATACCCTACCATACAATTCTTTTTTGACATTTTTCTGAAAAGTGACATTTCTCTGAAAATTTGACATTTTTTCGAAAATTTGACATTTTTCTGAAGTGACTACTCCGAAAATTTGACAATTTTCAAACATTTGGCATTTTTCTGAAAGGTGTCATTTCTTCGAAAATTTGACGTTTTTTCGAAAATTTGACATTTTTCTGAAAAGTGACATTTTTCTGAAAATTTGACATATTTCTGAAAAGTGACATTTCCCTGAAAATTTAACATTTTTTCGAAAATTTGACATTTTTCTGAAAAGTGACCTTTCTCCGAAAATTTGACGTTTTCCTGAAAATTTGACATTTTTGACTCGTAGAAATATTTTTTTGATATCATCATCAGTTCGCCTGTTATAAGAATTTTATGCTTTTACGACGTCATCAGAACGTAGGTGTATTTTTCCATCCATCTACAATATTTCCATCTACGTTTCAAACTTTAATTGGATGTTTCCAATAGTTAAGTCGATATCTGCACCAGTTTCTAAGAATTTTTCTTATTTGTGACGTCACGTGACGTAGGTGTATTATTAATTCACTCGTAATCCGTCCGTCTACAATATTTATACCAACGTTTCAAATTTCAGTTCGATATCTTCAACCGTTCCCGAGTTATCAGCCGAAATCACTGAACACCTCTGTCATTATTAGAATATCACCCTGTACATTGCACTGCTTTGAGGACAAAACAAGTGAAATTTTTGTTTTTTAATTTTTTTCACGGAAACCAAATCGAAAAAGTGCAAGTGTGATATATCGTTGAAATCGGAATTTTTACTGCTTTTCAATGGTTCAATTACAAATTGTAAGTAATCATAAAATAAACAACTTGTTGTGCCAAAACGGCACTAAACGTAATCCGATCTCAACCAAAACCTTTTCAGATCTTCTGGAGCACTAAAGAAACCCTCATGCAAAGTTTCATCCAAATCCGCTTAGTAGCTTCGCCGCTATCGTGCTAACATACATACACACACACACACACACACACACACACACACACACACACACACACACACACACACACACACACACACACACACACACACACACACACACACACACACACACATACACACACACAGACATTTTTCAAAAACAACTTTTTTGGGTTCCTGGGACCTCAAAACAAACAAATTTGATGTTATCTCAATTTTCGATTTTGGACTAATTGTAGTAACCTCCCACAATTTTATTGTGGGGAGGTTAAAAGAGTAAAGTTTTTCGTTGAAATCAGAATAATATCTACTTTTGAATGATACTGTTACGCAGGACATTTAGTTCTTTTTCCCTACCCTGTATAATCTGATTATTTTTTATCGCTTTATCAAGCCCAAAGACTGAAAAGAATGTAGATAAAATTTAATTCTTGTAACTGAGACTGTGATAGTGCTTTGCCGGGATTTGAACCAAACAAGTAGAACAAAAAGCTGCCGACCTGAATCCAAGGCATAATAAATAAAGAACTGCTTTAATACAATTCCATTATAGGATATGGTGAAAAAGTGAAAGAAATACTGCTGCTTTACATTCATCAGTAACCCAGTGACTCGTTTGTATTTGACTTTGCCAATTTCCTCCGTTTCACTTAGTACCTTAAACTGGAATAGATTTTTAAACACAATGGCTGTTACGTATGAGAATCACTTACTCAAAAATCGTAAAACGCGATAGAGGTTTAACGGTTGAAATGAAACAAACAAGGCAACATCTAACAAAGTTCTCGTGAATGGTCGTTTAATGCGCTACATTTGTCATGTACAGTTGATTACATTTGTCCGATTTGTGTGAATAGCTCTGCGGTTCGATAAGGTCCCTGGTGCGGTTTCACAGGACCGTCCAAACGCATTTGCACTGTGATAAGATGACAATGAATGGGTACTCATAGACTGCCTTTATTGGATACATTTAACACTTGCCTACTATATCTCACATACACGACATACCTACTTGTTCCAGTGGGGCTTTACTAAATTAATGATCATTCAATTTGGAATGGTTTCATCTGAAATTCATAACTTACCAAATGGCTGTTTCTAACAACCGAAATTGGACAACTAACACTGCATACACATTACTCGTTTAACACATAGTTTGCAAAATTAATCTACTGTGTACGAACAGTTCAACCTACCATTTATTATATTAACAACCAAAAGTTTAACGTATGATCACGATTTTGTGAGAGGTAATATCTTGCATTGTCTAAAGGAAGCAGTAAATTATTTATCCATAAACTTTTAACAGTGCATTAAGCTAGGAAACTCTTAGCAGTATTTGAGTTACGATGGATTGGAAGTATTTTTCTAATTATGACTAAGGAAAAAAAAGTATACAGTTTTTACAGTCAAGTAAATGAATAACACTTCAAATTAAACTACATTGCTCAGAGTTTGAACTGGTACACCGAATATTAAGCAACATTTCAATGCTAATTTTTCCTAAACTATTTTCCCCGTTTGGATGACCTTTTTTTGTATTGTAGGTTGATTCGTCGAGAATGTTGTTATACAAGTGAGTTTTATCAACCACTTAATTTTTAACTGAGTAATATGGGGCACCTCCCCCTTTTGAAAGTATTGTCTGAGACTATCCGAATGAAGCATTTCCTGGCGGGGGATAGCAGAGGCTCTGATGGCCACCGCACTCACCGGATTTAATGCAGCTAGATAACTTCTTGAAGATTTGTCAAATCTAAAGTTTATGAGACCAAAGTTAACGAACTTCAAGACCTTAATTCGAATTGGAACTGCAGTCGATAATATAACAGCAGATGCGCTTTAAAAAGTTTTCGAGCTACTGCAAAACGTTGGGTTGTGCAGCGCTTCGAAGTACTGGGAGCTTCTTCGAATTGTATTAAATTACTTTATAAACTTAATTCTCGTTAATAAACTGTTTTTTTTAAATTTTATTTTGTTTTCTCTAAAATGGCCCGAAACTTTGTAGGCACTCTGTATATGGCAATAGATAATTGGTATATAACTTATTTTATTAAAAATAAATTATTATCATTGTTGTACTCTTGTGATATTGCATGATTTCATTCAAAAATTTGGGTATGGAAGTAGAGATCTTGCAAAATAGATGAAGAGGGCAAATGCCGGTATTTAAAATGCAATTTAAAAATTAAAAAAAAATAATAGCAAAGTAGTTTTAAAGCAAAGCATCTGATTACCTGGATACGTTAATGTCGAACACCATCGAAGAATTTTTAATTTATAGTGCAAAAACATATCTCTTTCCAGACAAAAACTCAGACTAATTTTGAAACCAGGTAAATGACTGACATAAAATAGTGCATGCGAGTAGTAGGGTGTATTTAAAAATCAATTAATCTTATTGCTACTAGTATGCGTGAATGTTTTGCTCCGTAATTATAGTATTGTTGGTGCACCAGTCGCGAGCAAGAATATTAGTAGGAAAATAATGCCAAGGCAATAAATAACGCTAGACAGTTATTAATTTGACACTGACTATATTATGTATAACTATATTGTGGTGATTACAATTTAGCGGAGTAAATCCAAAAAGAAATTGTCTTCTTTGTTGGTGGAACTTGGTACAAAAAGTGTAGTAAAAAGTTTTGGAATAAAACCCAATCCCGAAAGGCGTTTTTTAAACAAAAGGGTTTTCAAAATTGTTTTTCACAGATTTTCTTAAATATCTCTGGTACATGGGCGCAGCCATGGGGACCCCCCCCCCCAAGCCGTCTTCCACGAGCCAAAAAATAAAGAAGCAGTACAAAGCAGTATCTAAATTATCCCTTGAAATAAATATTTTGTAATTAATGCCAATATTATCTAATAGAGGAATCTACATACACATCCGTTTTCAACCATTTTGTGAAAAATTTTCCTCATCTGGAGAGGCCGGTTCTATTGACCCTCCCCCCCCCAGATGAATTTTCTGGCTGCGCCACTACTCTGGTACACTGGTTGTATAGCTGATATCGAAATAAAAGAAAACCGGAATGTTCGTTATGAAATTTCGAAGAAAACTAGATCTGTTTAAATTTTTTCGTCAATTTGTTAAGTTTCAAAAAATTAAAACAATTATAATTGAGTATTTTTAAAAAACTAACTCAAGTAATAATGCACATATTTTAGCGAAACTTTAAGAAAAATGTGCTTCAAGTGGAGTTAAATACTCATTCCGAAATATTTCTAACAACGTCTAAAAGCAATATCACATTCTAAGTGCGTCAAATCGTAGAACCACATATTTTTTAGAAAATAGGCGTTTCACTTACTTTTCAGTGGTATCAACAAACAACTTTTAAAATATATTTATAGCAATATTTTGAGATATCTCTAAAAATGTCATATCTCGGCTCTCAATTGGCATTTCTTAAGTTGTTTCTTTTTTGTGTACCTTTGAAGAATACTAATAATTTTTAATTTTCTTTTTCGAACACAATTGAAAAAAAATAGATATATTTAAAAAAAGAATTTAAAGAAATGCCAAAAAATTAATTTAAAAATGCTTGTTAATATCACCGAAAAGTATATGAGTTATATTCTAAAAAAATGGTAATCTATGACTTGTTGCACTTAAACAATTAATGATTCTGTTTTCGATTTTGTTATTGTTATAAACATTTTGACTTGACAGGTTTAATGATTTAACTTCATTACACACATTTTCTTAAAGGTTCGTTAAGAGGAGACAACGCCAATCACAAAGTTTCATCGGTAAAGCTAAAGCTGAAGTGAGGCGAAGGGTAGGCCAGTGTGGCTATTACAGGGCATCTGCACGTGACGTCACAGCTAACCTCAAAAATATGTGCTTCTTAAGATTTAAGAGTATTACTCAGCTATTATCAAAATTTCTGCCTGGTTCCCGTATTTTCAACCAAAATCTAGTTCAGTGTAATGTTTATTAAGTTCTAAATACTTTGTTCTAATAAAATAGGACTCTTTTTGTAAGTTGGAAATCTAACCTGTAATTAGCAGTCTATTTTTATTAATCAACAATATTGAAAAATTATTTACGTGATTTTTTAAATACTTGCTTGGAGCCAGTATACAAACATTAAAAATGAGAATAAACTTAAAAAACTGAAAATTTAAGGTTATGTTGGTTACATGATGCAGATGCCCTATGGGGCTCGTGCACCGTTTGACAGCTTGGAGGTCACACAACACTTAACCTCAATCATTCTTCTTCTTCTAGTGCTGTCCCCTTAACAGAGGTTAGCGATCATTATTAAATGCAAAATTCCCAGCTGTATTTTTTTTTAACTTTTGCGTGCTATCAATTAGTAAAGTATGGGGCTCGTGCACCGTTTGACAGCCGACATTTTTGGAGGTCACGCAACCTCGTTAACCTCAATCATTCTTCTTCTTCTAGTGCTGCACCTTAAAGGGCTCGTGGACCGTTTGACAGCCGACATTTTTGGAGGGAGGAGAAGGAGACACAACCTCAAATTTTCCTATTTCTCCATGTGCAGTTCGTAGTTTTCTTGTGATTGTGACGTTGTGTCTCGTTCTCCTCCCTCCAAAAATGTCGGCTGTCATACGGTGCACGGTCCCCTTTAAGGGGACAGCACTAGAAGAAGAAGAAGAATGATTGAGGTTAACGAGGTTGTGTGACCTCCAAGCTGTCAAACGGTGCACGAGCCCCATTGTAGTTCTGTAGGTGGCACTATCTATTAAAAAAGCACTGTACTAAAAATCTTGACTGGGAAAAAGCAGTTTTTAGCCAAACGGCTGGCGTTATTAAACTGAAAAAAAAGATATTCTTGTAAGTAAATAACTACTACACTTCTATTGAAGAAAGTTTTTAGCTAAAATTTGTTTATTGGGAAGATCTCTCTTCACACTGGCTCATTGCCGCCTGCTCCCCTCTGATTTGATCGCCTTGATCCCTCTTAAAACATATGCATTATTACTTAATTTCTCGTCAATTTTTTATAAATCGTCAATATTGTTCTAATTTTTTTAAAAAATGAACGAGAAAGGTTCGGATAGGTCTAGTTTCTTCGCAATTTCATAACAATTTCTGGTTTTTTTATTGCAATACGAGTTATACAACCAGAAATATTTAAGGAAACGGTGAAAAATTGAAATTTGAACATTCTTCTGTTTAAACAGATGCCTTCCGGGTCTCGGACGTATTCCTAAATTTTTGCTACACCTCTTGTAATGTTTATAAGTTTCAACAAATAAAAAATGCTATTGCGACACAATTCCTCACAAATTTTAATCTGACTCTACTAATTGAGGCGATTAGCAATGTATCCAAGGCAATGTGAATGTATGATAAATGGTTAATTTATAAATTGAATAAAGTTGTTATATTAAAAGGCTAATACATGCATTATAGTTCCTGAGTATCCTGAACTACGTATCAAAGGAGGAGGGGAGGGTCCATAAAGGCGGGATGGTTTTCGGCCTAATTTATTTTTGAACAAAAAAAAAACTGAAAAACATGTTTTTGTTATATACAATATCAAATTGATTCCACCCCAAACGAAACTTTCCTCCACCCTCCATTTTTACCCCCTGTCACCCCCTCCTCCATATCACCCACCTCTTCCGAAATAACGAAAATACACGTACAAAATCATAAATATCCTTATTCAGCAACAGTCATGTTAAAATGTTTCAATGACCTGCAAAAAAATCAACTGAATGCTGGTTATTTAGTAGCAGACATATTGGATTCGCTTTTTTGAATTTTGACATCAGATTCGTTATCATATCTCCTAAATCACCTAACTACCAATTTTAATCCAATTTCGACGTAATTTGAATTTTTATCACAAAAAATTTTATGAAATTAAATTATCACTAGCGCACTGTGTGAGCTGTTCCTGGTACTCCATTGGGTAACCTCTATGTATCTCGACATATTGAATACGAATCAGGTGTCCATTTAGCTCCGTCTCTTTTTAGTAAAACGCGAACATAACCTAAATTATGAGTTTTTTTTTAGATTATTTTTAATCCAGGGAAATGAGGTTTTGGCCGGGGGACTGTGACTCATCCAGGCAGAGACCACGATTTTTAGGTAGTATAGGTGTCAATAAATGAAACCTATATAAAATCTGCGGTCGATTTTCTGCATATGTTTATTTACAGCCATTTTAATGCAAAAAAATGGAAAAAACGTGTTTTTTCACACTTTTTCACCTGCCAGTAAAAAGTAAACTATCTTACAGATAAATCAAATGAATCACCTTGTAGGAAATTAAAAAAGCTTTAAAATGACGGTTGTTAAATGTCGATATAGTTAATTGTTGCTAAGATAATTGCAAAATGCGAAATTTTATTCAATAAACAATATCTTGGGTAAAGAACAATCTACTGTTTTGTCCTTGCGTAAATAGTTGACTCTCATAGTGCTTAATATCCGGTAAAAATTTCAAATCGATTCGTCAAATAGTTTTTGCAAAATTGCACTAATTTATCCCAGAGACCTTTTTTTTGCAACCCCACCACGTCCAGAGAAATCAAAATACAATAATTCTACGGCCTCCACCTGAAAGGGAAAGACTTGATTTACCAAAATGCTTTGTTAGATATCGAAAAAATTAATTTTTAGACCTGCAAAATGACGTTGCAAAAGAACTCAGATTTTTACCTTATAATCAAATAGAATAATTTTTTAACAATTGATTGTAGAGCATCGGTTTTTCGATATTTGAAAAGCTGATATTTTTACACGAATTTTGAAAAAAAAAAGAAGGTCCTAGGTCAATTTGGGGCAAAGTTAGCAAGTTTTTTTCCAAAATTCATAGCTCCTTTGTTTATAATAATTAAGAAACGTAACAAGCGCCATTTTAAAGGGGAAGAGTTCAACTTTTAGTGTAAAAAATTTGAAAATGATTGCACTTTCTCAAAACTGTTGGCAAAGCTTCTAAAATAAGGCTCGAATCAACTTAGCTCGGAGGTTGTGGAGGAGGAACCCTCAAATCCGCGCATTCAAAAATTGAAACAGCATCTTCAAACTGACCACATAAGTCATAACTTTCGTGTTTGTTAACCGATTTTGATGTTTATTTTTTCAATTTGCGGTACCTTTTTACGTAATAATATTCAATCTGTTAAACTATTAACATTAATATTAAAATGTAATTTGTTTAAACATTAAAAAAAAATTTTTTTTTGCAAAATATCAAAATTTTTGGTTTTGTTCTTGTTGAAAGTTGTAGAAAAGGCTTATGTACACGTAAATATATATCTTATTGTTATAAACAATTGAATTTTTCAAATTTATAAAATAAAAACACCCTATTCGATATAATTTACATTTTTAAGATAATTTTCAAATGCAAAATTACCATACAATTTATGAAAAGTGCTCTTATTAATTTGCGTATTATTAATTATTAGTAAATAATAAAACAAACCATTACTTCCTTCGTAGAAGTATACAACACGCGTGTGAATGTACATGTAGTGTCAGCGTTTGTCATGTATAATGGTTTGTATGATACAGTAGAAACTTTCTATGGTTCAACACATCTGCTCCAAAATAATAAGAGAGTAATAATTACCTGTAATTTGTTTAAACATTTTACAAAAAAATATTTTTATACATTATCAATTTTTTTGTATTATTCTTATTGAAAATTATAGGAAAGGTTTGTGTACAATTAAATATATAAATTACTGTTATATTAAGTTATAAACAATAGAATTTGTAAAGTGTGAAAAGAAACACATTGTTCGATAAAAATAACGCTGTAATTTATAATAATACAGAATATTTGTCGATTCACATACACACTAAAAGTTGAACTCTTCCCCTTTAAAATGGCGCTTGTTACGTTTCTTAATTATTATAAACAAAGGAGCTATGAATTTTTGAAAAAAAATTGCTAACTTTGCCCCAAATTGACCTAGGACCTTCTTTTTTTTTTTTCAAAATTCGTGTAAAAATATCAGCTTTTCAAATATCGAAATGCTCTACAATCAATTGTTAAAAAATTATTCTATTTGTTTATAAGGTAAAAATCTGAGTTCTTTTGCAACGTCATTTTGCAGGTCTGAAAATTAATTTTTTCGATATCTAACAAAGCATTTTGGTAAATCAAGTCTTTCCCTTTCAGGTGGAGGCTGTAGAATCATTGTATTTTGATTTCTCTAGACGTGGTGGGGTTGCAAAAAAAAAAGGTCTCAGGGATAAATTAATGCAATTTTGCAAAAACTATTTGACGAATCGATTTGAAATTTTTACCAGATATTAAGCACTATGAGAGTCAACTATTTACGCAAGGACAAAACAGTAGATTGTTTTTTACATAAGATATTGTTTATTGAATAAAATTCCGCATTTTGTAATTATCTTAGCAACAATTAACTATATCGACATTTAACAACCGCCATTTTAAAGCTTTTTTAATTTCCTACAAGGTGGTTCATTTGATTTATCTGTAAGATAGTTTACTTTTTACTGGCAGGTGAAAAAGTGTGAAAAAACACGTTTTTTCCATTTTTTTCCATTTTTTTGCATTAAAATGGCTGTAAATAAACATATGCAGAAAATCGACCGCAGATTTTATATAGGTTTCATTTATTGACACCTATACTACCTAAAAATCGTGGTCTCTGCCTGGATGAGTCACAGTCCCGAACATGGTACTTTTTTTACTCATTTCCCTGGACTATTTCGCGATTTACAGAAAAATGGTGATGGAGCTAAACTTATTCGTGTTCAGCACGTCGAAGTACAATGGAGTTCCAGGAACAGATCACCTTTTTTTGCGTGACTGAATTATTAACTCTTTATTGATGATGTACCTTGCTATTAACCTTCTCGACAAAACACTCTTCAAATAAAGAAAACCGTATCAAAATCGGATTATTCGTTGAAGGGATATGAAACCATAGACAGACATACAGATACACAGACAGGGATACAAATATACGCGTCAAACCCTTCTTTTGTGTCGAGGGTTAAAAATATATATATTATTACATATCCATCGGTCTATCCATATCAGATTAATTGAGCGAAAAATTAAAATAGTGAGGAAAATGATATGAGGCTTATATAAACTACGACAGCGAATCATCATCAAACTTTTTTAATAAAACGTGTTAATATACTTAATTTAAGGTATTTTATATCTATAAATAACAAAAAAGAGGAAAAAGTGACATTAAAAAAAGCGGTTAGATGCGAGTCAGACTCGCTAATTTCGCCAATCATTATATAAAATTTGAAGGGTCAAGTTTTTAGTACAATAATTATTTTTTTCTACCCTTAAAAGAGTCAAGTATGAAGGCATTTCATCCGCCAAAATCTTAAAACAAGAATGCACATTTTGTCAATATCCTGCTTATTTCTGAACCTTTATCGAGAATATATGAGCTTTTATTAACGACTGAAATACACAGCCCCACAAAAAAAAATAAAAGTTCAAAGCAGCGAACCAGACTCATGTATCCCCATGTATTTTCGGTCGCTGAATCCGAATCCGGGGTCAAAAAAAATCGTACACCCCCAAAATCATTAGCTAGAGCCAAAAAACACTCCTGAAATGGGATAAAAAGAAGATTAAGCTACCAGAATAGTTGTTACTTCTTAATCAATCGAATTATACAAATTGATGTTAAATAGCAGCGTACATACAATAGATATGAAACACACCCCCAGGGAGGGGCGAAAACTAGCCCCCATATATAAAAAAATCGATCCAAATCAGCAATGACTGCTGAAAAAGCTCGAAATGTCTAAGTTTTGTTAAAGTGTTAAGAAACTACATCAGGTCCGACGTAATCTTCATAAACTGCCCCTATAGGGTTGAGAACAACCACCTTTAAGTTCAAAGGACACGAGAAAAACAAGAAAAAACGTAAAATCCAACAGGATTTCTATATTCATGGATGCTATGATTGGCTGAAATTGCGTAGTACTCCAAAATAGAACCAAAAACTTACGTAGCATCAACATCCTACACTGTCAACCCTCAAAGGGTGTGAAACTACCCCCTATGTAAGATTTAATTATAAAAAGTTATAGTGACTTCTATAAAAACTCATAAAAACTCGAAACACCCGCGTTGTGTGGAAGAGAGAAGAAACTAGACTATGTTCGACGATGTGCTTGAAAACCATCCCCACGGGGTTGCGAGATACTACCCCTCTATCTGTAGGATGCTGGAGAGAAACTAACCGGATTTACATTTTTATGGATGCCATGATTGACAAAAATCGCGTTGCACACTTAGAGTTTGAAACTCATGTCCTATAAATGTTATTAAGTAACACCCCCAGAAAGGATGTAAACTACCGTAATTCAAGATGTAACCAAAAAGCTATACTGCTGCTTATTCGTTTCATTTCCATAGTTTTTTTTTATAGAGGTGGCGTCTCTCAACCCCGTGGGGGTAGTTTTCAAGCACAGCGTCGAACATAGTCTAGTTTCTTCTCTCTTCCACACAACGCAGGTGTTTCGAATTTTTATAGAAATCACTGTAACTTTTTATAGTCAAACCTTACATAGGGGGTAGTTTTCACACCCTCTAATTGTTGGCACTGTAGAATGTTGATAGTACGTAAGTTTCTAATTCTATTTTAGAGTACTACGCAATTTCAGCCAATCATAGCATCCATGAAAACAGAAATCCTGTTGCATTTTACGTTTTTTCTTGTTTTTCTCGTGTCCTTTAAACTTGGGGGTGGTTGTTCTCAACTTTATAGGGGCAGTTTATGAAGAGTACGTCGGACCTGATGCAGTTTCTTATCACTTTAACAAAACTTAGACATTTTGAGCTTTTTCAGCAGTCATTGCTGTTTTGGATCGATTTTTTTATATATGGGGGATAGTTTTCGCCCCTCCCTGGGGGTGTCCTTCGTGTCTTTCTATCTATTGTATGTACGCTGCTGTTTAACCTTGATTTGTATAATTCGATTGATTAAGATGTAACAACTATTCTCGTAGCTTAATAGTCTTTTTACCCCATTTCAGGTGTGTTTTTTGGCTCTAGCTAATGATTTTGGGGGTGTACGATTTTTTTTACCCCGGATTCGGATTCAGCGACCGAAAATACATAGGAATACATGGGTCTGGTTCGCTGCTTTGAACTTTTTTTTTTGTGGGGCTGTGATATTAATAAAAATAGAAAATTCATTATTCGCGAAAATCACCCACCAACAAATGGCGCTCTTATAATAGTCAACAACAAAGTTTTGACAAAAAATTGGCATTTGTGACATTATAAAAACAGTTTAATACAGTCAACATTGTGTTTGGTAGTGTTAATAGCTTCCTAAAGTATTTAAAAAAACTGACAAAGTATGAAAAAATGCCTAATATAATTTTATCAAGTGAATTTTCTGATATCTGTTTTGACAGTTTCAGCAACAAAGTTAACCTTCCATCAAATGTCAGTAGAAAATGGATTTGTTGTTCACTATTATACAAGTTATACTGTCAGAATGTAGATGTCGCCCATTCCGTGATTTTCGCGAATAGTATTCCTTAAACTTCTTCATTATCCATGATATTATTTCAGATTATTTTCAGAATTCACACTTTCGGAAATAAAGATGGGAGACACAGTAAAAATGGCTTTTCTTTTCAATTTCCTAAAAAATATTTTTGTAATTCTTTTAAAAGATAGCCCACTTGCCAGGATCAAAACATTTCTATGGGTTAAATAAGATTTAAAGAAAGTTATGAGCTGATTTGAAATACCAATGGTACAAAATGTTAAGTAATTAGTCCTTAGAAGCAAAATTAAAATAAAAGTTTATTATCCAGGAAAAAGTAATATTACAAACCTCAAAATTCCATTCGGAGCTACATATTAACGTACAAAGTAAAAAAAACATCAAAAGGGGAACTTAAGAGCGCAATGTGCAGAAAATTAGAAATGAGCTAATATCAGCATTTTTGACGAAAACTAAACTGAAAATCGTTCTCATAAAAGGAACGAGATATTGAAGTCTGCGGCTTTTATTTTTACCGGCCATTAATTAAAACCAGGCTAACGGTGGAGCGATCATAGGTGGCGACGACAACGGCCGCCTGTGATATAAAAGTGAGATTTATAGTCGAGTCATTTGAACTGAACGGCTCAGATTAAAGCGCAGAGGAGACTGGCTTGGCCGCCTGCGAATGACGGTTCAATTGCGCCTATATGAAAGACTTTATTAAACAAAACAGCCAGAAAATTTACAGGATATAGCGTAGCATGAACAACTAATAAATAAAAGGCCTCTCATTTGCTGATTGCCCTTTATTTTTATACGCTTCCTCTTTCGTGACGGAATAATATTTTGCTGTTATCGTACAATAATACTTGCGTGTCAAACCTGACTGATCTATGGTTTAGATAGATGATAGCCCGCTTCCATTGACGTCCGGAGAAAGGTGAAAGCAACTGACAATATTTCGTCCAATAAAATTCACATATCTACAAGTAATTAAAATAGAATCAGAATTAATATTTATCCAAATAATTTCTTTATTTTGAAGTTTTTTAAATTCCGTTGCGAAATTAAAATTAACTTAATTAGTGGAATCATATATGTTTATTTACTCCTTCTGGCTGTCAATATACACAGTGTATTTGAAATACGAGTACATATTTGGGCCTGTTAAGCTTCATCACTCCTACAAATTCTTAAAAATAATCATCTGTAAAATGTGTGAAAAAAATTAAAAGTCAACCTAAAGCAAACAACTGCGGTGTTTCAGTTTCAGTTTCGTAGTATGGTCGATTTTATAGCTTACATTTTCATTTATTTCAGTTAGTTATTTAACAAACAATGAAAAAAATTTGAACCGCCTTTAAAAAAAGATCGCTAAGAATTATGAAATAAAATTTCACCATTGAACCTTATACCTGATAAAAAAATATTAAAAAAGCCGGTTAAAAATACGTTTGAATTCGTTATATGTTCATTTTTACACCGACCTCAATATCGATATTTGGTGATCAGTTAACTGAACGATGAGACGGTGAAATTTTTATTTCATTATTTTCACCTACCACTACCAATTTTAATGTAATTTCGTCAAAATTTTCGTAGCGCCTCCGCCAAATATGGCCAAATTTTCAAACAAGAAATCATGTTTCCAATTTTTTCTCACCTTGCACTAGACAAAGTGTATACTAAATCATATTTTCGAAATTCCCTGACTTTCTTAGGCTTTCCAGGACCTTTCAATAAAAATTCCAGAAGGTTAAAGAACATAATTTTACTTCTACATCCAGTGGAAGTATGGTGACGCAAAAAAAAAATATTGAAAATTTTGATTGTTCAAATAGGCTTCGTATGTCATGAAACATCGAGATTTTGAGCTGTCGGTCTGTCAGTCTGACTGTCTGTAATTTTTTTTTGTGCGCACGATTACTCAGAAACCGTTTAAGACATTGACTTGAAAGGATAATGTTAATTAAATAAAAGCTTTTAAAAAAGCTGATTTTTGGCCCCCATCGCGGAATGCTTAAGATCCAGAGAAAATGGTTGGAAAAGGCTCAAAATTAATAAAAATACGTCTTTGTGGTATCAAAAGGCTAGGGAAAATTCTATTTCACCCCTAATAACATAAAAACAACCCCCAAAATTGCTTTGACTAGCTTTTACTGAATGAAAGTGTTATATAATTTATTGATATATTTCATAAAATGAAAATCTTTATTTTTTCTAATATTACATTATCTAAAGTGCCTAAACTGGAGTAGATTTTGATTCATTTTAGTCACATTGCTTCCTATTTTTAAGTATTTGAAGCGGTGAATACGATTCTACCACCTGAATAGGGTAGTTTGGTTGTTTTCGAGGTTGCTAAATAACTCACTACTTGTTCTTTACTAAAAAAATGAGTTGACTAAAACCATACAGATCTTTTGCAGCACGTAATGTTACAAGATCATTATAAACTAAGAATGATTTTTTTTGCAATATTTATGTACGATCCATAGTTTTGGAGTTATTTAAGTTTAAAGATGGCGTCCGAAGTTTAGAGAAGTTTAGTTTAAATGTTGAACATCTTATTGAAGTAAATTTTAGGGCCATTGGTTCTTGTATACACACTAAATCACAATTTTATTTTTTCACCCCCTTTAATAACGGTGTGGAGGTGGTAATGGCGGAGTTTTCCAAGTTGCAATCGAAGGTTATTAGATTAGTTTTAGCGATACTAAATGTTAATTTTCTTCAAATTTTTATTATACCACAAAAAACCGCTGCCCAAGGAATCACTACTTCCACATCCAGATTCTCTATCCGAGTCACTCACAACGAAAAAACTTTGTATGTGAAAATAATTGTTTATGGAACTTTAATAATATAATATTTGAAATCCTCTACCCCAAAAACCCATAAAACGATACCCCACATCGGTAATGGGGTGGGGGTGGTGATAGGGGGGTGGTAGTGGATGAAGTAAAAAAATATTTTGAGGTTTCTGGCTCCTGTACATGCACTAAATCACATTTTTGTTTCATCCCCTTTAATAAGGAGGTGGGGGTGGTAATGGGGGTGGCTAATGCCAAAAATTTTTTTGAGCTTCTCTTGTATATACTAAATACCAGTTTCATGGACTCCTACCTGCTTGATTTACCCATTTACCCCAAATTTACCCCAATTTACCCCCCAACCCTTCGACGGAACAAGATGAAAATATAATCTAGTTCTAGATCTCGTTAAAGTACATATGTGTACCAAATTTCAAGTCAATATCTTAAACGGTTTCAGAGTAAACGTGCGCACAAAAAAAGTTACAGGCAGACCGACAGACCGACAGACAGACCGACAGACAGACAGAATTTTTTTTTTCGCTCAAACTTAAAATCTCGACGTTTCATGACATTTTAAGCCTATTTGGACAATAAAAATTTTTAAAAATTTTTTTGTCGTTACTATACTTCCACTGGACGTGGAAGTAATTATACATTATACTTTATATTGATAGTTGCCAAGTCAATAACACAAGTCTACAAAAAAAAATCTGCTCCAAGGACTAAACCTATCATGCCTTAAGTATTTTTGTGTGCTGAATCCGAATTTTCAATTTAAAAAATTTTCTACCGCGTAAATTTCGAGTAAACGTCAAAAATTGTCAAAAAACCGTATTTTGATAATAAAAACCGGGATTTACTCGAAATCTACGGGGTAGAAAATTTTTTAAATGAAAATTCGGATTCAGCACACAAAAATACTTAAGGCATGATAGGTTTAGTCCTTGGAGCAGAATTTTTTTTGTAGACCTATGTAATATACAGCAAAAGGAGAACTGGGTCAAGAACAAATCCTTGTAGAACTTCTCAACTTAGCTTTATTAGAGTATTTCTAGAAGATTTTACCATCTGATAAAATTATAACAGTCTTTAAGGTACGACTCTAAACCTCTGAATCCATAAAGCTTTTATAGCAATATCTCAAGATTTACACAGTTCGACTGTGTAAATCGATAAATCATACAATATAGCTGCAGCAACCTCATCTTCATGTCTTCTTCAATAAACCTGTTATAAAAATAGCCTCGCTGGTAATTTTATTGTTTTGAAACCCAAATTGGCTACTATTTAGTATTTTTGGGTAAGTATTTTTAACCAACTTTTCGATTATTTAAGAAATTGGTCGATTGGTCGGTAATGTATTGGCAAACATGGGTTAAAGCAAGCATGGGTCAGTGTATCTCCATTTGGGACAAAATTGTCTTTTTGGTTTGTTTTGTTAAAATAGAACACTTTGTATTAATTAAGCTACAAGGAATTACAGGTAAGTATTTAAAATTTGCACTCTATTTGTTTTTAACCTTCCCGGAATTATTATTATCCTGATGGCATCTGTTGGTCCCTCCATGTATCAGTCCGTTCGTCTGTGTGCATGTCGCTATGTTTGACTTCACGATTCAAAAACGTGTAATAGGAAAAACTGATCAAGTTTCATATTTATCTATGTAAGTATAACAATTCCGCCTCAATTGAGGAATTCCGACCAATCTGAGTCGTAATTTGTTGCACACCGGATATTTCTCCAATAAATCTTAAAAACAATAAATTTTGGAGTTCATAGTTATAGAAAAACATCAAGTGTTTTTCATGACAATTTAACTACTTTCCATCTAGATACAACAGAATATTTGAATGATTATTGGGTGATGTGTCGTTCATGACACAAACCAGCACATGGATGTGCTTATTACTGTTTATATTCATTTTCTCTCCTTGATTTGTAGTTTTCCTGCACGTGAGTGGTCGCCTTTACAACATAACAAAATACAACCAAATTAGAATCCGTCCGTGCAGACATGCTATATTAATGCATTGTTTTCTATGAATTCGATTCCGTGAATTAAAGTTTCAGACCGGTTTATTATTTTTAGTTATTATTTTAATAGCTTTTGCGTGCGTTTTGTTGTAGGTATTACTAGACGCTACATAAAATTATTAAAATAAAACGTTTCATTTACATTTTCAACTAGCTGTTAGTAGCTTTTAGTACGAATGGAAATATATTTAAAGGGCATGGCACAAATGGAATAGAGATATGAAATTGGAAATGTATAACTTGACTTCCAAAAAGTTGCTACTGTCAAAACGTCAGTTCTCAGATTAACTTTATTTTGTAAACTATTTTACTAATGTATGGGGGAAGTGTGAAATGTACACTGTAAGGAACAGGACTGTATATGGAATAGTGAACTTATAAACGGGGAGACACCGGACGTCCTCTGACTGAGCAACGACCTGCACTCTTACAGGTAGAGCTTTGTTTGCGCCAGCCGTTGTCCCGTCGTGTTCCACATTCCATCCTTAAACAGTCTATTTGTTGCTATTGTAGCTTCCAGTTCCACTTCGACATGCAAAGGAGGGAGTTCGAGGATGGTCTCCATTGCAGCCGTTGGAGTGATCCTGATTGCTTCTCTTACTTCTATGCAAGCTAGCCTTTGAACTTGACATAGGTGAGCCTTAATTGTGGAGCACTTCTGGAAGCACCACCACACAAATGCAGTGTATGGGTTATGAGATGTTTAACCATGATGGTGTACATCCAGAGAGTAGTCTTTGGATTTATTCCCGCTTAAGACCGAAGATACGCAGGCTTTTTTCGCTTGAGCTTCCAGGTGATCCTTCTACGTCAGTTTGGAGTCTAAGGTTACCCCCAGGTATTCCACTGTACGGGAAAGACACAGGCACGTACCTATAAGAGAAGGAAGCTGAAAATCGCTTATCTCTCTCCTTTTTGGGAACAGCATTAGCTCTGTTTTGCCAGGGTTGACAGAGAGCCCGTCTCTGTTACACCATAACTGGGGCCGTATTTTCGAGTTGATGTCGTGCACGAAAATGTGAGATTATCGCATGAAAATATACGTTTCGTATTTTCGAGCATTATGAACTCGGATGCGAACCTTCCGTTTCGTGTACGAATGCGGGAAAAGTAATCGTTTTGGTTTGTTTTATTTCGTACGACATAACCTCAATATCCAGTTTAGGTTTTTGCCGTGGTTTGTTTATTATTTAGGGACTTTAAAGTAGACTTATTTGAGGTAAATTTAACACTCTTCAATTCTGAGTGAGCCTCAAGAAAATACACCATTTCTTTCTTTTTTTTGCACTAATATACCCTACCCGCTTATCCGCTGATTGCTTGTGCTTTATAAATTATATTATTCAGTCTTGTAATTCAATCAACCCAAAATCTAGAATTCAATAATAATGACATACAATATTATAACCTGAAAATATTGCCCTAATTAGTATTAGTGACATTAGTGTTTTCTAGGGGTTTCAAGTCCATTTGGTTGCACAAAACAAAAACAGCTTTGCCACGTTTGTCATACGACATGTTTACGTGTGCGAAAAACAAATCTCGGATGGTGTTCGAAAATACCACTTCAGAACTATATGCGAAGTTTTTTAAACGAGTCGGGTGCCTAGTATTTCGCATTCGATAAATATCGATTGAGCTCGAAAATATGGCCCCTGAGCTATGTCTAGAGCCCTTTGTATGAATCCTGCAATAGTCATTTCAAATCGGCCTATTATCATGATAGCCAGATCGTCTGCATATGCTTGCCCATGGAAGCCTGCTTCCCCCAATTCGGCCAGGATATTTCAATAGTGAGGACGGTACTCCACCTTACAGCAGCCTAGGCCCACCTTGGCCCTAACCGTTTCGTTGCGAAACATGATTTCAGTGTTGCAAGTGCTCAGCATGGACGATATTCACTTAATTATGGTATCGTCCACGCCACGGTCCGTAATTGCTTGACACAGAATCGAAGGTTGGGTTGCTATGCATGCTGGTTGAAGTGAATTGGTGATAATATCAATACCCTATCCTTTATATACCTTTCATTAACTTTTCCAATATCTTCAAAAGAAATGATGTCAGGCTTATCGGCTTAAATGCCTTAGTCTGGTCTGGACCTATCTTTGGTATAAAGACCACTTTTACCTCTGTCCAGGACACTGGTATGTATCCCAGAGCTAGGCAAGATCTAAGTAGATGATACAGGTGCCCCAATAGTACCTCCGCGGGCCGTTCTTTACTTTCAATTATTATTAATCAACTAATGTCAAATAAAACGCTTCTTTAGATCGAAACCATGCCCAACTTTTCTTTTTCAAAATTGAAAAAATTCGTGAAGTGATTGAATGCTTTTCTTCCATCGATTTTATTGGTCAAGTGATATAAATCTCAATTAATACCAGTTGGTAAAAATACTAAACTTAAGTGAAAATATCATTTTTTACAGAGTAAAAGTAATAATTTATCTTAATTTATTGTATGTACTACGCCTTAACAGATGGTGTTACCATCTGAGGCTGCGAATTTAAAATTTGAATGTTACGAAGGACAGATTATGTGTTTCAGTGAAATTGATTTGGAAAGAGATAAATCATTTGAATTGGCAGTCTTACCAGTTATTAAGAAGGTCAATACTTTTTAAAATTATCAAAGAACACATCGCATTACTCTGTTATTAAAATCTTGGTGACAACACTGCCTTCTTTCTAATAAAATAACCTACTAATCACCGAAATGAAATGCAAAGTTCGATACGGATATTAATTGCAAAAGTTACGATTTTGAAATTGAACCAACATTCAGAAAGGTAGTTTAAACTATGAACACTCAAAAGTTTTGATGAGACCACGACAGATGGCGGTTAGACCAACGGTCATACAGCAAAAGGAGGCAGTGTTACTCTAATATCTACGCGGATAAGACACGTGGTGCCGGAGGATTTTCCAGGGTGTAGTAGCTATAAGTGGAACTAAAATTTCTAATTTGAGATTTCTAATGATACTACTTTAGTTGCCGCAAATGAATATGAGCTCACGCACTTGCTGGACAATCTTCAAACAGTAATCCTGAGTACGGTTTAAGTGCAGATTAGAATATAACGAAAATTATTATTGCAGACCGGACAAATGATGACCATCCAGATATCTTAAGGATGGTTAAGTGGGAGGTAGTAAGAAGATCGTACCTATACCTTGGAGCTCTTGTCGACAATACCGGCAACTGCAAATACGAAATTCGGCTGACATTACAGATACCAAGATCGGCAACTTGACAATTGAGCAAAATTTGCACAAAGGTCAGACTTGCTTATCTCCATTTGTCTTTACGGGTCTGAGACATGGATTCTTCCGGAGACGGACAAACTGTATCTGGATGCATTCGAGATGTGAGTCTGGAGACACTTCTTACAGATTATTTGGACAGACCATCCCATCAACAACTCCATATTCCAAGAAATGCGCTCCCCAAAATGGCTTTCCAGCATTTCATTTGTTATCATTTTTAACCACATTAACCTCAAAAATGATAGTGTGGAACGGTTAATGGTACTGACGGGGAAAAACTTTGGTGAGACAGTACGTCTAAAGGTAACCGCGACAGAAGACATGATGTTGTCAGACGTGGCATACAGCAAAATGGGGCCAACTCGTATAATTCACGGATCACAAAGCGTTTGTCAAAATTTCGTGAACAAGAAGAAGTGTTAGTGTAAAACATATTTTTATAATTTAATGAAAAGTTGCTAAATTCCTAGATATATTATCTAATATTGTTAATAAATCTAATAAAAATAATAATAAAAAATAAAGTACTTTTAATAAATAATAATATAAAAAAAATTATGAAAAAAAAGGAATCATTTATCAATAACATTAGGAACAAATGTTTTATTCCACTTGTTTGATGAAGCGAATATTGGAAATCATACAAAGTACTCTTTTATTATGATAAATGGAGGTATAAGAGAAAAGATAAATATAAATAGAAACAGAAAGCATCGCCAGAACTTTTAAATAATCCGAGTATAAGTCTCATATAAAATGTATAGGTTGAGTATCAATCTTGGTGACCTCAGCAAACAATTCCCAGTTAGGGGTGTTTTTCTATTTTCCAATGATAAGTTTTAGCGTATTTTCAATTCTCTCGGGGAATGAGACCCCTGCCTGCAACTTTAGATCCAATATCAGTTAAAATAGTTTTCATGTACGCATCTTGATTCCTCGCCTTACGATCAATGACTCCCCTCTTTTCTCCTAATGTAGCTCTACGACGTATGAACTGTTTGCTTGTTATAAAACAATCGCTATTGTTCATTAGAATCCTGAATATATTTGGCTAATGAAAACTGAATTTTAATTCAACTTATGAAAATAAATAGTTAGCTGCGGGTTTTAAAGTCCAGTTTTTCTTTGAAATCAAGAAATATTCTGCAGTTAAGACATATTTTAACATCTCTTGCTGAATTAAAACGGATCAAAACCAACGAATTAACTCAATAGTACGGGAGCCAGGGACACTTTTTTGAAAGATCTGCTTAAAATTAATTTATTATTTTTGTATTATATTTAGGCTGTTTTCACAAAATGGCCGGAAGCATAAGTTTTTTTTAACAATTTCAAGTAATAAACTACTGGCAAAAAAAAATTAGCTTTAAACATATCTGTCAATTGACTTTTTTCATTACATATTTATGTTAAGCAGTGTGCTTGCAACAAATGCAGGCGAATGACACTGTTTAAATTAAACAGTCATTTGCGTACTCGGTTTCGAGCATTAGATAAGAAAAATATATCAGTGTAGATTCGGAAAGATCCCGGCAATCACGAATTTGTCAAAAATTTTCAGTGAAGTTAACTGGTCTTCTCGCTACTTGTAACTAATGAATTAATAACTATTCCTCTTACCGTTGGAGGGCACTGCAATAAAAATAATTAATATTACCTTTTAGTAGTGAATAAATATCGAAATATGATGTACCTGAAGTTTCGAACGTTCACTTGAACGAATTTTAGATGAAAAAGAAAAGTTAATAAAAACCTCACATCGATTTAGGCGTAAACACTTTATTGCCACATTTGCTGTCAATAATATCCACAATACTTAAGTTTTCAGACCTAAATAGAAGTGTGGTTTTTATTAATTTTTCTATTTCATATGAAGTTCGTTCAAGTCAACCTTCGAAGCTTCAAGTACATGAAATGTGACCATCGATTTTGAAGAAACATCATAAAAGCAATATCGATGTCAAAACATCGACGTACTTTTACATAAAGTCGACGTTTTGGTATACGATGCGCATCCCTACCGTAGCGTCAAAGTTTAGGTTAGGTCAGGTTGATGTGCGAGTGGGCTAGTGACAGACCCTCCACTGCGACCACCGGATGTGGCTCACTCCTAATTATATTTCACCCATTAGGTTCATCTTTTTGATAAAGCCGACTACTTTATTGGGTGAGAGGTTTGTTCAAGTCCTCTGGCAGCAGTTTCCCTTTGCCAAAAAGTAAGAAACTGGTTCTTTCTGCAGCAAGACAGGTATACAGAACGCCCGCTGCCGTTTAATCCCCCTCCAAACACAGTCGGCATTCAGCGTTGTCCACTATTCCAAGTCTGTGTAAATGGTGGTTTAGTCTGCAGTTCCTAGTATATTATAGGCCAACTAGAATTCTTAACCTATTTAGTTTAGTTTTTTTAGTTCTTGATTTCAAAGGATATGTAATAAACTCAGTTGAAGCGTCAAAAGTGCCCGAGTCTGCTTTGCGCTGACGAGAGCCAAAAGCTTGAAACCGTTGCGCAAATGATTTTGGACACCTGCTCTAACGGCGGGACTCCTTTCATTTAAACAGAGTTCCTTTCGATAGCATTTGTTGAAAGCACACTGCCTTTCTAGTAATTAGGTATGGTAAAGTTGTATATTTTACGTCTAGCACTGACACGCCTTTTTTTAACATAATTGAAATGCCGCTGCCTAGCGTTGTTCCGCTAACGAAGTAGTACAGTACCTAGAGGTCAAAAATATGTAAAATTTCAGAATAATTTCATATGTAATGATCATTTTTCTTTATGTTATTATTGTAGTAAAAGGTATAGTCTTCAGTTTTTATATGATCCGGATATATCCGGATACTTGCTCTTACCCACAAGGGGTGAAAACCACCCCTAAATTTATATTCAATATCTGAAAATGTATTACTAATTTATTTTTGAAATGTAGGATAGTTATATTTTTGGGATGCTAATTACGAATCTGAAATCAAACTTGAAAAATTCAAAATGGCGGCTCTAATATGGCGGTTGGAATTTTTTTGTAAAACAAGTGTTTCAAATGTACAAAGAAAATGAGCATCTAGGTGATGCTATATATTAACGAAAAACAGCATTTTTGAAAAAAAAAATAATTACTGAACAATTACAATAACAAAAAGACATTTTGTAAAAAAAAATGTGAAAACTTCTTTATTCTTTGTGATGTAGAAACAAACAAAAAATCATTTTAAATATTGATTAACTACCTTAAATTTTGTTCGTTAAAATTTTTGATGGAAGTGTCGCAGTTTTTAAGAAATTAAACATTTTAAACTAAAATACTTCATCCTAAAAACAGTCGGATGTCAACTATAAAATTAAATACCTCCAGAGCTATCAACCCTAAACAAATATAATATATAAACAAAACAACAGTGGCGCAGCCAGAAAATTCATCTGAGGGGGGCCAATAGAACCGGCCTCCCCAGAGGATGAGGAAAAGTTTTTCAGAAAATGGTTGAAAACGGATGTGTATGTAGATTCCTCCATTAGATAATATTGGCATTAATTACAAAATATTTATTTCAAGGGATAATTTAGATACTGCTTTGTACTGCTTCTATATTTTTTGGCTCATGGAAGACGGCTTGGGGGGGGGCATGGCTCCCCCTGGCTGCGCCCATGCAAAACAAATTCATTCTCAGTTTATAAACTTCATTTTTGATGCCCACCATATTTTCTCTAAAGATAATATTTATTGATATATTTGAAGAGAAACATGAAAGTTGCGTTTTTATTTAAAATCCCTTTACAGTTTAAAATACAATTTTTTTTAAAGCAGACGAAAAAATTTTAACGTCTAGGTCATACCATATATTAACAAAAAACAGTATATGCGAATATATTTGTTTAATTCTTGACTACTTACATGAACAAAACGGCGACGTTTTTATTGATAAAATGTGAAAAGTGCATTGTTTCTGTCATAACTTCTTTGTTTTTATGCTATAGAAAAATGAAAAATATAATTTGAAAGCCTAATTAATAGTCTTTCATTTTGGTTGTTGGCATTTTTGGCCTAAGTGCCATAATTTCTAAGATATTTAACGTTTAAACTAAATTAAATACTTCTTAATAAACGTTCGGGCGCCACCTTTCTACTTTCAGTTCTCCGAATCATTAACTAGAAATTAGAAAAAAATGAAATTCATCCGCAATTTAGTAATAGCTTTATTATTTGTCTCTAGCATGTTTTCGTCCCATGTCATATCTTTCGAGTTATTTGACGAAAACCTATCTGAAATACCTCTTTCTCAATTTTCTGGTCGTTATAACTTAAAGACTATCAATGTATATGAAAAGTTGCATAGAACCTATTTGGCTTAAAATTTGTTTCTTTTTCACCTCCAATATTTTTGTATTAGTTGCCACCCTCTGAAAAAGAGAGGCACCCCCTATAAATTAGCAAGCCGTCTCATAATATAGAAACTTTTCTTTGATGCATTTACTATTAAGTCACCAAAAATGAACAAAATCCGTTTCATATGACAATATTCCGAAGTTAAAACCTCTAGTTACTATACTAAAGTGGCAGGAACTGATTCTGAGGGGCATGTCCCCTTCAGCCCCTTGGCGCTGTCCCTGAGAACACCAATGAGTAACATTTTCTCTTACTTGATGATGGAAAAAAAATTACAAAAAACTTTCTATTTTACAAAAAATTTAATAGCAAACAACATTATTTGCCTTTAATTCTAGCTTATAACAGGAGAGTTCTTAAATTGCAAAATGTTTTTCAAAATGTCTTTAGCCGCCTTCTATGATACTTCAATGACCCTCTTAAGTCTGGGAGATTTAGATTTGTCTGAGTAAGGAGACGGGGCCCTACAGTTTATAGTGGAATCCGATCTGCGTCTTGGGGATAATTTAAAATGAAAAATTACGCTGTGTGTGGGGCTCTCTTCACTAGGTACATCCAGGGTGTAACTCAGACACGCTAAGCATTAAGTTATCATATTCGTTAAATATACATATATTTCTTAAAATATTTCCATTCGCAGATAACCTAGTTGCAGACTTCTGATTGCTACTAGCGATTCACCACTCGTACTTCTTGCCATCACACGAGTATAAACACAGTCTGAAATTTAATATTTTCTATTTAACTTTAACATTAGATTTGCTGAAATTGACAAGCTGAAAAGGCACTGTGCTGCTAGAATTTATCAGCTCGCTCGTGTGAATTCCCCAATCTAGTTTTTAATTCTCGATTCTCAGTAATGTCAATCCCGCATCACATCACGTAAATCCATGGGGAAAACTACAGCCAACTTGAATTGAAATGGTGTTTTAGTTTTAACGCTCAAATTTCACCTTTTGTTTAAATCCCTGTGCAGGTTCCATTGTATAAAATTACTTTCAAAATATAAAGTTTTAGTTTTTACCTCATATATTGCCAAATGTTTTTAACGAAATTGAAAATGAATATTAAAATCATTTTATGGAAGCCGTTGAAAATGAAGTATGAATAATAAATTAATTAATAACATCAATTTTAGAATTAGGCATATGCATTTGTGAGATTTTTTTTTAGTAAAATTGATTATGATACTTATAATAGGTAGTTAATGCTAAAAAAAGTTGAACTTGAATAAAACTTCAACGTCAACGCAAGCTATATTTGCAAATATTCTCGTAGAAATTTAAATTATTTTTTCTGAAATCGATCGGCAATGTCTACATTTTCGGCGCGATTTCAGATCGAAAAATGAACAATTTCAGTATTTTAGTCCGTTCCTAAGAAACTATCAGAAAACAGACCGGAAAAGATCCGTTGCCAAGCAACGATCAACATTCCCGTACGATTTTTTATGTATATTTTAGACAATAAATAAATACACGGAGACAAACCAACTCACATTGAAAGTGCATTTATTATTAAGCAGTTATATTGTAATGAAGAAATATTATGCATTAATACAAATTCCTTAATTTATAATAATATTGATTTTGATTTCAGAAAAAATAGTATGTGTACTTCGGTGTGAAAACACATTCCCAGACTTTGATCCTTGTTGGCCTCGGCTAGCGCCTCGGCCAACAATTTGCATCGTCGTCCGGGAATGTATTGTTTTCACACCTAAATACACAATATACTATTCGGATTACTGATCGAACGCGAACGACGACTGACGAATCTCATTTGTTGATATTGGCCATTTAATTATAATCTTTGTTTAAGTGCATGCAGAGCTTCCAACAAATTATTACGTAGAAAAAATGACTTAATGACTAAAAATTTCGAAAATAATGACCAAATAATGACAAAAAAATGACTAAAAATGACTAGAAAATTATATTCTAGATAATTGTTGTGGTGATTCAAAATTATTGAATTTTTAAGAATTGGGATGGATGATTTATAAATTTTCAGTAAAACATTGATATATTTTTTAAGTACCAATTAATTCACTGATTAGTGAGTGATTACGTATAAAAAAACCGCTGCCCAAGGAATCATTACTTCCACATTCAGATTTTTATTCAAGTCACTCACAACGAAAAAATTTTGTATGTGGAAATAATAGTTTATGGAACTTTAATAATATAATATTTGAAATACTCTACCCCAAAAACCTATAAAACGATACCCCACATCGGTAACGGGGTGGGGATGGTGATAGGGGATGGTAGTGGGGGTGGATGAAGAAAAAAAACCTTTTGAGGTTTCTGGTTCTTGTACACACACTAAATCACAATTTTTTTTCATCCCCTTTAATAATGGGGTGGAGGTGGTAATGGGGGTGGCTAATGCCAAAATTTTTTCTGAGACCTTAGCTTCTCTTGTATATACTAAATACCAATTTTATGGACTCTTACCTGCTTGATTTACCTATTTTCCCCAAATTTACCCCAATTTACCCCCCAACCCTTCGACGGAACAAGATGAAAATATAATCTAGTTCTAGATCCCATTAAAGTACATACGTGTACCAAATTTCAATATCTCAAACGGTTCCAGAGTAAACGTGTGCCCAAATAAAGTTACAGACCGACAGACAGACAGACAGACCGACAGACAGAATTTTTTCGCTCAAACTTAAAATCTCGACGTTTCGTGACATTCTAAGCCTATTTGAACAGTAAAAATTTTAAAAAATTTTTTGTCGTTACTATACTTCCACTGGATGTGGAAGTAATAAATAACGAGATTCTAAAATATGTAAAACGTAAGTACATAAACAAAACATTATTAAAAAAGTCGCAAGTAACTCACTAAATAGTGAATAATACATAAAAAATAATAATAACGAAATTCTAAAAATAATTAACATATGCAAACAAAATATATTTTAACATTTTTCATTTCTTGGCATTCTATGTAGATATAAGATTATTCTTCCTCTTATTTATATGCGTTTTTAATCGACAACTGGCAACTGCCCACCCAATATTTTGAAAGAGCATTAAATTGTTTAAGGCAAAGGCAAATCTGGCGAATTCCGAAATTCTTCCGGAAAAAATAATAAGTATTTACTAGTGAAATATTTTGTCGAACTCCTCTATATGTTTCCTTACATATATAAGGAATAAGAAACCAGACTGCAACCAACAGTTGGTTGCAGTCTGGTTTCTTATTCCTTATATATGTAAGGAAACATATAGAGGAGTTCGACAAAATATTTCACTAGTAAATATTCTGCCCTCTAGAAGCATATCTACTAATAAGTATGGCAATTACGCCAATCAAGTCAAATGTTTTCAATACAATTAGGCAAAATCCCTGCCTACCCAATAAAAATGCTGAACTTACGCCAATGCAATCAGTATAACTTTATTTGGTATTCTTTCTTACTAGAAAACTGGAGCGATAATCTACCAAATATTGACACACTTATGCTTATGGAGTACGTAAGAATGCATTAATGTGTTAGGCCGCAGAAATATGAGGCATCAAAGCAGAAATGTATTTATTTAAACATTACTTTAACATGATTTACTTAAATTTTAAAGTTAAGCTGTATTGCTATTAATAAATACGTAAGTATATTATTTAAAAACGTTGGAATCGAGGTTGAAATTATTTCATACAAATATAATATTTTTCCTCACAGCAGGTAATTAGAATTTCCGCTTTTTTCCTACAATAGTGCCACTAATAATGATTTGAATCTTTTTTCAGATGTTCTTATTGAGGACGACTGAACTGGAAAAACAGCTCTTTCATTTTGAATTTCTTTCGTAAAACGCTGAATTTAATGCTGTTTTAATATATTTTACACTGTACTAAATGTTGTAAATCTTAATAACACATCAAAATAAATAAAATGGCATTGCAAGACCACGGCGTTCATTTGCATAACGCCAACGTCGTTTCAGCAAGAATTTAAAACAATCATATTTTGTTGACTTTTTATGATAGTACAAAATACTATCCCGCCAATTTATGTCAAACTGAAAGTATTGTTTGAGTGTTCCTATTTCAAATTAACGTTAATATAATGAAAATGGTAGTAAACGCGATGTGAGATGGATGCCGGTACATAGAAGAATTCACTCTTGTAAAACATTATTATTATCTATTATCTAGTATTATTATAAAAGAGCACAAGAGCCGGCAGAATCTTCAGTCTCTTAGACAACAGCTAGGGATATCTACAAAGAGTAAATCATCTGGCAACATAATTACTTTGTGTAGGAGCCACGACATCAAGGAATGAGATTACATATCTCCTTGCTAAGAAGAATTCGAAACTATGATTTACCAGACCAAAGTCAATATGATGGATAGGAAAAAGTCACACGACAGTGGTAAGAAAGTGGAAATATGAATAGAAATTCCTACTAGAGCTCAACTCCAGGACAAAGACAAGTAAAGAAATGTATTCACAATTGGCAAAAACAGCTATTCACCACCACCGTCAACTAAAGTTACAAAGAAGACGTCTTACAAAAAATTGCTGACACCATGTCAAAAAAATGGGAAAAGCTGAGGGTAAAACCTACTTTCTAATATAGGGGCAATTGAAACTACGATATATAAATGGTCTATTGAATAAAACGAAGCACGGTAGCTCAATCGGTTAACGCGTATTGAGTGGCGAATACGCTGATCGACTCGCTACCGCGCTCTGGGTTCGACCCCCAGCCCCGGTATTGACAACACCGGTGGGTGTGGATGTATGTCTGCGTTTTTTCCGAATGTGTAACCCCCTTCCGGACAGCCTTGGCTTTGGATTTGTCTACTATCTGTGGTGTGTGTTATGTTAAGTAATCACTTCTACTTATAGTGAATCAAGTACTTACTTGTTTGTCCTGATTTGTTAAAAGCTTGATCAAGATAATTCTTAGGCTCCTCTAATTTGCTGTGCGATATGTGTCGAGCTTCTGACAGGATGTTTAAATAGTTCACGTTATAAGCCATTTGCAATGGCAAATGACAAATTAATGCATAGTTTGAAGAGAGACTAGAGATCATTGAAATTTTAAATTAATTTAAAGAAAGTACTTATTGAACTGCTCTGATATACCATCTGCAGTGAGACCAGCTGCCTACAGTACTAAGTTCAGTCCTGTACCCAAACCTCCAGAAGTCTCGCATGAATCACTATCTGAGCAAAAAATGAAGAGGTTTTTGACTCAACATTCCAACTTTGTAGGTACTTCCGACATTTGCCGATAAGAGGAGATGTAACGATCTAGTTCAGGGTTTTAATGTATTAAAGAAACAAGCACTATTAAGATCAAGGGTTGGTATCCTTTCCAGCATGAAACGAAAGTTTTTGTTTTCTGCAGCTAAGATACAGAATTTTCATTTCATAGTGAAATTAATTAAGTTATGGAATAAATTCTTTTCTGTTTCTATAACGCATGCCACTAACGTGATAATGATCAGGTTATTGCATATTTGCAAAGGAGTGCAGCCGAGTTACACAAAATATTTTTGTTTTTTGTGCAACCGGGAAAGTAGCGGCAAGAAAAACTAGAAAAACATCAGTTCACTTGTCAATGAGAAAGTTTACCATCTTCCTTCTCTTATAAAATTATGTCTAATAAAAACCTTACCCAGAGATATGGATAAGACACAAGCAGGATTTTTATATTTGAGGAATTTCCGAAAGCGAGTAATGCTAACATGGAGGAAGGCATTTTCGTAAAACGCTGAATTTTAGAAAACTGTTGAAAGATATTTGAAGAATGATGGATAGAAAGCTCTTTGATATTAAGATATCTCTGCAAATCATTCCATTGGTTAAGAAAATAATTTACGCAAAATATTTATTTCAACCCGAAAACGTGTCATAAGGCTTGTTGCAAAAACTACCAAAATATCTAAAGTAAAAGAAAAAAGGCCGTGGTTTTAAAATGTCACGTTTTTAGAAATTATAAGAAATGAATTATAATAAACGAGGCATAAATGAATAATTTGGTACCAAAATTATCACTGAAAAAAAATTGAGATCTTTGGTTCTTGTACACACACTAAATCACAATTTTATTTTTTATCCCCTATAATAATGGGATGGGGGTGGTAATGGGGGTGATAGTGGGAGTGGCTGATGCCAAAAAAATGTTTGAGGTCTTGGCTTATCGTGCATATACTAAATCCCAATTTTATGGACACTTGCTTGCTTTAACGTATCTAAGAATTTGGACAAAATATGCAAAAACTTTTAAAATTAAAAGTATGTTATTATATAGGAAAATTAACATTATTAAAAAGAAATATCGCATTTTCTAATGGAAACAGCCACTGGTATTAATGCCTCATGTTAGCTCGCATAGATCGAGTAATTTGTGTTTTTTTACGGAATTACAACTGCTGATAATTTATTAGCTGTAATAATAAAAATGCAGTATCTAAATTGCAGTGCACATTAAAAAATGTAAATGAAAACGCGAAACTCTACTAAAACAACGACATTAAAAATATATGTAATGAAGATATATTGTATGGTTAATTAAAACGACTGAAAATGCAATTACAAAATAGTCGAATAGAGAACATGAAGTGACACAGTTGAGCATTAAAATTGCCGCGATGACAACTACCGGCATGCAACACCATGCTAACCACCACAGTACACTAAATTGGTTTTACAAGTAATTTAGTCTGGTAACGTTTATCGTTAATAATACTGTTAATACCCACTAAATGATTAAACCAGTGGATTAACGTTGTTATAACTCCAATTCCCGAGAGTTTTAAGAAGGTATCTTTTAAATTATTCCTAATCCAATTATAACTACAGCAGTCCGTCTGTCTAGACTTGCCACGGGGGACACGGTGAGCTGGATGAGTTTTAAAAATGTTGTAATTGCAAAACTTGTAAGCATCCGGTGCATTTTAGGTTCATAAACCACTTCATTATTAAATCTAGTTATTACAGAAGTAATGAAAACAATGTTTTAATTGCCTTCGATTCAAATTATTGCACACCTCGCTGAGTGTGTGCTCTATTCTCACTCAGCGCGCCAGCACTCAGATTCGCTGATAAAAAGTATTTCTACTTGGTTAGTTCTGCAAGGAATCGATTTTAATTATAGCTTTTTGAAATGGGGAGACACTACTCTAAAAAGTGGTGTTATTTTTAGACTGATTTGACATTTGGTTAAGTTCTAAAATTGCTATTGAAAAATATCATGTCTCCGCCAGTTGGTCTGTACGTAGGTATGTATGTACGGAAACCCTCTGCAGGTCGCAATTTTAACGAATCAACTTGATTTTTCTTTAACCTCTACTATCAAAGTAGAACCCTAGAGGAGATGTGTGAGAGTTGGTACCGAGGGAGAGTTGGGACAGTGACTTTTTATACCGATTGGTTGGTAGTTTGATATTGTGTATCATACGGGTTATGTATATTTGTGAGAGAAGTAAATAAACTGCCGTATTTCGCCCGTTTGTTGTGTACTTCAAATCTCAGTTAATTTTAATTGGTTTATGTATTGAAAAGTAACTTTTTTTTTGTTCAAATTATCCAATTCATTGCTTTGTCGGTGCAAGTGTTGCTGGAGAGTTATTTTACATGTAGCAGTCGACGTTTTAGCTATTAAATTTTGAGGTCATTTGACGGTTTATCCTTCATTTCATGATTCACTTCCACCTGAAAATAAATCTCATAACTTTTAATGACACCCAGCAGTGAGGGAGAGTTGGGGCGTTATTTTAAGGGAGAGTTGGCCCATCCTATGTCTCCCCCATTACGTGTATGAATTAATTTTCTTATATTATTTGGATCGTTTTTAGGTATGCCGTTACGCTAAAAGAACAAACCTGTCGTTCCAAAAAATATGGTCGAATTTCTACGTAAATATTTTTGCAACATTAACAAATTTTTTATCGTTTGTTGCAATATATTTTTGTTTTTTTTTTCTGAGCATTTGTCAGATTTTTGAATTAATTTTATTCTTTTTCGTTGTTTGTTATGTTTTGCAATAATACAATATATTTCCATATCTTTGTGAAGATTTAATTACCTGTCCCAAATCTCCCCATCGCTAGTCCCAAGTCTCCCCCGTTAGAAGGAAAATATTTTTCCATACCGCTATTTACCATGTAAATTTAACTAATATTTGCAAGAAGTGATCCAATATGTGAAGGTATATTACTGTCTTTTTAATTTTTTTAAATTTTCAAAAATAAAAATTTTAAAAATTAATTTTTGAAAATTGTCCCAACTCTTCCACATCTCCCCTACTGAATTGCATAACGATCCGTCAACTAGTTTAATCATTATAGATAATTACGTTAACACTACCACGAGTTTTCGCGGGCCATTTGTCTCGATTTCGGAGTCTTATGGATAAATGAAACAATAATTTTTAACTCAAAAATCGAGCAAAGACTTCATATACCGTGTTATCATACATATTTGTTAACAAAATGTGTTAATTTCTCCTACTATAAGATTTTTAAAAAGATTTAATTCCGTAACATTAATAAATACCTGTAATTATTGCGAGTAATAAATACATGCATACAAACATAACTAGGTAATGTGAATTATTTGTTGTTACATGTTTTCGATGCATAATTTCAGCAAATGAAGTTTGTAAATGTCCCATGTATAAACCCTGACAATAGCATATTCCGCTTTAACACTGTTTTGGCCAATGTACACTTCAGACTAATGAGACTATATTTTCTGCCCGCATACATAAAACATATTTGTTTATAATTGCTGTTTGTTTTTTAACAATATTTCATACTGGTAAGTTTATGTTAATAACTCAGGTGCACAAAAAACGTTTTATAGTCCGGTAAACTCTAAGGTGGCGTATGTATGAGTTGGTAACACGACGTACGATCTGACATGCGATGCGCATAAAGCTATCATAGTGACATAGAGATGAACTAGTTGCGTATGTCTTGAAAAGTTAGAAGTTAAGACCTAGTAAACATTTTTGCGAATGATTTTTTTTTCTTTTTTTGTTGACTTTGGATGTCTCCATTCAGCAGCCACAATGTTTTTTTATAATAATAACATTAATAATAATTTTTTTTTTAATGTATTACCGCTAATTCATATGATTATAACAAGTTTAGTTTAGGATTTATTTCGCTACATTCGATTCATCAAACAATAAAATGGTGGAAATAAGTACACGTTCAAGTTACAATATTTTTTCCTATTTTGTTTTAACTCATAATCTCGCTCACAACCGAAATATAGTTTTGACATTTTCTAACAATGAACAAAAGGAATGATGGGGAGCATTTTGCTCGAATTTAAATAATACCCATTTTCGCAAATACATCTTCTGACAAAACAAAACAATGAGAAACGGTAGAAACACATGGAGCAAATGTCAAACCTGTCTTGACACTCAGCTCAATCTCACAAATAGATCATATCCTGGTAAATACAGAGATAAGAAAAAGGATAACGAACATTAAAGCAAAAAGGACAGCAGAAGTCAATACAGACAACAAAATCCTATAAGGAAAATTGAAAATAAAAGAAGAGAAAAGACTTAAAGGAAACAGCAAAACACCATACAGTACCTGGATTAGCTCTTTTCTACAGTATGAAGACCTCCAGAAGAAATACTACGAAGATATAGAAAAACAACTGACAGGAGAAGAATTAGACTGCCCATTTCATACTCCTGTACCATGGCGTCATGTGGCTGAAAGTCATATATTGTAATCTGCAAGTAATACGGTATTTTTCAGCAAAGTAATTGGCCAGCCACGAATAGTTTTATTAGATATAAATATACGACAGAAGGGCAAATAAACAAGAAAGTTCTACACCTACTGTTAGCTGTAAGTAATACGGTGCTTGCGTCCCAGACGCATCTCAAAATCGGACTGAATATTTAGCAGTGTAGTCAATGATGCGAGATTAAAACATTCATTGCTACTTCAAAGGAAGTTCAATTTTATCCGATTAAGAACGTCACGAGAACATGGATGAGAGAAGGCCATCTGGTTATAGGCAACTCGCAAAAAGTTGAGAATGACGTTTTAAGTCAGAATAGAAAGCCAAAGTATATAGTAAGCCAAAAACAAAATTCAAAATTGTAAACGTTACATTAAGTAAAAAACATACACGGAAATTAGGTTATTGTCTATGTCCAAAAAAAAAGGGGGTTGAAAGGAACTAAAAAGTTAAAGGGTTTTTATTATTTCTTAGGTTCAATTGACCCCAAAATATGAGAAAACCGAGGAGTCCTACCATTTAAAGGCGTGCGTTTTTGAGATCGAAGTAAAAAGATCCACTTTTCACATTTTTGAGTTTTGCTCGAAAACTATGCAGTTTTCCTATAAACACGTCAATAGAAAAGTTGTAGAGAATGGTGTGCAATAGTAGTTTGACCTATCTTAAAGTATTGTTTTATCTCCTTATTATCCTTATCCATTTTTCGTATTTCCGGCCTCAGAAAATCAGCTTACTGGCACTTTTGCTTAATACATTTCGTGATGATATCTTGTAGACGTAATAAAGATCCCTATAAGATATTCATGCGCATGCGCACATTTAAGAGTTGCTCTGTGCTGTTATAAATTAATTTAATCTATCTTTTCTAAGTTGTTATTTGAAAAAAAAATCACGTGATATAGAGTTCAGAAGTGGAAAAATGTGAAAACTTATTTTTTAAGTACAATAATCTACTATATCTAGACTGTACCTTGGTTACTATTGATCACATAAACATCTATTGCAGACCATTTAAACAAGAATGCTGCGAGTACATTCAATGTAGCAATATCTGTACTTAAAGCATTTGACAAATAAGTTACAGGCCGAAATTTAAAAGAGAACGTAAAAATTAGAAAAAAGTTAATAAAAGTAGCAATCTTCGAAACGCTGCGTCTAGGCTTCTATTTGTCGTAGACTTTTACCAGCCACCATTTCAACGGGCATAAAGTCAGCTTTCACTTTAATATAATAATGTCTATACCTAAATTCACTCAGAAAAAAGTTACAGGACGAAATTTGAAAAAAAAAAATAGTAAAAATTAGCAAAAAACTTTGAAACGCTATATCTTGGTCACTATTAATCGTAAAAATTTTTACAAAATCTCATTTTAACGAGTAGAACGCCAGCTTTTCTTTATGCAGCAATGTCTATCCCCAAATGTATCCGAAAAAAAGTTACAGGCTGAAATAATAAAAAATAAAAAATCGCATTTTTTCGATATTATTGTTTTGTTTTTTTGGACGTATTTTTATAAAAAAAATATATATATATATATTGACTTCTGAAGGTGTCATTTCGATTGGAAATTTAATTCTCTTCAACTTTTCTATTGACGTGTTTCTAGGAAAAATGCATCGTTTTCGAGCAAAACTCAAAAATGTGAAAGTTGACCTTTTTTACTTCAATCTCAAAAACGCACCTCTTTAAATGGTAGCACTCCGCGGTTTTCTCATATTTTGGGGTCAATTGAACATAAGAAACAATAAAAACCCTTTAACGTTTTAGTTCCTTTCTACAGTACATAGATACCCAGCCACGATAAAAATACGGATACAAGAACTAGGTAACTAGAAATCTCAAGAAACAAAAAAAAACATAACGAAAATGGTAGCAAAGCCAACACAAAAGACTCGGACTCAATAACTATGGCGTTGAATGTTTTTTTTCTGTCGGACCGCACTAGGGTTTGTTTCTATTTTTTACCATTGCGCACTTCCACAGTAGAAAAGAGTATAAAAACATTAAAAGCAAGGAATTTTTTACCAAGATATAAACTAGCCACTAGATGGCAGTCCTGTTAGTTCATAAAAAGAGAATAATTTTCACAAGACACAAGAAAACGCAGCTTTTTCTCATTTCATAAAAAAACAATATTACTATTACACAATATTTTAAAATATTTATTTAATAATCAATATTTATTATCTATCCAACATTTTTATATAATTTTTAGTAATTCATCATCGTAAGTGTCTTTTTCAATATGTAAAATATGATTGATTGTATACACGATGTAAATTACCCAATAATGTTAAAATTTAAAATCGCATTATTTCTGTTAATATAGTTATCATGTCATATATCCAGTTTTTCATTCGCAATAAAACTAAAAAAAACCACCTGCTCAACTATTTTCATAAATTAGATGCTATCATAATTAATTAATACTGACAATTAACATAAATATAGAAAATTTGACTTCCACATCCAGTGGAAGTATGGTTCAAGTAGGCTTAGAATGTCATGAAACGTCGAGATTTTAGATTTGTCTGTCTGTAACTTTTTTTTGTGCATTTTGGATAATTAGTAAGTAAGGGTAATTGAGGGTTAGAGGGTGGGACAAGGTGGACAAAGTCGGACAAGGTGGGACGAGGTGGGGGATAAGACATGATTAAAATATGGATAAATATGGATAACCTACTTCCTTAATATTTGATTTCATGCTGTGAAAGGGTAAACATGTTCACATGTAATATTTGCAATGCAACATTCACTTGGTCTTGAGGGCTAATCCGCCACGCCAATATTCATAAAATTCCTAAAAGATCTGTTTATACGAATTTTTTTCGTTGTGAGAGACTTGGATGAAAAATCTAGATGTGGAAGTAGTAACTCCCTGGAAAGAAGTTTTTCCGCAATATTTGCACATAAAATCGAAATTTTGTGATGTTTAATCAATATTTTTCATTGGTTACCATATACATGTAATACAACTGTACTTTAAATATAACGAAACTATTCTACAATGAGACATCAATAATTTTATTTTTTAAACATACTGAACTTTGTTAGATAATTATAGTTCTTGAAGTACTTAAACTGCTTGAAATTCGTAATAAATAAACAGAAACTTCAGTATTAAGTAGGTACTACTGGTTCAGCCCACTTACTAATTGTATTTATGACTGCTATACATAATAGCAGTATAATCACAACTGTGATGTAACCAATAAAAATCATGGTTATCTGGTTCACATTTCAAATAGCTTTTATACCCATTTAGGTAACCAATTTTGTGCAACTCAATACCAACTTTAGATATTGCATTAACTGATATTATTTCTTCTATGCATAATTGGGTAATTCACTAAATCAAAGCGTTTTAACATAAGAACATCGCATATATTTGACATATCTACAATACAAATAGAAACGCGTGATATAATGGCACACCAAACATGTCGTAAGTGATTCCATGCTAACGTAAACTATTCAACTTCAATCTCCTTACGTCGAGCCTTAAATGTTTTTCCCATCTGTGAGCTTTTTCCCATCCATATTTTAGTATTACACCACTGGACAATTTCAGATAAAGTATTAAAACCTTTGGTACTTTGATTTTTTCACTCTTGC
This sequence comes from Rutpela maculata, assembly GCA_936432065.2. Classification (NCBI taxonomy): domain Eukaryota; kingdom Metazoa; phylum Arthropoda; class Insecta; order Coleoptera; family Cerambycidae; genus Rutpela; species Rutpela maculata. The sequence goes on along the minus strand of OW386291.2, from coordinate 42,707,449 downwards.
AAATTTTTTGAATTTTTGATAAAATACTTTTAATACCAAGTACACTGGGAATGAACAGCAAGAAAAAAAAATAATACCATAAAGAAATCACAATGATATTTGATCTATCGGAATCAGAAATGGAGGAAATGGAACACAGAACAAGAGAATCTCTAAAAAAATAATACATACAAAATAGGTACATATAAAATAGGTACATACAAAATACATGAAAAATACAAAAATTAAAAAAAGACTTTTTAAAAAGCAATGGTTTTATTTTAAAATCAAATTGCACTAAAAAGTAGAAAATAATTTTTAACTTTGTAAATAGAAAACCACTGGGCGTTCATAAAATATTACTTCGACTAATCATTTTGATTTACGTTTACATTTTATGGTCGCCCAATGATTTTTTATTTACAAAGTTAAAAATTATTTTCTACTTTTTAGTGCATTTTGGTTTTAAAATAAAACCATTGTTTTTTAAAAAGTTTTTTTTTTAATTAATTTATTTTTAACATTTTAGACTTTGTCCCGTATTCTGCTTGTCAAACCCTTTCATTTGATACCCCTGTCAAGGAGGTTATGAAGATAAAAGGTAAGCCGCCATCTTGGGTTCAGAATAGCGTCAGCTTATCATATTCTACTCATCAAACCCATTCATTTGATACCCATGTCAAGGAGTTATGACGAAAAAAAAGTAAGGCGCCTTCTTGGGTTTTAAATGACGTTACGTAGTTTATCGTATTCTACTCATAAAACCCTTTCATTTAATACTCATGTCGAGGGGGTTGTGAAGAAAAGGTAAGCCGTCTTCTTGAGGCGTCCGCCATATTGGATTTAGACCGATATTGGATATATTATATTGTCATCAAAACCAAAACTGTGTACAAAATTTCAGCACGATCGGATAACGGGAAATGGGTGTAATTTCAATCTCTAAATTTGACTTATAAATATATGCATACATAATATACATACATAAATACAAATTTCCGAATATAATAAATCAATTGAAAAAGAGGACCATAAATCATGATTAGAGAATATTATTTAGGTATTAAGCAAATCACAACTTACACACTTTTATTTATTATGAAATTACATACTTTCTGTATATTGTTGCCCTAATCTGAGCACGCTAATATACTAGTTAGGTAAATACTTTAAAATTCTCATCATTGAAGAACAAATCAAAGCAACTACTCGTCTGGCTAATACTGACAAAGCATTGAATTACATGATAGGATTCTTAGCATTTTAAAGCAAAAAAATATATTAAAAATACTAAATCATTTATTTAAATTCAGTCATTCACACTTTTTTATTTAATATGAAATTATCTACTTTCTGTATATTGGTACCTTAATCTGGAAAACACTTTAAGACATTCATCACTGGAGAACCAATCAAAACAACTACTCGAAGTATTGAATTACATGGTAGGATTCCTAGCATTTTAAGGTAAAAAAAATATTGAAAATACTTAAATCATTTATTGAAATTCAGTCATTCACCAGAATTATTGAACCTTACATTCTATTTCAACTCTAGAAAAGTTGTACAAGTTTTTTCAAACTCGTTAGTTCTCCTTAGTTCTCATCCATAGAAACATTTATCCACCAATATGCAGAAAGTAGGTAATTCCATAATAAATAAAAAAGTGTGTAAGTTGTGAATTGCTTAATATCTAAATAATATTCTCTAATCACGATGAAAGCAAATAAATAAAAAATAATTATTGTAAAAATAAATCAAGAATAGGATTATAAATAATGGATGAGAATGAAGACACGATTATACAAAGAAGCAAGTAAAATTATGTGGTAATAACTACTAAAATATGTACCTTGTTTTTAGTTGACAAAGGTTTATGAAATTTTGGAAAAGAACAATAGAGACACGGATATACTTTCTTAAAAATAATGACATGACGATAACATATATATCTTTTTCTAAAATTTAATACTAAAATTGAATTTGTATACATTAAAAAAAATTAATAAAATTGTATACAAAGGTTTAAAATAATATTAATAAACTAATTTGAGAATATTTGAACTTCACAAGCTTCTCGTAAAACTGAAATATGAAGGGAAGTTTCCAAATCCATCCCTGGCTAAATTTCCCGTACAATAATTGGAATTCCTTTGCAATTGTGCATTTCCGAAGAATTATTGCTTCCAATATTGTGCAATTATTGATATTTATTTACGACCTTTGGTTTACAGCATTTCCTATAATTTATTACCTTTCTCTTTCTACTATGTACAAAAGGCCTTGCTATCTACCAGGCCATTGTCAATGATAACTGTAATTTCCAGTTTTATTTTAGCTGGAGTTGCGAACATTTCAGATACTCCATGATTCGACAGGTAATAATTTATGAGATGAAAAGTGAAATGTTCAAATTTATCCTTGCAACTTTCATGTATTATGATACCAGATGAAAAATGCTTAATAACAGATAAATATTAATTAAAAATTTCATTGTGTTCACGTAGCAGTTATTTTTGGAAAATGTAAAAATCCAGGAGAGTACGGGTTGCAGAGAATTTTAGCTTTTATCAATATTCATAACAGATTTAGAAACAAAAATAACAAGGAATTTAGGTTTGATTTTACTCAAAGGATAGATGGATTTGATTTTTTTTTAATGTTTATAAAGAAATTATTGTAACTAGGAAACAATTGGTTTCTTAAAAAATTATTTCCAACAATATTTATTCATTTTTCAATTCTCGACAACTTTTTTGCTCAGACTTTCAGAAAGTGCAATAAACTAAAAATTTCTTTAAATTCACGTGTTTTTAAATTTTTTATAATTTACGCAAAAATTATCTGGCCTAACATCTAATAGACAAGGGACCATGTGCTTCACATTTCCTTTGAAGGATGGTATATCCAAAATCATTAAATCTTCACTGGCGAAATTCATATATTTTTTAAAAATTCAAGGTCGCCCTTATGGGAGCAGTGGTACGAATTCCCGAATTTACGTAATGAAAATAAAATACGGGGGAAGCTATATTAAAGTCAGTTTACCAGACACCAGGTTTTCAAGAGAATTTTGAATTACAGCAGGAAATATTGAAAACTTGGAATAGAAATTGTTCCAAATTTTATCCATCTTCGGCCTACTAAAATCGGAAATTGTGTTGGTTATCGAAATGAACGCTGTGCAAAGCAACTTGTAGACCTCGTCTCATCTTCCAGCGGCTTGCATATCAGCTTAAACGCAGAAACCATGCAATCTTAGACAAGGATTACACAGTTAATATACCATTCTTCGAAGAGTATGTAAAGCAGGCGGTTCCTTGTATATCAAAGGTTAAGCAACTAAAAAATAACTACTCTCTGACAGAGAGGTTCGATAAAATTTTCAGGTAGGTGATAGGTGATAGGCCCTTGTGGTGGAAATAGGCCAACGGTGTTAAATAAATGATGAAAAAACTGTATATTCTCTATAAGCAAAAATTGAATGTAAAAAAAAACTTTTTAAAAACAATCTTTTATTATTATTTAGGTGTACCTACTAGAACGAAAAAAATAATAAAATTAATTGTCTTAAAAGACTGTCGTATTTTTTTTCACGTAAATCCCAATTTTGGGATTTAGTGTGCTTTACATATTTACCCCCATTTACCCCCACACCCGCCAACGGAATAAAATCAAAATATAATCTATTTTCAAATCTCGTTATAACACATAGGTGTATCAAATTTCAAATCAATATCATAAACCTATCCAGAGTAATCGTGCGCACAAAAAAGTTACAGACATACAGACCACCGATAGACCGACACTCAGACATTTTATTAATCAAACTTAATATCTCGACGTCCCATAAAAGTAACATACTTTTTGAAAAAAAAAAACAATTAAATTTAGTATCGAGACTTAGTTTAACATTTTGAGCAACCTTTTCCTAATAATGTGTTGCTCCTTCTACTTCAGCTACTTTTACATTTTTCGAGTTTCCAAAATTGTATCATGCAGAGTAAATAAATTATTTTCAAAAAATCGAAAATAAAAGAAATTTTTCTTCTTGTTGTGTCCCCATCTATGGACACACTGTATATAATATACATATTATATAAACTACATTTTGTGTTCTAGATTTCAAGCTTTGTGTTTGAATATACGCGTTAAAAAATGTCTGGTGACAGATTTTAGGCGTTTCCTTTATATAAAGCACGGGATGAAACGAGATAAGATTTTCTTATTATTCCAGGTTGATATATGCAACGGGGAGTCAAAATGTCACTGCATCACATAACTCATAATCAAGGGGCACATGTAATCTGTGACGCGGCCATAGTAGGGCTGGGATTTGTTTCATGTCGGTAAGGTAGTAAACTGCTATCTTCATCACACATTATGACGGCTGGCGCTCATGAAGTTTCACGACCCGGTGCGTATAACACGCGTTTATAATCTACCTTCGTAATATTTGCTGTCGAGTCGTATACTCATATTGCACATAATACCGACAAATAAGGTCGTAAAATATCAGTAGTATTACTGGGAAGGATAATATTCTTGTTAATATATTTTCTTCGAAAAACTTACCTCACAGCTCGATTGGTTGATGTTGCTTAGGTTCAGTCGAAAAACGCGATCCCTGAAAAGATAAAAGAGAATTAGTAGGGTAGTAAATTTCTTGAGGAAAATATACGGTAAATATAGTATAAGGTGTAGGTGAAAAACTAATTTAGATAATGTAGTTGTTGCATGGCAAGTGATATCTATAGTCCGGCTGCGAAAACCGGTTTGTTTGCTGAAGTCAAATTTTTGTCAAAATATATTTAAGGACTAAGTAGGGATAATATGGTAATAGTAATAATTAGTAAAAAAATGTAACAAACAGTAACAAATATAATTTTTCGATACAGTTTCGACTATTTACGATAGTAGTAGTATAATGCCACTGTAGTACTATAGTGTTACTATTATACCAATACCTACCACTGTCCTATAAGTGCTACTTTACCGGAGACAGACCGGAAAGTAGCACTTGCCGGAATATGAAAATCAAAATAATTCTACGTGTTTGTTGTAAATGTAAAAAAACTTTTTAAAAACAAGCTTTTATTATTATTTTTCTATTCCCATGCTTTAATTCATTTATTAGACATTCCCTACTTGTACTTTAATGTGATTCATTAAGATACAAATTTTCCATTAAGATACAAATTTTCCATTAAGATACAAGTTTATAACCAACAGAAACGCTACACATAGCAATATTCTGTCAATATTAACTACTGCTTTGAACATCTGACGTATCTAAAATTTATCAATTTTGACAAGTCATTTGTCATGTCATGTTTACCTAGCAATTTCAGAAATAAAGGGTTAATTTTCTATTTCATTATGACTGGTCGTAGAAAAAATAGTGTATGCAATTCACATTATTTAATGGCTATTAAGACACTCGCATTCATAATGACATTCGCCTACGGCTCATGTCATAATTCTCATGCTCGTGTCTTAATAGCTGTCATTAAATGATCGTTGTATAATATACTATTAGGTGTACTAAAACGTAAAAATAAGTATGTCTAATTAATTGTCTTAGAAAGCCTGTCGCGCGCGAGAAGGCCATACAGACATTATTTTTGTTTGACAGAGATTGTACCTAAGTAAATTATTTGTTCTATTAACGCGACAAGCTTTTAAGACAATTAATTCAACATAACTTATTTTTTTTCGTTTTAGTGCACCTAAATAATAATAAAAGTTTGTTTTTAAAAAGTTTCTTTAACATTTAATTTTATTTTTAAATTTTTAGTTCATCTTAATTATTATATATTCATTCCGCCGTCCTTACTTAAAATCATACAGGATCCTTCGCCATTTCTTAGAATACAACATCTGAGTGAATACACTATGCGATCAAATTATAGTGTTAAAATAAAAAAAACACTTTTAGATACCATATTATTGTATTGTCGCCAGAACTACACGTAAATGCAGCTTGACTGGACGTCGTTAAGTGGTTCAAAATTGACTTGGAAGATTTGAACTAACATACATGCAAGCAAGTTAAATAAAAGTTTCTAAACGATACCGTTTATATTTCAGTATGGACAAGTAAAATTGAACATTTTTAAAAACCCCCGATCAATGTATCTAATCGTACCAGTTTCATATGACCGAATCAAAATGAGTCCTAAATCATGTTCGGCTACCATAATTGTCGGCACATTTTCAATTTTACTTCAATCGGACAATTTCTAGAGAAGTTCAACATGGCGAATTCAAGGTGGCGACCAAACATCAAAATTTAATATGGCATATAACCTTTTCAAAATCGGATCACCCGTTGAAGAGATATGAAGCCAGAGACAGACAGATAGATAGACAGACAAACATACAAACATACGCGTCAAACTTATAACACCCCTCTTTTGGGACCTGGGGTTAAAAAATGTTATGATGATAATACCCCGGCTCCCAGGTATACCAGAGACGGTCTTCGTACACAACAAATAAATATAATGTTTTGAATCGAAAATATTATGATTCGTTGTATAAGCAATTATTTACATTACTAGATGCGAAAGTTTACTTTTAGGTGTGAGGTAATTTTTGAATGGTCGAGGCGAAGCCGAGGCCTTTCAAAAAACACCGAACACCTAAAAGGGCTTTCGCATCTTGTAATGTATTATATTTTTTCTACTACCGAAAGATATGGAATTTATTTAATTTCTGGTCGTTTCAAGCTAAAATAAACAAATATGTTTGGTGGCAATGAAAATGGGATACAAGAAGCAGCCAATAATGCTTGTGCCTCGCTTTACCCCAAGAAATCCAAAGCAATGTATATAGTATATGCAAACTTATGAAGCGTTAAATTTTTTTTTTTTTTTTCACTTTTCTGTCCTGGCGAAAGTTATACTTTCATAGCTAGCAACGCCTTAGCAACCAGGTCACTCGAATGTTTACTTTCGTCATCGCGCGTGTTGTTAGGTTTGCAAAGGTCATTTATATAGACGGTAGTAGAAAAAATAAATTTTCTTTATATAAAACAAAATGTAGTTGAGGCAAGGGATATTCTGGAGGGAATCTTTTCTGCGGAGTATATGTGGAATACTGGAATATATGTGGAGATGAAATGTAGCAACGGTAAACAAAAATTATGTTTTATTCAAATAGGCTTATAATGTCATGAAACGTCGAGATTTTAAGTTTGTCGGTGTCTGTTAAACATTCTTTGGCGATCTGAACGATCTGGAACTAGATTTCAGATCTCGTTGGCAGCCTGGCAGGTGATTTAAATAACATGTTTTTAGGTAAATAAGTCTGAAATATATTTTTTAAATTATACATGTTTTGCATGTACTTCTTACTTGTCTTGTAACTAAAAAATAAAAATCACTGTAAACGCCTACCGCTATGCAGAATATTACGACTTTAAACTTGTCTAATTTTATATTGACTGGTAACGATAAAAGCTAACTTAACTGACAATACCACACTCCATTCCACAAAAGTAATTAAAATGTTCAAGTTAACATTAATAACGCAACAAATGGGAATTTATGTAAAGCTACAAACAGAATAAAATTGTACTGAATTTATACTCTTGTTAGTTAGTGAACAATAAGTCTGATTGAAATATTACAGGCATTCCAAATGATGGTATCTCTTTGAACAGATTCAATCTAGTAATCGGATCAGTGTTTTGTTTCAGTTGAAATCGATGATACAAGTCAAATTCCACTATTTCGTTTTATCTATAAATGTACAGTATATACAGTTAGCAGGTTTAGCGAAATCCTGAAAGTACAGAAACAAACAAACATGGGATAAAATAACTAGTATTTGTGGTTGATTACGTTTCAAAAAAGCGCAATTACTTACTTTGGTCAGATAAACCGTTTTCAATTTAAAACATTTTTTTACAAAACTAAAGTGAGGAGGATTTTTTAATTGCAAATTTAAATTCTACTATTACTGAAAACCATATTAAGTACAGAAAAGAAAACTGTCACTATGTTCTCTTTTTGATAATTTTTGTCTAAATTTTATAGTAAATCTTTATTTTTTACTTTTCTATATACGAGTATATAGGGGCTAAAGTATTGTGATCATGCAAAATCATATTTTGTGTTTTTGGTGAAATTACACGTTTTCAAGCTTCCTGAAACTTGGATCAGATTTTTTTAAATTTAACACGTGTATTTAGGATGATCAAGACCTCGAGACTTCTAGCTCAAGATTCAAGAACTTAAAACAGGTTAAAAGAATCTGTAAAGAATTTATAAAAAACTTCGGGCAAAAGTAAACACAATGTCCAAAATATAAACACAACTGATATATTTGTTTTAAGTAATTAAATTCCTGTCATATGCAAAAGCAGAAATCATCCATTTATAGCCAGTGATCGGAATTTTGGGTTTAATTTCAGGTGCGTCGTTGCAAGGGTTTACTAAAATATGGCATACATTTTTAGTTGTACATATCGTCGTCTATCTCTCGAAGTGTCCTATCTCAGTTTTCGTGATTTAGCGCTAGAGATGTTTTAAGTTTTGGTGGTTTTTAAAATGAATAATAAACATATAAAACTTGCCTTTTCGTTGTTTTTTTCTTTTTGCTTATGTTGTGTACTGGAATATGTAGTTACCGGCATGAGGTCTATATTAAGAGTGCGTATTTCCAAATTTTCAGAACAAAATTCGAAGCGAAATACGACGTTACGTGAGAGATAAAAAATGAAACTTTCTAAAAACAATGAGTTACGTCAACTTATGTGATTAGCATTTTATTGTTGAAAATAAAGATACATTCGTAAATATACAACACAATTAACATTTCATTCGTGAAAAAACAAAAATTGTGAGTTTTGAACGAAATAATAGCATTTTAATATCTATCGTCTATCATTGTGTTTAAAAAAATAAAAAAAATATGACACAAAATTATTAAAAACTCTACAATAAAATAATTTTGTATTATTCATCTACCCATCGTGACGTGGCAGATTTTTATAAAATTGTGCACGTGTTAAGATTCTAATTACAGGTGTGGCACCGTCACAAAGCGCCATGAAATCGTTATACTTGTTCTTGGAAATCTTTGGTTCAGAATTTAAAATTGACAGTTGCATGTCTTTTAAGTTATCTAACTTTAGTTTAGGTGTTATAGAACTGTATTCACTATGAATATGACTCGATTTAAAAAATATTTGCGTTGGCTTATCTTTGACTACTATAATGTTCGAGAGCTAGAATGGATAAAATGAAACTCACGATATGACCTAAGTCAACATACGTCAGTTCGTGAGAAATTAATTGTAACTAAATTGAGATACACCAACGTTTACATGTACCCATTCTCGCATAGTATACGCGCTTGACTGACGAGAGTTTGTGAGATGCAAGAACATGTCAAATGAAGTATATTTGCCGACCTATCTCAAATTTCGATTTTTTTGAGATAGGACACTTCGTGAGATAGACGACATGTATGTATATATGTATTCTATTATGCCAAAATAAATGAAAAATTCATAAGGTAGGTTCGTATTACATTTAATTTCGATTTATCTTGTAAGAGAGAACAAACATACATTTAATTTTTGTATGTATTTTATATACCTCTGTGCGCCACTGGAATTAAACCCAAATTCCGATCATTGTTTATAGCAGAACCACTCTTAAATCAGTTATTAATATATGGGCAACGATATTTAACATGTTTACCAATGTAGCAACTTAAACATTTAAAATGACATTCCCAACATTGCACGAGCATTGGTTTCTTAAAAAATAATACAACACAATATAATTAACTGACAGTACTAGCAAATTCAAGTGCACTTTTTAATTTATGAGGTATTAAATAAGTTTTTGTCACTGATAACACAAAAATTTAAAGCTTTAAGTGAATATTTTTTTAATAAAAATATTATAATTGAAAATCATTTTCCATTTATTAGACAAAATTTATAACATTTCGTTAACAGTAAAATCAGCTTAGATTAAAAATATTTTGAATTTTGTCGTCCCGTAATGTTGGCTTAAAAATGCACCTGCAAATTCTATCGACATTTTACGGCATTAACCTAGGAGTTTACTGCCTCGATGAGTATAAATATTCCCTTTATTGAATGTATAAAATCCATCACAATATTTATTATTACCATGGATATTGGCATTTGTTTCAGGCAAATCATAAAATATTATCGTATTGTGTCTGACGTTTGGATACGCAACGGTACAATTTAATAATGGAAGATCTTTCTATCGTTTGAAAATGACAAGATATCAGAATTCGTGAGACGGGCGTACCGTGATACCGCTACCAGGGCAAAAGTAGCTAGTTTATGTCAATCATGTTTTCTATCAGGAATCAAGACATACCCGACAAAGGCCAATTGTGGAAATATTAACGCTAATATCACGTTTCGAAATGCTATAGGAGTGGAGCTTATGTCTGGAGTGCGAAATATATTATTGCTTATTTTAGAAAATAAAATTCAGAACGCTTGTCAAATTAATATGTCTAACACGTAATTATAAGTAGCATGGAAACTTGATGAAAGCGTAAATATGTCACAAGTTGAAAAGATTAAAAAATGAATTATACTAAAAATTGATAAAAGAATAATTTTTTTTAAGCCGCGCTTTTGGGAACATAATCTATCTTTTTCCACTGATTATTTCCCTCATAAATTATAGACAAATGACATTTCGTGAATTTTTAAATTTCAACCAATGACAACAGTTTTACACTGAATAAATGCAAGCTAGCTTTTTTAAAATATTCCCAGCGAATAAATTACCTCTAGCTTTTAAATGCACATAATTGATTTAATTTACTCTCAATTGGACTAAAAACAAAATAAAATATATTACAAATTAAATTTCATTTTTACGGAGCGTGTTATAATCAATTTATGGACTGGCGTCAAAAAATAATGTTAATTCTTTTACGAAAATGTTTTAGTGGCTTATTTTTCCAATTTAGCTGAGAAATTTAAATCATCCACTTTATGGAAAATCAACTCTATGTTGAGAACAACAATTAGCATCAAACATAATATTAATATTTCAAAATATTTAAAATTAAAATCGTTTTTAAAACGAAAGTCTGTTGGTTACCGGGCAAACAAATCCAAAGTTTTGTTTGCACAAGAAGTAAATACCTCCATTAAAGAAGCTCCAAATGAGACATTTAGGTACAAAGGTAATAAAGTTAGTTAATATTTTGTCTTCAAAAATAATTTATTCGATATTTTTTAGGTTGCCTTAATAGTTGGTGTAATGGGCGCCTGCAGAAAAAGTGAGCTGCATCAAATGAGAATTAATGGTATAGGACATGTTATTTTGGTCAATGTACCAGATTCTAAAACAAGCGTTTCCAGGAATTTTACAATTACTGGAGAGTACTGCCAATTTTAAAAAAAAAACCGCTGCCCAAGGAATCACTACTTCCACATCCAGATTCTTTTCCAAGTCACTCACAACGAAAAAATTTTTGTATGTGGAAATAATTGTTTATGGAACTTTAATAATATAATATTTGAAATCCTCTACCCCAAAAACCCATAAAACGATACCCCACATCGGTAGCGGGGTGGGGGTGGTGATAAGGGGTGGTAGTGGGAGTGGATGAAGTAAAAAAACATTTTGAGGTTTCTGGTTCTTGTACACACACTAAATCACAATTTTTTTTCATCCACTTTAATAATGGGGTGGGGGTGGTAAGGGGGGTGGCTAATGCCAACATTTTTTTTGAGTCCTTAGCTTCTCTTGTATATACTAAATACCAATTTTATGGACTCTTACCTGCTTGATTTACCTATTTTTCCCAAATTTACCCCAATTTACCCCCCAACCCTTCGACGGAACAAGATGAATATATAATCTAGTTCTAGATCTCGTTAAAGTACATATGTGTACCAAATTTCAAGTCAATATCTCAAACGGTTCCAGAGTAAACGTGCGCACAAAAAAAGTTACAGACAGACAGACCGACAGACAGACCTACAGACAGACCGACAGCCAGAAATTTTTTTGTCGCTCAAACTTAAAATCTCGACGTTTCGTGACATTCTAAGCCTATTTGAACAATAAAAATTTTTAAAATTTTTTTTGTCGTTACTATACCTACTTCCATGTGGATGTGGAAGTAATATGTTGCACTTCGACCCCCAAATATTGATCGTAATATTCTCTTTACATTACCAAAAAGGAGAGTGTACCAAACAAGTGGCTTAAACAAATTTAGTACTATAGCTAAAAACGTTGCTATTTATTTGAATTTAAAAAATCCTGAAAAATACACAGGGCATTGTCTTCGCCGTACTTCAGCAACTCTGCTTGTCGACAATGGCGACGATATAACAGAGCTGAAAAGACATGGGAGCTGGAAATTTACAAAGGTACAGAAGGCTATATTGAAAATACGTTACAAAACAAGTTGAAAGTTGCAAAAAAAATCATGCATCATGTTGAATCAAGCACAGAATTGTCGGTTTCACAACCACAACAAAATATTTCATTGGATGCCAAGCACTAGTAATACACATCCTTTTGGTATATTATCAAACAGTAATAATAAACCTTTGGACCATCTGGATACAAAAACAATGCCCAACATTTCTTTTGAGAACTGTTCAAACATAACAGTTAATTTATTTAAAAATGAAAAAAAAAAAAATTAAATACATGTATATAGTCCAAAAGACTTTATTTTGTTATAAATTAATAGCAGGTTTGCTAAATCGTAATTTTTTTAAATAAAATTGTTTTATAATTTCTAAAATCTTGTTAGAGAAGGTATACTCTAAAACACGTTTGGAATGGCATATTCCACAACTTGTTGTAGAATATACTGTTTCCAAATCAAAAATGAATCCTTTTGGGAAGATAGAATTTGTTAAAATTGACAAAGAAAAAAGTACGCAATAAATTTGTTGATTTGGGAAATAATCTTGACTCGAGATCTAAATCTTATCACATAAACTGCGGGTAGCTAATTTTTTGTAAAATATAGCTTTTAAACAAATGTTCTCGACTTAATAATTTACACAAAAAGCCCTCGACCTTCGGTCTTGGACTTTTAAGGTTATGAAGTCTCGAACATTTTCTAAGCAAAATTTTACAAAAAAAAAGCTACTCGCAGTTTATTCGATAAAATTCAAAGCTCTCGGGATATAACCTGTAAATATTTTAAAAATATTATGAAAGACATATTGGTTGCACTCTAATCTTTATAAAAACCAAAAATTTATGTCCCAATATCAAGAATTACAATATTTGCAAACATGTTTTCAATGAAAAATTATTTTCAAATTAGGTTAATACGTTAATAAATTTTTAAACAATTTATTTAGCCTACCTATGCAGCCTACGTTTATAATAGGACCTCAAAATAAGTAAATCTGATGACGAAAAAATTTTGGGATGTATATAAACCTATACATTTCACGACCTATTGAAAAAATCAAGTTTTTTCGGTAAATCGACTCAATGTTGATTGTTTCTACAATTTTTATCCTATTTAAAATATCGAAAACGTACTAAAAATATTCATGTGGTATAGGACCATGAGTCAAATTATAATGCTTGAAAAATAGGAAGAGATTGAAAGTAAAACATCTTCGCGGCAAGCAGTACGCGTCACCTGCCCTCACGCTGCGCTGTGTGTGTGTCCGCAGAGCATTGTAAAAGTAGTTTGGGTACTTTTTCACAGATCATCTTGTAATGCTATGTACAATATCACGTTTTCTCAGCTTGTTTTTAAGTTTTTATGTGAATATTTAAATTGTGTTTTTAATTGAATAGAATTACGATAATTAGTGTTGACTCTTAGTGCTTTGGTCCAAGCTACAAGCCGTGTCCAATATTCGCTTAGATGAGTCTTACCGCACCCTGTTATAATAAAAAACAAAATATTGGCTGTTTTTACTCCTAAAACTCAAGACCGTCACGCGTAACTCCATACTTTGGCTGAAATTTTGTTACCAGAGAAATGGTTAGTGTCCATCTCTGCTATAATTATTACAAAATATCCAAAATTTGTTGGCAAGATACAACTTTCATGTTTTAAAGTAAGTATAATATATAAATCATTAAAGTCGCGTAACTTGGTTAATACTCACAACCGTCACAGCGCTCATTATTAGTTAATAAGTTGAATGCTAGGACTACCAGCGACTCAGAAACACACAGAAATTTAGTTTTCCTTGTGAAATCATGTGAGATACAATAACCAAGTGCTGTTTCCCAAAAAATTTTGAATTTCCAGTAATTTATATGGTAAGTCTAATATATGGCCCTGTGCTCTGTTTCATGACCGTCACGTTGTGTATTTTAGCATTTATCAACTTATTAATATCCAAATACGTTTTTATTTTGAGGTATCCAGTACACTGTCTTCTCCTAACCTTACTTTAATAATAGCTTAGGGAGAATATAATTTTTAGTCATTTTTGTCTAGCGGCCCTCACGACCGTCACATTCATGACCGTCACATGGCACAAATTTGAGTGTGATGGTCTTGAGACTCTAGTGACGGTCATGAGAAATTTCATTGGCATTACTCTCCTTCACTCTTGTAACTTTTGAATGGTTGAATGGATTTTTTTCAAATATGGTGTAGTGATATGGGATGAAATTTCCAATTATATGATGTAAAAAACCAACTTCTGACTTCCGAGGCAAATGACGTGAAAATCAAATTTTTTAATTTGGACAACTTGTATATTTTTTCATATTTGGTTCCTACTAGCCAAAATACATATGATCTGACCCTTAAATATTATTTTTATTTTCAAAAATTAGGCACAACCTCAGCCAGCAATTACACGACCGTTTTACGAATCTCACAACCATCTCATGCCACTCACGACCGTCACGCGTAACTCACAGTACCTCATTCACAATGGTGTCATAAATATTATTTATCTCGTTAGGACCATTGTCCTTTAAATTATGAACAAAACTGGTTATCGGTAACAAAATTTAGACACAAAAAGGTAACTTGAGTCAATACAGTTAACTGAATTTCGAAAGTATTAGGCTCAAATAGGAAAGAAACAGATACTTCCAGTTATATCACTTTTCATTTCATTCAGGGGTATTATTACGACCAAAATTTTCTCTAATATCTTGTAGGACATATTTTTCACTTCAAAGAATCAACTTTTTTATAATCCATTTAGCATATTTATATTAATACACAGCACAAATATAAATGTGACGGTCGTGTGTTTTGTTATATGTTTCACTAAGGAAAAACAGCTGTAACATTTTAGTCACGGAAAAAAAACTGGTGCCACAAGGAATACCTGAAAAGTAGACACTTTAACTATTTCAAAAATGTATGCCATCAATAGATTCCTGACATTTTATTTTTTAACATTGTCAATGTGAAATCGACCATGCTTTCTGGAACTGCCCAGTGCATTCTAAAAAAATACTTCGACAAAAAGCTGCTAGATGCCAATAGTTAAGTTTTTATATAAATATTTTTCATATTTTGTTCTTTTATGAATCCGAATTTTCTATTTAAAAATTCTCTACCGCGTAGATTTCCGGTAAACGTCAAAAAACCGTATGTTGATGATAAAAACCGGGATTTACTCGAAATCTACGCGGTAAAAAATTTTCTAAATTGAAAATTCGGATTCAGCACATAAAAATACTTAAGGCATGATAGGTTTAGTCCTTGGAACAGAAATTTTTTTTTGTAACCTTGTCCACAGGTCTACATAAAAAAAATTCTGTTCTAAGGACTAAACCTATCATGCCTTAAGTATTTTTGTGCGTTGAATCCGAATTTTCAATTAAAAAAAATTTCTGCGGCGTAGATTTCGAGTAAATCCCGGTTTTTATCGACAAAATACGGTTTTCTGACAATAAAAACCGGAATTTACTCGAAATCTACGCGGTAGAAAATTTTTTTAATTGAAAATTCGGATTCAGCACACAAAAATACTTAAGGTATGATAGACTTCGTCCTTGGCGCAGAATTTTGTGTTATTGAATTTTTGGAATAAAAATGTTAACCTTAACAAGGGCTTTAAGATTCGAAGGAACAAAAACAAATTACGTGTTCTGTAAAATAACATTTTCTAATTATAATCATAATTCTTCTAAAAATGTAGCACAACTAAAGCACCCCAACATATATGACAAATGTATTTTATATATAGTGGTAAAATTATGTGGTTTAGAAAACTTTCGCAAATTTTTATCTATAAGTACATTTCAAATATCTTTAATATTTTCTCTCAAACTTTAACTTAGTGCATTACAATACTATATTCACAGAAGTTAAAAAAGTTAAAACATCCTTTGACAAATGTACCGTACAAAATCAAATGAAAGCATATTTTTTACATCCTCTCACACAACAACGCCCTACATGCTATCATTTTAATTGTTTTTTCCTCACTGAACCGGATTTGGGAGAAAAAGTTACATTCCTTCCCTATTTTTATCCCTGGGGAAGTGGATCGTTAGTTACGCCAAAAAACATTTTATTGTTTGCTGGACGAGACTTCTTTAAACTAGTGAAATTAGTTCTGCTCTATATACAATGTATTCGAGAATTTTACCTAACCACAGACTTTTCTGTTATTATCGATGAAAAAAGGTTTATTAAACGGGCAAAGCTTTGCAGAATTTTGTGGCAATTTTGAAAATTTAATCAACATATCATATCTTGTCGTATTGATGAGATATATGAGATATTGTAAGAAACTTGATCTTGGTTTTACTGTTTGCCTGTATCTTATACAGGGTGGGTCCGACTATATTTCTGGTTTCACGATACCTAGAAACTTTATTCAAAAACATGCATAAACTACATGAAAGCGTGTGTTAAAAGATATTTTTAGAATAAGCAGGGCCAAAATTGTTTTATTGTGTCAAGTGGATCTTTTGGCTCCTAAAAACTATTTTTCAATTTAGAAGTTGACTTTTCTCGATTTTTTCTCATGTTAATGATAATTACCATTTAAATAACCAGGAGTTACAAAGACCTGATACAATTAAAGATCTGGGAGTGACCTTTGACAGAAGTCTTAAGTTTCAATAAACATGTAAATTTAACTGTATCAGCAGCGTCAAAAAGCCTAGGATTTCTAATAAGGAATTGTAAAACAGACATTATGAACTATACTATTCCTTTGTGCGATCAAAATTAGAATATTGCTCACTGGTATGCCCCCCGGGGTATGCTACGTATATAAAAAGTATTGAAAACATTCAGCGTCGTTTTGCTAAGTATTTGTATTTTATTGAAGATTGGTTATTATTCACAAAGCCTCAAAGATTTGATATGTCGAGTCTAAAAAATAAGAGAACAGCGCACACTCTATAATTTTCCTATATAAAATTATTTACAATATGTATGATTGCCTGTCTATTTTGGAGCAACTGTGTTTTCCTGTACCTCGTATGGAAAGCAAACATCTTGAAACATTTTATCTTGCCACCCCCTAACCAATTTACTAAAACTTTCACCTAACATTTTATGTGTAAAAATTATAATTCGCTGCAAAATGAGCTTGATATATTTAATTGTAGTCCTCAATTAAAAGATTACCATGCGTATAAAACGAATATGCGCAAAATTCCATTTCTCTTATTACAGTTTACATGTTTTTAGTATAATGCTATGTGTATATTATTGTATATGTGTGTATATATATTTTAAGTCAGCTTTTCTTAGTATGATATTTGTATTTTGTTTCTTTTGTGAGGTACTGTGCATTTAGTATATATAATATTTATGAGGCAGAAGGAGCTCGGTCAATTGCCCTTTGAAATGTAAGGATTTCAATAAAGTTCTTGTATTATTATTATTAATATTTATACTGTTAGTGTTTACTGGTGAATGATTCCCATCCTTTAATTAGTTACCTGTTGGGTGGTTGTAATAATAAATAAATAAGCAATGATTGAACACAACAACAAAAAATACATACGGATCGAATTGAGAACTTTCTCCCTCTTTAAATTTTTTGAAGCAGGTTAAAACACCGCTGCCCAAGGAATCACTACTTCCACATCCAGATTTTCTATCCAAGTCACTCACAACGAAAAAAAATCGTATGTGGAACTTTAATAATATAATATTTGAAATCCTCTACCCCAAAAACCCATAAAACGATACCCCACATCGGTAAAGGGGTGGGGGTGGTAGTGGCGGTGGATGAAGTAAAAAAATATTTTGAGGTTTCTGGTTCTTGTACACACACTAAATCAATTTTTTTTGCATCCCTTTTAATAATGGGGTGGGGGTGGTAATGGAGGTGGCTAATGCCAAAAATTTTTTTGAGACCTTAGATTCTCTTGTATACTTATACTAAATACAAATTTTATGGACTCTTCCTGCTTAATTTACGTATTTACCCCAAATTTATCCCAATTTACCCCCCAACCCTTCGACGGAAAAAGATGAAAATATAATCTAGTTCCAGATCTCGTTAAAGTACATACATTTACCAAATTTCAAGTCAATATCTTAAACGGTTCCAGAGTAAACGTGCGCACAAAAAAAGTTATAGACAGACCGACAGACAGAAATTTTTTTCGCTCAAACTTAAAATCTCGACGTTTCATGACATTCTAAGCCTATTTGAACAATAAAAATTTTTTAAAAATGTTTTGCCGTTACCATACTTCCACTGGATGTGGAAGTGAAAATGAGATATAATTCAACCAAAAAAAATTATAGATGCTGCATTTCTGCACGTACGATGGTAGTTTGTTGTCCACCAAAAGCAATTAGTACCGAAAATGCGAGGTCCTTCAAAACGTTGACACGTTGTTACCAAGGAACTGATGGGAAAGAGTGTTGATGAGGTCGTACGCTTAACAGCCAACCGCTACAGATGGCATGATGCTGTTAGACATACCATAAAATAAAAGAAGATCCACTAAAATAATATGCATGTATGACCAAAAGTCTGCTAAGATGTGAATAAGAAAAATAATTTCATAAATCAAAGTAACGATAATATAAATATATAACTAATAAATAACTGAGTAGGTATGATTAAAAACAAAATAATTTTGTTTGTAATGTATGCAACCTCTCTAAAAACATCGGAAGCGAAAATCACATGTATGCTCTCGAAGGCGGCTTAGCTATTAGCAGCTTTTGCAGATTTATTTTAATAGCTGCTACCAATCCCCAAAACTTCCACAACGGCATGTATAGATAAAAGTAGCTATAAAAGTTGGAAACTACACCGAGGCAAACAGGCAACGGTATAACGCAATATTGATATTGTTTTATCCCCGTGTCGGAATATGTACGAACTAATGCCATTCCAACAAAAAAACACGTTAGAAAGCCAAATTTATACTTTCAAATGTGTATATCGTATGCAGCACATCTGGGGCGAAAACCACCAAACGTGCTCCAGACCGGGAAAGATGATATCCTGTGCGCTATTGGTGTTTTCTTTAGCGGGCCTATTGACGAAAACAAACATATAAGCATATGACTAAGCATAAGGAGGCACATTTGCGTATAGAAAATATGAGTATCGGTAAACCCTCATGAGGTTTTAAGTTTACTGGTAATATGGTTCGTTTTACAGTTAATATACACTCATGTGCAAAAGTATTGCATATTTTTAATATTTGGTGCTACCTGAACGGTTCTATTTGTTTATAAATATTTTTAGTCACAACGTAAGAACACGTTTCTTTGAATAATAAAAACTGTTACCATGAACAGAACAAAGCTTTTGACTTAATCGATATGTGGACAATTATAAATTCTTTACAAAACTGCTGAACAGATTCAAGATATACCGAATTAATAGAAAATATCTACAAAGAAGCAACGAGCACAGCAAAACTACATACGGACATAGAATGGATAGAGATTCAAACGGGAATAAAACAAAGAGACTATATCACCAAAACTGTTCACGCTAGCACTAGAGGATATGTTTAAAGAACTTCATTGGGAAAACTATCGGGTCAATATTGAAGGACAAAACTGAGTAACTTAAGATATGCACACGATGCAGTTTTGATAACGGAAAATCCTTTAGAATTAGAACAAATGTTAAAAGAACTCAAAGAAAAATCAGAAAAAATAGGGCATAAATATGGGAAAAGCAAAAATAATGAAAAGAACATCTACACCAAATAATCAATCATTTATGCTCAATGAACAAATAATAGACGAAGTGGAATAATATATATATATATATATATATATATATATATATATATATATATATATATATATATATATATATATATATATATATATATATATATATGAAATCGGATTTGAAGGAAACAACTACTCAGCGGGCAAATACCCCGACCTGCATTGAATTACACCTTCAAATCGTGATCAGTAACCAACTATCATTTGTCTGTTCCTAACCAGACATATACCGGTTTCGAACTTATTATGTTCTCATCAGTATGCCATAGGTCAAGGAACAGACAAATGATAGTGGTCAACTTGCTAGTCTTATACAAACTGAATCAAATGGAGTGTCGGTGAGAGGTAAACACTCTCACCGACACTCCATTTGATTCAGTTTGTATAAGACTAGCAAGTTGACCACTATCATTTGTCTGTTCCTTGACCTATGGCATACTGATGAGAACATAATAAGTTCGAAACCGGTATATGTCTGGTTAGGAACAGACAAATGATAGTTGGTTACTGATCACGATTTGAAGGTGTAATTCAATGCAGGTCGGGGTATTTGCCCGCTGAGTAGTTGTTTCCTTCAAATCCGATTTCATAAACAGTGAGTATAGCCCACTAAGGCTAGAGGTCGCCGCTCTTGGTACTTGCAAAAAGGCAAGTCGCTATACGTCAGTGACATTTGTCCGACGTATAGTAGCATCTGACCATATGAGAGTTTACCTCTCACCGACACTCCATTTGATTCAGTTTGTATAAGACTAGCAAGTTGACCACTATCATTTGTCTGTTCCTTGTCCTATGGCATACTGATGAGAACATAATAAGTTCGAAACCGGTATATGTCTGGTTAGGAACAGACAAATGATAGTTGGTTACTGATCACGATTTGAAGGTGTAATTCAATGCAGGTCGGGGTATTTGCCCGCTGAGTAGTTGTTTCCTTCAAATCCGATTTCATAAACAGTGAGTATAGCCCACTGAGGCTAGAGGTCGCCGCTCTTGGTACTTGCAAAAAGGCAAGTCGCTATACGTCAGTGACATTTGTCCGACGTATAGTAGCATCTGACCATATGAGAGTTTACCTCTCACCGACACTCCATATATATATATATATATATATATATATATATATATATATATATATGTATATATATATATATATATATGTATATATATATATATATATGTATATATATATATATATATATATATATATATATATATATATATATATATATATATATATATATATATATATATATATATATATATACTTAGGGCAGAACATCAGAATTGATAAGGAAATGCAAACAGCAGACCTAAACAGAAGAATCAGACTAACGTGGACAGCATTCGGAAGACTAAAACACATTCTACAAAATAATAACAAAAGATTTAAGATGTATATGATTCCGGTGCTGATATACGGAATTGAAACGTGGGCACTCACAAAGAAAACAATGAGTAAACTGCAAGCGACACAGCACCAATGAGCAATATTAAGCATCATTCTCAGAGATAAAAAATTTATAGAGTGGATCAGACAATGAACAAAAATGGAGGATGTTAAAATCATAATTCTAACATCAAAATGGCGTTGGGCCGGACATGTGGCGAGAATGGAAGGATCCAAATAGACAAGAAAAACCACTGAATGGAAACCGTAGGGCGTTACGTTGGCGTTCGTACGATGACAAAGTTGCAAGGAGGCAGTGGATGACGAAAGCACGAGATAGAGACAGCTGGAAGGAAATGAGGGAGGCATATGTGCAAATATGGATGAGAGATGCTGGATAGAGAGAGAGTTATCATGAACCCATTTAAGGTAAACAACTGGATATTCACTTAAAAAAAAAAAATCTTGGTATTTCAACTTTTTGCTTATCGCGTTGTCTCGGAGATAATGTTACATTATTTCACTCGGTCGAACACAGTGTATTTGACATATTGAATACTGATCTGTCAATTGAAACGTACACCAAATTACAGAGAACCGATGCGTTATATGAAATGAGTGTGAAACAAGTGGAAATATCGGAACGCTTGCAGAGGACAAACAGGCGAAACTGCGACGATTCAACAATTACTTCTCAAAGGTACTGAACTCTTATATTAGAGCACTTTCTAACACAGATGCATGACGATGAACTGCAAGATGGTTACTTCTAGGAAGATGACACTACTCTCCATGCAGCTAGAGCTATAATCCATTTTGACGGGAGTTTTATGATGATAGATTCATTTGTCAGGTACTATGGTCTATATAGTTTGGGAACGTTTACCGTGGACTGCTGAGCAATGGACTGTTGTGCTTCTTTTCTAATAAAAATCATCCACATGAGCGTAATTTAATGCACAAGTAAAGAAATGAACGTTTGGTGAAAAATATACCTTTTGGAGAGGCTCAGTGATGAATAGGGCAAATTCAATACAGAAGGATTGAAGAACTTGTGGAGATCACTCGAAGAAAAACAGTTGCTAGGTACTTGGAACACAACTTTCGAGACGTTTTCCCATATTCTGGCTTCATTGGGTATGATAGGTTCATTATGATGGATGATAACGCCCGTCCGCATGCTGCCGTTATCGTACAACAGTACCTTACTGAGGTTGTAATTGAAAAGCTGGACAGGTTTGCAAAAAGTTCGGATTGTGACCTATATGGGACTACTAAAGAGAAATATTAGGAAACAAATTCGCCTTCAAGAACTCTACCAGACTTACGTATAGCAACTCAGGAAGAATGGAATCAAATGCCACCAAATTATCTAACAAATTTGATTATTCGAATAGGAAGGCATATGCAAACTGTATTATACGCTAGATGAGATAAACGTGATATTAAATCCAACGTTCAAGAAGATTTTTGTTTTACTGAAGAAGCCACCTGTTACATTTAATCATTGAATTTGTCTTTGTTTATTGTTTTCTAATTTCCAGTTTCTGTTTTGGATAAAATCCCATAAATAGTTCGTATTTAGTGTGTTTTCTAAATAAAAAATTAATAAAGAAGAAAAGGGTAATAAATTATTTTAAAAATTCAAAATACGCAATACTTTTGCTCATGAGTATATTATAATTTCTCCTAAAGATGCGGTAGATGGAAGGTACGCTTACACCACTGGGGATTATTTCATTTACATATTATTATAACATTTCCCTCGGAAATATGAATTTGTAAGGTCTCGCTGGTGTCGATAGTGCATGTATCGTGTTGCAGACTCCACCGAGAAATGAATTGAAATACGCTTACTGACACTGTAATCAAATATCTGTACGCCAAGAGACATCTTAACTTTGTCGATTTACATTTTATTCTAAACAGAAATTGTTGGCAACGCAATTTACATTTTACGTACAGAGATTGGCGTAAAAAATAAACGTGCGTTATTCAACAGGGTGCTCATTAAATATTCTGTTTGTTCGACATCATCATCGCCCTTCATTTATAATCCGTTTTTCTCGATTTCTCAAAAAAAAACACTTACTTATGAAATCTCAAATAATTTTTTTCTCATTTATTTCATTTCCTAAAGAATGCTCGAGGCACGAAAATGATCGGTTTGTGTGAAGGTCGAATTTCATTTCAATTGTTTGAAGCAAAACTTCTCGACAACAATAATAAATAATAATCGGAACAATAAATATTTTAGTATACGTTACGACTTACCTATTGATTTCAATTACACAGCCCCACAAAAAAAAAAGTTGAAAGCAGCGAACCAGAACCCATGTATTCCTATGTATTTTCGGTCGCTGAATCCGAATCTGGGGTCAAAAAAAACCCAAAATCATTAGCTAGAGCCAAAAAACACCCCTGAAATGGGGTAAAAAGAATATTAAGCTACGAGAATAGTTGTTACAATCAATCGAATTATACAAATTGAGGTTAAACAGCAGCGTACATACAATCGATATGAAACACACCCTCAGGTAGGGGCGAAAACTAGTGAAAGTGATAAGAAACTGCATCAGGTCCGACGTAATCTTCATAAACTGCCTCTATAGAGTTTAAAGGACACGAGAAAAACAAGAAAAAACGTAAAATGCAACAGGATTTCTATTTTCATGGATGCTATGATTGGCTGAAATTACGTAGTACTCTAAAATAGAACTAGAAACTTACGTACCATCAACATTCTACAGTATCAACCCTCAGAGGGTGTGAAAACTACCCCCTATGTAAGGTTTGACTATAAAAAGTTACAGTGACTACTATAAAAATTCGAAACACCTGCGTTGTGTGGAAGGGAGAAGAAACTAGACTATGTTCGACGCTGTGCTTGAAAACCACCCCCACGGGGTTGAGAAACGCCACTCCTAAAAAAAAAACCATGGAAATGAAGCGAATAAGCAACAGTATAGCTTTTTCGTTACATCTTGAATTACGGTAGTTTACATCCTTTCTGGGGGTGTTACTTAATAACATTTATAGGACATGAGTTTCAAACTCTAAGTGTGCAACACGATTTTTGCCAATCATAGCATCCATAAAAATGTAAATCCGGTTAGTTTCTCTCTGTTTTTCCAGCATCCTACAGATATAGGGGAGTATCTCGCAACCCCGTGGGGGTGGTTTTCAAGCACATCGCCGAACGTAGTCTAGTTTCTTCCCTATTCCACACAACGCAGGTGTTTCGAGTTTTTATAGAAGTGAAATCTTACATAGGGGTAGTTTTCACACCCTCTGAGGGTTGATAGTGTAGGATGTTGATGGTACGTAAGTTTCTGGTTCTATTTTAGAGTACTACGCAATTTCAGCCAATCATAGCATCCATGAAACATGAAAATAGAAATCTCGTGTCCTTTGAACTTAAGAGTGGTTGTTCTCAACCCTATAGGGGCAGCTTATGAAGATTATGTCGGACCTGATGTGGTTTCTTAACACTTTAACAAAACTTAGACATTTTGAGCTTTTTCAGCAGTCATTGCTGTTTTGGATCGATTTTTTATATATGGGGGCTAGTTGTCGCCCCTCCCTGAGGGTGTGTTTCATATCTATTGTATGTACGCTTCTGCTTAACTTTAATTTGTATAATTCGATTGATTAAGAATTAACAACTATTCTCGTAGCTTAATCTTCTTTTTATCCCATTTCAGGGGTGTTTTTTGGCTCTAGCTAATGATTTTGGGGGTGTACGATTTTTTTAACGGGAGTTCCATATATAAGTAACAGAAAACTAAGTTAGTTAGTTAGTTTGGCGATCGTCCCAGAGATGGCGAGCGCGGTGTCAATCTAGAAACGTCGAGAAAAGTGCTGATATCTTCTGGAATATTGTAGAAAGATCCAGAGTCAATTATCCAGGAGTATAAATAGAGAGTGAGTGGCCGCACAGATAGTACAGTTCAGTTCAGATAGTGAGTTTAGAAAGGCAAAAGTTAGTAAGCAAAGTGATCAAGTGAATTATTGGATTATAGTACTAAGTGTAATATTAGTGAAGTAATTATTTGTTGTAATTAGTACGTAAGTTGATAAATTAGTGTTCAGTGTTACCCTGGTGTTATAATTTCCGGATCCACGATACAGGGTATTTACAAAAGAGGTGTAAACACGTAACACCATGATAGAATTATATAACAATATTAGCGGTCAATGTGTTTCAATTAATAACAGTTCAATCCACCACATCGGGACCATTACCACTATTTATTAACAAGTATTAAACTTTTCAATAGAATTTAGCCATTACTATTGTATCTTTTAAAACTATGTTTAATTTGACTGTGCTGTACAATTTATGTTATACTTATGTCACCTTCGTTGTCACTATCTATGTTATGTATTATGTTGTTTTTTTGTTTTCATTATGTAGTATTTTTTATTTTCTACATACCGAGTGTCAACGGGATTACTTTCCGGCTGCCATTCTTTTATTTTTTAACGGATCGAAATGAAACTAAGAATGCGTCACATGTTACCAGAATTACATTTTATATCTATCTGTCAAGTTTCTACGACTTCCGGTTTTACCTACTTTCGATTTTGAAATGGAACACCCTGAATATGTTTGCATTTTTGGAGAGGTCATTCTGCATATGACTGTGCTAATTTACTTCCATATCCAGTGGAAGTATAGTAACGACAAAAAATTTAAAAAAATTTTTTATTGTTCAAATAGGCTTAGAATGTCATGAAAAATTTTCTGTCTGTCGGTCTGTCTGTCTGTAACTTTTTTTTGTGCGCACGTTTACTCTGGAACCGTTTGAGATATTGACTTGAAATTTGGTACACATATGT
This sequence comes from Rutpela maculata, assembly GCA_936432065.2. Lineage (NCBI taxonomy): Eukaryota > Metazoa > Arthropoda > Insecta > Coleoptera > Cerambycidae > Rutpela > Rutpela maculata. The sequence continues at coordinate 42,681,075 of OW386291.2, read as the reverse complement.
ACTTTAACGAGATCTAGAACTAGATTATATTTTCATCTTGTTCCGTCGAAGGGTTGGGGGGTAAATTGGGGTAAATAGGTAAATCAAGCAGGTAAGAGTTCATAAAATTGGTATTTACTATATACAAGAGAAACTAAGGTCTCAAAAAAAAATTTGGCATTAGCCACCCCCATTACCACCCCCACTCCATTATTAAAGGGGATGAAAAAAAATTGTGATTTAGTGTGTGTACAAGAACCAGAAACCTCAAAATATTTTTTTTACTTCATCCACCCTCACTACCAAAAAATCTGCTCCAACGACTAAATCTATCATTTCAAATGTATTTTTGTGTGCTGAATCCGAATTTTCAACTCGATTTTCAATTAAAACAATTTTCTACCGCGTAGATTTCGAGTAAACGTTAAAAATTGTCAAAAAACCGTATTTTGACGATAAAAATCGGGATTTACTCGAAATCTACGCAGTAAAAATTTTTTTAAATTGAAAATTCGGATTCGGCGCACAAAAATACATAAGAAATGGTCCTTGCAACAAAAAAATGTTTTTTGTAGATCTGTGCACAGATCTATAAAAAAAATTCTGTTCCAAGGACTATCATCCCCATCATTCCTTATGTATTTTTATGTGCTGAATCCAAATTTTCAATTTAATTTTTTTTTTACCGCATAGATTTCGAGTAAATCCCGATTTTTATCGTAAAATACGGTTTTTTGACATTAAATACCGGGATGGCTAAACTTCGCCTTAATAAAGACGTTTTATTATTATTATTATTATTATTTACTCGAAATCTACGAGGTAGACATTTTTTTTAATTGAAAATTCGGATTCAGCACACAAAAATACTTAAGGCAGATTTTTTTTTTGTAGATCTGTGTAATTGAAGAAAAATACGTGCTCAATTTTTTTGTTGTTAATTTGTGCCACAGAGAGGTCGAAAGTTGATAGAATCACTTTTTCGAAATTACTCAAAATTTTCAAATGAAACTATATCACTTTCATACTACAACTAAATGTAATTTTTTAACACCGATCTATCATTTATCACAACACATCCTGGCGAGTTAATTTCTGGTTGGTCACGGTACATTAGAATGAAAATTAAAATTGGCTGAAAAAATTCAAAATGCCGGAAAGAGTCATGAAATCTGAACAGTCATATGCAGAATGATCTTTAGATTTCAAAAATATAAAAATATACAGAGTGTTAAAAGTCAATAGTATTGGTTACTTCCGGTGAAACCGGAAGTCGTAGAAACTTGACAGATGGAAAAAAAATGTCGTTTTGGTAACATATGACACATGCCTAGTTTCATCTCGATCCGTTAAAAAATAAAAAAAATAGCGGCTGGAAAGTAATCTCGTTGACACCCGGTATAGTAGCTACTGCATAATCAGTACGCACTCATTACAGTTTTCATCTTTATATTTGTATTTTCTACTATTATTTTGTCGTTTATTTTGTCCTGTAATTGGGTTATTTTGTTGGACAATTTATTATTATTATTACTATTGTTATTATTATATTTATAATTTGTCAATTTTGACTAATATGAAGGTATTTTACGTTCAACGAGCAGGCGTATTCATCAAGATTGACTTTCGTAAATTCGCAAATAAGAAAAATAACTACACTCAACGAATCATAAAAAATAGATCCAATCCAATATTTTTTATGATAAAATTAGTTAATTTATCTTTGTGCATCTATATTCTTTTGTCGGCATTTGATATGCTTGAATATTCATTATCGACGCATTGTTGCAAGGGCCATAATTGAATAGATTTCAGAACGGGGTTATTAAATAAATGCTTTATAGAGTGTAAAGCATTCATTTATTAAAAATAAAAATTCTTAGGGTAAAACTTAATAAGTCAAGTTTGTAAAACTGATAAACGTGGGGGCTGTTTATAGATCTAAGCGAAAACGATATGATGTTCGAATGTGCGGAATGGAACGGGTACGGGTACATACCGCTATTTTCAAAACATTATTTCCACATGAGTGTGTCTTTTGAAAGGGCCGGGTTGTTCGCTTATCGAATACAGGCAAATGGCGATATATTATACAGTCGGTTCGGCTAGCCAAAACTCTAACATGCAAATGGAAACATTTCTTGATATCAGCCTGCATCTCACTTTCCCTGGGGTATTAGCACCTTTTGCCTCTTGAATTGTAAAGTCTATAGTTGCGGAAGACTAAATCATTTTATATTTGTCTGGCTTTCATAGTATTTATGAATAAAATGAATGCCAATAGCCTCGTATTTAAATGGAATCGACATATCTAAATGCATACTATTAGGACAGACATCATTAGTCAAATTCACCAAATAATAATAACGGCACATTCACAAAAAATATTTTACCACAACAAAACACAATAGTAACAAAAATGTGCGAATTATTTATGAAGAAACTTAAAATAAACACTATATATTATTACAGCATTATATACAGTGTGGGTCATTTAATACCGTAATAGCCCGTTATTTTGGAACGCGTTGCCCGATTAAATTTTTTTTTTTATAAATAGTGCTCGATGAGGTCCATTTGACTGTTTTGAAAAATTTGTAATTTTCATATTTTCAAGGCATTTTACTCTGAAAAAATCAGACAAAGGTACATATATTATAAGCTCTAAATCAACAGTCAAAAAAACAAAAAAATTCTAACCTAAACCTCTCTAGACAAGAGAATAGTTCGGGAGGGAGGGTGTTGGGGAGGGGGAGAGGTATAAGAGGAATTGGCATTTTATTAATAACTTAAATAAAAAGTCCTTTTAGAACTATTTTATATCTGGTAGCAGCATAAAGGTTTATGTTATGGGAGGAAAGGGTGCTTGTTATTGGAAGTTGGTATTGGGGTATTGTATAGTAGTAGGGGGAGCTTAGGGTGCATTATTCAAGGGAAATATGATTTTCAAGTTCAAAAACATCTAAGCATGTGTGCTAATGTAAACTGGTTCTATAATAATTTAATGGGGTTACATGGAGGGGGATGAGTTGGGAGAAGTTCTGTTTGGGGTGGAATAGATTAGATATTGAATATATATGATAAAAAAAACTTTTCGACACTTTTTGACCAGTAAAGTAGTCTTTAAATTTAAGGAACAGCGCATACTCCAAATTTCCTGCAAATGCACAAAAGGCTGTCAAAAAGCTTGCAGTTGTCGGAAAGTTGGACTTTACTGCTCAATAATCTGCGGAAGTTGTCAAGAATTGTATACAAATATTAATATTGAAGAGGAGGACTCGTTATCGCGAGCTAATTGAAATTGAACTTCAACACTTTAATAATGATAATGATGACGATGGTGAACAAGATAATGATAATAGTAATGGAACTGTCAATACTGAAAGACCAGAAGTTGAAGATAATACCGAAAATATACACACACAACCGACAACTTTCTATAATTTCCAGCCTCATTTTATATGATTATAGCTTGTACTAAACTTAATTAGAGAATTTTATAAGCTTTAATTTTTTTCGCAAATCCAACGAGAAAGTAAGATATCGCGAAAAATCATATTCTCGTGACTACCCCCCCCCAAAAGTAGTTCGGAGTCCCGTTCAAGTGGTATAAATTAAGGATTTCCCAATTACAACTCCATGAACTCATGAACTAATTTAAGATGATAAACGTTTTGTTTGAATTTTGTGTGACTTTAAGACAGGCCTATAACTGCTGTTCATTCGATTTATACAGAAGTAATGAAATATATCGAGGAAGGCGAGCACCCCGTCGGAATCTGTTGTGATCTCAGCAGAAAATTTGACTCCGTGAGTCATGAGAAGCTGCCCAGCAAATTGTCTATGTATGATAGAAGCGTATCAATGGAATAGATTAAGAATGATCTCCTTAATGTAAATAAAATGTTTGAATTAAATAACGAGGCCAACCCTGTTCAATGTCAAAATTTACACAAGAGTGCCACAGGACTCTATTCTGGATCCAGTGCTATTTCTAATCTATATGATTGATCTTGATGTCTTCATGCTTCAGCAAATTTTACAATTTATGCAGACGACACATCAATTATTATATCTGACAAAAATGAAGAGTCGTCAAATATTAAATTTTATACAAATTAAATGAATGGTTCAACCAAAACAACCTCCATTTTAATACTTATAAAACTCAGACTTTTAGAATTCATAATATGCAAAGGCATGTAAATTGAAAGTAGAGACCCAGAAATTGTTATGTAAAAATAAACGCGTAAAATATTTGGTAATATATATGATCTAACTTGGAAAATTTATTATTTAAAAGTATCAAAACTGTACTGACTACTATTATTAATAATAAATTGTATTACGCAATAGTCAATTCAAGACTTCAATATGTACTATGCATTTCACCGCAAGTTCTTCCATTAGACTTTTTTGTACTCAGCATTGGGAGAGAACTATGGGAAGAACTAACGGTTCCAAACAGATTTAAACTCATGAACTATGTTTAGATACGTTTCGTTCCCAGGCTACCGACGCGTCGGTGGAACAGGAATTCGAAAACGTGACATTTAATCGTAAAATGAAACGAGCTACAGGACTATATGTTGTTGAGATATGGCAAGAGAATATATCAGTGTATCATTTGCGCCACTATCTAACTTCATTCAAGGTCACCTCGCCTACTACCAATTCCATGAAACTGTTATTGTTAAGTAGTATTTGCGTATGCACGATGCGCTAAATTTGATAGAACTTTTAAGTGGAAAAAGTTATTTATATCTGTAGTTTTTGACTTAATTAACTATGGATTCAATATGTAGCTTTGTACTCAATATATAACGTTATTTTACCATACTTGTTTAAGTTATAAACTAATAATTATAATTTCAAAAACAAGCCTATGCAAATATATCAATAAACTACAATATGTTTTGTAACCAAAGAAAAAGTTTACTTTCACATACATCCATTTTGTGAATTTGATATATTATTGTAGATGAACTATTCTAGTTTAAAAATTAGTTAAACTGGTACTCATGTGTACTCCTTAAAATTTAAATTGAATGCCTGAACATGTATTTCATGATTATTTTTGCAACGTGTAGTATAGTCGAATTGATTTAATTCAATTTCTTTCAGCCACAACATTCCACTAGAAATTGTATTGTTGATTCTTATGTATTATGATCTCCTGATTATGAAAAAATATTTACGCCCAAAAATTTCTTATGCGTCAAAAGTTATATGCACTTTTTGATGCACTTACAGGAGTAATTTCAGTAAAGTTAGCAAAAACAAAACTCATCTGTGATCAAATATGATGCACCAAACGAGGACGTTCTAAGTCAAATAAAACGCTCAAAGCGAGGCTCAAAGATGGCGGACGAAATAATTTTTTTTTAATTCTTCGTCAAGTACCAAGGAAGCTTTGGGCGTCACTTTTTTTTTTCGATTTTAGGTTCTTTTAGGTACTTTAAGGGGATAAAGTTCATTTTTTTCTCAATAAAAGCATATTTTCTACAATTTTTAAAAATGCATTTTATTTGATCTTCCTTTTTTTCATATATTGCTATTATTACCATGCATATGCTTAATAACTTTCGTTATCAAATTAGTGGAGTTTCATTTTGTATTATGTTCTTGAAGTTATTCGAGACTTTCTATAGTATATTTCATTTTGTTTCGATTAAAATTGGGTGAAATAAAGGAAAGTCAGGGAAAATGCATTTTTGAAAATTGTAAAAATGCACTTTTTTGAGAACGAAAAAAAAATGAACTTTCTCCCCTTTATGTACCTATAAAAGAACCTACAATAGAAAAAACAAAAAGTGGCGCACACCGCACAGTGGACGAAAAATACTAGTCGGAGGTCAAAATTCTGAAACTCTCCATACCTTCTTGGAATATCTAGAGGCTACTGGGAAAAATCTTGGAAAAATTTAATTTGTATTCGGGTGAGAGAAAAATTTCGAAATTTATAATATAAACTAAATAGATTTGGAACACTTTGGGAAAAATAGTGGAAAAATTTAATCTGTACTCGGGGATGAGATATAAGGGTTGAAAAGAAAAACAATGTAGAAAAATTTCGAAATTTATAATATAAACTAAATAGATTTCGAACACTTTGGGAAAAATACTGGAAAAATTTAATCTGTACTCGGGGGTCAGATATAAGGGTTGAAAAAAAAACAATGTGGAAAAATTTCGAAACTTATAACATAAACTAAATAGAACACTTTGGAAAAAATAGTGAAAAAATTTAATCTGTACTCGGATGAGATGTAGAGATGCAGCTGTATGTTGTCCCGTATTCCTAAGTTTCATTTTCGTTGCATGCTTAAGTTCGAGTGTTGTAACTTTTTTCAACAGTTCTGCCGTCTTTCGTCTTTTAGTTCTCACACTACTCGATTCATGGTCTTTGGCTGGATGGCCTACTCCAGATGATGGTATTGGTACTTCTGGAACGGCAGCTGAAGTTTCCACTGGAACTCGTGCCAGTAGCGTGGAGACGATGAAAATAATTTCTTTTTGTAGCCACGATGAGTATTTATTCAAAAACTTAGTTTTACTTCTGCCGCTCTTAGTCCATCTGCGACTAATTTCATTGCACAGCAGATAAACCTTTTGCTTCGAATCAAACATTATTTCCTCTGCATAATTTTCATTTCCAATAACATGACAAACTTGGATGTAAACGTATTTGAACTTATCAACAGCAACCCCAGTTGTCATGCCAAAAATTAAACATTTTCTGCCGATTTAAGTTTATTTCCTCCGTAATTAATGAAGTCACTAAGGTTTCCTGTAACGAAAAACAAGATTATGCAAATTGTTTCGTTTATTATTATTATTATACGCGGAGCAGCAGATGCTAACACGGTTTGACCCGGTAAGTATAACTAAATTGGTATTTTTTTTATTATTACGGTTTTACTGTTTAAAAATGAATACTTAAGAGCTCTGATATTACATAATATATTATATATTTACTAAAAAATACTGTAAAAATAATTAGAATATTATTAGTAATCGTGCAAAGATGTTTCAGTTGTTAGATCGCTGGGCGAGCGAGTTTATCGCACCTGGCGATTCATGCAGTTGCATGAATAAATTGCAATTTTATATAGAGGCGCAAGTAGGCGCAGCTTACCTTTATGCAGGCAGACAGTAGACACTTCAACTAAGGTCACTGCGAAAAATCATGGCACCCTGACTCACCTGGAACTTTTTAAGTCTACGCAAAGTGAAACTTTGTCTATAACACTTATCTTTTTACACTATTATAAACAATGTTCTTAAACTAAATAATTTTCTAAACAAATTCAACAGCCTATGTGGTATTCTTCAATATATACACGTGCCTTATGCACAACACAACAATTCACGGAATAGTCAATTTGTAAAAGAATTATCTCAACGCAAACTTTACTATTATTTCACCGTATTCGAATCTCGAAAACTAAGCATCGACTAAGGGCTACTTCAGCTATCGACATCGGAGGGTAAAATGGGCCCAAGGTTGTTATTGTTTCCATTCGAAGAAGGGCTGGAATGTTCTCTACCTGCTAAATTAATCTCAGGAGTAGATTGCAAAGTTGATAATTTTGAATTTTGGCCGCTACTTGTGAAATTTTACACACTGTGCACTGCCTCCCTGATACTTGACGAAGAATTAAAGAATTCTATTTCTTCCGCCATCTTTGACTGTTCTATTTGACTTAGAGCGTCCGGGTTTAGTGCATTATATTTGACCATAGATGAGTTTTATTTTTGCCAACTTTGGTGAAATTGCCCCTCCTTATCGAAAAGATATTCTATTTTGATTTTTTCGGCAATTTTGTGTTTTTTAAGATGGCAGATTGACCTTTACATATCGGACAGGTCTATGTTTTTACATTTCAACGTCAGATTTAAAATGTACACCCTCAAAAATCCGTATAAATGATTTTTTTAGGGATTTTTCCGGAAATTATTGCCACGTTTTCGAATTCCTGCCCCACTGTGTGACGTAACTAACTGAAATTCACGATTTAAATTAGACAAAGAGATGTTCATATGCCAAACTATTTTTGCCACGAATAGAAACGTACTATTATAATTCTGTTAATCACGAAAAAGAATTGTGAATGATATTGAAATTAATATGGTTATATCAACATAATGTACTTCCGTATATTTTATTTAAATGAACCACGTTATCCATCAGATAAAAACGAATATCGTGTACTAATATTAATTTTCCTTTCTACTTTATTTAGAAAATTCCTATGTGGTGTAATTCCTGGTATTCCCTGCATTGAAAATTATGTGTCGTGACTGTAATATTGGTGAAGTAACATTACATACAGATACGTCCATTTTTGCCTGTAAACAGAAGAATTATTTCAATTTGTGTATATGGTTTATAAATTGATTCAATAAAACGACATATTACATCGATTTGCAGTGTATTCTATTTCCTTACGATACTTGAATATAAATGTGTTACTATTAAGTAAATGCCAGTCTCATGCGGCACACAATAAAGAGAAAATACCCCGTATTTCCTTCCTTACATACCTAATCTAAAATGCATAAATATACACAAATATATGTCTATTTGTTTACAACGAAGCTTATTGAGAAGGTTTATTATAATCTCGTATAGGCGTTTAGATGGTCGGCTTTCGAGCTAAAGTCATTATAAAATTAATTACACCGGATGCTGAAAACTGCCCGATGGCCATTGCTTAGATACTTCTAAGAAAGATTGTTCTATGAATAAGTAGTACGAAAAGCACTAGGAACTAGTTACTTCTGAAGACTGCGTTAAAATTCATTAATGATTATGCGCAAACTCAAGTTAATCATTTTTTCCCACAACTCTCTGAAGTTGTCACGTAATACAAAACTTTTGTGAAAATTACTACGACGTTTTTTCACCCAGTCCTCCTACAGTAGCGAACAACCGGTATGATAACCTAGAATCACATCATTGGATTATCAGAAAAAAAAATCTAATGAATTCCGCTCAAAAATAACGAAGTAGTAGCACAGATGAACTTTAACAGAGGAACACATAATTACGCAAGTAGAAGTAAAAAAGTGGCTTTCTGAGTGGAAAACAGCATACGTCTCAAGCCTTCATAAATGACGATAGCAAACTATGCTCTACTATAGAAAACTGAATATAACAAACTCCGTCACCCAGTATACAAGAAATTATTAATGAAAGACTTAGAACGACAAACTGAAGATGAAGAAGAGCAAGATGGTTTCCATGTTGGTCGGTCGTTCACTGATAACCTATTATGTTAAGGCAACTATTAGAGAAAAGGATAGCCAAAAGTTCGGAAACCCATATGATTTTCATAGATCTGAAGAAAGCTTCTTATTTACTTCTTCTGGATAGTGAATAAATATATTGTGAGAAAATCTGCAGTAGTAGAAGATAAATATCTTCAGATGAAGTGGAAAAAATAAACCATTCCATTATTCAAGATTATTTATATGAAAATTTTGTTTATACTTATCTATTATTGTATCAAATTTCTAACTAAACGACGACAGGACTTTTGTCCACTGTCACCTCATCGAAAGAAAAACTTGGGTCTCGAATTTTTTTCTTAACTTGGAAAATTAGAACGTGTTATCATCTTTTAAAAGATTTTGACGCTATAAGCCAGAGCATTTTGTTACCTACAAATGTATACCTGTTCGGTAGATCCTGAAAAGGATAAGTTAGTAATACATATTCTTCACATGCAGATAATTTACCGGAATTCCTCAAGGTGCTACATTAGGACCACAATTATTTATAACCCGGATCTTTGCAAAATCACTGAAACATATATTGAGAGCAAGGATATAATGATACTTAGATACATTGATTTCCATAATAGTGAAATGTATTTATTTGAAATCATATGATTTTTAGCAATAAAAATTGTCAAATTTTTGCAAGATAAAACGAAGGCGCTGCTTTATCCACCCTAGATTATAAAAAAAATGGCTCAATTAAGCACAGATAATTTTCGAATTAGAGAGTTATAATTATAGTTAGAAACATTTTTTATATCTTTACCACAAGGTAGTAATTCATTTATACTTGTTTATAATTAATTTAAAAATATGCATTTATTATACTCTTCCCAAATATGAAAACAAAGAGTACGTTGTATCTGATCGGCACATTTTTAAAACCATAAATATTGCTCGTAGAGAAAAACAATTCATACCATAGTGTCAATGGAGTAATACTGAACAACCTTTAGAATGTCTGTCCGTCCGTCCGTCAGTCATGTTTCTTGTAAGCACGATAACTTAAGATAGAAAAGTGCGAGCAAATTGAAATTTGGACATAGTTAGTATTAGAGGAAGAACATTATTGTTTTTGAAAAACTGGATCAGAAAACATAATGGTTATGAAATATTTTCAAAAAAATACACGTGTGTGCAACATTTTACAAACACAAAAATACTGCACAAAGAACGTTTTCGCTAACCAAGATGGCATGATCGGGTGACGATTATAATTATAAGTACAGTAATTAGGCCCAAACAATTCTACATATAATTTTGGTTTCATATCAATACACGAAAAAATAAAATAAGTAGAAGAAAACTGTTACCCATCTAATATGAAGCATCAGACAATTTAATAATGGCGGGAATTGATTTCAATTTCGGCAAATAAAATGTTCAGGTTTATGTATGTGCATAAAAGCATGGCAAGTTAAAAATATGGACGTTGAGATATATTCGAAGAATATATTATGTGGTATAAAAGAAAACAATATTTTGAATCTTCAGCTTGGCAGTCTCCTTTATGCAGTGGATATAAATTTACGATTTTCCCTTATTAAATTCAGTAGAACCATGTTTATTTTATTTGGAGACCATCTCGAATTCACATTATTTTAAGAAAGGGAGATGCAATAAAATAAAGCCCCAGATTTTATGCCGTGTTTTCTAAGTTTTTGTGCGACAATCTTAGTGTCTTTAGGTTGTAAACATGTCTAATCTATCAAAGTAAGAGCCGGTATCGCACCGATCTCTATATTTCAGACAATTTTGTACTTCGTATCCGTACAGATTGTTGTTTCCATTTCCCGGGCGCCGCTAAACTTCTGGGACGAGTTAATAGGATTAGATTTTTATGGACAATGTCATATGTCCTTTTGTGTTTACAACTCCAATTTCATACGTGAAAAGTAAATATGTTTCTGCTCAAGCGAAATATGTTAGCCTGCTTTATATCCTTATTTTCTCCCTTATACTGCCTTTCTGTCTTTTATTTATACCTTTGTTTGGTTTGGTTAATCAACTGGACTGGTTGGTTTATGCATGAATTTACTACTTAAAAAAAAACAGTTTTTCACTAAAGCATATTTTTCTATTCAAATAATTTCATATTATATTGTTCTGTAAACAATTATTTGTGTATACAGAACCTAATAAATCATTAGGAAAAAAATATTTGAATAGAATATGACAAAATTGACTTTTCATTTGATTTTATGTTTAAGAAATAAGCACAACATAACATAAACACACACTACAAAATTAAAGGCTTCTCAAAATCAAAATGGTAAACATTTTTGAAAGTGCTGAAATTTCAAACTAGCTGGTCCAGAGGAGAAGAGTTCCTGAAAATTTTTAAAATTTCACATTACTACTTACAACTCTGCTTTATGACACTTGATTTAAGTCATTGCTCATTAATATTGGCCCAGGACTTATTCAAGACATATTCAACAAAAACGTTCAATACGTAATCTTCTTTTTAAAATGATATTTTAATCCATGTTTGTCATTTTTCTCTCAAATAGAACCTAAAATAATAAACAGCTTTTCCATGAAATCGATTTTTGACTTACCCAAGATCTTTTTTTTTTCAAGTGTTTAAGTCTAACTGTCGAAACCGAAATCATTTCTGAATGGACCTACATATTCCAGTGTAAAAAAAATCTGCTTAGAATTAGCAGGGTGACAGCTTACATGGAACCAAACACGTGGCCTACTAAAAGCCCAGATTTGTACTCTGCAGACTCAATTGGGAAAATCTCCAGAGACGGCAGTATTATGTGATTGACCTTAGAGAAAAGATTGTTGGAGAAATGAGGTTTCTCACAGGCTTGATATCGAGGGCTATGGCTAGGTAGTTACTAAAAGTTTGAGTTGACAGTGACAAAACGAAATTTTTCGCAAAGATGCTTAAAAAACTTCGCTTTCATTATACAGGGCGTAAAACATTTCCTGGTTAGGTAGTACGTCAATGAAATTGACAAAGTTTGCTAATATGAACAAGCTTCAAGATATTGAGTGTTGATATTCAATTTTATTAACGTGTTAAGGATAGGATCTTGCAGAGTGAGAGGAAAATATGCGTTTATTTTCAGTTTATTATAAATATTTAAAAAAGTAAACATAAATATAGTATAATCTTTAAAACTGTTTTAGGTACTTGCTATTGTTCTAAGGAATACAACTATATTAATTTTTTATTGTAAATTTCTGTTGTATTTAAATATTGTAATTTGTCAATGAAAATAGTTTCTAATTTCATTATTAGAGCATAGCATTTAACTATGAAAATATTCATTTTGCAAGTTTTTGGAGATAAATACCTTCAACGACTGGGCTATTACATAGAACAGTGAACTCTATTCTAGAGTTCACTGGCATAGAAGGGAAAAGGGAAAAGACAATAAGTAAACAACTGCATTCATTTGCAGATGTTATGCTGTTAATTGTTAATATAACAGCCTCAAAAAATTATATGTCCTACAGAATACAAGTCTGAGTTTTTAAAAAATATATTTTTTTCACACAATAAAAATATTTATCAAACAAAAAAAAATTTAAAACTCCCTCCCCTTTAATTTTAAATCTAGGGAAATTTTAGTCAGATCTAGTAACTTTTTAAAGCGTTGTCTGATAACTTTTAAAATTTTAACCTGGCTACACTAGTAACAGTCCATAAGATTGGGATTTAGTGTATGGGCGAGATGCCAAGGTTTTAAAATAATTTTGGCAACAGCCCTCAACCACTATCATCCCTATTACCACTTCAACCCCATTGTTAAATGGGGTAAAAAATAAGATTGTGAATTAGTGTGTGTACAAGAACCAAAGGTCTACAATTTTTTTTTTTTTGGCACTGCCAACGTGCCATCGTTTTATGGGCTTTTGGGGTAGACGATTTCAAATATTATATTATTAAAGTTCTATGAACAATTTTTCCACATAGTCAAGTGTAAATTTAGTTTGATAAGTAATCTGTATGTGGGAGTGATTTCTTGGGTAGTGGATTTTTTATTACAAAGCCAAAACTACAACAGATATCGGATTGAAATTAGGTATGGGTGAGTTTCAGAGGTTGAAATATTTGATTAAGAGAGACTCATTGTAATATCTCGTAGACAGTGCCCCTGTCTTTGAAAAGTCGCCGTTCTTAAAAAAATCTTTCTGAATTTTATTACAGACAATCAATTTTTTATGCAATACGTCCTAAAAATGAGGTGTTTCTTTTACTTATGTTTGAGTTACGTTTACGACTCGTAAAAAAAACACCTAATTTTTGCAACTTAATAAGAAATAACTATTCTGGGCCTTTCAGACATATCCATATCTTAATTTTAGTCCGATATGTGCTGTACTTTTGACTTTTTAATCAAAAATGTATTAAAATAATTTAATTGAACACCCAGTAATACTCAGTGTCTTGAAAATTGTCCATACTAGGACAAGGTTTATAGTGGACGTTAGAGTCGGGATATTTCTGAAAAAAAAAAGCAAAATCGTGATAAAGTTATATAAAGTTATGAAGTTACTTTTTTCACCGGGGGGTGAAAAAAGTTTTTAGTAATGTGCACCCCCCTGAAACGGCCAAAAACCACCCCTTTTTGCTTATTTCTCATGACAGCTTGGCTGTCAGGTAGTAGACCGCAACCGCCCTTGGGGGTGGAATCTACCCTGTCAGGGGGTGTAAACTTATTTCTTTTTTTTTCTTGTCAAAGACGTTTACCCCCCGTTTTCGAGGATGCTGATCAAGAAAAAAATGGTTTTACACTGATTCGACTCTTCCTTCACCCTCAATCTATCAGAAACCACCCCCTTCCTAATAATAAGAATAATAATAGGTAGCGACTTGGCTGATATTAGGGACTCGTACTATCATTTTAGTCTTGTAAATTCTGTGAGAATTGTACGCCAGAGGATGAAGATGATGAACCAAGAATAGAAACAAACGAATCCAATGATAATAGTTATGATAATGCTGTAAACTTCCCAAATTTTATAAATGTATATTTCCGATCATGAATCGGAAACGCGAGATGAAGAAGGAGGAATGCGATGTTCATTTCGAGGAATATGAACCATGTAATTCTCTTTGTAAGCGCCCTAGGTTATATTAATGTCTTATAAAAAATATTATATTGTACTCAAAATCGTGTCCTGTATATATAATCTATTAAAAACAGAAATTTTTACCAATAGTATTATCTCTTATATCCCGGTTTAAGGAACATGAATTTCAAATCCTTGCAAGGATAGGTTCATTTTTGATGAGGATGTTAAATGGACAAATGGTGACTTTGAAACCACTCCCACTCAATATACAAATTAGAAAAAAAAATAAAGTTACCAATCAATCCTCTGAGGTTGTCACAATTTACTCTTACCAATGTCCTTGATCAGCATCCTCGAAAACGTGGGATAAACGTCTTTAGCAAGAAAAAAAAAAGAAACTATTTTACACCCCCTGACAGGGTAGATTCCACCTCTAAAGGCGGTTGTGGTCTACTACTTGACATCACATTTCACCATCTGTTATATTAACATAAAAAAAAGAATCCCTGCAAAAATAGTCGATTCCAAGGTGTCATATGAGAAATAAGCAAATGGGGGTGGTTTTTGGCCGCTAAAGGGGGTACGCATGGCTAAAAACTTTTTCACCCTGTTATTCGTGTTCAACACCCTCGAAACGGGGGGACGAATAGGTTTCATAACTTTAGCATGATTTTGCATACTCTTCCGACTCCTTACTTCCATTATTATCAAGGATTTATTTATAAACTTTTATGCACTGCCTACCCTATAAAAGTTGGAAAGTTTATTTCAAACACCCTGTATAGCAATAAGGAACTGTGTGATTAAATCGGATTTACTCAGTTTTCACAAATTATCCAATCGGCATAATATAAGCAACTGGCATGGATCAATGCTTCGAACACCCCCTCCTTTAGCAAGTTTAGTTTAGTTTGTGACCTAGTTACTTAATCACCCTCGTATATCATAATTACCAAAGCACAAAAAGACACATAGATGTTGAAAATGAATAGTTAATAGTTGAGCAATTACAATAATCGCCTACATCTGCGACTGCAGCATGAAATTACTAATAGCTGCGTAATAGCAATATCGAAGAGTTCAATGTAACCTGCCGATATTCTGTGCTGATAAAGATGTGAAAATCCTCGCCTGTTAAAGAGTAAAGTATGTGTTCATTTGCACTTAAAGACAATTACAATTAAGGCCATTGCCTTAATGGCAGGGCACTTTGCGTGTTAATATAATTCGTGGTTTCCAATACTACATCCATTAGCATGCGCATCACGAGTCCACAGATATAACTAGATTAACATCTATCTCCTTTGTAGATTCCCGTCGATGCAAACTCAAGGTATGTAAGTCGGTCTATATATTCCAACTTTAGATCGGTGCTCCGCAGTGACTTCTATACACGTAAGAGCAATTACAAGAATCCTCATGCCTGGTATTTCGCTAAGGCTGCTAAGATTGTTCCATTAAAGCTACGTTGTTGTAAGTAGTGCACAAACCACAAGGCATTCCCCGAGTCAAACTAAGCAGGATGCAATTTCGAGAAACCAAATCGGCTAGTGTACGTCAAGCATCCGTCTTGGGTATGTGTTTTGTGCCATCTTGTCTGTTAAACGTTACATAACTACGTAATTGTGAATTCTAATTTGCTCCACATGTTAGGTTAAAATCCATGAGAAATTTCCAGGAACAGTAACAGAGTGTGCGAGGTATATGACATGTAGGGTAAATTAAAAATACGAGGGGAACATAATTTTCTACCGAATAATTAAATAAATAAACGAAAACTTTCATCAGCCGATATTAGTACATTTCTTGAAACTACATGTTAGATTGCCTTAAAATAAGCAATGCAGTATAAAGGATTTCATTTGAATCAATCGAGGATCTAACTGATTTTCTATATTTTATATTTGATTAACACACTTAAAAAATATAAAAAAGGAGGTTCTCAATGTGTGTATTTCATATTTGTTCATTCATTACTCCGATCAAAGAACTTATTCTAGAAACATCTATCTCTTCGGTACATATATTGTTTTCTTCTAACGTAGTCACATTATATGCCCATTAAAAGGGTAGATAAGTATAACATCCTATAAGCAACAGTGGTGGGTATGTGTAGAAAGGTAAATATTTTCATCAAAATTAATTATTGTAATTCCTGCATCACTTGCTCTTTATATAATTATGTGATGTAGACATTCAATATTACAGTCATAAAAAGGACATTTCTCTATTCTTTATGAAAGTTTACATATAATAAGAGGATAAATTAGTCCAGTCAACGAATGGCCCAAAGGGTGGTGTAGAGTGCGTGAGCAGGCAGGGACCTTTTAGAAAATTGTTCAGGGTGCTTAGGGAGTGAACATACTGAAAGTCCTGATATCTAGGAGGTGAGCCGGAGGGGGTGGCACAAAGAAAATCCCACTTTTGGTTTTTCGTTTATAACTCTAAAACGGTGCGTCGTAGGGAAAAATTTATACCAAATGAAAGCTCATGAAATTCTCTACAACTTTCGTTTTATATACCTTTTTCGAATTCGCAACTGTTTTCGAGCTACACACTCCGGCAAAGTAAAAATTTTCGAAAAACAGATTTTTACATCACATTTTTCATCAAACGAAAAGCAAGTTGGGCTTCTCAAAATTGTACTTAAAATCAGAAATCATCAAGGAAGTGGCAGTGATCTTTTACAACCCCTCCTTCACTCAAGGCGAGGTTGAAGAGGCTGGGAAGATTTGCCTCCTCAAATGGTATGGGGCACCAGCAAGACAGACCTCCCTCAACCAGTACCGCTTCCAGTCGTTCATGAGGTCAGTGGCAAATATTAAGCCTGACATCAGCTCCCTCCTACCAACTGAGAGCGCAGCTAAACAGCATTCCCGGCGCACCTACCACCAAGTACAGCAGTGGCTCGGGAATGAGTTGCCCCCTCAAGAGTGGGGGTGGAAACATGTAGGAGACACCCTGATGCCAATTACAACAGAAGATCCACCAACACCGGAGGTTCTACTGAAAACGATATTCTGTCGCTGCGCCAAGGATTGTGGTAGTGGTAAATGTGGATGCCGGAAAGCAATGCTGAATTGTTCTGCGGCGTGCCTCCACTGCCAAGGGAAATGCCTCAACGGCGTGCCTGTTTACGACGAGGACGACGATGAAGACGACGTAGAGCCCCTTCAGCAAGAACCACCCACCATGAGGATGAGGATGCCATGGACGGGGAACCCTTGCCAGGAGCCTTACGGCTAAAGAGGATGAAAATGTGAATCCAGAGAATGTTGAGAATTTAACATTGAGAAGTTATTGAATAAAATTACTTACCTTATATGTGACTTTTTTTTATCATCTTCAAAATACAATTTTATATTTTTCAGGTAGAAATCTGTTTTTTGAAAATTTCCACTTTTCCGGAGCGTGTAGCTCGAAAACGGTTGCGAATTCGAAAAAAAATATATAAAACGAAAGTTGTAGAGAATTTCATGAGCTTTCATTTGTATTGGTATAAGAAAAATTTTCCCTGCGACGCACCGTTTTCGAGATATAAGCGAAAAAACAAAAAGTGGGACTTTCTTTGTGCCCCCCCTCCAGTTCACCTCCTAGACGTCAGGACTTTCAGTATGTTCACTCCCTAAGCACACTGAACAACTTCCTAAAGGAATCGCTTAGGTCCCTGCTCACGCACTCTACACCTCCTCTATTGACTGAACTAAATGTTATACATATTTACATGGCTAAATCGTTAATATTTTTTATTTGAATGTTGGTCATTATAATTTATTGTGTTTCTGAACTACTGAATGTCATATTTAATAAACACACCACAAACTAGACAAGCCTGTGGTAGTGGGGGTGGATGAAGTAAAAAAAAAAAATGAGGCCTTTGGTTCTTGTACACACACTAAATCACAATTTTACTATTTTGTCGACTGTTATTTGCGTGATTTACTTATTTACCTCCATTTACTCCAATTTACCCCCTAACTCTTCAACGGAATAAGATCGAGATATAATCTAGATCCAATTCTCGTTAAAATACATGCGTGATGCTTGTATCAAATTTCAAGTCAATATCTCAAACGGTTCCAGAGTAATCGTGCGCACAAAAAAGTTACAGATAGAACCATGTATTTTAACGAGATATGGAACTAGATTATATTTTGATCTTATTCCGTTAAAGGGTTGGGGAGTAAATTGGGGTAAATGGTAGTAGATAGGTAAATCAAGCAAGTAAGAGTTCATATAATTGGTATTTAGTATATATAAGAGTAGCTAAGGTCTCAAAAAATGTTTTGGCATCAGCCAGTTAGTTATAAAAATAAAAACATTCAAAATTGAGATGACATTTCAAAAAGTTGTCCGAAGGATTAGGAAATATAATTTTAATCAAATTTATTTCGGAAATCTTTGGTAAATAAAATCAAATAAATTTGTAATTCTTATTTTTTTATTCTAAATTTACGTAAACGTTATTTGCTAAAATTTTACGACACTTGGTGTCTAAAAATTGGCTTTAACATGTTTTGCAATACAAAGTAACCGCACAGCAGACTCTTAAGAAAATACTAATAAGAATTCAGAAGCAGTCCAGCGCTAAGTAATTCAAGTACATAAAGTGTAATGAGAATTTTTCAATTGAGGAGTCGGTCTGGATAAATGCCAGATAGAACAAAGAGGGCTCTAATGGTGCTTATGGTGGGTGATTTACTAAATCTGTAATAGAGTAACAACTTTATCCAGTACTTACAGTAAATAACTGCAATTTACTTCGTCTTAGCGGCATTACACAAGAAAACAGCTGTGTCGGCGCTATTCATAAGAATTCTTATAAAAATGCCTCAAACCGCATCGTAAGAGAATTGACGACGAGCCAAGAAGGTGAGTCTAGTACCCATTTATTATAACTTGTCATAAATTATAGCTAATAATGGACTGAAAAACTCGCCATCCTCGGAAACAAAAAATAGAAGAAAAAGGACATCAAACCTAATCTAAGACGCGTTTCGTATTCATTCGATAAAGGCAATTATTCATATATTTTATAATCAACGTAGAAAAAAATCGATAGAGTGACCCGAAAAATCGCCCATTTTCTCGCCCTCGAATTCTGTTTCAAAATATGTGCTAAATTATTGTTAATGATGAGAAACATCATGAATAAAAAATTTTAAGATGGCATATCTTTGTTTTTGAGATATGAGGGATTAAAGTTGTGATAAGAGTGATGCATATCAAAAAATACAAAGTCATACAAAAATAATAACCCATTGGGTGTTAATGGCTTAAGCTATTAAAGTGAGCAAACAAAAAAAAATAGGTCTAATTGAGAACCTCCTCTTTTTATGATGTCGGTTGAAAATTTAAGTATGTATAAAATGTATTCCAAAATATCAAACCTTCTGAAGTTCTTTTCATTTTATTCCTCGGTTTTACTTACATTTCACACCGACAACAAAATGAAACAGAGGGTTTCCAATTAATTTTAACCTACTTCCAGCAGTCTTTATACTGACATTTCTATCGAATTCTATATACGTATGCCCTAAACATAATTTACTCCGTTTCAGAACTATTTCGTTCCCAAAATTATACTGAAAATGTAGAGTCATTAGATGAACGGATCGCTGAGGATGTTCGTACAATTTGTATGCACTCAGAGAACTCACTCTTCCTTGTGATTATTATTCACAAACGTCAAATGTGCAAATCTGGTATATAACAATGAAGGCGGAAGTGTTCGGTCGATCACTTCGACTGCTAAATAGGGCGATAAAATTATCAACACGTAGACTAATAAACATGTAACGTGAGTTCAGATCAAAAGTAAACATGATTACCTAATGTAAACTGGAAAGGATTTATTCTCTGTTCAGATCTACAATTCCTGTTTAAAGAGATTTACAATAATTACATAGCCTGAAACAATATTCCCTTTGTTAATGTTTGATGTTAGAATCGCCCCAAATCATTTCGTATAAACACCTCTTCTATGATGAGTAGTAACTATTATGGGTTTGAGGATGGAATCATATAAAATAATGTGGTGGTTTTATGGTTATTATTTACTGTGAAACAAATGGCATTTGATACAATTATGTTTATTATACAGTGTGATCTGTAAGCAAGAGTTCATAGAGCAACAGAGATTAAAATATTGCGATCTAGCTAAACTTACCCTAGTAATAATAGTAATAATAATAACCTTTATTTCCCAATCACAAGTACAGTTAAAGGGTCTACAGACGATCCAACCATCCAACCAACCAACCTTCTCGGTACACTTTGAAAATCGCCATGACAACTCGTAAAAGTGAGCTGGTCTGCTGGAATTCCAGCGTCTTCAAGGTGTACCGATAATGTTGGCTCCAGCAGACCAGCTCACTTTTACTAGTTCGCATGGCAATCTTCAAAGTGTACCGAGAAGGAATAAAACACATGTAAAATTGTATAAGGATAACACGTACATAATAACAAACTCCAAAAGTATATAAACACGCAATAAATAAAAAATAAACACATAAATATATAATAAATAGTCAGTCTGAGTGAAATTCATTAACACCATACAAGCACTTTGTAATTAGTAAATTTTGAATCCTCTTTTTAAAAGTAAATAGGCTTTTACAATTTTTCAAATCAATGGGTAAATGATTATAAATTTTACATCTGTTGTAAAACACACTTTTTTGATATATTGCTTGTTGTATGCTGATGAGGAATTGGCTGATCTTTAAATCTTGTTTGATAATTGTGGTGTGTTTGGTTTGTAAAAACAGTTGATTTGTTTTTAAAAACATAACAACATATTTTATAAATTTATATATACTAGGCAGAGTTAGTATTTTTTAGGCTTTAAAGCATTCTCGGGGATGTAAACTTTCCATAATCCTAATGAAACGCTTTTGTAGAATAAATGCCCGACGAACACAGGTAGTACTCAATCCCCACAGTATAATTCCATACCGTAGATAAGAATGTATGTTAGAGTAATAAAATGTCAATAAAGAACCTTTACCGCAGTGATTTTTTAAGTTGTGCATACCTTAACAACCTTTACCGAGCTTCACACACAAACTATCTATGTGAGCAGCCCACGTCAAATTTTGGTCGAACATGACACCCAAGATTTTAGCCGAATCTGTTACTAAAAATTCGTCGTTAGCGTTTTGCTCGATGTTGTACCTAAATAATACAGTTGTTTTTTCTTTATTAAGTGTAAGCCACTTTTTCTCTGACCAAATTATAACGTCTCTTTATAGATCTTTCGATATATATTTTACTGCGCCAGGACTTTTTTGAACAACTAAAAAGTTAGTATCATCAGCGTAACAAGTAATACAAACTTTGTAATTGCTTCGAATGTATAACACAAGATCGTTGGCAAAGAAAAGATAAATATATGGCCTCAGTATGGAGCCTTGTGGTACACCGGCATTTATTAGATATTTATTGCTCGTTGTTCCATTCACATAGACTACTTGTGCACGGTTTTTAATATAGCAGGATAAAAAATCCAAAGCAGGTCCCCTGATACCATATCTAAACAACTTGGCAATAAAAAGAGGTACAGGGTGTTAAATCGAATATTATATTTTTAACTTCCTCATATATCTTTTCAAAATTTTCAAATATTGGTATGAAAATTGGTGAATAGGGGTTTTTAAGATGAGAAATTCAAATCTGCTCCCCTTTTTGGTGTAGATCCTAAAAGGCACCGCATAAGCAATGTTTATAATATAAATGTACCTACGCTCAAATTTTTTACCCGTAATGTTATCGATTTTTTTAATTAACACATCCTAAACGTACCTCATGAAAGTTTCGAAGGTATAGATCGAGCAAGCGGATGTGCGTTTGAAACGCTCCTACGTAAAACGCGAGAAAATATCGGGTAAAATTCCGTAAAATTTGATAAATCTTAACTGAATTGTAGGTCAAAAGAATTCCGCGCAAATCAGCATCTCATAACAAAAGAACAAAGTTGAAATAGAATTAATATCTGAAAAGCTAACCGTAAAATAGGATCGACCAATGCAATTCAATCCTCTACACTCAAGTGGGTTCAACATGTGGCAGATAACAATATTCATATACAAGAAAGTCCTTATATTTTTAACTAGTATTAATTATCTCACGTTTTATGCGAAGATAAGAAAAAGGGTCAAGAACATTAAAGCAAAAAGGATAGCAGAAGTCAATACAGACCACAAAATCCTATACGGAAAATTGGAAATAAAAGAAGAGAAAAAGGCGTAAAGGAAACAACAAAACACCACACAATAACTGGAATAGCCCTCTACTATAGCACGAAGACTTCCAGAATAATGCTAAGAAATAGAAAAACAACTGACAGGAGAAGAATTAGACTGGATTAGAGATTGCATTACCGGTTAACCGGTTAACCGGTTATTAGGACAAAAAACACATGACGATAATTACCGGTTATTTTAATTTTTTACCGGTTATTTCGGTAAATTCTGAACTTACGATATGTCACGTATTCAACGTTTCTATTTATGTCACTGACTAGTATTCACTAAATATAGAGTGATTGTCCCAACACCGAGCACTTTTAACAATAAAACAATAAATAAATAATATTATAAAAAGTAAACTCCAAACACCAAGCCCTAAGAAATACAAGAGAGACATTGACAATATCTTACGACAGAAAATTGAATATTTCACTTCCGCAAATATCCTTGGAATACATTTAGAATTAAGTTATTACCAATTCTTATAACTACTTATTCTTATAATTGACCCACCAATATCGATTGAAGAAGGGCATCTTCAGCTGGGGTATTCTATGCACAAATATTAGACGACTAACAGATTAGCTTTGAAAAACTAACCCTTTTAACAGGCTATTTTTAAAAAAATATTGTATTTTTAGATTAGGTATTCAGTAAATGCCATATTTGAGTTTATGTTTATAATTTTTGTTATTTAAGTGGATATTTTTGTTATTTACAGAATAATTATTTATTTAAATTTGTTTCATTTATATTTTTTCCTTTTGATAAATTAACTCCTATATAAAAAAAGTCTGTTTGACAGTCACATTTTTATCCCTTTGACAGCGATAAAAAAAGGTGCATCGTTTTTAATCACCGATAAAAATGCCTGTTCCTCAAAAGCAGAGTACATGTAGTAGTCGCACGTCACTTTGAAATCTGTACTGTCAGCTATAATTTTTAAGTATTGTGGAAACTATACTGTACAATATGAGTCGTTTTGGGAAAATTATAATTATTTTTAATAAATTATTGTTGTTGTTCGTTCACATATTCTGTCGTTAATTTATCTTGCCAAAAAACACTCGAGCTTTTCTTTTATGGATAAAGGATCCCGCACACCATTTAGGGGGATTTTTGCCTCCAATCAAATTTAATCTAACCCACGTAAAAATGTTTTTTTGAACCCCCTGAACAAATGTTCAAATGCAGCCAGGTCGGAAAAAGCCCTAAAGATCGTTCCAAATACGTTTTAAAATTGAAAAAATTAAATTAAAGTTGGCTTTGATTTTATGGAAATTCAGAACTGCACAATTAATTCTTAAATAACACCATATTTCTTACTCATGTTAATAACGTGGGTGGGTCTTCAAAGGCTTCGCTGCAGTTTTTTCAATTCAAGAATAAAGTTGTGACTTTTTTTTAAATAAAAAGTTCTGTAACTCAAAATCTTATGATGAATTATTGTTCTCCGAGCTTCCTAGGATTAGAATTGTTCTTTTTTTATCTGAACTTTCAGAGTGTATCATGTTTTTTATTTTAAATGCCCATTAAATGGGCAATTTAATCAGGTCCATTGATTTTTATTTGAACTATGATTATGGAATTTTCTGTGGTAATCTTACTTAAACAATTTCGATCAGTAATTCGTGTCCACGTAGGTACTCAAAAAATGACGATATTTTTTTAAAAATAACACACTCTTTCTTGGATAGTAGGAAATTCAGTGAATCAAAACAATGTCATTATTGACAAGTGAAAAAGAAATAAAAAAGTGTGAAACAAAACTTAATATTTCGTTGTTTTACTATTGATTTCTATGGAAACAGCAATAGAATTAGTCATTAAGACAACTTTGGTGATTTTGGATTTGGAACGATCCTTAGAGCTCCATATCTCGAAATGAAGACCTTTTCGGACCTGGCTGTATTTGAACATTTGTTCAGGGGGTTCAAAAGAACATTTTTACGTGGGTTAGATTAAATTTGACTTCAGGCAGAAATCCCCCTATATGGTGTGCGGGGTCCTTTCTTTTTAACTCAAAATTTTGCCAATCAGTAATTTTGCTCGAAAAACTGACATTTGACAAAATCACTCGACCTCCGGTCTCGCGATTTTTTCATGTCAGTTTTTCTTATAAAATCACTGATTTGGCAAAATTATTTCGTTACAAAGAGAAATTTATCCGACAAAAAAAATCTCTTGTGATCTTACTGTTGATAAAAATCCTTTTGTTTGTTCATTATATTAAATATACGTATATAAAAAAATGTTTTTTGTCAAATTTAGATAATTTTGTACATGGAAAAAGACAATTGCCATTTTCGCCACCCTAATCATTCATTCTAAAAATTACCGGTAAATACCGGTTAACCGGTTATTTATATTTTTATTTACCGATTTACCGGTTATTAAAACTTCCGTAATAGTAATGTTAACTTTATTTAAATAATTTGTTATTGTTAGTTTTTTTTTGCTAAAGTACATACATTCTGATGACATATGATTTTATTTCTTGTCTAATTTCTGTGGTGTGGTATTTTTTAGGTTTCAATACAGTTAATTTTTTCAATTATTTTATTTTACCCTTTTAAATACAGTAATCATATTGCTGAAAATTCAAAAATTGCTGTAAACCTTATAACTAAAAAAACAAACCATCAAGAATATTCAGTAGGTGACTCTTAAAATGTTTTAAAAAATAACGGACCGAAAAGATAAGGTCAGGAGGGGTAAAAATGGGACAGACAGGTAGCGGGGTAAATAAAAGACAAGGTGATATCCAAACCAGATTGAAATAAATTAAACTTCATTTTTTATTCAAGTTTGTTTTGTACATTCAGAACTGTTTTATGTTATCCAATCAAGTCCTATGCTTACTGTTAATGCAGGAAAAATATTATTCACATTCATAATTCACATTTAAAAAATTTTTGAACGCACCTTAGTACTTTTTTGGGGATTTTATAGTTTCTCTATTTGCATTGTCCGTATTTGGCAGACATTAATTAGAAGTGCATAGTTCACATTTTGTAATCAAGTTTATTAATCTGCTAGTTTTAAATCATCAAAAATCTGATTTTAACGAAAAAATTAAAAGCGGGGTAAAAAAGACACTAAAGAGACCAAATGGGCAGACTGAAGCAGGCACATTTCAGCTTCCTAATTTAGGAGAAGCTAGCCCTTCTGCAAGCCCCTTCTTGTTTAGTAAAAAATCTGAATAAATTACATATAATACAAAAAAAACTCTGTCTTATTATTGCACTTCCATTTGTACGACGTCAATAAGAATGGGAATAAATCACGTGTCTTTCATTTGCCCTCCATTGTCCCTTTTTTACCCCACTTGGCGGGTAAAAATGAGACAATTTTTATTTTTGTTTATCAATTAACGGTACTTTTTAGTAAAAAAATACATAGAAATATAGTTTTGCCTGTCATTTTTACATATGATACCAATCTTCCATTAAATATGACTCGATTCTAAGCAACCTAAAGATTGAAAGATATCATTTTGTCTCATTTTTACCCCGCCTGACCCTGATGTTATTTATATAAGAGAGGGGCGGCACAATGAAACTGTGCCCGGGGCGGCAAAATACCTGGAGCCAGCCCTGTTTTCTTCTATTCTCGCGACAAGCTTTTAAGACAATTAATTTTATTTTTTTAAATTTTTTCCGTTTCAGTACACCTAAATAATAATAAAATCTTGTTTTTAAAAACTTTTTTTTGCATTGAACTTTATTTTTAAATTTTTAGTTACGTCTTAATTATTTTATTCTCATATTTAATGCACATGTCCGTATCCGTACTGCCTTCGCCATTTCTTAGAATATCTTAGAATACAACGTCTGAGTGAATACACTATGCGAACAAAAAAAAATGAAAACTATAATATTGAAATAAAAAAAAAACACACTTTTTGGTACCATGTTATTGTATTGCCACCAGAACTACACGTGTATGTAAAATTTCAGCTCAATTGGACGTCGCTAAGTGGTTCAAAATTTACCTGCAAGATCTGACCAAAACACGAGATTTGGAATAAACATCCCAACATACACACATACATACATACATACATACATACATACAGACAAAGCAAGTTAAATAAAAGTTTGTAACAATGATAGTGTTCTTATTTTAATAAAATATACATTTCATCGGAATAATATATGCTGATAACTCACACAATTTGCTCCACAACACAGTAATTGTGTTTCCATGTAAATTAAAATGAGTATCGCTATGTACTGCCTGGAGGCAAATTTGTTTACCTGGTTTAATAATTGTCAAACCCTGCCAAATTAGAATATTATGCATTGCTATTGTCTGATAACGAACGACCATCACTGTAATGAAGTAATGACGTATGAACGTTCAAATCATATGCGGTTTATAAGTATTTAACTTCTCTCAATATGTGAATAGAATTTATTCCCTCGAATGTACTATAATCCATTAATTTATTTATCTTGTTAACACATTGAATTTAGAACTATTATCCTAGTGCGCTCGACGTGCATGTATTATTTCATATGCTCATTAAATATCAATATTGTAGCAAAGCAAACTCTATTATTGCCGGAGGTTTGACTGTAAGTTGTGAATCTATTTATCATTTATAAGACGTTATGCTATGGTGGTCATTCAATTTCCCTTTAGTACATTCAGAGACGTCCAATAACAGCGGAATTAGATAAAACATCGCTAACAAAACACACAATCCCTTGTATATAGATCAGTAAATCACTCCCTGGTGAGTGAAATAACAGACAATGCGGGTAGAGACCGCGAGATTATCATAATCTGTCATAATCCTGAGTCCATTGTTGAGTTTTTTTCCCAACAAAACCGCAACAAACAGGCATTTCGCACCGATGCACGTGAGTCGCTACAATATTTGGGCAGTTGCAGATTGTCAGTTACATCAACATCAGTGCACCCTCGTCTGACGAGATATTTCCATTTCCAACCTGATGATTGACACTTTCATGCACTTCGATTATCTGTTGTTCGTTTGTGGAAACCCAACTTATTTCCACAAAACGAATCATTTCATGTTTATTTGAGCTTGTACCAGGTATTTCCCCGATAAATTTCCAGTTAATTTGCATAACATACTTATAGCAGTTTAATTAATTTCAATCATAGAAGCTTAATTCGTGGGATGTTAATTTACAAGTTGAAACAAGAACCCCGAGGAATTAATTCTACGCATAAAACACTAATCGTTCCGTTCAATTATCTTCTATTTTTGGATACAATTTCGTTTTGGTAAATGATAGGTTATACGTTATTGATCTTTCGCTGTAACGTTATTTCAAATACATTAACCAAAATACCAGACAGGAACACGATAGCTTTAAAGCATACCGTAAACTCTCTTTGATTAGGATATCCTTTATACGCCCTATTTTAACTGGGCATAAAAACCGCATTGAGTCGCTGCCGATTACAAGTACTTAATCGTTTAATATTTTTCTGCGATATATCATACTATACTGAATCCGTAAAGGAAAGATAGTAATAAATGCACGCGATTAGCGCATGCACGGATCCTGCTGGCGTCTGAATTCGGAGGGGATATAATTCAAAATAAAGGCTTATCAAATCAACGACGCTCTGTTATATATGTCGCTTGACACCCTTTACACTATCTTCCTCTCATGGATTTAGTATAGTTAAATTTTTTCGGTGCTGCCTGGGTAAATTAAGTTACACTAAACACCATTAACAAAAAAAGTAATTTTCGATTTTGTTTTAAATTTGTTATTATCAAAATTTAAAATCTTTAATGAAGTAGTAAAAATGAAAAGTATACACGTGTACTTATTTATCTCACAATACTGGCGTTAAGACTTTGTTTAATATTTAAATAAAAATGATTGTAAAAAAACCTTTTAAAAATAAGCTTTATTATTATTTAGGTGTGTTTAAACGAAAAAAGTAAAAAAAATAATAATTGTCTTAAAAGCATGTCGTATGTTTTCACCCGACAAGCTTTTAAGACAATTAATTTTATTTATTTTAATTTTTTCCATAATAATAAAAGCTTGTTTTTAAAAAGTTTTATATATAATAATATAATATAATAAACACACCACAGATAGTAGACAACCCCCAAATCTATAGCCAAGGCTGTGCGGAAGGGGGTTACACATTTGAAAAAACGCAGACATACATCCACACCCACCGGTGTTGTCAATACCGGGGCTGGAGGTCGAACCCAGAGCGTGGTAGGCAGTCGATCAGCATATTCGCCACTCAATACGCCTTAACCGATTGAGCTACCGCCTGTTTTAAATATTAAATTATATGGCTTTTGCTGACGCCGGATAACTGTCGATCTCTTCAGATCTACTAACTGGAGTAACTGTAAACATTCAAAACGACACATATTATTTTCCTTTACTATATGCAGAAACTAAATAGGAGACTACTAAAAAAAGTAGAAAAAATCGGCAGCTACAGAAAGCGGCTGGAACCTCCCCACCCGGTGGATCTTTGAAGCCGAAAAATAGCACTAAAAAATATAAGCTGATAAATATTGTTTTTATCTTCTGACCTCGACCGATTTTTCACTAAATCGGTCGGGGAAGGTTGTTGTTTGGTTACTTGTCACTAATGTCAGATGTCAAACGGACTGCCAAAAGGTTTCACGAGAAGATTTTTTGACAGCTGTCAAACTGACAGCTGTAAAAAATTCTGGTTCTAAACTTTGCTGGGGATTTTATTTTGTAGAAGATTTTTAGGTTGGTATTGCACTTGGTTTAGTTTTTAGGTTATGTTAATGTTTTTTTTAATGTCACTTTTAATAGTTTTGCAAAAAACTTGCTTTGAGCCCAGTTATTTTTTTTTTCACGGAAACCAAATCGAAAGGGTGCAAGTGTGATATACCGCTGAAATCGAAATTTTTACTGCTTTTCAATGGTTCGATTACAGATTGTAAGTAATCATAAAATAAACAACTTGTTGTCCCAAAACGGCACTAAACGTAATTCATTCTCAACTAAAACCTTTCCAGAGCTTCTGGAGCATTAAAGAAACCCTCATGCAAAATTTAATCCAAATCCGTTTATTAGTTGGCCGCTATCGTATTAACATACATACATACACAAGCACACACAGAAATTTTTCAAAAACCACTTTTTTGGGTTCCTTGGACCTAAACGTAAAGATCTGATATTATCTCAGTGTTCGATTTTGGACCAATTTCAGTAACCTCCCATAAATTTATTGTGGGGAGGTTAAAAAAAATTGAAAAATGCTGTCTGTTTAATTGAACCTTATTGCCTAATGTCGACATTGAGATCGTTGTAAAAATAAACAAATAACAATATCAAACATTTTGTAGGCATATTACTGAACATGTTTGGAATTTAAAGGCAACATTTCTGGATAATTATTTCCTGAAATTCTTTTAGAGAGTCAAGTCAAGGGCGGATCCAGAAAGGTTACGGGGGGGGGGGGGGGTGCACTAACATCTACAAAAAAATTTTCGCCTCGGAATCTAAAAAATTTGTATCGCCTCATGGAAGGGGGGGGGGGCAATTGCCCCTACTGCCCCCCCCCTGGATCCGCCCTTGAGTCAAGTCGAGTCAAATAAATTTCAAATGTCTCAAGTAACCCTGGAAGCTTTTATTACAAACGTCTTGATGATGTACCTCTACGTCGTTTTGAATACAGAACAACTGTATGAGGGTCAAATATTTTCCAAAATCGCTACTAAGTTTGTATGCAATCTCATGTTTTGAAATTGTTAAGTTTTAGACCGACGTTAGACAGCAAAAATAAATAAATTAAAAAAAAAACTTCCTAAAAATAATGGTTTTATTTTAAAACCAAATTACACCAAAAAGTAGAAAATAATTTTTAACTTTGTAGAAAAACATTGGGCGCTCTGATTAGACAAAGCGATATTTTATGAGCGACCAATGGTTTTCTATTTACAAAGTTGAAAATTATTTTCTACTTTTTAGTGCAATATGGTTTTAAAATAAAACCATTGTTTTTAAAACGTTGTTGTTTGTATTCCGTCAGCTTTGTCAAGGTATCAAGACAGTTTTTTTTATCATTTTGGAATGTATTTCTACTGAATCCAGTTTTTTTTAATGTTGTTTTTTAGTTGCAGATAATTTCTTCTAATTGTGTATAACATTCGCAAAATATTGTTCCGACAGTTTTTCTTTTGACATTCTGAGCATTATCTTTGGCATATACTGTGATCCAACAAGTAACTCTACCACAACATGATGA
This sequence comes from Rutpela maculata, assembly GCA_936432065.2. NCBI lineage: Eukaryota > Metazoa > Arthropoda > Insecta > Coleoptera > Cerambycidae > Rutpela > Rutpela maculata. Next base: position 42,650,284 of record OW386291.2, on the reverse strand, counting down.
CATTAATCGCAATAATGAAAGGCATTTACAAAATTTGCATTACTCCTCACCAGGAACCGATGGGGTTCACCCCAAACTTTTGTCAAAATGTGCCGAAACACTGTGCAAGCCCCTTTCTAAAATAATGCAGAAATCGATGAATCAAGGCATCTTACATAAGTATTGGAAAATTGCCAGTCTCACTCCAATTTTTAAAAAAGGCGATAAACTTTCCAGTCACAACTACCGCTCCATTAGTTTAATTTCTGTACCTTGTAAAGTTATGGAGAAAACCATTTGTGAAGAGCTTATTACCTTTTTAATAGAAAACTCCGTAATACCGCACCATCAGCACAGGTTTTTACCAGGACGTTCTGTCACCTCCAATTTACTCTAAGCCTGCAACGAGTGGACTAAACAATTAGATAGTGGTCAGTTCACTGACATTTTATACTTAGATTTTTCCCGTGCGTTTGACAAAGTGTGTATTCCTTTATTCCTATATAAACTAGAACACGTCGGAATACGCGGTAAACTGTTAAAATTGATCGAGTGCTTTCTGTCCAATAGACAATTTAGTGTAAAAGTGGGAGATACTTCATCCGCGGTACGTGATGTTCTGAGTGGAGTCCCCCAGGGATCTGTACTTGGCCCTGTACTGTTTTTAATTTACGTGTCCGACCTCACCCTGAGCTGCACCTCGAGCGTTCTGTCTTATGCAGATGACTTAAAAATATTTCAGTCACCATCCACTGACCTACAATCCGATTTCGAGCAGATAGGGAGCTGGTGCTCCAACTGGCTAATTCCGCTAAATCAAAGAAAATGCTTGGTATTACACATAGGAAAAAACAACCCAAAAATACGGTATAAAATTGACAATCACAACGTAACACCAGTATCACAGCAAACTGACCTGGGTGTCACCATCACAGACAAATTATCATGGAGCGCACATGTTACGAAAGTCGTCAGCAAAGTCAACTAAATTTTGTACATAATTAGAAAGTCCTTCCAGGATCTGAGTGTTAACTCATTCCTAAAAATTTACAATGCCTATATTCGTCCTCACCTTGAGATTGCAGTCATCATATGGTCGCCCCTGCTTAAGCAGGATATAAATAGGCTGGAAGACGTGCAAAAAAGAGCTGCCTCGAGGTTTTACAAATCTGCCATATGAAGAACGGCTTCGCCTATTCAACCTCACGTCATTGGAAGCTCGTCGGCAGTTGATTGCCACCTACAGAATCCTGCACGGGGAGTTTTTTTGCCACCAGGACTTATTTGACCTTAACACCGACATTCGTCTGAGAACACATAGTCTAAAACTACGCAAAGAAAACTTCCAAACTGCTATAAGAAAGCACTTCCTGTCCGAGTTTTCAATCAATGGAACTCACTTCCTGAAAATGTAATCGCACCATCGCTGAATTTCTTCAAGGGACGCCTCGACCAATCTTACAGGAACATTCATATTTATGTTCATAATGTTGTTTCCCTCAGTGATTATGTATTGCTAATACGTTATGTCAGAATATTTTTAGGAGTTTATCAATATTTTTTCATTTTTTTTCATAATATTTATAGACACTTAATGTAATGTAATTTTCTTTTTCTCCCAGAGTAGCACAAACCTTTCGCTTCTACTCTTATCAATTTAATAATAATAATAATAATAAATAAATAATAATCTTTGAAGTGTTTATCACATAGGGCAGATTTCTCCACCTCCGATATCTACTGTTTCTATGTTTACCATGTCATTTCTGGTGGAGAATTCGGTGTCATTATTTAATGGTATCAGAAACTGTTCACGTGTTCATCTTTTTAGAACAACGGATTTCTGTTTCTATTGTTTCTGTATTCAAAACAGATGAGTGTCAACTATTAAAGTTTAAAGGTAATGGTGTTTTGGTAGTTCTAGCTGGTGCAGTGAGAGGTAAACAACTAAAAATTTAATACCTATACTAGAAGTAGGTTTTGAGAAGTGTGCTTCAGCCAATTTTCTGTGGGTTGGCATGGGGTTCATTAACAGTTATAATTAATTGAATAAAAGTTTGCACGCAAAAAATATAAAAAAAGCATTTGCACGGCAGCAGATTAACTTTAATCCTGGAAAATAACAATACTTTCCATGATATCTAGGGCGGTAAACAATTTGAAACACAAAACTATAGTCCAATTCCGTTAATTACTATAACCTTTCAAAATTTTTTGAAAAAGCCTTAAAGACAAGAATTATGAAATATGTAAATAAATTTAATATATTATGCCAAAGACAATTCGGTTTCCGCGAAAAAACATCTACTGAGGATGCAATTAACTACTTAATCGAAAAAAAATATAGTTCAATAGACAATAAAAAACCTTCCCTTGGCATTTTCATAGACCTAGCAAAGGCCTTTGGTATTATAAGTCACGGTCAAATATTACAAAAACTTTGGGATCTAGGATTTGGGGGTCAAATATACAGAATTTTAAAAAGTTATCTAACTAACCGAACACAAAGTGTGAGGTTGGGCGATACCAACAGTGGGACTAGGACCGTCACCTATGGATTGCCGCAAGGAACAGTCTTAGCTCCACTGCTATTTATAATATACTTAAACGATCTACTAACATTACCCATCGACGGTACAATCATCTCATCTGCAGATGATACTGTTATCTTTGTAGAAGGAGAAACGTGGAAAGAAGTCTACCAGAAATCATCAAAACTACTCGAAACGATAAAAAAAAATGGTTCGATCAACATTTACTCACTATGAACGCCGTTAAAACTAAATATTTACCATTCTGCTCATATAAAAATTTACTACCTGCTTACAAAAAAATAAAAATACATAACACAGACATAGAAATTGACCAGGCTGCTTGCATAAAATACCTAGGAATTATCCTTGATTCACACAAGAATAATTAAAATTATGTTAAAAAAAGACTTCAGATATCCAAGTTGATGTTTATTTAAAAAATACAAAATTCTCAATATACGGCAAATCTACTGCAGACAAGTATTAAATTACGAAATCAAAAACAAAAATTACCTCAAAAAAAATCACCTATAAAATACAAGAACAAGAACTAATGTCATCATACCCAGATCTAAAAAAGCAATATTTACAAAAAGTTCAACATAATTAGGTCCAAGACTTTATAACCTAATACCTAAGAAATAGCAATAATAAAAAACAAAGAGAAAACATCAAAAACTGGCTGTTCAGCTTACCAGAAAATTTTATAGAAAATTTAATAAATACAGGACAGTTGTACGCATAAATTGATATATGATATTAGTTAATTCCTGTTTTATCTGTTTCTTTTCCCTTTAGTATATTTTTTAGCATTTTTTTATAATCATACTTTTTAACATTTTGTCTTTTTTCTTATTTTCTTTCTCAATATTTTTTACATTATCAATATATTTTTTACATTAAAAATTATAACATAAACACTAATTGTAACATAAACATTAATTAAAAATTGTAACATAAACACCCACAGACAAGTTCTTGTTTTCTAAAAACTTAGGTGGGGCTTAACTAAATATTTATTACCTTCTAAGAAAACAATGTTAAAACACAAATTGTAAACAAATAGATGAAATAAATATTATATTATATTATATTATATTATATTATATTATATTATATTATATTATATTATATTATATTATATTATATTATATTATATTATATTATATTATATTATATATTATATAAAAAGTTAATATTGCCACTGCAGTGCAAATGGGTACTTAGTGTTCAGAGTTCTGATTGAAGGAGTGACGGGAACTTTTAAATGTATATAATTATACATGTCACATATATTGACATATTTCTATAAATGCGAAGCATTTTACATTCGATGTATTTATTTTATAGTCATAAGTTCAGAAATTGTACCCGTCATAATCTGAATATAAATGTACATATCCTAATTTGACTTTTTTTAGTTATTAGTATTCTGTGGCATGACTGCCAATAATGCACTTTACTAAGTATGTACTATTAAGTTTCCATTTATTTTCGATTAAGTTGAGTGAAAAATAAAGGGATACGGGGTATACACATCGTAAATAGTTTTTTACACATTAGTACGTTTTTAACCCCTTTACATTTACGTGAATGATAACCGTACGTTCAACTATTTTTACTATGTATTCTCGCATCGATTATTACTAAAAAAAGAAACGAAAAACCCCTGTAGACAAACGCAAGAGTTCAGCCGTATATAGAATTTTAGTATCACCACATATATTATTTGCTAAAGACAAATTTATTTTAGAACTAAGGTAGGCATTAAAGAAAAAAAATCGCTCCCCAAGGAATTACTACTTCCACATCCAGATTTTCTATTCAAGTCTCTCACAACGAATGTTACAAGGCCTGGACCCACTTATAAAAGGGGGCCCCAAAGGCTGCTAAACCTAGAACGCAGGGTAGGGTAGTCACCCTGTGCCCTGAACAAAATTTTAATATTTTACGTGCAGTACCCTCTCTGCAATACGCTAGTGAGGAGGAAGTCTCACACGGCCGACTAGTCAGGTCCTTGGGGGTGGCTTCGATAATTGGGGTGGTGTAGGTGGTCAGATATGAAAGACAACGTCGTTCTAATTAAACATGTAATAAAATATCATGGTACGTAGTACAAAATATTTCACAATTATCACCGATAACTCAGTACGCAGTACAAGTATCACAATATATTCTAATAACTGAACTAATAAGTGGGGCCCACACGCTTAACCTAATATACACAAAATAACTTACAAAATAATAAATCCTTGATAAATGTACAAAAGGTCATATGCCAGAAGCGTGACAAAAAAAACTACAAGTGACCCAAGGTACGGTAAAGCATAAAATTACTTAAAATTATTGACATCTATTTGTAAAATAAGGCAAAACTATTCAGTTAGTGAAGTAACAACACACAAAATATACCAAATATTACTGAAATCTAAAATGTCACTGAGATTTACGTTACGAGCAAAATATTACCAATATTCCTTGAAAATTTATTTTACTGTCCCGTGGACGTTGAGTTGATGTACCGGATCCCTCGTTAAGAGAATATGATTCCGCTTACCTTTGGTAGTGTCTGAATACCTTTTCCCGTCCTACCAGGGTAGCGTAATTCAGGTGATAACAGCCGCAGGTGGTAGACCATCTACGTGGAGTTTAAGGAGGTAACGTGCCGAGATCCCCAGTACCATACATACACAAGATATCAGTCAATAATCCACCATCTAGACACCAAAATCTGGACTAGAAGTTGAAACCAGAGTCAGGCTGGAAGTCCCTCGTAAAGTGTAGAATGTGACAAAGCCCAAGTAGAATACGAGTAACAGATCCAAGTAAAACCATAAGGTATCAATCCAAATAGCCATAAACTAACAAATAGATCCCAATACTTGTAATATACTCAATAAGGAAACAACTAACAAACGAACAACAAACAAACAGCCCTGAAATAAATAAATAACCAAAATTACAAATCTATTTCAACTTTAAGTGGGTTTTCAGAGACGTACCTGAGATGTGATGTGGGCTGAAAGAGGTCCTTTGCCGTCAAAATGGCACTCCAAAATCTTGCATTCAGACGACGGCCACGTGCTTTGAAAATTGACTTTATCCGGAAATCCGTAGCTGCATTTTCCCCAAAACGATACTCAAAACCAAATGAAAATACAACTAATCTTGCCGTGATGAAGTCTAAATCCCATAAATGGAGCAAAACTTACAATATTGCTAAAACTTGTATTCAGACGACTCAATCTTCTAGCAGCAAAAGGAAAAATGACCAAGGAAATGTCCTCTATCAAAATGTCAAGTTCTTGTCTTCCGTCTCGGTACGTTCAGAATTTTCACTCCACGGCGTACCCCACAACTAGAATAGATTTTCCTAACTTCGTTTATATCCACAAATATTATCATAATATACTCTGAAAGCCATCCCCCTCATAAATCTACCCACCAAAAGAAGGTTTAATCAACAATACTAGCCATTGTAGAAGCTTTAAAAGGGCGTTTTTGCAATGCACTCTCTTAATGAATATCTGAACGCACTCACCCGTACTTCTTGTAACAAAACGCATTCAATGGCCGACATGAACCAGGTAGTGCTATTATGCAACTCTATTAATATCTATTGGCGAGAGACGGTATCAATAAACTCAAATGCACAATAAATTTGGGAAAATAACGAAAATTAGTACATAAATTTCTGGCCATTATTAAATGTGAAAATCGACCGTAACACGAAAAAATTCTTTTATGTGGAAATAATTGTTTATGGAACTATAATAATATAATATTTGAAATCGCCTACCAAAAAACCATAAAGAGTATACCAGGGCAAATAAGATGGCCAGAGAAGGCAGAAAAACAATATTGATGCTAGCCAAACTGCACCCCAAGAGAATTGGTAAAGAATATGTTAAGCCAGAAGCTTGTATTGGACGGGGCACCAGCAATGAGACAGTCAGGTATGTTTATTGCTGGTGGATTATCCAAAACAAAGACCAACGAAAATAGCTAAGATGTGCAGTGGGTATCTCTAGGGAGACAAAGTGTAGAATGTGTGGTGAGGATGAGGAGACTCCTCATCACATATGTTAATGCCCAGCCTTGACAGCTGGAAAACCTCCATACTTCGAAAACCAAACAACTTGTAACCCCGGAAGAGATAGCCAGTTGACTTCGACCGTATGCCCGCCTTCTTAGGAGGAACGGGACTAAAGGTGTAACGAGACTATGGAGTTCAATAAGCTGAAGATTTAGTATAGCAGGTTGTAAGCATCGCAATCCGTAATTAAAAAAAATGCAATTGATCACAGACGCTTCTGTGCCCGCCCCTGCGATGTAGCGCGTATATCTCTTCTGACTTTTCACCGTCGTCAGATTTGTTAAGATAATGTATTAACTTTCTGAAGTTTTCACGGTGGCAATATCAGTTGTTCAATGCAAAACTTTGTAGGATTTTTTAACTGCAACCTGAATGTAGAAATCCATTTAAATGCATGAAACTATCTTACAACGTTAAATAAGTATAAATATAACTTGTAAATAACATATTATAATACGCTATTGTTTTTATACACAAATAATCACACTTGAAATGGAATTTCTCGTGGTAATCGATTACTATTCCAAAACCGTATATAGTAAATTCAGTTTTTCAATAGAAATCTTATTTATCCAAGTCGAAATCACCGTTCGTAAATCACTTTTATATTTCTATAAACCAAACGTGCTCAGTTTTGTTTTATTTAGTTTATACAGCAAATCTCAGAACAGATAAAATTGACCAAATCTTCCGGTACGGAGTCGTCTCACGGTTGGAGCTATCATAACACAGTATGGATGTCTCTTTACTTGCTCTTACTAAGCATTCCCATCACTTTCTAGCAGCAATAACAAAACCGGGACAGGTCCTTTAGCCATGATTTAGAGGGTAAATAAGAGAAATGCCGACAAAAACATTCAGGAAGCCTACAAACGCAAAACGGAAAGCTACTCTTAAATTTATAGGGGTAAAATTAAAAATAAAATATTAACTTATAACGTGTATTATAATAATAATCACATTAAATATATGGTGTTCGCAAAGTAAACAGTACACAAGAAATACAGCAAAAGTAAAGAATTTACGGGACATAAAATAATATAAAAGCCAAGAAAGATGTCAGGGTGTTAAGAGTTAAAATAACAGGAACTCAATACATACATTATACAAAATACTCACCTACAGTAAGCAATTTTTAATTAAGATGTCTCCTTAATTTATTTTTAAACATATAATAAAAATAATAAAGTCTTTATTGGGAAAGCATGTATAGTTGAAGCATTTTTAATAGAATAGAATAGAATAGAATTTTATTCATGCTATACATACATATAATGTTTGCATATGTCAGTGATAAAAACTAAATAACTACTTAATTTAAAAACAATTATAAAAAAAAGAGTCATGATAACACAATATAAAATAAGTAGTAGTCATAAAAACTAGTAGAGGGAAAAACGTAAAATATATAATTGTTAGACGCACAAAAAAAACAATTAATGCAAAAATGCTAAAATATAATGTTAAATATAATGAATCTAATTAGACAGACGATAAATTAGGCAAAGAGCCAAAACAGTCAAAGTATTCGTCATATGAGTAGAAGGCAATCTGTAAAAGGATATTTTTTATCTTTAGCTTAAGCGTGTTTACACTCATATCACGATTTTGTAAATCTTTAGGTAACATATTAATTAAAAAATTTTATTGATAAATATAGGTATCAATTTTGAGATTTACTTAGACTATATGTGGGTAATCTTAAATGTTTTGTCCTAGTGTCATGGTTATGTATGTCCTCCTGCTTGGTAACTTTGTTACTTTTTAATTTAAAAAAAAATTTTAATATGACACAAGCATTCATATATATAACATGAAGGCAGTGTTAATATATGGAGACTTTTAAATAGGAGTTTACAATGGTCATCATATTTAGCTTGAGTCATTATTCTTATAATTTTTTTTTTTGTAATTTAAAGATTTTGCTTGAATGGCATGGCATGATGACCCCCTTACTATCACTCCGTACGTCATTACGCTGTGAAAATTGGAAAAATAAGTTACTCTTAAGCAATCTGCTGTAATTTTGTTGCTGAGTTATCTTATCATATAAATACAAGTCGACAACCGTTTTGATAAGCTGTGAATTTGGAATTGAAAGTTCAACGAATTATTCAAATTCACACCGAGGAGTTGAATAGGTTCGTTATTTATTTCTCTTTTTTTTACTGCAAAATTTAGAGTTTTTGTTTTGCCATTATTTATGGTAAGATAATTACTCCTTGTCCAGTTTTTTATTAAATTATCAGCTTCTTCTTCCTTAGTGCATAGGTTGGAAAACAGCTCGTTGCTTAGTAAAAATGTCATGTCATCAGCATACATTATTGGAGACACTTCAGTAGCAAAATTCAATGATATATCATTAATGTATATTATAAACAGCACAGGGCCCAGAACTGACCCCTGTGGCACTCTGTAATCAACACTAGAAAGTTTTGATACTTTATCATTAAAGTTAACACGTTGACGGTCCGCAAGATAAGAGATAAATAGATTTAAGGCTTTTCCTCTGATCCCATAATATTCCAATTTTTGTATTAGAGCACCATGATTAACTGTATCAAATGCTTTAGACATGTCGTAAAATTTTGTAGTGCATAGTCCACATTTCTCAAAAGCTTCTATAATGTTTCCGTGCATATCACAGATTGCGTCAATGGTGGATCTCTTAAGTCTATAGCCGAATTGGGCATCAGTTAGTAAATTGTTTTTTTCGAAGTAATCTAGCAGTCTATTTTTAAGAACGATCTCAAATATTTTTGAGATAATAGGTATAATAGAGATAGGTCTATACTGTCTGTATTATTAAAGTCACCTTTTTTGTATACAGGTGTAACTTGTGATTTTTTTAATATATCAGGATAAATTCCGCGTTCAATACATATATTTATTAAATGTGCAATAGGCTTTGCAAGAACATCACCAGCTAATTTTAAAATTTCACTGTTAAGATTATATATATATATCCTTAGATTTACTATTTTTAATTGTGATATATAGTTAAAACTTCCAGATCACAAACTGGAAATAGAAAAAAAGATATATTTGCACTAGGTGCATTCTTTAGAAAATCTGAAAACTTTGTGTTGTTAACATTATCAAAAGTTAGTCATTAAGTCATACAGCATCAACAAAGTAGTCAGAGAAATAATCAGCCGTTAAGTTACATACGTGTTTTTATTTTTTCTGTTTTTGTTGATAATGTCCCATGCTGTTTTTTGTTTGTTGTTGGAAGTTAGAATTCGCTTATTGTTTGATTCTAATTTAGCATGCCTTATTTTGCTTTTATAATATTTCTTTAGAGTATTATACATCTGAATATAATTATAATTTTTGGTAGAACAAGCAATTATATGGACAGCGTCCAATGTTCGTTTTAATTCTTGTAAATTATTGTCAAAAGTAAAGATATTATTTTCTGAACTAGGCTTTTCCTTAAAACAGTGATTATAAAAGTCTGAAAAAACATTAACTAAAAAGTTAGCAGATTTATTAGGATTTTGCATTTCATAAAATGTACACCAGTTAACATTATTTACACATTCAATAAATTGTTTTTTTCTCTTTTCAGTCACAAAATAAAATTGTAAGTGGGGTTATGACATTATGAGGGGCGAGAGGAATAAATAGGCGGCAAGTAGATCTTCCGGCTTTTATACCGCAGTCGAGCTTATATTGTCGGGATGAAGATATAATTCATTAATTACTTTATATTTATCCATTTGGTAATGTGTTTTTGAAAATAATTTTAGTAAGTTTTGTTACCAATTGATATCAGTGCTTTGAGGGATATTTTAAGTGTAATATTATAAAAAGTAAACGAGCAAACCATATAGATAAATCCGACTCTGCGTTCTGCACTCCTTGCGTCTCAACAACACCGCCTAGATAGGCGGTACGTCGATCACTATTGCGATTGTGGCTACTATACATACAATACATTCATTCGCAAAGGCGAAGTCTAGCCACAGCTATTCAACTCAACCTTAGGCGATATTAGGCGATGGTGTTATGCCATCACTTAATGATTATAAAACTTACAGCCAATTATAAAAAAATGTTTTGGTCCATACTTATTCGATGTAAAAAAGATGTAAAATGATGCGTAATGAAACTCGTTTTACGGTATTTTTATTTCGAGCTAGCTCTTACCGTTTCGGAGATATTGGTGAAAAATAGTAAAAAACGCGTGCATTTCTGAGTCGAAAATCGTGCAAAAACATGCAATCTTAAAACGATCATATTTTTCTAAATATACCAGCGGGGCGGCCGTATGTGTCAATACGGAAAGAGTGATAGTTGTACTTACTCTGCATCGTAAATTGCGTAGCGAAATTCGAAAACTCGGCCCGGCAGGAGCGAATCAAATATGGCGTTTTTTGATGTTTACTGATTGTTGACGGCAATCGCGACGACGTTTTTGGGAAATCATAACTGACGTCACAGTTACTGCGCCAAATAGCTGCCGTTTTGAAATATCCAAATTCTTCACCCAAGATATTTTTTTTCTCGCTTGTCATGATAATCTTTTGATTGTTATAATTTTATTTTACAAGTGTTATTTTCTTCACGACTTTATAGAAGTATATAATACGGTACTTTATTCTTAGTTCTTACTTTTCCCCTAAAACAAACACACCCAAAATTCGAAACGGAAAAGTTATTGCAAGCCATAAGACATACACCAGCAATTCGTACCCTTCTTAATCGAGCATGGAACATATTTTAATGCGCTTGAATTTCCGCAAACGGACAGTGGGATCATAACGATGTCTAACTGGGGTTGAAATGGTTTTGGACTTCTGTAGAATATACTAGGAAATTGAAATGTATTTGATCTTCGATCCTACAATTTCAGTTGTACAAAGTTCAATGCGAGTTATACGTCGGTTTTATGCATGTGGGATAATACAATAGAAACGGCAAATGAAATTAAGGGAAATTTAAGGGTAAAATAGTTGGAAGAGCCGAATTTTTATTAGGATCCCGAATAAAATGGAAATTTTATTCTGGTAATGCAGCAGGAATGCTTTAGCCAATAATACTAAATTTAAATGGATTATGACCATACACCTACTTTTAAAAATAAATTTATTTTAATTAAATCGCCAAGAACATTTCTGTATAAACTAAAAATCCTAGCAGCATTCAACGAACACATCATCCAGATGAACATATTTTGTTACTTATTACAATATTAGCTTTAAAAGCTTTCCTTTGTACAGTTTTATAATAACTTTTATACTTATTGATGTGACAGCGTTTGACGAAATATTTTTAACGTATTGTTCATGGAATTACTGTAAATGGTTAAATTAAAACAGTAGACTTATTAGTCGGGAAACTCGAGTTTTCCAATTTCCATAATTTTCTTGGAGGGCTGAGATTAGTCCCTGTCTGTTAGTTTCTAGCATATCTAAAAACGCTGAAACATTGCATGTGGACAAACAGATATAATTGATATATAAAACATCCACATTTTCTATCCAGGTCTCTCACAACGAAAAAAAAAATTGTATGTGGGAATAATTGTTTATGGAACTTTAATCTATATATATATATATATATATATATATATATATATATATATATATATATATATATATATATATATATATATATATATACATAAAAGAATACCCTGACTGACTCACTAATCTATCAACGCACAGCTCAAACCGCTGGGTCTAGAAACGTCAAATTTTGCATATAGCGTAGCAGGCATATTGCCGCCTCATAAATTATAAAATACTTTTACTCAAGCGTGAATGTCCGCGGTAGATTTAAATATATTTCTTAAATTTACATCTTAAACAAACACAACGGTATGCAACCAGAGTTACGTCTAAACTGTACTCAAGATAGCTGGATGTTCTAACTTAACTTTAAGAGTGGAGAGGGTAAAGAGACAATACGATTTGAATGCGATGAAAGGGAAATCAGAACTTTTAGTTTTCCGTTACTTGAAGTTTAGAATTTCGATTGCTCGCTAAACTTTTGAAAAGTGATGTATCTTCATTAAATTTCTCCTTAAAGACTTCAACATCGAAAGGTTGATAGTCCCTCTTCTTGAACATGAAGCAGGCCTAATTATTTTCACCGGTTTAATCCGTAAGTAATTTATAAAGAAATAATTTTTTTTTGTAACTTAGATTTAGCAGCGGCCATTTTACAGCAAGCCACGCTTACACTTCATTTCTTTCCAGGGTTTTAATATTGGATGCAAATTTTTAGTATTGGATGCAAATTTTTAGTTTTGGATGCAAGTTTTTATTATAAAAATGCAAATCTTCTAAATTTGGGAGCAAGTTTTATCAATTTTGGGATGCACATCGTAGATATGCAATCTTTTTAACATCATATTAAATTTTGGGTTGGAAACATTAATTTTTTTTAACCATCCCATTTTATTATCTTTCTTCTCTTCTACGTAATTTGAAGATAAAAATGTATCTATTAGTCTAGAACAACTTTTTACGGAGGACACGACGATAATATGGTATGATAGTGGGATTTGTCCTTATGGAATTTCTGGAAGCGTCGAATATGGTACTGGGAACTTCTTAACTTAATCTCGGGCTCATCTATAAATCAACGATTACGTCACTGTGGATTGGATTTCACCATCATCATTCCTTACTTGGTGTCACTACCTTCATTCACAGAAAATTCCAGATAAGTGTCGCAAATAAAATTTCTATCTAATGTTTTTTTATAAATACCTCATATTTTTATGCTTTAACATTTTTTTTAGAGTTCTTTAAAGTATCATGTTGCAAATATTTAAAAAAAAAACTATTTCCATTTTCAATTTTATTCTTAACATGTTTCAACGAACAGTTAATATTTTCTATTTTTATTAAGGTATAAATTATCGGCGTAACGTCTGATTAAAATCAAATATATAAAAAGTTCTGTAAAGACTTTGTGATCACAATTTCTACGAAACGCTTAGGTATATTTATATAATAAATTGTGACCTTTAAACACCATATTGTCAGTTCATGTTTTAGACAATATTTTAAGTAATATCTATATAACATATTATTGTCCATTCGATTCTTCCTTGTACATAACTTCGTTTAATATTCAGGCATCAGTTTAGCCGTTTTCTAATAAAAACACACCTAGTTTGATTGATTTATAATAAAATCAATTTTATAATTACATTGTCCACTTATTTCAGGTATTTTGATACAAACCAAACTATACAAACCAAACTATACAAACCAAACTATACAAACCAAACTATACAAACAAAGTATTTAGATATGATCTACTGAATTAATTATTTAATCTTTAATAGAAAGTTGAATATCTTTTAGTAATATTTAAAGGTGCTAATTTAATTTTTACTTGTGCGAAATTTGAATTATTAATTTACACTTTTTTTTACAACTAGTACTTTCTTTAAATTTTGATTAGTTTATCTTTCTTGTAATCAAACTTCAATTTTAGTGTAAATTACAAATATAGAAAGATTGGCGCCCCGCTTTCTAGGAAAATTATCTCTATATAAGTCAAATTAACATCCCTTTAAGAAAAATTATAAAAACATCTATCATTTATTAATTTCTATCTACCACACACGTAAACGGTAAAACTATTTGTAAAGTGTTTTCTTACCCATGACTCGTCTGCCGAGTCTCTGAGCTACTGGGGTAGTAACATTTTTTCTTTAAATAACATAAAGTGCAGTAAGAATCTCAAACACAATGAAAATTAAAAATTTATTGAACAGCGAAGAAATAATGTTACAAGAGGTTCCTCGAATGGCGTAGGCAACCACTAACAGAGTAAAAAAGGGGGTTGAAATTTCAGGCTTTTTCGGAAACTGTTAGATCTGGATGCGTGAAATTTGGCAGAAATATTTTTTGTTGAAATCTATTAGATACGTGTAAGACGAAATTTCGATTTTCACTTTTTGAAGGGATGAAAACGGGGATGGTAGATGGTCTAAAGGGTTCCCGTATCTCTAAAATCGCGTAAGTCAGAAACGTGATATTCCAGCGACGGGCTCTTCTGAGGAAATAAGGAGACACATATTCGACGGTTTTCAAAAAGAGACCCTCAAAAGGGCAAAAGGGAGAGGGGGCGATTTTGAAGCTTTTCGGAAACGGTTAGCTCTAGAAGCGTGAAATTCGGCAGAAATACTTTTTGAAGTGATGAAAACGGGGGGTGGTAGATGGTCTAAAGCCTTATCTCTGAAATCGCGTAAGTCAGAAACGTGATACTCCAGCGACGGGCTCTTCTAGGAAATAAGAAGACACGCATTTGACGATTTTCAAAGAGACCTCCCCCCCGAACGGGTGAACGGGGAAGGGGAAGTTTTTAAACTGTTCGGAAACGGTTAGACTTAGAAACATGAAATTTGGCAGAAATACTACTTATTGGAATCTATTAGACACGAGTAAGACAAAATTTCGATTGTCACTTTTTGAAGGGGTGAAAACGGGGGTGGTAGACGTTCTAAAGGGTACCCGTATCTCTGAAACCGCGTAAGTCAGAAACGTGATATTCCAGCGACGGGCTCTTCTGAAGAAATAAGGAGACACGTATTTGACGGTTTTCAACCGAACGGATGAACAGGGAGAGGAATGTTTTTAAGCATGAAAGACACATACCCACCCATGTGTTTTATTGTCGATTAGAATAATTATTTTTTCGTTTAACTATGAATGCGCGGTGGGCTACCCCGAGTACTATGGATGCGCAGTGGGTTTCCTCGAGTACTATGGATGCGCAGTGGGTTTCCCGAGTACTACGGATGCGCAGAAGTTTTTCTTGGGTGCAATGAATGCGCAGTGGGTTTCCCCGGGTGCCATGGATGCGCCGTGGGTTCCCTCGAGTGTACTTCCTAAGTACTATAGGAGTAGTCAGTGAGAACGTAGTACTCCTTTATAGGTATAAGTTAGTATGTCATGGTTCTTAATTCCACGCGCAAGAAGTCTTCCACGTGAACGCGGGCATCATAGACTAGGCATGTTTTCAAAAAAGAACAATGCAAGAAGCATTTCATGTAACAATTGGGAAAACAACGTTTTTAGGGTATTTCGACCCCGCTGAATACGAATCTGCCTGTTTCCAAAGCGAAATTTGGACCGGAAGTCCGGTATTCAAGATGGCGACCAATACTCTGTTGCCCTACATCTCCCTTGTCCGTTAGCTTAAAATAATGATCTAAACGTCACATTGCAATGCTCAAAATTTACTTACCTTACTTTGTTGCTCGGAAGTAAGCAAGAAAACAAGGAAGATAAAAAAACGATCATTTCAAAGTTCAAACATTGTTTATTGCAAGATTGCAAAGGAGATAAAACAATCATTCAAGTCAGGGCCGTAGCGAAGGCGGGGTATGGCGTGTTAGACTTTTAGACTTGGCGAAAGTTGGAAATTTGAGATGGAAGTTGGCAATTTGTACCGAAAATTTTTTTTTTAGAATGTCCCCCCTCCCGGATCATCAATATTTATTTTGGAGGAATTATTATTTAATAATTTACAGAGTTGGTTTCTTCAGTTTATGATGTTGGCAAATTTGGAAAAATAATCCCCCAAAAAAGTTGGCTCGCTACGGCTCTGATTGTTTTTAGCTTATGGCAAGGTTGCAAGGAAGATAAATCAACCATTTAAAGAGTTCAAACATTGTTGAGGGCTGTGGCACAATTTGGTGCAAGTCAGTCTATTCTTCTTGCAAGTGCACATTGTACTCAGGCACTAGGATGAACAATTACATGCTAGGATATCCATAGAGGCTTTGGGGACGGGCTCAAGGGTCATAAGGATGGGAATGAAGATTTTTCGATATTAATGCAGCAGCCTCTTCTTAGGAAACATGGAGCTCTGAGTGGCCCGGCGAATCTTGCAGCTCCCTTTTAAGCAGCAGCGCAGCATGGACAAGAGTTCGAAAATCATCATCGATCACTTGCCTCGGGATCGGAACCTCTTGATCGATGTCTCCTACAGCAACATCCGCAGTCACCTTGGCCAAAGACTTCTGGGGTATAAGGAAAGTTTGCGTTCCTGTGATGTCCTTGTTTAAGGACTGGAAGGAAGGGAACGAGTACTTAATGCCGTTCTGCAATTTCTCTTTAAAAGTTGACAAGCGCGATTCAAATGACTTTGGTATCTCAACGTCGATTGTTCTCGCCAGGTGAACGTATCTTTCCCAAACAGTACGAAGTAATATTTTATGAGCACCCAATGGTATTCTATTTAGAAAGTTAAAAATTGTTTTCCACTTTTTAGTGCAATTCGGTTTTAAAATAAAACCATTGTTTTCTAAAAAGCTTTTATTTAATTAATTTGTTACTTGCCTTGTATCTCGAATTGGTCTCTGCAAATCTAGATATACTTCACGTTAAAGTATACCTAAAAATGCAGATAAACCAGCTACTAATTTATTGAAACAATCTTATTACAAAATCACACGAAAACAAATTATTTGTTGAATTGCCCCAATAAACTCCAAGAGAAAAAGAAATACTTGTCGTAAAATCAAAAATAAAAAACTTTTTCCTATAAAATAAATCAAATGAGATCGAATAATAGAGAATATAAAATGATAATTCAAATTGCGCTCGAGACTCTCAAATAATTTTGAATCTGTGAACAGCGATGTGACTGCAAACAGGATTGTTAACGTTTAAGTTGGTGGAAACTTTTATAATAAATGATACGAATTTATCTGTCGTAGGCATCAGCCTCTGTTCAGAACTAAAAAATAAGAACAAGGCATTTTAGACATATGGAATGTGTCTCCAAACCGGAATGAATGTGGACTGGGAGGAATCACAAAAGCAAACTTTATAGAAAGAAAGCGGCTGCACAGGAAAGCATGACAGAAAGATAAATATGCCCTTTAAAAGCGTTAAATATATACATATACTCGAGATATTTACTGTGCGCTAAGAATTCATTACTTTTTTATGTTATTTATAGATTCATAAACTGCGAAAACATATTTTCAAATTGTAATTTTCTCGCTACACACATTTTACCTCGAGATACACTCGAGGCACTTTATTTCTTATTTTAAGAGACTGTGTCGTATTAAGTCGCTGGAAAGCTACTATTAAATGTGTCTCTGTTAGTCCTGCAAAAGTATTTCTAACTATCATCAATCATGAGTTATCAGGACAAGCCAAAAAGTGCATCATTAGTTTCATATCAGTAGTGAGTTAGTAGCTGCTCATCGGACATTAGTACTGGGGGACTTGAAACGGACGGAAAGGGTCATATTTCACGCGGCACTATGCCGAAAACGCACAGAATAAACAAAAATAAATGGATTTTTATTACGGGATACTCTTATCATTAGTTTTATACATGCAGGCCTCCATTTGATGAAAAACTGATGCAATTAGTTCTGTTTTATATTCTGCTTATCAACACAGCATAATTTTCACATTCTGACATGTTCCATTGATATAGTAAATTAAATATGTTTCTTTAATAGGCTTTTATTAAGAACGTACTAAAAAGAGAAAGCCACAAATGTCACGTTCCATACAGAACGTCTCTGAAGACGTTGTGAATAAGAAGAAGAAAAGAAAGAAATAATTTTTGTTTCTGCTAATTCATCTACGTTCAACATCAAGTTGTCGTATACATACATTTGTCAAAATCTGGAATTTGATACCAAAGAATTTGAAGTTAAAATACGGTAACATACTAATTCGCACACACATATATTATATTTCTTTCCTTTAATGAATACCATTTACTGTTACTATTATTATGTACTGACCACTTTTGAGTTAAAGTTTATGAGCTAGGTCCAAACTAACAATTGAAGTTTTCCCACAGGCATTTAAAGTTTATTTAAGAGCCAATTAGCTTTGTAGGGTAAAGTTGTCAGTTTCGTAATGTTCTTGTATATTACTTCCACATCCAGTGGAAGTATAGTAACGACAAAAAAATTTTTAAAAATTTTTGTTTGTTCGAATAGGCTTAAAATGTCATGAAACGTCGAGATTTTAAGTTTGAGCGGAAAAAAAATGTCTGTCTGTCGGTCTGTCTGTCTGTAACTTTTTTTTGTGCGCACGTTTACTCTGGAACCGTTTAAGATATTAACTTGAAATTTGGAACACGTATGTACTTTAACGAGATCTGGAACTAGATTATATTTTCATATTGTTCCGACGAAGGGTTGGGGGTAAATTGGGGTAAATTTGGGATAAATGAGTAAATCAAGCAGGTAAGAGTCGATAAAATTGGTATTTAGTATATACAAGAGAAGCTATGGTCTCAAAAAAATTTTTGGCATTAGCCACCCCCATTACCACCCCCACCCCTTTATTAAAGGGGATGAAAAAAAAATTGTGATTTAGTGTATGTACAAGAACCAGAAACCTCAAAATATTTTTTTACTTCATCCACCCCCACTACCACCCTCTATCACCACCCCCACCCCACTACCGATGTGGGGTATCGTTTTATGGGTTTTTGGGGTAGAGGATTTCAAATATTATATTATTAAAGTTCCATAAACAATAATTTCCACATACAAAGTTTTTTCGTTGTGAGTGACTTGGATAGAGATTCTGGATGTAGAAGTAGTGGTTCCTTGGGCAGCGGTTTTTTTGAATGTGTACGAGTACAAGGGTGTGTGTGGGTGTGTGTGTGTGTGTGCAAGTATAAAACGGAACTATTTATTAGTATTGCATAAGTATATTAATTATTATTAAATCTGTATGTATGTATGTATATATTATGTATGTATATTGTATATATGGGACAAATTTAGTGATTGAAATTTGATCCATTTCCCGTTATCCAATCGAGCTGAAATGTTTTACTCAGCTTTGGTTCTGAAGGACAATACAATATAGTATATCTAATATTGTTCTAAATCCAATATGGCGGACGCCTCAAGATGTTGCCGTTGCTTACCTTTTTCTTCACATCACAACCCCCTTGACATAGATATCTAATGAAAGGGAAAGGTAGTAGAATATAAGCTACTGACGAAGACTAAAAAGTTAAAAATAAATAAATTAAAAAAACCTTTTAAAAGCAATGTTTTTCTTTTAAAACCAAATTGCACTAAAAAGTAGAAAATATATTTTTTTCAGTGATTATAAGCTTATCAGAATAATTTTTTAACTTGTAAAAACCATTGGCACCCAATGATTTTCTATTTACAAAGTTGAAAATTATTCTGAAAATTATGACATGAAAATTATGATATGAAAATTATGAAATTATGAAAATTATCTATTCTACTATATGTGGTGTGTTAAGTGCTATAGTTTCTGAGATATTTACCATTTACTAAACCAAATACGTCGTCTTATATGCTTCGCATGCCACCTTTAAACTTCTAAAACTTCGAAAGTGTTAATTTTACAGAAATTCTAGTATTTTCTCGCTTAATGTGATACTTCTCGTATTATTGAGATACGTGGTGTTTCTCAAGCTAATATAGCAATTTTTAAGTCGTTATAATTTCATGAAAAATTACATTACTTTTTCCTTTGACATCCACTTCCTAAAAACCGCTGCCCAAGGAATCACCACTTTCACATCCAGATTTTCTGTCCAAGTCTTACAATGGGAAAAATTTGTTTATGGAACTTTAATAATATAATATTTGAAATCGTCTGCCCCAAAAACCATAAAACGATATGCCATATAGGTAGTGGGAGTGGGGTAGAGATAAGAGGTGGTAGTGGGGGTGGATGAAGTAAAAAAATATTTTTGAGGCCTTTGGTTCTTGCACACACTAAATCACAATTTTTTTTCACCCCCTTTAATAATGTGGTGGGGGTGGTAATGCCGAAAAAATTTTTGACTTCTCTTATATATACTAAACACAAGTTTTATGGACTCTTACTTGCTTGATTTACTTATTTACCCCCATTTATCCCAATTTACTCCCCAACCGTTCAATGGAGTAAGATCAAAATATAATCTACTTCCAGATCTCGTTAAAATACATACGTACCAAATATCAAGTCAATATCTTAAACGGTTCCAGAGCAACCGTGCGCACAAAAAACCGACAGACGGACAGACATTTTTTGTTTTTACAAACTGAAAATCTCGACGTTCATGATATTCTAAGCCTATTTGAACAAAAAAAAATCAAAATTTGTTTTTGCGTTATACTTTCACTGGATGTGGAAGTAATTAGCAAGCCCCTTATAATACAGAAAAAGATGCATTTAATAATAAATTATAAAAAGAAAAACGAAATTCAATTCATATGACATTATTTCTAAATGAAAACAACTAGTTACTATACTAATATTGCATTTCCACTAATTTTGTGGACAACCATTATATAGAGTAGTATGTTTCTGTTTTTTTTTTTAATTATTTTATTTAGTTTATTTATAAATCACTAATATTCGCTGGGAATGGCAAAAATATCTAAAATATATTTTGTTTTAATGTACTTATTCCAATTGTTTGTTAAAATGACAATAATGTTAAATGTTGGATAATTATACCCATAAAAATAGAAAAGTAAAAAAAATGTTTATATCAAAGATTTATTAAAAATATGATATCAAGATACAAAAGTAATAATTCACATCAATAAAATTTAAAAAACTCAAGATCAAGAGTAAAACACTAAAAAAAAAAGAAAATAAAATATCATTGGAATTTTATTGTATTTTAATTTGCTATTGTTAAAATAAGAACAAGTGAAACTAAATAAAAATGTTAAAATATAGCGCATTGATTAGTGCACACGATACAAGAAAAATTAAGAAAGGAAGGCGGTGAAAACAAAAAGAAAAGTGGAGACAATTTTTTGAAATCAAGAAGATGAAATATATAAAGATATGGCAGAATAATTTGTAAAAGAAGAAGCAAATAAATATGTACCAAACCAACTGTTGTAAAACAGAGGAGAAAAGAAGAAGTATTATAGAAGAAAACAAGCAAATAAATACCTTCATATAAAATAGATGAGAACAGGCAGGAGTAGAATAAAAAGGAGAAACTAGATAGTTATAAAATAAAGGAAGAAAAGAAACACTGCACTATAATTTAAAGAGATAGAATAAACTTTTATTTGGAACTATTTTAAATTTGACAACTATAAAGTCAAAAATTGACAAAGTTTATTATTTTTTAAGTAGCATATAAGTTAGCTAAGAATGTGAAAAGTAGGGATAAGATAAGGAACATATTATTATATTGGATAAAGTGATATAAATCACCGTATCACATAGAACTAATTACATTCATGGTCGTCTTCTTTCCGGGGCACCCCACCGAGCCAATTTATTAGAATATTATCCTAAATCAGAATATAAGTAATTGAATTTCAACTATCCGAATAATAATTTCCAGTAACTAATTAACAATATCTGTGGCAATTAATTCGCGGTCTATGATGACATTGCAACAAAGATGTTATCAATCCACTATAATCACATGATACTCAGGCTGCCGGATCCCAGATAATGACATAACCCGATCTAATTTAGTCTAGCAGGGCTATTACAGTGGATTGTAGACTGAGACTACGACTAGCCTGCAGGTCCTATCTAACCAGGCTATCATCGTAGTATTAATTATCCCGGGACCTCCCTCTTTATTCACGCTATACTTTTGAAGGCTTCCACCAGGCCTCGTCCTGCCTCCCTGAACCTCTCGTCCTTCGATAACTGCATAATGTATACAAACATGATTGATTGCTGCGGAACAGGATTTAATCTGTGATGTCTTGTACGCGTCAGCAAGGAGTGTTAATACTGCACTTGTATGCGGTATACGAGAGATATTAGTTTTAATTCGTCATAAATTTCATTTGCTGTATTCACACAGTGACATGTTGAAGTACGTGCTGCGTGCCGTACATGTTTATTAGACGTTAATTCAGTAAGTTGTGCTATTAAGATGCGACGTTGAAGTCAATTGTATACATGGAGCGACATTTAACCGACAGCAACACATTTAGCGTGTATATTTTACGATAAATTACCATACATACGTTTAATGTGGTTTTTAAGTTTGTTCTTGGCAATGACTATTCAATTTTAGATAAAAAGGTATATAATTTGCAATATTCATGAAAATATCTGTTCTAAATAGATTATTTCATAACAATATAAGAGTATATCTTATACAGGTTGTCAGGGATATAACTCTCGTCTGTCTATTCGTTTCTATAAACATCTGCCCGAAAATGGTTCCTAATGTATGTAGCAGATAACTTAATCGGCGCGCACCCAGCCATCTTTTAAAATATTTAAAATACACGTTAAGCCTACTTCGAAAATGCATACCGCGCATCTAAACGAAGTCACAAGTTTCATTAAAATATCTTGGTTTCGCTTTTTACTGATGGCACATCGATAGCTTTACAAGACAAACATGTAAATAATATTAGCAGTAAATCCATTTCCCAAGTAAACATCATGCAGAATTACATTATTGAAAACGGTCTTGTGCTAAATGCTTTGAAAACAAATATGATTTTCTACAAAACCCAAGATGGATCGTAGCCTATTAGTGAGGATAGATAATAAAAGCATCGAACACAATAAAACTGTGAAATATGTTATCGTGGAATAATCAAGTAGATCACATCCTTAGTAAATTAGCATCTTTTTGTTTTGTTATTTGGCAGCTTAGAACAAATGTAAATTAAACACTTTAACAAGTTATTATTTTGCTTATGAACACTTGCATAAACGATGATACAATTTGTTGGGGCAACAATGTTCGCATTCGAAATCTTAATTATGTAAAAAAGAATTATTAGAACTATTACTTGTAGACCTCGTCTGGATTCATGCAGATGTCTCTTTAAGGAACTTGGTATTTTAACTCTTATATGAGTATATACAGAATCGGAAAACGTTTGTTTTGGTATTGCACTAATTTCAACGATTTAACCAATCGCCCGCAATAAAGATATCTACCAGTACTCTAGAAGAGGTAAACAGTGACACGCCTATCAAGAGAAGCATGTACACCTCTTATTGCCATTCCAAAACCAACACTTTCCGATACTGTATTTAAAATTGTGTGTGCTATGTTAAACACAACCTAATTAATGATGGTAAAAGCAGAGATGCTAAATCTAACTACAGCTTTGGCCCAAATGGCAACCTATGTCTATTAATTTATTTATTTCTTGTACTTTTACCGACGATCACTACTGTAAATAGTAAAAAAACACACTACCTGCCATCTATGTAAATTGAATTTTACATATTGTAAACCAAACGCACTATAAACAAATCGCACGATAAACAAAACGCACGGGACACGCAATTATAGGTGGCTTATATCGCTGACGCGGGGTTTAAAAAAACAAATGCGCCTACTTAATTTTGAAACTCTGTCAAAACTAACATAATATTTGTTGAATAATATTGTTGACTAGTAAACTAAATCCAGATTTTACTAAATAACTAAATAAATATGATCGTAGGTAAAGTATAGTACATAATTCGAGTTGTAAGGCAATTACGCACTCATGGAAATACGCACTCGCCGCTACGCGGCATCGTGCGTAACTTTTCCATTCGTGCGTAATATGCTTCTTACATCACTCATTACGTAATATACTATTAAATAGTGACTTAATTGGGTATACATAAAATGCACTTTTAAACCTATCTTTTTTTTTAATTCTTAACAGTGTAATGTTTGTACATTTTAATTATTTACTTTTTTGTACTTGTTAAACACATATTGATTAATCTATATACATTTTAAACTTACATTTTGTACTTAGTTTATTCGCGCATATCCTATATCATTTGTTGGGGAAGCTGTCCCTGTCACAAATCGAACTAAACTATGGTGAAAGCTGTAAGAATGTTTTTAAAAACAAAAAATTACCATTCTATGTATATTTAAATGTTTAATACACACACAAAAAATTTCCATCTATATACCAAGTTAAACTAAATAAAAGTAACCATTAGATAAGGCTCGGAAACTGGAGAACTAAGTATATTAAAATATTGCACATCATGATTTGAACGACCTCCACTATCATAAGGAATAAGGAATGTACACAGTCACGATCAATTTAAAAAGGAAATAAAAGAAATTTTATTACCAGGAAGACCTTTTAATGTATATGGAAGTTTTAAATGGGGAATCGATGGAGTCACAATAATAGAAATGTACAAATACTTTTACTCTTCGTCAGCATTTCTTGCTTTTAGTTTTTTGTACGTTGTATACCTATAGTACGTCGGGTATACCAAAGAAAGCTGCACTTTTTGATTGGAATGTGCCGCTTTCTGTGATCCTAGTTGATGCCAAAACTTTTCGGATGCCAAACAGATAGGGAAAATCCGTGCAGAACACCAAAATGGCAGCAATTAAAGATGGCCGCCATTAGCCACACTAAATTTTTTTGTATCTCAGCTTCTAATGGTCCCATTTTCTCTTTTGTTTAAAAGCTCTTGTGATGACATTTGTCACTACACCTAAAGGGTTCTATGCAATTTTCAGAAAAACAAATAATTTTTAATTTTCACGGACTTTTGGAGAATACTGTAATACGGAATTAAAACACAGAATTTTGAATGACGCTGAGAGGTTCCATGCAATCAGAATACATATTTCTTCGGATGCTTACTCAAAAACCTGTCTGAAGAACCGTGTGAGAGATAAGAGAGGCGTTGATCTTCGTCGCCAAGTAGCACAAGAAAATATGCTACCAAAAAATTAGAATGACTACCTATGCTGCAATCAGACTAAGACAGAACTCTTCAAGTTACTTGGAGAACGTGCATTTTTGAAGGTTGATTGGGCTCACATCAGTACTGAGATTGATGGCATAATTCATTCATCTCGACCGGATGAAACTTCAATTGATGGAGAACAATGCAGGCAATAGGAAGAAGCAGCCGGCAGGATTTTTGTCCACGTTAAAGACAGTATTGAACATGGAGCAAAAAAAAAATAATTATTTGAACATGTAATTGTTTTGGCAATCTCTTTCTTTCACATTCTCCAAATTGTGGAACTTCGGGAGATGTGGATTTTCTTTGGTGCTGGGCATTAATACCATGTTTGAAAACAACTGCATGCATTGGGGATCGACAATGCAGCAATAAATACAATAAATGGTATGCGTTTAAATGATTATTGTTAAATTCGTTTCACAGTTTCAAGATCATAATATTGCTTTGTTGATGCAATCCCTTAATATAATAATGATATTATATAATTATTTTGTTCCAGGGATGATTTGGAAGATGAAGACGATGATTGCATGATTTAGAGTCATAAGAGCTATATAGAAGCAGTTCACTTACATGAGTATTTCTTAGTATTTAGTCGTTTTTTGTTTGTAAAAATTTGTTTCCTTAATGTAATAAATGTTTTAAAAATAGTTAAAATCACTGTCGTGTATGAAAACAAGTCTTTTTTAACATATTCGGAACCCCATAAACTTAAACCCTTTTTTGTAGGGAAAGAAAGGGCTATTGAGCACAGTTAAAAACTTACTTATCAATAAAATTCGTGAGAAAAGTGAAATTTACAGATTTTTTAAAATTGCGCAGAACCCTTAAGGTGTAGTGATAAATGTATAACAAAAAAAGTGTCCTCTTCACAAAAGCTTTCAAACAAACAAAAAAAAAAAAAGAAAATCGAAATCGGACTATTAGGAGCTGAGATACAAAAAATTTTGTGTTATCTTTTGCCATCAACTGTGACCACAGAAAGTGGCATATTCCAATCAAAAGTGCAGCTTTTTGGCTTTTCTAGCCATATACCCGACGTACTACTACCAAATCTGCGAAGGAATTATTTTGGCGTTATTAGACAAAAAAATTATTCCAATAATCAAATCCCGTTTTATTGATATGTTAATGGCCAACTATTTCACACTTCCATGTCCATAGACTTGGTTTCTATTTAGTTGTTTCATAAAGTATTATTAATATTATCCGCTAGGTCTAACAAGGATCCTATAATATGCAAACTGCGTGGTATGACTAGCTAACAGGACATAATCCATCAAGGGACGGGTCGAGAGGTACACGTGTATAATGTAGTATACAAGTTCGAGGACAGAATCAGAAATTGATTATCCTAATGTAAGCGACAAGGATTTAAACTTCTTAACATCACGCAATTCTTGTTCGATTGTACGCTATGCCCGACTTTATTCTTGTTGGGAACTACTTGCGAAATTATTAACTCTTATTTCATTTCAAATTTCTTCCAACACTACGTGAGATGCTCATTTTTATTGCCGAGGTGGCCGACCTTCGGGACATCTTGTTTTTTTAATGGTTAGCGTAAGCAGAACGTTGTTTGTGAGCTAAATTTTAAAAGAGGCGCTCCCAGCAAAGCAAATTTGATCTTTCAAGTTTTAGTTTAACTTTTAGTTTGCAAGTGGGCATATTAAATGATATTGTTGACTTGCTAAAATACTGTTTACATTGTTCATGTAACCATCGCACTATTACAATAAAGTGACATTAAAAGTATGTGAGATATTTATTTCGGTTCACTATGTTCCAATAAAAAACGTATTAATGGGAGTTACTTCGAAATGAAGAAAAGTGTTTTTTTCCGTATTAGGCGCATACGGAAATAGTACATTGTGTATTTAGGTGTGAAAGCAATACATTCCCGGACGACGATGCAAATTGTTGTAAATGTTGCAAATTGCAACAAGCATCGAAGTCCGGGAATGTGCTTTCACACCGAAGTACACATACTATTTTTTCTGAAATCACAATCAATATTATTACAAATTAAAGAATTTGTATTAATGCATAACATTTCTTCATTACAATCTAACTGCTTACTAATAAATTCAGTTTTAATGTGAGTTGGTTTATCTGCGTGTATTTATTTACTGTCTAAAATATACATAAAAAACCGTACGGGAATGTTACTTTCCCGGCCTAGGCCGGGAAAGTAACATTCCCGTACGGTTTTGTTGATCGTTGCTTGGCAACGGATCTTTTCCGGTCTGTTTTGTGATAGTTTCTTAGCAACGGACTAAAATACTGGAATTGTGCATTTTTCGATCTGAAATCGCGCCGAAAATGTTTATTAATACTTACACCTATACATATTATTTCTTATCATAATAAATATTAGCATTTACTTTTTACAATTCATACATGATATCCCAGCAATGCCAAAAAAGTGATAAGTATATAAATGTCAAATATAAAATTCAAAAAATATCTCGGTTTAATCTTTTTTCCAAACATCAGTAGAAAAAATCATGTGTTCAACCCGTAAGAAAAGTGTTTTTTCTACTACCGTCTATGTAAATGACCTTTGTAACACTAGTAACACGCGAGATAACGAAAGTAAACATTCGAGTTACCTGGTTGCCAAGGCGTAAGTAGAACTTTCGAGGTCAGGACAGAAAAATAAGAAAGACAAATTTTAACGTTTCATAAGTTTGCATATACATTGCTTTGGATTTCTTGGGGTAAAGCGAGGCACAAGCAATATTGGCTGCTTCTTGTATCCCATTTTCATCGAAACCAAACATATTTGTTTATTTTAGTTTGAAACCACCAGAAATCAAAATGTTTGAACATAAACCTCGATGACAGATATAGTAATTGTTTCGTTGACATGCAAACAATTTTCACAGACAGCCTTCTAAACTATAAAATTTATTAAAAACGTCAAATAATTTCATGAAATAATTAATTCTCATATCTTTCGGTATTAAAAAAATATAATACATCACACGATGCGAAAGCCCTTTTAAGTGTTCGGTGTTTTTTGAAAGGTCTCGTCTTCGCCTCGATCACTCAAAAATCATCTCACGCCTAAAAGTAAACTTTCGCATCTAGTAATGTAAATAATTATTTCCGTATGCGGTGTATTTCTTATTTCGGCTATCATATCGCCTCGATTAAAAAGCCTACGCCTAATACGAAAAAAAAAACACTTTTCCTTTCTTGTTGCACAAATAGCTATTTTCCATAATAGTCCTTAATTTCCATATTTAGACAAATTTCAAAATAGCCTAAAATGAAAACGGTACTTTTTTCACGAATATGAAGTTTGATGCACGAGCCGTATGTGAGTGCGGCAATTTCTTGAGTGAAAAAAGGCATTTATGCATGAATTTCGTACAATATTTTTTCTACGACTGCTTAATTTCCATATTTATATGAATAAATTCCAAAACTAACGTAAACGTCAAAATACAAATCCATAATTTGTCGTTTCCAAAGCGAAGATAGTGAGATAACTTTAATTGTTTTCAATGCACTCATAGATCATAGAGTGAAATATTGTTACTTTTTTTCCAACCTTTTCACTTTTTAACTGACTTCAAAAAATTAAAATAAAGGGGACGTTCTCAATTCAACCCATATGCATGTTTTTTTTATATCTATTCAATGATTACTCTGACGTAGCTTAAGTGATTTCTGTCGAACCTGTTACAAACTGTAGGTTATCGTCCGGTGGTGCTCTCCAACTAAATTTGTAAAGCTATATCTAGTGTAAGGTGAACAAAGATTGGAAACATTTTTTTTAACAGACTTCATTTTACGAGAATATTCGAAGATTTGGTGGAGTCGCCGGTAATTTCAATTAATTCACAAACAGCGTATTATTTTCTCGTTAATATTCGAAGTTAAATAAAAAAAGAAGCTATAAAATGGTTAAAAAAAATTAAAAAAGAAAAAATCGAACAGGCTTCAAAAAATCTTCAAGAAATATTTCCAAAAAATAAGAAATCAAATTTTACTCAGTTTTAAAAATATTTGTCTACCTAGTAGTGGAAAGTAGCAAGGAACTGAACCTTACTACCTAATATCAATTTGAAATTAGTGCAAAAATATCTAATTTCAAAAATACGTTTTTTAAAACAAATTTTTGTTCACTATGTGTATTATATGTGGAAGTAAAACTATGAGAAAGCTATCAGAAATAGTTAGACACTAAAAACTTAACTCATTTTTTGATATCTCTCAGTTTTTGAAAATTTGTGAAAACGTAATTTTTTTGGTCATTTTATCAAAATGACTCTCGAGCTATTCATTAACCCATTGAAAATTTACAATTTTGCCAACATTTTTTTTGTTTCTGATATATATTTTTGGCATTTTTGTAATAACTTGTAATGTAGTTAATTCGCGTGATTTCAGATGGGTTGCTTACAAGTTATTGCGAAAATTCCAATAGTAATATTTAAATAATTATAATTATTATAATTGCTATAACTTTGTAAGCAACACATGAAGTCGTAGGCGAATTAACAATTCAGACAGATCCCAAATCAGATTTCACTACACTCTATTTATATTTTGTTCTTAGTTTTATTACAAACGATAGAGTCTAATAGGCATATGAAATAAAACAAATTCTTAGTAGTTATGACTCATACCATCATAGTTCATGTTTATATAAATTGATTAACCTGCTGTTTCAAACTTGTCGACATAATTTACTTACATCAAAAGGCGAATGTTATAAATTATTAATAATGTCGATAATTTTCACTGAAACCAAAGCTAATTCCATAATGCGGAAACTCCTGATAAAATTTCATTAGAAAACTACGCTCAAAATTCTACATGAAGCTTAATTTACATGCTAAGTGCGTAGAGCACATTTCATCATAATTTGCTCCAGAATTTCTCACTTGGATATGTGTAAGAGCGAGTTATTGTGTTTCATTTTCCTAATTTATTCCTCCACCGCAAGCTAAATTTCCATCTAAGCGAACGCCTCTATGCGATCCAACTTGAAAGCAAAACTTGGGAACAATTTTAAAACAGTTAACAACGTTAAATTAAGCACGCCAACTTCAAAGGTGTCGAAGCCGAGCCAAGCTGATCACGTTCCCGTCAAAGACTCGGACAGGGCTGCCAACCTCCCGAACTATTGGATAGTCCGGTCACGCGCCGATCCGGTAAGCAACAATGGCCCTGGAGACAACACTGCTAATTGCATTGCTCCGTGCGTCGCCTCTGTAGGCTTTGTTATGGCCACCAAACCGCAGATCGTCTCTAATTCAACAGATCCTTACGAAGTGGTCGAGAATTTATATTTGCGACAAAAAGCTCACTGCAAAGAATATTGTTTTTTATGTTATAACGTGATAATAACTAATACGTTTATTATACATGGTGGTCTGAAATTGTTTCCCGATATCTCTGTGACTGAGAGCACATCGAAAAATGAAGGTATTCCTTTATACAGTGTGTCTAACTTCTCGTGAAGACACCCCCTGTATCTTTTTTATTTGTGGCCGAATTTATTTCAAATTTTTATCAGCTATAGAACTCCATGAGACGATTTGATCTAACACATAAAGAGAACTTTTTACAGCAAATGAAAGTCATGCCCAATTATTATTGAAATTATTTATTATTTAAATACACGTGTATGCAAAATTTCAGGATATTTTGGATAACGGGAAGTGGGTAAATTTGATACTTACATACATACATACAGATTTCCAAGTGTTATAAAACCATTGAAAAAAAAGAATTGAGTTGATGTGTAATAATAAAAAGTGGCCCTTTTAGCGTTTCATTGATTGCCGATTTTTATTCACAACTTTTATTTGTTGGAAAAATTTCTCTTTAGGTGTTAGGTAAAATCGCCTTATGGAGTTGTGTAGCTGATAAATATTTGAAATGGATTCGGCCACAAATAAAAAAGATACAGGAGGGTGTCTTCACGAGAAGTGAAATAATTTTTTTTTGGAAATATTAAGATTTTCACAAAATTTTACAGAGGGGGCATATCAAGTGATTCCGAACAATTTTCATTAACAAAATGTTTGTCTATCTCTAAGCCTACTATGATTTCTCCAAAATTGCGATTTTCTTTTTATCGCAGTAGGCCGGCGTTTTAGATCTAGGCGGCATTTATGTGTTGAATAAAGTCGTCTTATGGAGTTGTATGGCTGATAAAAATTTGAAATAAATTCGGCCACAAATAAAAAAGATATAGGGGTGTCTTCACGAGAAGTGAAACACACTGTATAAAATTATTTTCGGAAATGGATAATAAACCCTTTAAAGGGGAACGATTCGTGATAGATTTTTTCTCTCAACCATTAGATGCTGTTAATTTGAGTATTTTAATCTCTTGATTCTAAATAACTCACACGGTAAAATCAAGAGGAGTAACGTCGGGAGACCAAACAGACCACTTCATCAGTGCATCTGCACCCTGACCAATCCGTCTATTAGGACAGTGGTTGTTTAACCACCTTTTTCAAATTATATTACAATGCGGTGGTGCGCTGTCATGTAGAAAAAAACATGTTTCGCAATAAAATATTATCCAATAATTTATACAGGGTGTTTTCCAAAAAATCTTAGTGCGTATCACCGTTTAAATTTAATTTCCCAATTTTATTAAACATACTTAAACAATCAGGTTATTTAGAACTAGACTGTTTGATTTTCTAGCAAGTAAAGCTTATACATTAAATGAATTTTTTTCTTAATTTTTAAATTTTATATGTACCTAAGCAGAAATACAAGATATTTATTTTTAACAAAACCGCTGCCCAAGGAATCACTACTTCCACATCCGATTTTTTATCTAAGTCACTCACAACGAAAAAATTTTGTATGTGGAAATAATTGTTTATGGAACTTTAATAATATAATATTTGAAATCCTCTACCCCAAAAACCCATAAAACGATTACCCCACATCGGTAGCGGAGTGGGGGTGGATGAAGTAAAAAAACATTTTGAGGTTTCTGGTTCTTGTACACACCCTAAATCACATTTTTTTTTTCATCCCCTTTAATAATGGGTGGTAATGGGGGTGACTAATGCCAAAATTATTTTTGAGACCTCAGCTTCTCTTGTATATACTAAATACCAATTTTATGGACTCTTACCTGCTTGATTTACCTATTTTTCACAAATTTACCAATTTACCCCCCAACCCTTCGACGGAACAAGATGAAAATATAATCTAGTTCTAGATCTCGTTAAAGTACATGTGTGTACCAAATTTCAAGTTAATATCTCAAACGGTTCCAGAGTAAACGTGCGCACAAAAAAAGTTACAGACAGACCGACAGACAGAAATTTTTTTTTCGCTCAAACTTAAAATCTCGACGTTTCGTGACATTCTAAGCCCATTTGAACAATACAAATTTTTAAAAATTTTTTGTGGTTACTATACTTCCACTGGATGTGGAAGTAATTATATGTTGATGTTCAAGATAGTTTCTTTAGTACATAACTCAATTTGCTAATACTTGTATGAAACATGATGGCGTGGCTGTGACAAAACATATGTATTTATTGCTCAATAAAAAAACCGCTGCCCAAGGAATCACTACTTCCACATCCGGATTTTCTATCCGTCACACAACGAAAAAATTTTGTGTCTGGAAATAATTGTTTATGGAACTTTAATAATATAATATTTGAAATCCTCTATCCCAAAAACCCATAAAACGATACCCCACATCGGTAGTGGGGTGGGGGGTGGTGACAGGGGGTGGGAGTGGGGAGTAGATAAAGTAAAAAAATATTTTGAGGTTTCTGGTTCTTGTACATACACTAAATAACATTTTTTTTTCATCCCCTTTAATAATGGGGTGGGGGTGGTAATGGGGGTGGCTAATACCAAAATTTTTTTGAGACCTTAGCTTCTCTTGTCTATACTAAATATCAATTTTATGAACTCTTACCTGCTTGATTTACCTATTTACTCCAAATTTACCCCAATTTACCTCCCAACCCTTCGACGGAACAGGATTAAAATATAATCTAGTGCTAGATCTCGTTAAAGTATATATGTGTACCAAATTTCAAGTCAATATCTCAAACGGTTCCAGAGTAAACGTGCGCACAAATAAAGTTACAGACCGACAGACAGACAGAAATTTTTTTTTTTCGCTCAAACTTGAAATCTCGACGTTTCATGACATTCTAAGCCTATTTGAACAATAAAAATTTTTAAAAATTTTTTTGTCGTTACTATACTTCCACTGGATGTGGAAGTAAAATAATCCAATCTAAAAGGCTTTATGCATTAGGTAGAGTATATATCAAAAGCGAAGCTTAAATTTTGATTTTAGCAAATATATTTAACGTACATAGCTCATAAACATTTTCAGAATAAAGGTTTGATAAAGGAAGCAGATTCGGTTTCCGAGACGTTTAGTAAAATACATTATTTTTACTTCCACATCCAGTGGAAGTATAGTAACGCAAAAAAATGTTGAAAATTTTTATTTAAGTAGGCTTAGAATGTCATGAAACATCAAGATTTTAAGTTTGAGAAAAGAAGATTCTGTCTGTCGGTCTGTCTATCTATCTGTTTGTAACTTTTTTGGTGTGCACGATTACTCTGGAACCGTTTAATATATTGACTTGAAATTTGGTACACGTATGTATTTTAAGGAGATATGGAACTAGATTAAATTTTGTCTTATTCCGTTGAAGGGTTGAGGGGGATAAATTATAGTAAATGGGGGTAAATAGGTAAATCAAAGGGGAGAAAAAAATAAAATTGTGACTTAATATGTATACAAGAATCAAAGGTTTCAAGATTTTTTTTTACTTTAACCACCAAGCGTTTTGAAAATTTCTAGATATTTGTGAAAAGCACATTAACAGATGTAACAAGTATTCAAAATTCTGACCATTTTTGAACATTTTATGATATTTAAAAGAGGATTTAATTTTGTTATGAATATCGACGGAAGTTGGTGTATCATTCCTCCCATTTTTCTTAGCTTGGCAGTTGGCAGCATAAGACAGTACAAACTTACATCATCTCGAAAATGAAATTTAAATTGCATTAAAAACGTTGACATGCAACCATTACCAACTTTGGCCAGACCCCAGTGCACAACAGGCGATGATTAGTTGTTTAATTCAGCGTCTGAGTTTGGTTCATTACACGCGCAAGAATTAATGGCGTTTGACACCCAACGACCCCGTACCAACTGCATCACCTTTGACAGTTATTTTCATAAAGTAACGTAAACTATCCCGGTGGCAAAATTTTGACGTACAAAAAAAGCGTTATAAGAGTAGTTATTGATACATTTCGTATATAGATTACGAACCAACAAAAAGAACAGAACGAGTGTGATAACATATTTCACTTTAACCAACCCTGAGCTGGGAAACATAGTGGCCTATGCCATGCCATGACGTACTACAAGTATGCGTGTTATGTTAAGTTGTTTAGATTAGATTTTTTGCACGACGTTTGTTAAAAATGCCGTAAACAGTGAACTACTGCTACACGTAACTGAAATGAAAATAATGGAAGCACGATTACGACGGCTTTGAATTGATCTTGTCAAGTCAAGTTAGATTTTCTTGCCTCGATTGCTTTTGTCGGTAAATAATAAGAATAACACTTTGTGGAATTAGTTGAATGTAAAAATGTTTAAAAAAATATTACTGGCGGGTAAAATGTTCTAATCCGCAGTAGTTTATAATTTAATCAATTAAGAAACACAATGCAGAAGTATATATTGTAATATAGAAGGTTAAAAGTTGCTGTTTTAAGGCTCAAACAAAAAACTGCGTACTGGCGTGTGCTTCGTCAATCAAGCTAGCATCACCGGGAGATGATTAAAAACAAAAATGTAGTCATTCTAGCTAAAACATGAACTTATTTTTAAAAACTGCGAAGAAACTTATATCATCTTTTCTATTTTTCTTTTATTCTCATTTTGTTCCTGCTATTTCGTTCTCGTAGTTTTGTTTTCTCATTCTCGTTTTCAACGAACTTTGTCGTTCTTAGTGTTGTCTTTGTATTTTTGTTCTGTTCCCGAAGAACAGAATTTTTTGATCTCATCTTATTTTGTCCCTGAGAGTAAAAACGAAAACAGAACATAATTTTGTTCTCAATTCCTGCAGTGAAATATATTGATATATAGTGAATATAGTGAAATATTGGTATTGTATATTTGTAATTGTCTTAAGGTGTTGGGTCCCTTCCTTGGGTATGTCCCCAATACATCATTGCGTATATTTCTATAATGTTGATGTTTTGTGTCGCTGTTTTCGTCTTGTTGTTTAGTTGGATGATGCCCTTTCTGCTCTTCTCAAAAACTTCTTCTGTTGGCTTTTGTTGTTGCCGCGTTTTTGACTCCATATATCATCGTTGGCCGTATGACGGCTATGTACATACATTTGTCCCATAATAGTTTATTTTTCTCAATGAACGGTATGTTACCCTCGTGCCGTTTTGATTCTCTCCTTTACTGTTTCTTTCCGCTCCAGCTGGTTTGTCCGGTCTGTTCCTAGGTACTTCAATTTGTTCGGTGTTTTTAGGGAATATTCATCTATTTGTTCCTCTCCACTGGTCCAACTCTTCTTATTCTTCTGCATCGATTAGGAGATTATCGATGTGTGTGTTTTCTTAAAGAACACCATTTTTCTGAAAGAAACCTTCACTAGGCATACCTCCGCTGAAGTGCTGTGGGAACTCAGCCCTGACGCAGTATATCAACAATACCTCATTGATTATTTCGAGTTTAATTTTAATTATTATCACTACCGTGATTTCTAGCAGTTATTCTTTGGATGGTGGCTTATTGAAGGGTCTTCTTGTATTAATTTGGTTCATTCATTTTTTGCTTTCTCTTCTTCCTCCAGTTTATCTCCACTGTTGCCGTGGTATACCTCTTCTCGTGTATGTGTTATCATTTTTTTCTGTATGCCCCCCTGCCGCCGCCGGTTTACTGCCCCTGATTCATTCCCGTTTCTTTGATTTTTTGGTCCTATGTTCTGCATTCGATTCATCATTCCTTTGTATAGATACCATTTCCTGAGAAAAACTATGCATTTCCATTGAACTGCAAGAAATTAAGTCCCCGGCGTATTAAGCCAATAGTATTCCACTGATCAGATTATTTATCTAAGAAACTCTGTTTTTCTTAAGAAATAACGCCATTATTGCCTTGCTATAAATTTACGGTGTCAGCGGTCGACAGTTTCAAGTTTTGTATAATCACTTCTCAGATTTTCGAAGAAAGTCGTTTGAATCACCAGTTTATTACAGCATTTATAATGCAGAATGCAACACCACAAAAACACACTCTTTTAATACAAATATAAATTATGTACGTAATTAATCAGTAATTGCACTTCCCAAGCTATGTATTGTTCCTCAAACCTGTCGCTTACTTGACATCCTAAAAATTCGCAAAAAAATATGCAACACACAAAAACACACTCTTTTTAATACAAACACAAATTATGCACGAAATTAATCACTAATCGTACGTCCCAGGTATGTATTATTCCCCAAACCTATCACTCACTTTTTACACCTTAAAAATTTGCATAAAAAATATACAACACCACAAAACACATTCTTTTTGATACAAATACAAATTATGTACGAAATTACCTATTATTCTCTTGACACATTAAAAGTTATATTTTTTACACTTTGTATTTAGGTAGGGCTTGGACCTAAAAAGCATTGCAATGGTTTTATGCGACAGACACTTGTTAATCATTAAGACATAAATAAACTTGGGTGGTACTTTAAAAATGAGAAGATACTTAGCTTATTCCTCTTATGTATTGCCTGGTCCTTTAAGCTTGTTTATTTATGTATAGCACTGCACTATCGGTTCTGCCACTAAATACTCTGTATTAGTTATTTTCAAATATTAATTCTATTACAATTTTGTTCTTTTGTTATGATATATCGATTTGCGCGGAATTCTTTAATCTACAAATTCACTTAATTTTTATCAAATTTAGCGGACTTTTAGCGGGCGTTTTCACGTTTTACCGGCAGCGTTTTTCGGATGCGTCCGTTCGCTCGGAAAGCACAATTCGAACTCTGTCTAATATGCCTATAACCTTCTCGACAAAATACTCTTTCAAATAAAAAAAAACTGCATCAAAATCGGATCACCCGTTGAAGAGATATGAAGTCACAGACAGACAGACAGACAAACAAACAGACATACAAACATACGAGTCAAACTTATAACACCTCTCTTTTTGGGTCGGAGGTTAAAAACAGTTCCTAATTTCATTATTAAAGTAACGCATTTAACTATATACAAAATTTATGATAAAGCTGTATAAGGTTGTATTACTTAGAGTAATGGGAAGTATCTAAAACTATTTTAAAGATTATAAAATTTATGATTTATTAAATATTTATAATAAACCGAAAATAAACACATATTTCCCTCTCTCTCTGCAAAATCCTACCCTTAATAACAATTTTTTTTAAAATTTTGAAATGATTTAATTGTAAATTTTAATTACGTTAATATAAAAACAAATCATACATTTCTTGAGACAATAGGAAGACGCTGCACACAGATACTGCACAGGGTGTTAACAAAAGCTAAAACTTTAATGACAGAATCTACGTTTCAGGAGCACTTTTTCTGTGTAAAATAGGTGCCGATAGATTTTCTTTAAATGTTACACAATAAGAAATATCTTCGAGTAAGTAATGAGCTGTTTGTATTAATTTGCTGGTTGTATAGAGAACAAATTTTTCCTACAAATTTCGAGAAATAAAACTTTAAATATTAAAGTGAAAATAGTTTTTGATACCTATTTTATACCACTCATAAGCTAGTATTAAATAAAATTAATTGTATCTACAAAGCTTTCATTAGTAAATTAATAAACATTTACTGCATTGGTCGATATAAACACATACATTTTCACCAGCTAAATGATTAAAAATAAATATTAAAAAATTTATCAGTAGGTATTGAAATTATAATTCCGTAATTATTTTATTACTGTACCTATTGAGTTCAGCTTTGATTACAGTTATTGGAATTATAATTTTAAAAATCGGTGCATGGAATTTCTGTGTATTAATAATGAACTCCATTAATATTGTGAATATTTATAAATGCTTTGAATTATATACGTAAATGAGAAATGTTATAATGATATACAACAAGCAAAATACAGAATCATTAATTACAACTAATTATATTACCCTCTAAATTAAATTATTAGAGCACGTTACTCCCTCTAATAATTTCATAAAATCCTGAATATATGGAATGAATGAATCATTTCAATTGAAATCTGTGCAAATTCAATTAGCAACTAACTAGAGCCAGAACCCCCCACATAGAGAATACTCTTGCCTTAGGGCGAATGCAGAATTTACTTATCCGGTTGACATTCTCTTTCGGAGATTAAAATGGACCAAAAAGAATACACCAGATTAAGTGATGTAAATTTCACCTGTAACAAAAAATATGTACAGATAATTAATATTGTATCCAACCATCTGCAATTTGCCGTATATCAAAGCATTTTTTTTTTAATACTTTTTCTGTCATATATATCTTGATATAGGTCTTTTTAGTAAAATTACTTTTTTCTTACGTTTCGGTTTATTCAACTATCGTCAGAGAACTACAATTAAGTGAAGAAAAAATAAATTTCAAATGCTATTTTTTATACACATGGGTTGTAAATTACTTACATTAGTTAATATTATTGAATGGCACACTACAACTATTTACATTCATGGTGTATTATATATGAATGTTTAAAGACAACTAAAAACTGAAATTGAGTATTGCCTGTCTGTCTTCTTTATGTTATGTAGATAAGACTTAATTGATGTGTAATAGATTTAAAGTTTTTGTTGTTGTTATATTATGTTTTTTAAAAACGTTTGAAATATTAAAATGAAATAAAAAACATCATATGACAATAGCACATGAACCATACATCACGACAAAATTTTTTTTTACAAAACTGAAACCTAAATTGCGACCAAAAGATCAGACAAACACCATATGCAAAATAGATTGCAACAACTGTAATAGCACATATAACGCCAAATAATTAAGTCTTATCTACATAACAAACCACTATATTTAACGCAGACAGGCAATACTTAATTTTAGTTTTTATTTGCTTTTAAACACTCATTTATAAAACCAATTCACTATTCAAGTCACTCACAACGAAAAAACTTGGTATGTGGAAATAATTGTTTATGGAATTTTAATAATATAATATTTGAAATCCTCTACCTCAAAAACCCATAAAACGATACCCCACATCGGTAGTGGGGTGGGGGTTGTGATAGAGGGATGGTAGTGGGGGTGGATGAAGTAAAAAAATGTTTTGAAGTTTCTGGTTCTCGTACATACACTAAATCACATTTTTTTTTCATCCCCTTTAATAAGGCGGTGGGGGTTGGTAATGGGGGGTGGCTAATGCCAAAAATTTTGTTGAGACCTTAGCTTTTCTTCTATATACTAAATACCAATTTTATGGACTCTTACCTGCTTGATTTACCCATTTACCCCAAATGTACCCCAATTTACCCCCAATCCTTCGACCGAACAAGATGAAAATATAATCTAGTTCTAGATCTTGTTAAAGTACATATGTATACCAAATTTCAAGTCAATATCTCAAACGGTTCCAGAGTAAACGTGCGCACAAAAAAGTTACAGACAGACCGACAGACAGACCGACAGACAGACAGAAATTTTTTTTCGCTCAAACTTAAAATCTCGACGTTTCATGACATTTTAAGGCTATTTGAACAATAA
This sequence comes from Rutpela maculata, assembly GCA_936432065.2. Taxonomy (NCBI): domain Eukaryota; kingdom Metazoa; phylum Arthropoda; class Insecta; order Coleoptera; family Cerambycidae; genus Rutpela; species Rutpela maculata. Next base: position 42,610,225 of record OW386291.2, on the reverse strand, counting down.
AAATTTTTAAAAATTTTTTTGTCGTTACTATACTTCCACTGGATGTGGAAGTAATACTCCTTAAATGTAAATAGTTGTAGTGTGCAATTCAATAATATTAACTAATGTAAGTAATTTATAACCATGTGTATAAAAAATAGCATTTAAAAAACATATTTGTCTTCATTTTATTGTGGTTCTCTGACGATACTTGAATAAACCGAAACGTAAGAAAAGAGTAATTTTATTAAAAAGGCCGATAATTCAGGATATACCTACATCAAGTTAATTTGATATCGAGAGTCAAGAAAATAAAAACATCTATACTTGGTCATATATATCATAAGATATAAACATTCAAATGTACGAATGAAAATATACACATTATTATGTATAAAACTCGCCTCTGGATATCAACTACTCTATTGAAAAGTGCTTATGTTAAATTTTAAACATCAAAAGACCCTGCATTTTTTCTACGTAAAAGAGCTGCCAACCGATTTTCTTCAAATCCTATCTAGATCCTGTTCTTTAAACTACGCTACGATGAGGAAAAATATTTTCGAAACAAATATCCGTAGCTGCTTCGTTGCTTCTTCTTTGGGATATACGTCGCGACTTCCCTTTTTAAATCTCATGTTTATTTTATAATAGTTTCGGAGATTCGGAGATATACCGTTGTGACAAACAAACGGACGCACGGACACATGAATAATCCGATAAGATGACCGTTTTTCTTCCATATCGCGGAAATATAGGAGCAATAAAAGAACTGTTGTTCAAATAGGCTTAGAATGTCATGAAAAAATTTCTGCCTGTCGGTCGGTCTGTCTGTAACTTTTCTTGTGCGCACGATTACTCTGGAACACTTTATAATATTGATTTGAAATTTGGTACACGCATGTATTATAACGAGATTTGGAACTAGATTATATTTTGATCTCATTCTGTTGAAGGGCCGAGGGGTAAATAAGTAAAGCCAGCAATTAAGAGTTCATAAAATTAGGATTTAGTATATGCACCAGAAATTTTTTGCAAACACCCCCACTATCATCACCATTACCACTCCCACCCCATTATTAAAGGGAATAAAAACAAAATTGTGATTTACTGTCTGTACAAGAATCAAAGACCGCAAAAATTTCCACCCCCACTACTAATGTGGCATATCGTGTTCTGGTTTTGGGGCAGACGATTTCAAATATTATATTATTAAAAGTTCTATGAACAACAATTATATGGTATCAAAATTTTTGTCAAAAGAAAATTGCACTGAGTGGGAGAATTAACTAATAAAGATGCACAATTTACACTTTAATATGCGCGATTGTTTGTTTCCTAGCCTGTCGTTGTTGAGGCTTTACGTAAGCCGTATATACTAAATAATAAAGGAAGCCTCAGCCATTTTGATGAGATTACAAAATAATAAAGCGTTATGAGCACTTTTAAAATTAAGGGAAGATAGATTACCGCTATAAAAATAATTGAAAACGTACCTGGGATGAAAGATCTACTTGAAAGCAATGTTCGTTAATTTAAAAAGTAATATGATACCAATTCCAGAGATTTAATAAAGTATGGACGAAACAGAATGCATTCTGAAAATAATTTTCAATAATAAATCCTATTCGGGTAAAAAGTATTATAATAACATGGCATATTAGATTTTTTGTTCACGTCTAAAGGCCGTAGAGATACGGGAGGGTATAGGGTTACCAATTACAGTCTTCGTGGCCTAATACAATTAGCCTCATTACGTCCTGCCAGCTCTTTTCCGATGACTTGAACAGAAAACCACATCTAAAAGCTCCAACGCGGCCAGACTTTCAATGAAAAGTTTCACGACGAAATAACTACAACATGTTGGAAAATTGTTAATTTCCTGTTAATTGAATTAAATAACTAAAAGTGATTAACGCGATTCCGAATTACCAAAGTTATTGTGATCAATAAGAAAATCTATCAAACAAGTTTTAGGTCATTCAAGGTATCTCTAAGGGTGTGGCAAAATCGTAACTGGTCTATCTGGGATTTAAACGAATTTTTTTCTATACAGGGAATGCAAACTAGGGCGAGGTCGTCTCAAAGTTTGCAATATTTTTTGTTTCCAACTGTGTTGCGTGTGCAACCAATAAAAGCTGTGTAAATCATAAGAGGGTATTTATTTGACAAAAATTTAACAGAGTTTACAATTACACTAAGTTCACGTGCGAGAGTTGAAGCCTTTGGGGGTTGAAATATGACTGACTGTCTCTGGCTACATAGTACACAGGTAGAAGGGATGAGTAATGAGCGGGACTTTCCTACTTTAATATGGATTGACCATTACTGACGTTTATTACCGTACATTTTACTGTCTGCTTTCCGGCCTAAACATGCCAATTTTATAAATTATGCATTTAAGTAATTAACTGTTGGAAAGTACGCTACAAACTGTTTCAACTTTTCGGCACTGATATAAAATCTTTTAGACAAAATTACGAAAAAAAAATGTACTCTTGATAGAAAGCGGTAGGATGTACCGTTAATAAGAAAACTGCACTAAACAAGCCAACTATATCAATATAGTACTTTCATTATTTTGTTTAAAACAGTTTTTGAAATAAAAAATGAAAACCATATTTTGGGTAAGTTGGTTTGGTGTAGTAGTTCCTTCAGCAAAACTGTACTGAAATTCGTTTCATAATATGCTAAACTCAAATAGTTTAGCATATTATGAAACGAATTTCAGTACAGTTTTGCTGTGAAAAAGTTTGTGTGTATGTGTCTGCGTCTTTCTTGTGTATGTCTGACAGGATAACTTCAGTTAGACTTAAAATTCGGACCATAAGTAATTTAGCATGGTAGAATACTTATTATTGATATTGGAACGATCCTTCATACAGGGTGATCGCCAAAGGCATGTAAACTATCACGTTTTATACAAAGCATTTTTTATTATAATTCTATAGCAAATGTTACTAAAGTTCTTGATTAAGAATACAAAAATAGGAAGATATACGAGATACTGAAACTGCAATAAGCAAAAGTTGCGACTGCGAATAACAGGATAACTTCTGTTAGACTTAAAATTTTATTTCAAATTAGGAACATGTATAATAGCACGATAGAATATTTCTTATTGAAATTGAGCCATATCTCAGTACAAGGTGATCACCAGAGGCGCGTGAACTGCCTTGCTTTATATAAGCTATATTTTAATATAATGTTAGAGCAAAATATCACTAAAGATTTTGTTTAATCACCCGGAAATATGTGCAGTATTACGTAGATTGTGTGACATATTAATTTTACTTTAACAATGATACTTGTAAGAACATTGAACCTCAACCTTCTGGTTCTTCTGAAAGCTGATGAACATTTGCGGAGTTGTAGTCTGAGTGTTATTAAACTCACAACGTCTCCCAAAAGGCGGAGATATGTTTGATAGATGATAAAGGCTGGGGATTGAAAATCTCTTAATACATTTAATGATTAAATAATTTTTACAATACAATATCTGCCAACTCAAAAAAAGAACATAAATTTTTGCTAAAAATTCAGTATTTAAATAAAAATATAAAATAGTTATACTGAACTTTCCTCATGATTCAAAAGCTTTTAAAAGCATTGAAAAATTTAAAAACTTAACAGATAAGAATATTATTAAACGAATCTTTCTGAAAAAAAAAAAAAAAAAAAAAAAAAAAAAAAAAAAAAAAAAAAAAAAAATGAATTCTGAAGGAATTTAGGGAATTCGTCAATGACATTTTAGACTACTGCATGATGAATGTACAAAAATTTTTTATCTTGATATTTGTACTGGTACGTACTGGTTCTCGGATGAAGTAAAAAAAATTTTTTGAGGTTTTTGGTTCTTGTACACAGTACACACACTAAATCATAATCTTTTCTCATTCCCTTTAATAATGGGGTGGGGGTGGTAGTGGTGGCTAATGCCAAAAAATTTTTTGACCTTAGCTTCTCTTGTATATACTAAATACCAATTTAACCCCCCAACCCTTCGACGGAACAAGATGAAAATATAATCTGGTTCCCGATCTCGTTAAAATACGTGTATCAAATTTCAAGTCAATATCTTAAACGGTTCCAGAGTAAACGTGCGCACAAAAAAAAGTTACAGACAGACCGACAGACAGACAGACACAACATTTTTTTTCATTCAAACTTAAAATCTCGACGTTTCATGACATTCTAAGCCTATTTGAACAATAAAAATTTTTACATTTTTTTTTTTGTCGTTACTACACTTCCACTGGACGTGGAAGTAAAATGTAGTACGCAATGTTAAATATTTATTACTGAATATACACTGCTAATAACAGATTGAAATCGAATGAAACCGCCAGAGGCATTGTCCTAAAATCGAAGTGGGCAATGAATAGACCCTCCATCAGTTCATACAATTGATTTATCGTGTTCAAAAATTAGATCACCCCATTCTCAATCACCTTTCATCTGATACATTAACAGCAACGTTTTTAACTGTGTTTCATGGTTTAATTACCTCGGTGTCATCTGTAGGCAAGAGAAACCCATAATACCGTTTATATACACACATAATGAGGGTGTTTACGAAATTCATTAATTTATTAGCGGACTTTACAACTGAAAGTAAAAATTTTTTTATATAAATACATGCTTGAAAATGTCTCGTTTTGTAGATACGGGTGGTAAGGATAATAAAATAGTATATTATATTACTAGGAGTAGAACGCACTCTTTTTTTGTGTTGAGCCCAGGATTTGCGGCTGAGGCGAAGCCGAAGCCGCAAACTGGGCGAAACACAAAAAAAGGCGTTCTACTCCGTGTAATATATACTATTTTTTCTTCAAGCGTATTAAAATGCAAAAATTCATTTATTTATCATAAATGTACAAATATTCAAACTACAGTCTTACATGTTGACACAATATGACAAGTGGGTAGTGGATAGCGCGCCACCGGTGGCTTTCGGTATTAACATTATGTTACTAGTAAAACAATACCCACTGCGGTGGCGCTTTCGGAACTAACATTATGTTACTAGTAAAAAAATGTCCACTACGGTGGCGTTCGGTACTAACATTTTGTTACTAGTAAAACAATGTCCTACTTCTACTTCTATTTTTGGTGACATAATTTAAACATTTTAATACGCTTGAAGAAAAAGACATTTTTGTAACGTCATATCCTAAAATGACATTTATTTGACAGTTTCAATAAATCAAAACAATGTCATTATTGACAAGTGTAAATTGAAGAAAAAAGAGTGAAATAAAGGAATTTTATTTCACAGTGTGAAATAAAACTTATTGGTTTCTATGGAAACAGCAATAGAATTTAGTCTATTTTTACAAAATTATATTGTTTTCTAATTTCGAATGGCGATACAAAAATTTTTTTATATAACTCGAGACTAAAATGTGTTTTTTTTACTCGTGTGGTTTATAGCACTCGCCTTCGGCTCGTACTATAAACGCCCCACTTGTAAAAAAAACACCATTTTAGCCACTTGTTATATAAAATACTATTTTACTTCCCTCGCTAATGAAAGGGTAGTACTGTAATCGTAGAAAAGTCACTCTCCGAGACGTTTCACATTACGAATATAACGATAATTACAGTATCTCAATGTCATCAGCCTGTACATCTGTAAGCCTGTCTCGTGTGGTTTATACCGTGTGTGTAGTCGCGGGCTAGGCATGGGGAGAAGAATTACAACATCGCGCGTGCCAGCTGGCTGAAATGAAATAACAAAGCTGGAATGCTCCATCGACAGACGAATTTACGGCTGACGGTGTTGTCAAATCTCTCGCGCTACGTGAATGTACATGCCTAATGGGAAATTACACGCACGGTAGCACTCGCCTTCGGCTCGTACTATAAACGCCCCACTTGTAAAAAAACACCATTTTAGCCACTTGTTATATAAAATACTATTTTACTTTCCTCGCTAATGAAAGGGTAGTACTGTAATCGTAGAAAAATCACTCTCCGAGACGTTTCACATTACGAATATAACGATAATTACAGTATCTCAATGTCATCAGCCTGTCTATCAGTACGTCTGTCTGCCGCCTGACTATTGGTGCTATATTTAAAAAACTATTTGACGGAGAAACATAATTGGAAAATATTTGAGGCTATGGCCAAGGAAGAAATCGGATATACTATATAAAAAATATGCAGAATGGACACACTAAAAATAATAAGTAATGAAATAATGAAATAAAATTGACGAAGGACAATAATATTTTGTATGCAGTTAATAAAATTGGTACGGAAAAAATCAGCTGCTACTACTGAAAAATATACCCGATGGTCACCTTAAAATATAAGTAATTAAAATACGATGTAGGAAAATAATGTATTTTGACATTCGTTATATATTAATTTACCTATATTGGATTTATTAGTTTTGTTCAGCGAAAAGGTTACAAATTTGGTTTAATTTTTATTTATAGATAATAAATTTAAGTTAAGTCATTTCTTTTCCTAGATATAATCCCATTTCAACCTTTTTTCTGACATTATTCCAATTTTCACTACAGAAGAATAGCGCTGTGGCGTCCGCGTAAACAACAAATTTTACAGGTATCCTTAATTTCAGCATATCGTTTGTATATCTTTGAAATAATAGTGGACCTAACTGTCCCTTGGGGAATTCAATATTTTAAAAGTTTCTCTCCGCTATTTTTACCATTATTTCAAACAATTTGGTACTTGTCAAGTAATTCCTGAATATTTCATTGCTTACGTCTCGAATGCCATATTTTTCCAGCTTCTCTAACAATTTTGAGTGAAATAGTGTCAAAAGTCTTTGTGAGATCTAAAAATATTACCAAAGGCTTCTTTCTGACGACAGTGCACCATGAATCGTATGTCAATGAGTAGCATCTATTGTTGATCGTTTCTCTCTAAATCCAAACTGTGTTGGCATAATTATGTCATATTTAAGGTGTTCTAGAAGAAGAGATATGAAGCCCCAGACAAACACGAGCATACTCGTCAAACTTAACATCCCTTGTGGTGCAACAGCCCGGAGGCGTAACAGACCGGAGGTCTGTTGGAGAAGTGTTTATCAAACTGTGTTACGCGTACTCCTTGGGGGTACGCGAAAATTTTTAGGAGGTACGCGAATGGCTAACGCGCTTGTTTGAAGTGCACAATGAACTGCGCCTTAAAATAAAATGAAAAGAGCATTTCTGAATTTCCTCCAATCAAATATGAAATTACGCGTCATATGAGTACTCTTAGGACACGTATAAAGGAGTATTTTCCACCTCCAGACAAAACTATAGACTGGATCCGAGACCCTTTCACTTTCGAAGTAAAAAATTGTGCTCTACCGTTTCCCAAAAAAGAACAGCTTATCGAATTGTCATGTGGTTTTTCTTTAAAGAGAATACATGCCAATAAAGCTTTAATAAACTTTTGGGGTAGCAAAAAAGGAGTATGCAGTGCTTTCGGAAGTTGCTCTAAAACATCTTCTTCACTTCGCAACTATTTATTTGTATGGAAGTGGTTTTTCGTCCCTGACTTATTTGAAAAATAAGTTTAGAAGTAGATTTTATGTTGAGGATAATTGACGGCTTCATTTAACAAAGATCGCCCCGAATACTGACGAATTTTGTAGGCGCAAACAAGCACATTCTTCTCACTGATTTTCTTTTTCTCTGAAAACTTAATTACTGATAGTTCAGTAAAATAACAGTTAATATTGTAATATATCGGACAAAATTCAGAAAGTTTTGGAAATTGGTGGAAATGTTAAGGATAGCATAAGAATTAGTAAACCGAAAAGTTCCCACCCCCAAATAATATGCTTCGTCCCCTAGGAGGTCGTTTCCACCCCCATCTTGAGGTTTTCTAGATTATCTCAGGAACGGTGCACTTTTTGATAAAAATACCCATAAACAAAATTATTTCTTATAGAATTCTCTATCAAAAACGTATCTACACTTTTTCTCCTAAAATTAATAGTACCGTGGGAAATAAGGCGCACACATAAGGGTTGGTTCCAATTAACTTACTATAATCTACTTTAAAGTTTAATGCTTAACGCGAAAGCATTAAACTCCACTTAAAATTATAATAAATGTAGCGCTTCCACCCTCTCACCCATAAAAAATATCGCAATTTTTAAAGAATTATTTGCACAATTCATTCTGTCTGTCATTCAGTCTGGGGTTAAAAACGTGCTTTAGTTTTGAACTGACTTCGGTACCTCTTTCCCTTTTCGATGACAAAGGCCCAATGATAAAAACTAACAAGGCAACTTTATACCAGATTATTAATACTGTTCCAGAACGAGACCATATTTTCGAAATTAGTGAGTAGGTATGTGATTGATGGAGGATACTTACTTCGCCACGTAATATGGCCAAAAAAAAAAGGAGAATTTAATAACGTTTACAACGCTTACGTGAGTTACATAAGAAAACATTATGCTAATAGAGTAACTGTCGTCTTCGATGGTTACTTGGATAATGCAAACAGCACGAAGAGCCTAAAACAACAAAGGCGGGTACTACAAAAAACCTGTCCTGAAATTATATTTGATGAAAACACTGTTGTTTCTGAAACTCAGCAGAAGTTCCTTAGTAATTTGTTTAACAAAGAACGTTTGATTGCAGAACTAGTGAACAAATTTAGTAATGAAGGAATCGAGGTGTTCGTTGCTGCGGATGACACCGATTTATTAATAGTACAAACTGCTATCGAAAATGTGTGACACAGCTGTTGTCGTAGGGCAAGATATTGACCTGCTAGTCCTTTTTATTGCTCTTTCTCCCTCCGACAAAGACATTACATTTTTAAAAGAAAAACAAGGTAATACCAGCAAAAGGATTTACAGTTCAAGAGATTTACAATCCTCAACCTTTTTAAAAAACTGTAAAGAAACAATATTATTTGCACATGCTATTAACGGTTGCGACACAACCTCAGCGTTTTTTTCCAAAGGAAAGGTTAATACAATCAATGTGCTTAATAAAAAAGATGACTTACAAGACATCGTGCAAACTTTTAATAATGAAAAAGCTAGTCATGAAGAAATTGTAGACGTAGGAGAGCAATTTGTTCTAGCTTTATACAACTCTACCTCCGCAGATATAAATCGTTATATTACTGAACTATGAATTTGTTATTGCCATGTCAATAAACGAAATTTTTAAAAAATTATTCCGTATTACTTCTTTAAAATACCCAGTCTACTATAGTTTTAAACTATATAATACGTATTTTTTATAAAGAGTTACGCATGTTTGCTGTACAAGAAAAAGGGGTAGGTGAGATAAAAAGTTTGAGAAACACTGCAATATAGTGTCACATTAAAATAGGAATATAATGCCTAATTAAGTAAGGGTCGTAAAAGGTTACAGCAAAGTATCACTCAAATTAATAATTTGTGTTTTATTTAAAAAGTTACGATATAAGGTTACCTCGGATATCTCGTTTCAAATATAAAATATTTTTCAACGACTAAGAACAAGCACTCAACTCTTGAGTGTCTCACGTTTTATCATGTAAAGTGGAGTCCTACACACCTATTAAATTTAAATGGTTTGTACTCAGAAGTCAGTATATGTGACCGAGGACCGAGGGAATGTGTATTATAGGTAACAGGGTCGTTTTTTCCTGCATCCATAATTTTGCGTGAGGGATCATCGAGGCGTAGCGTTCGGCAGAGCGTGGTGCGTGAACACGCGGTAACAAGCGGTTTAACATTCGCAGTAATACAGAGCGTGCGGCTCACCGCTGCCACCAAAACTAAAGCATTTTATGCTTATTAGAGCCCATTCGTTTCGAGCGACATAGTTCAGGTGGACGCTACGCGTAATAGTCACGAGAACGAGTATTTTAAGTCCTTACCTAGATTTACTACAAGTTTCAAATAAATAATGAGACCATTAGGTAAATTAGGAAAATGATTTATAGTTTCATGTGTGAACAAATATTAGTAACTACCATATTTTACACGTACTCTAACAGTTAACTACATACTTTAGCGTTAACTAATTTTGCATTGGATAATGAAGTTACCTACATATTTATTTTATCTTTATCTTATTATTCTAGTCTGGATTGACATACACAGATTTTCTTTGGTATGATTTATAGTGGTCATATCTATCTAAAATATGTGAATACATCAACCAATAGATTACAGTTTCAGTAAATATATGTTTTGTCTACGAATGTATAGGGAATATAAAAAATGTCATAAAAACCGGCCATAAAATTATCGAAGTCGGCGCTATTATATGCTGTCAAGAGTACTACAGAGTCGTACTTCAAATTTTTGCGTATTAGAATGAATAAAATAATAGTAGCGGTTTAAAAATCTGTTTTCGGTAGAAACTAAATGACGTTTCTGGTAAATAAAAAAATCTTATTCTGTTTTGCTTCAAGATAGGAATATCTTACGGCTCTATTTATCTGTTACCCTGGCATTAATGCCGATAATAAACTCCTCGCCGCTCTAGATAGAGGTGATTCGCGTACCTATATCACAAGAGTTAGAAATCGCAACTAAAAGAGGCATGTTTCCGTTTATTTCCTCTCTTAATCATGCCAAAACATATTTTACATAATAGTAGGGCAGCTTATCATGAAAATGTGGACACACCGAACAAAACCACCAATTTTTTTCCAGGTACTAGTTAGGTACGTAGCTTTCAATTTTTGACAGGAACCAACTTCTCCATCGGCCATCTTGAATTTTATAGCGGCCATTTTGTGTGCTTATATCTTGGTTTCTAAATCGCTTAGGATCACTAACTTGGTGTCTAAGTATACATATTTGGGGTCAGGGAATACAACTACACAATTTTTAAATGTATCGCACTATATATTTATTCACTAATATATGTACCAATTACAAACTGTACACCAATTATCTGTTTAGTCCGGTGTGTCCACATTTTCTAATATATTTTTTATTTTATTTCAGACTGAATTGTAATACAAGAAGGATTGGAACAGGTGCATGATCTGTCAGAAAACAACTTCAGAAAATCTACAATGTCCACTCAATGCACATGGAATCGAAAATAAGACAACACCATACCGGTCTTTCTTGAACAATGTCAATGAGTTTAGAAGCTTGGAGTCATTGCCAGTGAACTAAATTTTGGAAGCGATATGAGTGCGAATGAACTGGTCCAAAACCATGGTGCATGGCACAAATCTTGTTACGTCAAGTTCAACAATTTGAAGTTGGATAGTGCTAAAAGGCGGGGAAATACTTCAGGAGGCAGCACAACTGTGGAAAAACGATCCCGGCGTGAAGCGAGTGACAAAATGGCGTGTTTGTTATGTCGTGGAAGCGATGGACTCCTTCATGAATTTCGAACATTAACAGCTGACTGGAGTATACAAAAAATGGCAACAGAACTGTAAGAAACCCAGTTGCTGGCAGCATTAGAAGGTGGTGATCTCATTGACCTTAACGCCAAATATAATCTGCAATGTTATACAGCACTGAGAAATCGCTACCGGTCTCACCTAAGGAAACTGGAGCAGGATTTGGTGGGAGTATTTGCAGAGGAAAGTCAGATAAAGGCTACAGCACTTGTGGAGCTTTATACTTATATAGAGAAGGGTGTGGAAGATGGGACTTTCTACTTTAAATTTTCAAAGTTGCATGAACTGTATGAGAACCGATTAAAAATCCTTAGCGTTGATAAGGAGATTAACAGAACCAGACTGAAGGAGAAAGTGCTATCTTACTTTCCACAAGCGCAAGAACAAAGTGATGGAAAAGTCTCTATATAAGTATAAAGCTCCATAAGTGCTGTAGCCTTTATCTGACTTTCTTCTGCAGATACTCCCACCAAATCCTGCTCTAGTTTCCTTAGGTGAGACCGGTAGCGATTTCTCAGTGCTGTATAAGATTGCAGATTATATTTGGCGTCAAGGGCAATGAGATCACCACCTTCTAATGCTGCCAGCAACTTGATTTCTTGCAATTCTGTTGCCATTTTTCGTATGCTCGAATCAGCTGTTAATGTTCGAAATTCATGAAGGAGTCCATCGCTTCCACGATATAACAATCACGCCATTTTGTCACTCGCTTCACGGCGGGATCGTTTCTCCACAGTTGTGCTTCCTCCTGAAGTATTTCCCTGCTTTTTAGCTCTATCCAACTTCAAACTGCTGAACTTGACGTAAAAAGATTTGTGCAATGCACTATGGTTTTGGACCAGTTCATCCGCATTTATGTCGCTTCCAAAATATACTGCCACTGGCAATGACTTCAAGATTATAAACTCATTGATATTTTTCAAGAAAGACCAATATGGTGTTGTCTTGTCTTCGATTCCATGTGCATGGAGTGGATATTTTAGATTTTTCTGAAGTTGTTTTCTGACAGATCATGCACTTGTTCCAATCCATCTTGTATTACAATTCAATCTGAAACAAAATAAAAAACATATTAGAAAATGTAGACACACCGGACAAAACAGTTAATCGGTGAATAATTTGGTGAATAAATATATAGTGTGATACATTAAGAAACTGTGTAGTTGTATTTCCTGACCCTAAATATGTATACTTATACACCAAGTTGGTCGACGGAGGAGTTGGTTCCTATCAAAAATTGAAAGCTACGTACCTAAAAAAAAATTTGGTGGTTTTGTCCGGTGTGTCCACATTTACGCGAAATTTGACGTTAAGCTGCCCCACTCTAAGAGTAATGAGGTCTTATCTATTAATATATTGCAAAACAAAAACAATGTAATCGCAAACGTTCCCATAAAGGTTTTTTTCGAAATTCCAATTTTGGTCTCAATATTTTGCTCATATTTTCGAGTAGGAGTTTTTCAAAAACTATTGCGCAAACAACAGTCACTATTGATTTTCTTCGCAAACAAATCGCAAACCAAATCGAGGTAAACTTTCAAAATTGGGATGTTAACTTTACCCATATGCAAATTATCTTCGCCATTTTTCACTGTTACTTTTTAGGTGCAAATTTACAGTAGCTCATACATTACCAAATCGTTTTTCTCTGAAAGACTTCTCGTGGTTGCTTTCAATGCATTCTATCTGTAATCTGTCACTTTTAGTTATTGATAAAGCTTAATTCAGAATCTCGGAGAGTCGACAAATACAAATAAGACATTATCTCGAATTAGCTGCATTATAAGTAAGTAGCTGCACTGTTAACATAATCTACTAGCTACTGCTTAATTAATTTTTTTTATAACAACACAATAAAAAAGATTCTACGTGTCTGATCCAATATTCGTATCATTTTTTTTGTTATCAAAAAATATCACTATGGAAAAATCCAGCCATACATTTTTTAGGATATAAATAATGACCATTTGGACACACTTATTTTACACGAGTCACCTTAACACGATAAAGTCGACATTTTACATCAGGTAAGTAAATTTAACATTTGGTCGCTTCAAAAGCAATTATTTTATATGAGTTCTTGCTGTACATGTAAATAAACATCGACAATTTCAACACAGTGGTTCTGATACACATGGTAGGTGGTCAGATACATAAAACATCGTCGAAACAGGCGTTCCTGTTGCTTATTTACATGAAATGGAGTAAATTTGGTGTAGAACATAAATATCTGATAAAAGTTCTGGTATCGAGCTTGTGTGTAGGTTGTACCACATATCAAACAAGTACCAGGATAAAATAAAATGTCCCATTAGTTTTTCACAGTATGCTTATGCATCACCGTGGTAATACAATTTATCTATGCGGTTCATAAAATACATACAAATTATACGTTTTATAAACATTTGTAACTACTATTAGGATGGGAGCTATGCTATGCTATATGCTTGCTATTTAAATATCGGTGGTCAAGAAAATTCAACTGCCATAGCTGTGCAGTGGAGGGGGACTTAAGTCCGACCACTGAAAGCGTCAATATGGTGATGAATTTTCTTATAGCTTTCAGTCTGGGAATTGGTGTAAGGGTTGGAGAAAAATGCGAAAATGACCGAAATCTAGGTGCTATACTTATTTTAAAAAAATACCTAGTATTTCTGCTTACATCATTGTTAAAAATTATTATTTTGGGTATTCAACAGATACCTTTCAAAGAAAACTTTCGTTTATTTCATATACCATTGGTGCAAGTCTGACCAAAATAGAAGATCAACAAGATTTCCCCCTACGGAACAACTTGTCGACTTCTTTCTTACTATATCTAACATTCAGCATGAAAAACAATAAAACAACCACTCTTTCTATATATTGATGATTCAAGTCTGATCATGCCAATATAGTATAAGAAGCCTCCTTTACGAGAAATTCTCTCTAGTATTTCTAGCCCTACCTAGAGGCTACATCACAATCAATCATAGACTATTATAGTGGATGGAAGTGTACACCAGACAGGGCCAAAGATGTAATCTGAATAACAATTTTCGTATAAGACGTCAAGCCTATTTCGCCAAACGTCAAAAAATGTAATTTTTTTACGCTCCGGCCGGCTTGAATTTTCGATTTCGCGATTCATGACGCGCTTAAAATTCCGTTGATGCTCTTTCGATGTCGTCATCGTACGGCCTTCCCGCTCATATATTAAGGAATATGTGATCGTTTCAAAATATCGTGTTTTGTCTTTTTTGTCATATACAGTGTGTTTCACTTGAAATGATAACACCCCAATAACTTTTTTATTTTTTTCCGATTTGAATCAAATTTTACTTAAGTATAGAACAAATTAGTATCTACTTATGACCAGAAGAATATTCGCCTCCTAGAAATGCAGAGCCACCTGCGGTACCAAAATATGCGGAGAAAATAAAAAAAAATCATATTAGGCATTTTTTTATCGGAATTGTTAATGAAACTTGTTCAGAATTGTCCAAAAACCGTAAGTCCAAAATTTAATCAAAATATAAAATATTGAAATTTTGATTAAAATAATGATTAAATTAATGTCGAAATCCCCCCCCCCCCCCCGATACCCCCAAGATTCTGTAAACCATCAACTTTCGTTTTAAAATGTTTTTATTATTTTATTATATTTTTGAATATATATTCTATTTAGTTGTTTATAAATTTTTTTTTCTATACTAGAATTTTTTTTTGTGATTTTCTCCCCATTTTCGAGGAAATACATTTTTGTTATTTTCAGCACGCGGCTGTGTTATTGTTGTAGAACTCTCCAAAATCGTCCTAAGTTGAAGACATAATCAAAATTCGACTTAGGCAAAAATTTCATTTAAAGACATTTTTGGGAGTCTGCAGAGGCGCAGCTCAGTCCACAAGGGCCGTTTTGGGTTCTATAAGGCGTTGGAAATGACCAGGTGAAAATTCGAAGAAACACCGAATTTTCACTTAGGAAAAATGTTTTTGGTTCAGAATATGAGAGTAGAAGTATATAATGACAAAGATTTATGAATAATATACTTTTTCAAAGGTACCATAAATTGGACTTTGAAAAATAATATTTTTGGAAGGGCGTCAAAATTTGGCCCAAGAATCGATTTATCGAAAGTACGCCAAAATTTCACAGCAGACTAATTTTTCAAAACTGCGTTGAAATTTGGCTTGAAGATCGATTTTTCAAAAGTACGCCAAAATTTCACCCGCAGATTAACTTTTCAAAAGTACCTTGAAATTTGGCTTGAAAATCGATTTTTCAAAAGTACGCCAAAATTTCACCCGCGGATTAACTTTTCAAAAGTACCTTGAAATTTGGCTTGAAAATCGATTTTTCAAAAGTACGCCAAAATTTCACCCGCAGATTAGTTTTTCAAAAGTACCTTGAAATTTGGCTCGAAAATCGATTTTTCAAAAGTACGCTAAAATTGGCCTTAAAATGGATTTTTCAAAAGTACCACAAAGTCAGTTTAAAAAGTACCACGAAAATATAATTTAAATTATTTTTTATTTTTTATTCCTCAACCAAAGACATTGACCTTTGAGGTACGGTCATTGAAAGCCTAATTCTAAAGTATGAGCATAAAATTTTAACGATGCACTGCATCCGAAAGGCAAAATAGAAGATTTTGTCAAAGCCGGCGTAGTGCCGATAAGCAAAAATTGATAAAAATCAATGCACATGTACAAGGCCGGTTTCTCGCATAGAAAGAGTTTGGATTGACCCAGCGGCTCGCAATTTGGTCGAGCGCGTTGAGTGGTCCAGGCAAAGCAATGGTAGAAAAGCCAATAACAGGGCTTTTCAAATGACAAAGTTATAGAGGAAAACGCCTTGTGCATAAAAATCCAAAAATTCAATTTTGCCTAAAAGTCGCTCGAAGGTGAGACGCTGCCAAATCGATAATATTAATCGACTGTGATAAGGGTTAGTAAGTCGTGGACTGATCGAACGCCACTCAACTTATGCAGTAATAAGTCCTCTGAATGTGTTTGAGTACGTGACTCCCCACGATACAAGAACTTTAAAGCTAAGTAGTCTCTAGCGAAACTAAATTCATTTAGTAAAACTTTTTTAAGTTAATTTCAGTCAGCCTTAATTATTCATTTACCCAGAGTCTGAAATGATTCTAAAAGCTCACATTTTGATTCTGAGAAGGTACGTATGAATCTTTTCTACCTAATCGATCGTTAGCGTGAGCGCTCTCGCTTGTATGGTCTGAAAGTCACTACCTTGATTGGGGAAGGCACGATTCTTATCTTGAGAATTTTGTATAACCAATTCTGTTAAATAAACGGATTTTTTGAACTAATATTTCTTAATTGATCTTGAGGCCTGTTGACGGTCTATAATCCCTGGAACTTTCGTATAGAAAACCGGATGTGTCGAGTTAATTCGTATTAACGTTCGACCTTCTGGTTGCTTTACGGAGGTTTGAGAGGGATTTTTTTATGCGTTTTTTGAGAAATATATTCCGTTATTAATGGACCAAAACGTGATTTTCGCGTACCAAAACTAATCCCTCCGCAGAGAAATTCTTCGGTTGGGATTTTTTTATGCAAAAATTCAGGAAATTAAGAGGTGCCTAAACCCCTAACGAGGGAATTCGGGTCCAGAGAGAGTGTAGTTTCCGATCTGTGGTAGTGCCGCCTTGGTCCCATTACTCGGCTACCGAAGTGCATCTTATCTCGAACCCGCCTGGGAGGTAGAAGAACGGGGTAATACGCGACTGGCGCCCCCTGAGAAATAAATTGGTGTCGCGTCATTTTGACGCCCGGTAGTGCGTTCTTCTACATTATCACCCCCCCCAAAGCTCATGGCCCAGATCCGCCCTTTTGTGGAGTTACACAATCGCCACAAGGCAGCTTTTACGTGACTTCTTCCACTTGTGGGTAATATGCTTCTTACAACTCTTGTATGTAATATACTATTATGCACCTACATGGAAAAACTATGTGTCAGGTCATGATTGTACCAAACGGTGCTAAACAGTGTTTCTATACAGCCTTCCGTATAGTATATAGTACTATAATGTGTAACTAGAAATTTGTAACACTGTTTGTTGTTATACATTAACGCCTCGACTTCTGATACCTTTTCCATATGTCTCCATTCCCCTAAGCGGTATGGCAGTTATATATTCGTATGTTTTACTGTGAAAATAAATAAGCATAATTTCTGTGATGTATACTAACTCACAATTTGGAAATTCCCTGAGTTTATCAGGTTTTCCAGTACTTGTCAACAGGGGCGGCTCAAGGTAAATTCTCCACCCGGGCGGGAGCACTTTTTGGCGCCCTTTCCTGAGGTCCCGCCTCATACAGCGAGATGCTATTAAAAATATCAAAAAAAAAATTATCGCCTCATGGGGCGGTGCAAATAAAAACCCAAACACTTTTTTTTCCACCTCATAGAGGAGTACTATTAGAAATCTAAAAGAAAAGTTATCGCCTCATGGAATGGATACTATTAGAAATCCAAAAAAAATCTTGCCCTCTGACACCCCTCCTTTACCCTCAATGCAGCCGCCCGGGTTGCCCGGCCCTTAAGCCGCCCCTGCTTGTCAATCAGAATTCCACTAGATTTAGCTGCTACTTTCCAAATAGAAAAACAAAAAATTAAGACAACATGTAATTGAAAATAATAAAGTGTTTACCGGCTTATGTAACAAATTAACTTTCTTATACTATAAAATCCTTTATAAAATAAAAATGTATTAACTAAAAAACCAAACCCCACTTGTGGCAACTCCACTACGGTACTACTACAAAATAATTCCTAATAATATCCTCTTTACAGCTTGCAATACATTCTCTAGCATTTTCCTTCAACAGCATTATTGCTTCTTTGAATTTCATTAACTCATTTAATCTCATCTATAACTGCATTCTGTTAAACCTGCTCCATGATAAATGTAGCAGCGTGTTTAAAACTCTCTCTGCCACTTGCGCATTTTCGATGCATCGAATGTCGCAAAATTAAATGGGGAGTTAAGATGAGCCAGTGTAACGATTTAAATCAGCTCGTCGAGCTGGCACATTCAATTTTAATTTTTGATATAAGTAGTTTTATTTAATTTTCACTGACTTTTATGAATTTATAAATTCCCTGGCTTTTCCCTGATTCCAAAATCAAAATTTTTCCAGGTATTCCCTGTTTTTTCAGAAAGTATACACCCTGGATTTATTTTTGCGCTCCGAAAATTACATATTTGGTTCTGTGTGGCAGCCACTTCACTCCACTGTAATAGTATAAATGTAATAGCATCGTTTCCGATAATTTTCGCATTTTTCTCCAGTCCTCAAACCAATTCCCAGACTGAATGCTATAACAAAATGCAACACCATTTCTTAACACTTTCAGTAGTCGGTCCTGAGGTTAGCATCCACTCTACAGGCAATTGGATTTTCTTGATCTCCAACAAATAAATAGCAAACTTATGTGGTTTTCCTGATGAATACCATTATACACTTTTTTATGTTACGACTCCCCTCCTATATGTGAAATCTAGACAAGTCATATTCTTAAAGCACTGCGAGTATACTATATAAAAATGTACATGTCTGTACGTGACGTATTAAAGCAGGGATTAGCTCAGCACAATTTTAATTTGATCGTTAAATATCTACGTATTTAGAAAACGGACATAATCATTACATAGGATGAACATCAATATTTATTGAATCACCACCGCAGGGTTGGATTAGAGACGGGATATTCACCCTTGCTTGCGAATGCTGAATCAGTGAAACACCCGCCATCAACCAGTACTTTTAATAAGATTATATAGCGAAGAATAAAGAGTGATTTTCTGCAATGTCACATGAAACATTACCATGGAAAATGGTTTAAACCTATTGTGTTGCTTATTCTAATTCCTTCTGTGCTTGTCAATATAAGATAATGAATATGTCCTCAGTTTACAGTGGAAGGACGAGGGGTATTTTAAATTTAATGCAGGGGAGGATCTCCATTCGATTGTACTGTCGAACCGCGACATCTGGCCATGGCATGGTCTGTTTGTTATGTGCATTTAATTCCGAACTTGGTGCATCTTAAAAAGTGTTGTTTTAATTTTCTGTGGACTATGTTTATGTTATACTTCTATTGAGGGCATGCTTGTCATCTGAGAGTTAACGGTTAAAAATAACAGAAAATACATGAAATTATATAAAACAATAGGTACTTTCTAAGGCGACACGTGAAATATTCAATGCAATAATCCATATAAATAAGTCGACAAAGTTGTTTTTGAAACTTTATTTTTTCTTAGATTTTCTACATTTTTTTAGAATGTTTATTAATGCCAGAATCATAAAATGTCTTATAAGAATTTTTGTTGGTTTGTCTGTCTGTTTATCCGAGTATTTGTTCCACCATAACTCGAAAATGGCCCAACTTATTTTAATAAAATTTTGCACACTCTTTCCAAAGAAAATGGGCTATTTATATATTGGAGGTGGAGGGAAGGTAAGAAAATGTAATAGGAAAGAGGTGAAGAGGACCAAGAAAGACGGTGAGAGTAGTGAGAAGATGGTGAGATTGGGGGGGATATAGCATAAAAAGGGAGAAGGTCAAGGGCGGATTCAGGGGGGGCACCAGGGGCAATTAGTATCAGTAGGTGTCGATATTGATTACTTAGTAGTTTGGTGGACACTTAGGAAAATAAAAAAAAAGAAAAGCAATGAAATAGTATCTGGATCTCAAAAGACTGAAAACGTGCTATATTTTCAGGCTAGCTACATGGAAGTCGTAGATTTTGAGTCTAGCTTGTAAGAACAAATAAAGGTGAAAATCTCGGAGATCATATTAAACAAGCTCGTCACGCATAGAAAATGTTTTCGGTTATTTCACTGCTACTGGACCGACTATTAAAAGAGCATAGTGAATATTTCTAAATATACAGACGTTGAGCAGAAAATCATTACCAACGCTGAGACAATTGTAAAGGACAAAATTTTTCCAAAACGAACAAATTAGTGTATTAGAAGGACCTAACAATCCACCAGATCTGAACCCTGTTTGTGGGTTATCATTTTGACCGCATAACCAATAATTTGATTTTGACAACAAGATAACGTGTGGCACGTTGGAAAATTCTGTACCAAATTAAAAGTTATAAGATTTGTTACATATATTTTTCAATAAAAATAAAGTGTATTTTTAGCGTTCTCAAAATGTGTATAGTATAATACATGATTTTTCAAAATTTTCCAAAGAAGTTTGAATTTTCATAAAAAAATTTGGAAAATCAGGTACAAAAATCGAAAATCTGGCAATTAAAAAACGATGATTTACAAAAAATCCGATTGCTTAAGTATTAAGGCCTGTAGACTGATGACCAAGTGAGACTTTTTTTTTAAATCAATCTGCAGGTCTTAATACTAATCGGATTTTTTTTTTAAATCTTCGTTATTAATTGCCTATCGATCTGCCAAGCCAGATTTTCGATTTTTGTCCCTGATTTTGACACAACATCGTGAAATGAATGACCAGTTATCTAGAAAATAGAACACAAACTACCAAATATAAAAATGATACATCCTTACCAAAAGAGATAATATTCGGTGTACCACAAGGAAGCGTTATGGGGCCTAATCCGTTTGTTCTGTACATAAATGACATTATGAAATATGTTAAAAAATTCAGCATACAACTATTTGCTGACGATACATTGATATACTTAGTTGGTGATAATGTAGATTCGACTATAAACAATAAATAGTGAGCTTAGAGAAATAGAAAAATGACTGGACATGAATAGCCTTAGCTTAATTATAGATAAAACTAAGTATATGATAATTAAAAGTAAATACAGCCGAGTAAACACAGTACATAACCAAGGAGTAACATAGATGGAGCAAATATTGAGCAAGTTAATTAATTCAAGTATTTAGGTGTAATTATTGATGATCATTTAGTGTTCTCCGGACAAGAAAATAGCTAAAAGTTAATTTGTTGGGACGTATAGGAAATAGACGAAAATAACTATATATAAAACAATTATTTTACCTCATTTCAATTTCTGCTCAACAATACATTTTCTACTTAGTAATGATGAAATAAATATGCTACAGAAGAAATAAACCAAGCATTACGAATTATTCTAAACTGTAACAAATATACAAATATAAAATTAATCCTTGATGCTAAGAAGTTACTGGGAGTGAAACAAATCATAACTTTAAATACAATTACTTTTATTTACAAAATATTACATGAATTGGTGCCTAAACATTTACCAGAATACGGTACCTTCATGAATACGACACAAGATCAAGAGAATATTTAAATATTCCAACCTATTCCACAATAGATTTAAACAATATAATAAACTACCAATTTCTGTAAGAAGGAAATTAAAAACGAAGATTTCAAAAAAAAAACTTTCCGATTAGTATTAAGACCTGCAGACTGATTTGAAAAAAAGTCACTTTGTGGACACTGTGCTATCCACCTAACTGTTTTGTCCTGTCGCAAAAACGCGGCACTTTGATCGGCACACTTTAGCTCAAATTTCTATGTATTAGCGAAATGTAAACTCCATATTTTCATTCGCAACTATACATCCATTGACCTACAGAGGGCAGATGTTCCCAAACTTTTCTTACGTGAGTGTTCAAATTATATAACTTGGTCAGTTTTTTTCAGTGCCCTAAAAGAAAAAGTTATATAGGTTTTGTTTTTCTGCTTGTTCCCCTGTACCACTTTCTTTAATGGCATCAAACCGATTACACCCTGTATAAGAGTAAACCGCGGATGCTGTAATAGTGGAAGCAGGTAAGAGAGAAGAAAGTTCTATATATGTCTGTCCACGACAGCCTCTACTTTGAACTTTCCACTACACCCCCGGTAAAAAGAGAATAGAGTATTCTTGCAGCCTCGTTCTCACTTTCCAAAGACTGTTCACGAGTCATGCTACCAACCTCCCATCAGTGGTCTATTCCCCAACGATGAACTGCTGTAAAGCCTTCATCATTGATTACGAAATGATGAGAAATGCACATATGGCATTAAGTTCTTCTTAAATGCGTAATCACGCCCCTAATAATAAATACCACTATTATGCTGCATGTACGCTGGAGGTGGCATTAGCTCCCGAGGGTCTCGCATACACCAAACTTTGTAACTACTAGTGACAGTGCGGTCTGAACGTCTAATGCCGTCGGGAGAACATTCTGCTACGTGCTGCTTAAGCAATAACATGCTTAATTGATGGATACCGGCACTACAGCATTACACCTACTATATCCAACAAGAACGGGGTAAGCTTAAAACTATGTTCGCGTCAGAAACACGCAAGCGGTGGTTTAAGGCGTTATACCAATGAAATAACCCACTGTTCGATGGATTGTAAAAACCTGTTCGTCATAGAAAGTTTCCTGACCAGCTTTGGTTACTGGCCAATGGGAATATTAAGTTCAAAACTTTCTCGGAATACGAATGGAAAGTGTTTTCCATGTGAACTTAATGAAACATGCATTATACAGTAAGGGTAAAGAGTTTGGAACTAATTTACCAATTCTGTAAAATCGTTTGAACGTGTCTCTTTTAGTCTCTTTCGGAAACATTTAAAAAGCTACTGTTTTATCGAAACTTGTTTTAAATGGCAATCTATACCTTCTTTTTCATTCTCCTCTAAATTCTGGAGTGGGTGAAATATTCGATGTGATGCTGCAACTGAAATATTTTCCTCAATCACCAAAACACTTAAACACTACGCTCCAATATTATCACTAATCGCAAATAAACATAAAATATCTCGAAAATCGTATGCATCGGCCAATTTGTATATATATTTTTTTAATTGTAATCAGCGACAAAGTTTCAACACATTTTTCAACAGCAGACTGGCCGTATAGACTGCACAAAGTAACATGTAAATATAGTCACATACACACACCGGATGTCCTAGAATTACGTGAACATGAGATATCTCCGTTATTTCAAAAAAAGATAAAAATGTTAGAGGCATGAAATACCCCGTTTGATAACACTCATGGAGTCTTGTTACCTCTTGCAACCCTTAAGAAACCACTTCCAACGTTTTTTTCAAATGACACCGTGTATAGTTACAGCCTGAAATCCCATCCCCACGTCATTTAGTCACTCAGAAAATCGAAAAAAATTAAAATTTTTGTTTTCGATTTTCTGCCCCCCCGCTCATATATCATGATATATATCATATCACCTAGATATCCTCCTCCTATTTGTTTAAACAAATTTTATAAACAAATAGATAAATTACGTATTTTTGAAAAAAGTTTTTTGCCATTATATTTGTTATAAAATATTGATTAAAAAAAAAAATAATTCTTAAGAAAAATTTTTTTAATTGTTTATAATCTTTTTTTCCTGGAGGTTGAGCTACCTACCGGGCGCGTCCCCAGGTGGCGGATAGGGGTACGCCATGGTGCCCTTACAGGCTTCGTGGCAAGGAGTGCCATAAGCGGACTCCCTGGGACTAACATCCTGGTCGGACTATGCGAAAACACTCCCGCGGACCAGCTCCCACGTGTTTGTGCCGTGCGTGGCGACCCGTGTCGTCGGACGAAGGGTGCCTGGTGATTGAGCGGGCCGTGCCCGCAACACATCACTTCGGTCCGGAGTTCCGCTAGACGGACGGTTGAGAACTAACCCACTCTCGATCAATCGGCTGTGTCGTCCCGTCAGAGGGCCGGCAGGGTGAGTCCTTTTGGGGCAGGGGGCGCGTAGGGGGCTGCAGACCCGGATGATGATTGGCGTCGTCATTCGGGGATGCATAACCTTCTCACGACGTTGCCTGTCTCTGGGGGCTATATCCGCTTAGTAGCCCTGATGATCGCATGGGCTTGCCGTGCGACATCCCCGATGTGGGGCTCCGCGGTGGGTGGGGAGCTAAGCGGAAGAATAAAAACAACAAACCAATGCCAAAGAAAATCCTGTGGCAGAGCGGCAACGCTCGCCACAAAAACCAGCGGATGGGCAATCACGCTCACTGCAACACAATGCGGCTGAGCCACAAGGCTCGCTGCAAACAATCCCCCCACAGGGAGGATGGAAAAAGCCTCGTAGAGGCAAAAGGATATGTGGCGCTGAAGCCAAAAGGAGGAGGAAAGCCCGCGAGGAGGAGGAACGCGCTGCTACTGCAGCCCACCTCTCCGGCCGAGCACCTCCCCCGGCACAGCCCTTACCGAAAAAAGGGCACCCTCTAGGTGTGCCAGCCACCACAAGGGACTCAAATCCCCCAAGGAAGGCTGGACACCCTAAGGGCACCCCGGAAAACAGGAAGGCTGAGCACCCGCAAGGTGTGCCACCTTCCAAGAAGAGAAACCGGTCGGGAACCTCCTCTGATTCTGCTCCGAAGGGGTACAAAAGGGGCCAGACAGATCCCCGGATCTGCAGCTGCTCCCCCGACCAGCTACAAGGACGCTGCCTTAAGTCACCTTAAGGTAGCGATAATTGACAAGGACAACCCCTATGGGAAAATCCCAAAGGATAAGGAGGTCCTTGTCAAGAAAATGCTGAGGGGAGAGCTGGACAAAACTATTCTGTCCACCCCCGGAACAAGCACAATGCAGCCACCCATGTTTCGCTCGTGGACACATTCTGGTGAAATCATCAGGATTGTCTGCGAAGACGATAACACACTGGGCTGGCTAGTGAGTTCGGTGGAAAACCTGAGGCCGTGGGAAAACGCGACACTTGCCGTCGTTCGCGTTGACCAACTGCCAAGGCTGACCAAGGCCACCCTCTGGATCCCCGTGGAAGCCGAAAGCGACCACGAGGAAAAAGAGGTCGTGATCGGTCGCCTGGCAGGTCAAAACCCAGCGCTGAGCGTCCGCAAGTGGTGCCTTTTCCATCACGAAGCCAAAGAAGAACCGAAAGGACTCCTGCTCGTCTTCGGCATCGAAGACGAGGACATTAAAACCCTGGGGGCGAGATCGATGAGGGTACATTACCTTTTTTCAATCTCTCGCCCTAAGGGTAAAGGCCGAAAAACAGGAGGCAGAACCAGAAGCCCCCCAACCCCAAAAGAAGATGGAAGTGGAGGTTGGAGAGGATGAGCTATCCGGTAAGACGGATGCCACCACTCCAACTCCCAGCACATCCAGGATGGAAGTCGTCTCCCCTCTAACGGAAGAGGAGGGAACGACCAATTAACTCTCCTTTTATATCCCACGATGGCTGGGACACTAAATAAGGTAAGTGAGGTAAGCATAGTGCAGTGTAACCTGCAACACAGCAGGGCGGCAACGGCAACACTGTGCCGACGCCTGGATGAGGAGCAGGATACACTGGCACTAATCCAGGAACCCTGGATAGTTCAAACTAAAATAACAGGGTTGTCAAGACTAAGTGGACTCATTTTCAGCTCACCAACAACAGAGAGACCGATGGTCTACCATCTACGTCCCTCGGCACATCAAAACCCAGCCACTTCAACACCTCTCAACATCTGATCTAACGGCCGTTAAGGTGGAATGTCTGGTCGCAAACAAACTAACAACTGTTGTCTTAGCATCAGTATACCTCCCCCAGGACTCGGCCACTCTTCCACCATCAAAAGAAATGGAGGAACTGGTAGCACACTGCCGCAATCAAAACTGGGAACTAATCATGGGCTGTGACGCCAATGCACACCATGTGACCTGGGGCAGTGAAGACAACAATGCAAGGGGTAAGTCACTTTATGATTATATAACTGGTAACAACCTTATTGTAAGCAACAGGGGCTGTACACCAACATTTATAAACTCCAGAAGTCAAACCATAATAGATATAACACTAACAACGTGGCATATATCCAGCCTAATCCAAAACTGGCATGTGTCTGACTGCGTAACACTATCAGACCACCAATGGATAAACTTTGAAATCAACCTTATTAAGACACCAAAAAAACCCTTCCGAGATCCCCGGAGGACTGACATAGACGTATATCGATGTCAACTCAGGGAGAACCTGGAAGGAGTTAGCGTAAGGACACCCGGAAGTAGTGGTGAAACAGAGCAATATGTTAAAATATTGCAAACAGCAATGAGACAAGCTTTTGAGACATCCTGCCTCTTGAGGTCCTCGCAACAGTCCAACGAGGCCACCAAGTGGTGGTGTCAGGGGCTGACTGACCTCAAGAAGAAGGCTAGGGCCTCGTTCAACAAAGCAAAATTAACTAGACAGGAATCAGATTGGGAGTCATACAAAACCAACCTGAAAGAGTTTAAGAAACTAGTCAGACAAAGACAAAGAGAAGCGTGGAGAACCTACTGTGAGGAAATCGAAGACTACTCACAGACCGCTAGGCTTTGCAAAATCCTCGCCAAAGATAAAGACCATGACCTTTGCCTACTAAAAAAGGACGATGGCACAAGAACTACCGACCTTCGTGGAAGCCTAGAGTTACTTATGGAAACTCACTTCCCGGAATCTGTGATAACAGAACGGAAGGAATGGCCAAACGAAGTCGACACTCAGCCCTCAGACCTGGATTGGCAAATGGCCAACCAAGTAGTGAGCGAAGACAGGATAAGATGGGCAATACAGAGCTTCTCTCCTTTCAAATCACCAGGCATTGACGGCATCTATCCCGCCCTACTGCAATGGGGACTGGATGAACTATTGCCGCACCTGGTCGGAGTATTTAGGGCGAGCTTGGCACACCTTCATATTCCAGAGATATGGAGAGAAGTGAAAGTTGTGTTCATTCCAAAGACAGGGCGGATGGATTATACCACCCCCAAAGCATATAGGCCTGTCAGCCTAACCTCGTTTCTCCTCAAGACGATGGAGAAGCTATGTGAACGATACATAAGGGATGTCGTAGTGAAAGACAACCCTTTGCATCCCAACCAACATGCATACACATTGGGAAGATCCACCGACACCGCCCTCCATGCGGTCGCGAGTCGGATTGAGAAATCCTTGGACAATAAAGAGTCCACCCTAGGTGTATTCATAGACATAGAAGGTGCGTTTGATAAAACCACCTTCCCAAAAATCACGGCAGCCCTAGTGGAGAGAAACGTCCCCACGATTATGGGAAGCTGGATATTCAACATGCTCTCCAAAAGAGCTGTACAAATCAGTGTGGGAGACGCTTCTGTACGAGGAATGGTCGCGAGAGGCTGCCCGCAGGGAGGTGTAATATCACCACTGCTATGGAACTTAGTTCTCGACAGCCTCTTGCGCCACCTCAACTTAGAGGGTTTCCACACAATCGCCTACGCAGATGATGTAACAATACTGCTCAACGGAAAATTTGAAGGAGTCCTCTGTGAAAGGATGCAGGGGGCTCTAAGAATAATTGAAAAATGGTGCAGAGAACACTCGCTGTCTGTTAATCCCAGGAAGACGGAGATGGTTCTCTTCACAAGAAAAAGGAAACCAGGAGCACTGAAAGCACCAGTTCTCCTGGACACAACACTAAGTTTCGCATCAGAAGTGAAATACCTTGGGGTAACCTTCGACGCCAAACTAACATGGAATCTTCACTTAGACAGAAGACTAAAAAAGGCTTACATTTCTTATGAGCAGTGCCGCAGGACCGTGGGGAAAACCCGGGGAATGAAACTCAAAGTGGTCATGTGGATATACACTGCCATCATAAGACCAATGATAACCTATGGAGCTGTGGTCTGGTGGCCTAAGAGTAAACAGACTACAGCGAGAGCCAAGCTCAGCCAAGTGCAGAGAGTTGCCTGCCTAAGCATAACAGGAGCTATGCGAACAACGCCGACGAGAGCAATGGAGGTAATGCTGTGTTTGCCACCACTGGATTTACATCTAGGAGAAGTGGCCTTAATAACAATGGCACGCCTCAAGTCCGTTGGCCTACAACCAAATGTAGGCTGTGGGGAGACCAGAAGTCGCCTGTGGAACGAGGCTGTCAGGAAGACGCCTCTTCTACAGGCATGCACAGATGGCATCTCTCCCCGATTTGTCTTTGATAGACCCTACACAATACAGACAAACAGTGAAAACGAGACCGCTGGTGAAGGTGTGATTAACATTTTCACAGACGGATCAAGGAAGAAGGAGGGGGCAGGATGTGGAATATATTCCAGAAGCCTGCAAATCCAATATAAATGGACTATGGATGAGCGAGCCAGCATAGTACAAACTGAACTGGCGGGCATAACCATAGCCGCAAAAGAGATTGTCCGCAGACAAACTACGGGCAAAACAATCAGGATCTACACAGACTGTAGACAATCACTACTAGCCCTGAGAAGTTACAAAATAACCACAGGAGCAGTATGGGAATGTCATCAAGCACTTGTGGGTGCCTCCAGTACGAACAACATCTCGGTATGCTGGGTGAAAGGACACGCACAGTGCAGTGGCAACAAAAAAGCCGACAAACTGGCCAAGAAGGCCGCAGGCCAACTTATTTTTGGACCAGGCGCGGCCAGTCTGTTACCGATTACGGCGATAATACAATTAATTAAGGAGAACACCCACAACGAATTTAAGAAGCTTTGGGATGAAACAAGCAGCTGTCAGCTTGCCAGGGAACTACTCATGTATCCCAACAAGAAAACAGCAATGGACTACCTGGCAATGACCAGAAGGAATCTACGTTTTATAACAGGAATCCAGACTGGATACTGTCCGCTAAGGAAACA
The DNA here is from genome assembly GCA_936432065.2 of Rutpela maculata. Lineage (NCBI taxonomy): Eukaryota > Metazoa > Arthropoda > Insecta > Coleoptera > Cerambycidae > Rutpela > Rutpela maculata. The sequence goes on along the minus strand of OW386291.2, from coordinate 42,581,293 downwards.
TCTATACAATATGAGATTAAGCGAAACACCTCTTTGCAGAGGTTGTGAACAAGAAGATGAGACGGTTCAACACGTACTCTGTGACTGTTCAGCCGTCTCATCAATTAGAGAATCCATCCTGCGAGAGCGTTGGCCTACCTTGGCCAATGTAAGGGAGATGCCCCTAGGCAACATCACCACCTACTTCGAAAGAATAGGTTGGCTGGAGGCCTAGGCGAGTGTCTGCCTAGAGGGAGGATGTACAAGGGGTCCAATGGGGCCTAAGTGCTGTGGTTTTTGACCACCCTCCTGCTAATTCCATACTCCATACTCCATAATCTTTTTTTCTTTTTTCATTATTTAAGTAACTTAAGTACTTAAGAAAAAATTTTTTTATTAAAATTTATTATTTGCAATTCTCTACAAGCTGAAGAAAAAAAAAAATTTTGTTGTTAATTTATTTGTTTATATAATAAACAATTTGCTATTAACAATCGCCGAATGTGTTTATATTTTTTTTAGATAGAAAAAAAAAATAACAAAAACAACCATATACTTAAACATGTCAAAAAAAAATTTTTATTTTTTTTTGACATGTTTACGTTTATAATTTTTTTTTAATCACAATATCTTATGACAAATATAATGGCAAAAAAACTTTTTTCAAAAATACGTAATTTATCTATTTGTTTATAAAATTTGTTTAAACAAATAGCAATAAAAATTTAAACTCTAAAAAAAATTGTTAATTAACAATATGCTCATTTTAATTGTTTATGGAACTTTAATAATATAATATTTGAAATCCCCTACCCCAAAAACCCATAAAACGATACCCCACATCGGTAGTGAAGTGGGGGTGGTGATAGGGGGTGGATCAAGTAAAAAAATTCTTTGAGGTTTCTGGTTCTTGTACACACCCTAAATCACATTTTTTTTCATCCCCTTTAATAATGGGGTGGGGGGTGGTAATGGGGGTGGCTAATGCCAATTTTTTTTTTTTGAGACCTTGGCCTCTCTTGTATATACTAAATACCAATTTTATGGACTCTTACCCGCTTGATTTACCTATTTACCCCAAATTTACCCCAATTTACCCCCCAACCCTTCGACGAAACAAGATGAAAATATAATCTAGTTCTAGATCACGTTAAAGTACATACGTGTACCAAATTTCAAGTCAATATCTCAAACGGTTCCAGAGTAAACGTGCGCACAAAAAAGTTACAGACCGACAGACAGAAATTTTTTTTTCGCTCAAATTTAAAATCTCGACCTTTCATGACAATTTAAGCCTATTTGAACAATAAAAATTTTTAAAAATTTTTTTGTCGTTACTATACTTCCACTGGATGTGGAAGTAATAGGTGAAACAATTTTTTCTAACGGGATATTGTTCCTTTAAATGTCTAAATAATACCATAATTTTTTAAAATTATTAAATTAATATTTAATAACATAAAAAAATATTTTTACTTATTATTACGGCCGGTTTCAGAGCATCGTAACGCTTAGTGTTCGCAGCGCAGAGCTCTATTTTCAGCATTAAATTAAAAAACCGCTGCCCAAGGAATCACTACTTCCACATCCGGTTTTTCTACCCAAGTCACTCACAACGAAAAAAATTTGTATCTGGAAATAATTGTTTATGGAACTTTAATAACATAATATTTGAAATCCTCTACCCCACATCGGTAGTGGGGTGGGGGTGGTGATAGGGGTGGTAGTGGGGGTGGATGAATTAAAAAAATATTTGGAGGTTTCTGGTTCTTGTACACACACTAAATCACAATTTTTTTCATCCCCTGTAATAATGGGGTGGGGGTGGTAATGGGGGTGGCTAATGCCAAAATTTTTTTTGAGACCTTAGCTTCTCTTTAATATACTAAATACCAATTTTCTGGACTGTTACCTGCTTAATTTACCTATTTACCCCAAATGTACCCCAATTTACCCCCAACCCTTCGATGGAACAAGATGAAAATATAATCTAGTTCCAGATCACGTTAAAATGCATACGTGTACCAAATTTGAAGTTAAACGGTTTCAGAGTAAACGTGCGCACAAAAAAAGTTACAGACCGACAGACAGACAGAAATTTTTTTTCGCTCAAACTTAAAATCTCGACGTTTGAACAATAAGCCTATTTGAACAATAAAGATTTTTAAAAATTTTTTGTCGTTACTATACTTCCACTGGATGTGGAAGTAATTATTAATAATAGAGATAGAGTTTCGGGAGATGAGACATTTTTATTGGAAATTTCTTCCTCTTTAAGAATCTTTCTTTAAAATTTCTTAAATATTAATAGTTTTCGAGTTATGTGCAAAAAACGAAACTCATTATTTTTTCAATTTTCATTTGTTTATAAGTTTTGCAATTGTTTATGTGCGGGTTGAAACTTTTGCACATTTTTCTAGACGTCATTCCGAATCCAATAAGCCCTCACTCATATTTTTACCACCATTATCAAGCATTAACACGGCTTTGAAATTGTGAACTAGTCTATAATATTGGAGTTGATGATGATGAACAACAAATCTTAAAAAATTATCATTACGATAAGTACAAAAGCCTTGAAAAATTACTAAATTTATTATTTTAACATTTTAGTTCAAAGACAACTTCGATATTAAAGTATTTAAAAAGTAAAATTAAATTACAATTTTATTTTGCTTTGTCGGGAGCTTTCATAAAGAAAGCTTAATTTACTTTAAGGCTCTAAGCTACCCAATCTAATTGTGCATACCTCCAGCTTTTTGTGTAAGGATGTGTATAATCATGTGAATGTTAACACAATATTCGAGACGAATTCTTAACATGCTCTTTATCTTTAATAACATGCCATTTACAAAAACCAAATTGCAGGCTCTAAGCTTCTATTAATATTCAAGCTGAAGGGAAGTTGCAAAACATTGGCATAAAATTTTATATTATTTCCTTGTTTTGTCCCTCCCGTTTTATAGGCAAATTTTACACATTTATGAAAGAAACATTTGACTACTGTGCATTAGTAAAAACATATTCAACACGATAAAAATATGGTTTATGGTTAACGTAGAAATATTGTATTTCTTAATTAATATTAAAAATTCAGTCAAGGGCGACTCGATCGCACAAAGGCTTCCGTAGAAAAAATATAAATAAATAAATGACCCAAAAAAATTATAATAACGCAAAAATTGTGATATTTCGCAAATTGTCTGACACATTCAAACCAAACTTATTTATCTTTTACTGTTTTTTGGTTATTTTGCCACTTTCTGGAAAACTATTTGAAAATTTCTACGAAAGAAACCTCTGCGACAAATAAAATATTTCAATTTCTGTTATCTTTACTTCAACTTTATACCACATTAAAACTTAGCTCTTTCTGTAAATATTTTGCCTTTTTACTTTTTTTCATAAAGTGTCATCCTTGTGAGCTATTACCGATTAAAGGAAAAAAGTGCCTAATTTCAACATGGCGGCGCATTATTTCTTCATTTCTGCACGGCGGATATTTTGGGATTTTCATTCAGAGACTCCTGGATAGCCATAGAATACAATCCCGAAGAAATTAGCTTGTTACAAATTTGTTCCAGGTTTGGTCCAAATTTAATTCTATTTTACTGAAGTATTATCAAAACTTTGACTTTTAAGCACGTCAGACATGAAAGTTTGTTGTTTATGTATTTCCATAGTCACGTGAGACATTACATTATATTTATTTTATTTTTACTTACTTCGCCTCTAAGGATCGGCAACCACATAGACAATATCCAAACTTATTTACCGTTGATAAACTCAAAAAGTTGAGAGACTGAGAGACACAAACGCACTTTCGATATCCCGTACATCTTCATATTTTTGTAGGCTTAATCAAATATCTTAGTAACATTTTTTTCTCTAAAATGATAATAAAGCATATGGTTTATATAAAACAAGATAATTTACACGCTTCTGACGATCACCATATATGGCGGATAATGCTCAATGTCAATAAAGATATTCTACTTTGCTATTTTGATAATAATAATAATAATAAGATTATATTTACGAAAAAGAAATATGAATACAAATACAGATACAAATAGATAAATAAACTATTTATGGATATATAATCTTTAATAATAACATATACAGCGTGATCTACCATGATATGCGGAAAATAAAATGGTGTACTAGTCTTCAATGTGGGAAAGCCCCTGCAAAGTTTTAGAGTGTGCTGAGGTAATTTAGTATATTAAATTATTAGTCAATTTGCGAAGATACACTACTGTTCTTGAGTAGGTCAGAAATAGGTCGACGAACTTACTTGTGAAAGAACGTATTGGAGTTGTTTACATTTCCTTAATTGGCATAAAAAGTGAAGCCGCCAAGTGCGGTCAAAGCACAGATCAAAGTGCCGCGTTTTTTGTTTCGGTCGAACAATCAGGACACCGGCGTGTTATTGTAATATCTCGTATATCTAGGTACTTGTTTTAGAGTTCACCAGCATAGGGTCAATGTTTTTTCGATTTATTTCGCTATTTTTGCAGTGTGATTTGATTAAAACCAAAAACTCACTTCTATCCTCTCCAGTTTTACTGTCAATAGTGTCAATCCCAAGTCTGATAAAGTGATATGGTTGCACCGTGTAACGTCAGATTAGTTAAAGTCATTGGAGACGCATTTCTACAAAAAAATGAGGTAATTTTTTTTAATTTTTCATTTTTTAAACTCTTTTCGGGGGGGACAACTTACTGTTAAATTTTCCGCATGTCATGGTAGATTACGTTGTATAATACATGTAATAATGCACAATTGTAAATATACTGAAGCATTTAAAATACTTGTTCGTGAGGATGTACAAAGTACTTTACAAAAAGTGTACAATAAAAATAACAATAACAATAGTAACATTGGAGTAGGTAAATCAAGGCATGTTAATTTTTATTATTACTAATACTGACTGACTTGTATTAAACAAGGCATAAGTAACCATTTGGACAAGGTAAATAAATTTCTGTAGAAATGAAAAGAAAACGGGATATCGGTTAGCGATTTAAATTTAGTTAATAGTAATAACATAAACAGAATCAACGGTGTAGAAATCAGTTTTTATTTATACTTTCTATTACATTATTTTGCATCGAGAACAACCACATTTTTAATCTTTTTTAAAATATTTTTATATTGTTTATGTGTTTTAGACTATCGGGTATAATATTATATAATTTGGGACTAAGTAGGTATGATTTTTCTGTACAATTGCTTTTTCAATTATAGGCTTTTCTGTAATTTTCAGTTTATGTCTAGTGTTGTAATGCGCTAGTTGAATTTAATATTATGTTCAGTTTTTTTTAGGTGAACCAGTAGTGCAACACAGTATAATTTTCTCTGGATAAATACTTTCGATTCTTCAAAAAGAACTTCTGAAGGGTAAGTATATTCTTTATTAAATATAATTTTTAAGATCCATTTTGCAAAATGCAAAATATAGGATTTTTAATTCTTTAATATCTAAGTAGTTTTACAGGTGTTTGAAATTTGACAGAAAATATCTTATTTTGTTAGTAATGCTATTTACTTGTAGATCCCACTTCAGATGTCTGTCTATATTACGCCCAAATATGTCATAGAATCAGCTTCTGTTATTTTAATATTACCATTTATTTTGAGGGGCCCTAGATTAGGTAATTTATTTTTATATGATGCGAAAGTTAGATATTTAGTTTTATCAATATTCATAGTGAGGGTGTTCTGATCAAACCATTATTTTATTCTATTGAAATCACTTTCCGCAGTAGTTTTCAAATTTTCCCAACTGTCTCCACTATAGAATATCACAGTGTCATCAGCAAAACTTAAAATTTGAACAATTATATTTAATGTAAATAAATTATTGATATACAAAATAAACAATATAGGTCCTAGAACTGTACCCTAAGGTACCCTAGAGCTTACCTCTCTTCTTTAACTTTCAATAATTACATATTGGACTCTCCTTCATAAATAACTTTTCATGAGATCAAATGTTTTTCCTCTAAACCCATATTTTTTAGCTTATATAATAATTTTCTATGGCAAACGGTATCAAAAGCTTTAGCAAGATCGACAAATATACATAATGAAGGTTTGCTTTTATACAATGAGTCATATATTAGAGATGTAAGGCGAGATATAACATCCTGTGTAGAGGTGCTTTCCCTAAACCCATACTGCTTATTTCATAATATGCTATAGTTGTTTAAAAAAATATTCTTCTGACTTAAAATATTTTCGAATAGCTTTAAAATATTCGATATTAAAGAGACTGGTCAGTAGTTTGACATTTCCAATTTTGAATCTCTTTTGTATAAGGGTTTAATTATTTCAATTTTTAAAATTTTTGGAACCTGGATCTATGGGTTTATTAATAATATATTTAAGTGGTGCTGCAATTTCAGATAATGTACATCTTCCTATTTTGTGTGATTAATAAAAAATCTTATATATTATGAAACGGATTTGCGTACAAAATTTGTTTTCTATGATGATTGCTAGACATTTTTATCCAATTTTAATATCCTACTTAACTACACGACTATAATAAAGACAATAGCAGCATCATTAAAAATAACATTGTAGCCAGGGCTGGTTCTAGGGGGGGGGGGGCGAAGCGGGCGGGGGCGGCAAAATTCTAGGGGCGGCAAAATTCTAGGGGCGGCAAATTCTTCAAATCCACAGTTACCAAAAAATATAAGATGCCAGGAAACAATTGTTTCACTAATATAGTAATAGTAATGTTAATTTTATATAAATAATTTGTTATTGTTAGTTTTTTTTGTATATAAAGTAGTTACATACATACATTCTGTTTCTTATATGTGATTTTATTTCTTGTCTAATTTTAGTAGTGTGGTATTTTTTTTAAGTTTCAATACGGTTAATTTTTTCAAATATTTTATTTTACCATTTTAAATACAGTAATCATATTGCTGAAAATCCAAAAATTGCTGTAAACCTTATAACTAAAAAACAAACCATAGAATATTCAGTAGGTGACTCTTAAAATGTTATAAAAAATGACGGACTGAAAAAATAAGGTTAGGCGGGGTAAAAATGAGGCAGACAGGTAGAATAAAAGACAATGTGATATCCAACCCAGATTGAAATAAATTAAACTTAATTTTTTATTCGTTCGTTTTATACATTCAGAACTGTTTTATGTTATCCAATCAGGTCTTATGCCTACTGTTAATGCGGGAAAAAATATTATTCAGTAAACTCTTTTATTCACTTTCTAAAAAATTTTGAACGCACCTTAGTACTTTTTTAGGGATTTTATAGTATCTCTATTTGCATTGTCCGTATTGGGCAGACGTCAACTAGAAGTGTCATACTTCACATTTTGTGATCAAGTTTATTAATCTGCTAGTTTTAAATCATCAAAAATTTGATTTTAACGAAAATTTAAAAGCGGGGTAAAAAGAGACTAAAGAGACCAAATGGTCATACTGAAGCAGGCACATTTTAGCTTCCTAATTTAGGAGAAGCTAGCCCTTCTGCAAGCCCCTTCTTGTTTAGTAAGAAATCTGAATAAATTACATATAAAAGAAAAAACCATCTTCTGTCTTACTTTTGCACTTTTTCATCAATTAACGGTACTTTTTAGTAAAAAAATACATAGAAATATAGTTTTTCCTGCCATTTTTACATATGATACCAATCTTTCATTAAATATGACTCGATTCTAAGCAACCTAAAAATTGAAAGATGTCATTTTGTCTCATTTTTACCCCGCCTGACCCTAATATTATTTATATAAGAGAGGGGCGGCAAAATGAAACTGTGCCCGGGGCGGAAAAATACCTGGAGCCAGCCCTGATTGTAGCAGATCGTTATTAGTATAAATGTATACTATCAAACCATTGCGTTAAATAGGTATTAAGGATTGATTTATATATTTCTTCATAGTACCGTACTAATATGAACTGGAGTCATTATAAAGTCTTAATTCATTTTTATAAAATTAACTCTAACCAGCCGGCGTTCTTGAGGATAGTTAAAATCGTTAGAAATTTCTAATTAGAACTAACTGACCTTTAAATTACCGTAATTAGTAACAGTCCTGCTTTTATTCTCACCGACTAAATGAAAGAAAACGACCGATTTTTTAACAAAATGACAGGAGTCTTTCATGGGAGTTGTATACCCTTTCAGATCTAATTGTTCCGCTCGAGGTATTAAAAGTAACGATGCTAATTTCGTAATATTGGTGCACTAATAAGTGAAACTGGATATAGGCATAGTTGTTATCGAATTAATTGGAAATCTGAATTAGAGGAAAAATATTTAATCTGGCTACAACATAATTTTTTTATTTAGTCGTAAATAATACGTATTTCACTTAGGCGATTCACTTGGGTGAAATGCATGAATTAATATAATTTTCTTTCTGGGTATCTGAGGAATGCCACGAGAATACCAAAAAAAAATATTTAAAAGTGAAATTTAAAATATAGGTAAGTATAAATAAATATTTTCCGAAAATTAAAATTATAAATGAAAATGTAGTAGTATTGCATAATTATTTTTTCACGTCTAGGCTGTTTTTTTTTTATTTAACGTCGGCCTATTTTCGACACCAAGACCAATCACCGACGCCAGGAGACAAGCTACTCTAAACCTGGAAAATTTGCCAAACCTCTCCTCCTTAGAGAAGTAGAAGTTTTTTACTTGCCTAACATCTAATAGAGAAGGTACCGACTGCTTTATATTCCCTCCGAAGGATGGTATATCTACTACATAATCCTCGCCTAAGATTGTACAGCTTCTGTGTATTCACTGATATACAAGCTGCTAGAGAGATGGACGTGATCGCTGTGTTTCCCTGGAGGGTCACTCATCCAAGTACTAACCACGATGAACGTTGCTTAACACGTATAGAGATACGCGTATAGTCATTCGCCTCTTAAGCTGATTTAAACAACAATTTAAATAAAGCGGTTTTTTAGTTTTAATCCATGATTTACATTAATTTTATTCTCAATTCCCACGCTGTTCAATTGTGTATCGTGTATATATGTCAAAGGATTTATTTATGTCTTCACACTGAATAACAAGAATACAGTTAACTTCATATAACACTTTAAGGGCCAAATGATGTGCAAAGTCCATTCACGTGGTGCATATCGGATAATGCTAATGCCGACAGCAACATTTGACATTTTTCATAAAAAAAATATACACCCTATATCGAGCCCTACACAGTACACACACATGAGTACGTACGTACATACTTCTAGTTTAGATTTATATGCTTAAAAATAGGAACGAAGCTAATGGACGTATCTGTTGACCTTCCCTGTCTCGTGGAGGTCGCAGACTAGATTTTAGAAGGTTTGGCCCATGAGAACTTTTGATCTAAAGTACCTTTTCACAAAGTTTCAGCCAAGTTCGAAACCCAATCTCCATAAGGATTTGGAGGAAGTTATTCAGTATTTAATTTTTTTCTTAAATAGTAATTAATGAATTTAAAACACTAATACGTTACAAACATGGGCTAAACAATTCTTGTTTGGCCGATAATTTTACTATCCGATTATCCTTATTTTTTTCACAAATAATATAGCAATCTGACATTTTTTTATAACACCAGCAGCTGAACACGATAAAAGGAGCATTGTTATACACATGGCGCTAAATTAATAAAATGGCAGTGTACACGTTACAGGATTATCATAATATAAAGATCCGGTACTGTACACTCCGCAATATGCGAAGCATTTACCGAGGTGTGCCTCGATAAAACTAGCTTTCCCGCTTCCATTTCACAAGGATTCCATGGTAAATATATGTTATCATAGAGAAGGGATTTCATTCTATAATGCCAAGCCGTTTTCAGATCGACAGATTTTATATTAAGTTTTTAAAATCGAGCTCGACATTCGCCACGTGCTGTTGTGCATTGGTCTGTGCGGTGTATGCACAATATACACACATACGAAAACACTTTAAATGTTGTAATTCTGGACTAAATGACCTGATTTTTTCTATTCACTTATTCCATTTTCAAACAATTGATAGAATTATCATAAATTATAAAATAAAAAGCTACCGGACATGAACATTGTAGATATACCGAGACATATACCCTTTGCAAACAACAGATCTATTGTACCTCTTATGTATGTTTATTGCCCAAAATATAGACATTCTAAAGGACACGTTTCGTAGTTTTTTGAAAATAATTTCGTTCTTGTACTATACAGTAAGATTCCTTCTAAAAATACGTAATATTGACTACAGATCAATTGTCATAGATATAAGACACACATATTAGTCTTTATGTTTTTATTTACAAATAGTCTACATTTTTTATTTTCAATTTAATTATGTCTCGATGATGCAGACAGTGTTAGCGAAACGTATATAGTTCACAGTATTTTAGTGTTTGTAGTAACTACTTGAGCCTTAGCACCACATTAAAAGTTACAATCCTCTTCAGGTTCATTTTTTTAATTAAAATGTCCTATAGTATTTTTCTTTACTAAAAAAAATTAAAAACAATAGAGTTCCTCCTGTAGCTAAACATAGAGTCCTAATTTCAATGCGATTTCATTTCTAAGTTATAGTGTTTACAAAAACTTGATAAACCGACAGACGGACATTTTAAAAGTTGGTCAGAATTCTATGACCGATACAATTATATGAAAAAAGTTTCTCCATGAGTGATATTTCCGGTGTTAAATGTACCTATCAAATGCAATATACTCTTTGTTTTCGTATTTATGAAGAGTATAATAACAGAGGCCTATTCTTGCTGCATTTTATTTTTAACAATTATTACTTATTAAAAACATTTTTTTAACCAAAATTAGTTTTTTTAATATTTAAATCTTCTCTAATATGTTGAAGGTTACATCAAGGTAGACTAGTTACCGAGCGCTGAAAGATATTAAGAGAAAATTTAGTTTTCGATTTGTGCCTTGCTTACACTGAACTGAAAAAAAAATAACACAGGGAAAGTTGCAGAATTTGCAAATCCTTGCCTGCTTAGGGATTACAGGAGCAATGTGCTCCTGTCCCACAGCAGTTATGGAGCCAACGCTAGACCTACTTCCTCTACATCTGCATGTAAGGAAGGGGGAAGCACTCAGTGTCCTAAGGCAGCAGCAGGTACTCTCTTTCAAACCAGGCAATCTAGTTAGTCACTTAAGGATTCTGAGGTTAATTGAAGTGGAATCCATGACCAAACCCACTGACTCATTGCCAATCAAGCGGGGCTTCGACTATCCATTTGATGTGCCAATTTAGAACCGCCAGACGAGTCGAAATGTTGCAGTTGGAGAAGGGGTCATTCATCTGGTACACAGAGATGGCTGAAGGGGTTGGCGTAGCCAGGCGGGGCCTAATTGCAAGCTATCCAGAGCTATAGGCAAGACCCTAAACTCTTCCAAGCAGAAATCCATGCTATAGACTATATGCCCAAGAATGCATAAATAAAGGCATTCGAAGGGCAAAGATCTATATACTTTCAGAGAGTCAGGCAGCGTTAAAACCCCTCCCTGCCCTTAAGTCTAAAATTGCCTGGGAATGTCCACAATTCCTGAAGCAACTGGCAAAAAACAACAAGATTATCTTCATACGGGTGCCAGAGCATGAGGAAATAGAAGGAAATGAATTAGCTGACGCCCTTGTAAAAAAAAAGGTGGCCGATTTTTTGGGCCTGAACCACTTTGTGGCTTATTCGAGGGACCCATAACGGAGGAGATTCAAAAGTGGGAAAAGGAACAGAAAAAGTCTTCCTGGAGGAATGCTCCAGGTTAAAAAGAAGCGAAAAAGTTCATCACTTATTCAACAACGAATGCCATAAGGCTTCTCGAACTAGAAATGACAGGCCTTTTAACAGATCATTGCCACTTGAGATATCATCTTAAGAATATGGGCAAGACCGACAATGATACGTGCAAATACTGTGGTACTGCAATAGAAATTACGAAACATATTCTTTGCGAATGCAAAATGCTAGTCAACACTAGGCTGAAGTACCTAGAAAAGGTGGAATTAACTCCTGAAGACATAGAGGAAAATAACAAGCTTTGAAAAAATCTTGGAAGTCCTACGCAACAACTAATCTACACTGGACGTAGATTAAAATTATAATAGACCCAAAGCCCAGCAATACTCAGTAGTTTCCAAAAATAATCATACAAGTGGCTTGAGCTGATCAGAAATAATGAGTAAACGTACAAATTTTTTGAAAAAATTGAAATACCTTCAAAAAAGGTCGCTAAAAATTATGAAATAAAATTCCATCGTCGGCCAGTTAATTGAATTTTACTTTACCTATAATATCGCTATTGAAGTCATTCTTTTTAATGGCCTCTTTATTTAGATTCTAAAAGAAAAAGAGATATTCATCAGTTTGAATTTTTAAACTTTATCAGGTTCGTTATCAATAATTCTGAAATTTAAATCTCAAATTTCATGTAAATATGAAAAAATGTTGCAATTATGGCTAGTCATATTGGATTTACCATTTTGAATTCTTAATTTTTGACATCACATTGGTTCTATCAATGTTAATGCAATTTTAACGAAATTTGAATTCTAATCAGTAGCCAGTCACCAAATTTGGATTGAAAAATTTTATATCCAATTTTTACTGACCTTGATTAAACTGTTATGAGACCATCGCCGAGTCATAACTTGCAACTTAAAAATGATTTCATAGAAAACGCTTAAGCCAATTCAGAGTAATTAATGCAAAATCATGAAAATAATAATAATGATCTAATTGGCAAACTCCTCCTTTTAAAATGTTTTAAAGTCGGTTAAAAGATTAATACGAGTCGAATTGAGAACCTCCTCTTTGGACAACATATATGTATAGATCTTCTTGAGCTACTTATTTAAAACAATATCTTAGTAGCCACCGAATACGACCTAAATACATCTACATTATCAGCAGGAAGTAAAGCTCCGGAATTATTTTGCCTAATATTTCATATTCATGCCTGTAACCTATTATAAAGGAAACCTATCGAAGGCCAGACGGGCACCTATCTGACACGGAAATAACCCTAGAAACCGATAAATTAAAGCTGATAAATACATGTGAGTGTGATATTGAAAATAATAAATAACGTGCCCCTAAGTATTTGGCTAACCCTCTAGTAAACATTAACCCCTTACCATGCGCACCGAGGGAGCCGTCGGTTTTAAACGACCACGTGCCGCTATCACGCTTCCTCACACCTTCCTTTCAAATTTCCGGTCGAAATGCTAATGGTCGAATAGTCTAATAATGTATACTTGATAATGGTGGATCGAAAGTTCTTACCACCTGGTAATGCGTACGGAAATCCGAGGCCTCAGGAAGATTTATAGATAAACGAATAAAATTGAACCAAGTTGAGTTGTTAGTTTGCAGCAAAAGGCGTAGATACTGAATATGTATAGTATCTAATAATAATAATAACGAGGTTTTAATCAGGTATTTCCTGAATACAATAAAGTCAGAGCAAAGTTAAATTTATGACAATATTTGTTATTAATTGTCAACTCTAAGTAAACTGTAAACATTTCTAACCATTGTTTCTCACCTGTGGTACCACAATTTATTGCCAGTGTGGCATATTTAATAAAATTTAACGTGTTGCGAGTCTTTTTATTCTAATCTAGATAAAAATTTGGTTGTGAAATAAATTTATTAAACCAGTCAATGACAAAGGAAATTTGACAAATCAAGAAATCACCTGAAATAATAAAAATAAAACGCAAATTAACCAGAGTAAACATATTTTTTATATAATTGTTGCACATTCTATTGAGTATCGTAGAAATGTGTCTTGTGATCAGGAGATTCTAACGTTACCTGACTGCCAGTATTATATGTATTAGTTCATTTAGCGTTACCGCGCGAAGGCGAACTAGCTTTATGAAAAGGTGCAGCTCAATCGAACAATCAGAAGAAATTCTAATGGCAGGCCAAGAAATAGTGGCAAAGTATTTTCGCAAATGGAGACAACGTCAACAAAACTGAAGTAACATGTTTCTACTTTAGCAACAAACTCGCTAGAAGAGAACCACCATACAGTTTGAAAACACCACACTTACCCTAGGAGTAACCCTTGATAGAAGACTATCTTTCAGATAGCACTTAACAAAGACCGTGGAAACGTTAAAAATAAGAAATAACATTAGCCAACAGCTGTATGGCATAACCTGGGGAGCATCGGCTTCCACCCTGCGTTCCTTAGCTTCGGGTCTCGTTTTCTCAACTGCTGAATGTGGCGCGGCATCTCAATCTGGCTAAACACCCTGCATGCAGAAAAGATAGATGCCCAGCTAAACAATACCATGAGAATGATTGCTGGTGTCATCAAATCCACTCCCACGAGCTGGCTACCAGTGCTAAGCTATATTCCACCCCTCCAACTACGATGAACAAATACGATTACAAAGATCGTGGGTAACAGTAACCTACCAATCCATCAAGATAAGATTCCAACCATAATCGACTCCTCTCTAGACGACCACCAACAAAAATGGCAAGGATGGCTGGACCCCAGAATGGACTTCACAACAAAACAATACTATGCCATGCATTACCCAAAACTCACCTGGCTTCGACTTACCACGCAAAACATGATCCACGCTAAATAGAATCAGAATCCAACATGGCGGTGTGCATACTATCTAGACAAGTCCGTCTTCACACTATGATTGCGGGAAAACCCAGACCATCAGACATATCATAGAAGAATGCCCCACAAAATCATGCCATGGTAGAGACCCGAGGACTTCCTGCTGGCGATCTCAGAGTCGAGACACTTACATTACCTATATACCTATGTTCATATTTATACTATAAATTCTTAATCTGTCTAATAACCATACGATAAATAAATAAATAAGTACATTATATAGGATAAACTTTGCAGTTTTGTAAATAATGTTAATTTTAGACATTTTTAATTTTATGATACTAACTCAGTTTGTAAAACTCTCGTCAGTATATAAAAAAAATAATGGGTCTGCTTAAAAACATATTTCGGCGGTTGAATATATTAGTAAAATATAAATAAATGGTGATGGGGGAAATGGTATTTCACAATATTCCTATTTAATCACAAAACGTAAAAATGGAGAAGACTAATTTTTAAAATTTAAATGGTTATTAACTTTTTATTTACTTATCAAAGTTGTTCAAACGCAATACTGTTCTTCAAATACAATATTGTTCTTCCTCTAATTTACTGTTCCAATACGATAGAACTTTTCGTTCTTCAGTTATTGTGCTTACATTAAACGTTACGGATAGGTCGACGGACGGACGGGCAGACAATCCGTAATATTGAAAATTCCATCACGAATACAATGATATCAAAAATTTTCTCTACAAGCGATATTTGCGGTATTAGAAATTGAATAAGTAATGGTGAAAATATTTTGACATCCTCTGCCTTGCCTGTCAAAAATATGAGGCTTGATTTCAATTGTATTCCTTCTTTATAACTTTAATAAAGTTAATACAACAAAAACTATCTTAATAAGTGAATTTAATATAACAGAAATTGTTCAAAATGACCGCCGTTTACACGCATACAAAGATTAAAGCGACGTAAAAAATTAAAATGAACTTTTTGCATCATTTCAGCATCATGGTTTAGAGTGTGTATTGCATTTTAAATTCATCCTCACAATTTCTCTGCTATATGAGTCTGGAGTACACCGTGGCTTTTTTGAACGCCAACAGAATTTAAATTAGTTACATTACGGCTGCAGAACATAGCGCGCAGAAAACCGAATAATTTTTTGCTACCAAACTATGGCAGACAGCGAAATCGAACAAGGTACAATAAACATTTGAAATGACAATATCTGTCCATATAGAAAGTTTTAAAAGTATTAACCAAGCAGTTAAGTAATATGAACTTCCTTGCAAGTGCATGATCAACTTCTGACCGCTTACATAACGTCCACGAGCAAAAACATTATGCCAAAAAAACGTCTTTTTCCATTAGTGATTCACATCTCAAATTTAATCCCCATCGCTTAAATCAGTCTTTTGTTGTTAAAAGTAAAATGTTTTTGAAGATATTTGTCGTTCGGCATCGCCTTAACGGAGCGGTTTTAGATAAAAATAAGTTTGGTTCAATCGTTCAATTTTGTTCTCAGGCATAAGTGGTAATATCTGTAATATCTTGCATACTATACTATATACCATTGTCCAAAATACTAAATTTCATTTAATATTGCGTAAATGCTATTAGCATAAAACGCAACTTTGTAATCCTCAAATGGTCCATTTAATCAATAGCAAATACTGCAGTGATAAACCAAAAAAATATATGGGTATATAATTTTTATATTAAGCCAAAAATTAAGGTTACTTGTTCAAAATCCTAGCTGCATATACCAAATCTCTTTAATGTATTCTCCATTACCTATTTAATCAATATTTTGTTTACTATATTCCATGGTAAATGTGATTATTATTTATTTAAATACGTACTATTACTGAATTTTTTTGCAAACATTTCTTCTTTAGACAAAAATCGTGAAGTATAAGAACAGGCTTCCTACTGTGATTATAAATATAAATACTACTAATCGTGGCACTAGCGATCCTTTGAAGATATTTGAATTTTAATAAACTGTGTCTTAGATATTAGCCAAATTAAAAAAGACTTAAATAAAAGAGGGTATTAATATAGCAGTTCTCAAAATGCAATGATACATTTTTTATTTGGCATAACAATTTCAGTAAGTGCAAACAGTTGGAACATTAAAATAAATTAAAAAACTTTTGTAATAAATCCTATTTATAGCAGTTAAATTTAATTAACAAATGTGGGAATCCGTCCAGAGGAGCCCCACACAGTGCTTGTGCAAAATATGAGTATTTTTTTAATGAATTATGGGTAATGACCAAAGTCCAGTCATAATGTGTTTTCCCAGGGCAGCTCATTAATGTAAATGCTTGCAGTCTGGCTTGGAACAAAGCAGGACCGAATGACTTTTTCAGTCGGTTTTAGTACCTTCTCCACACCAATTACAAAGTCATCTGAAATTCGTACGAAATTAAAATGTACCGTTCACAGGGGTTTTGTGTGTTTTTATACATTTGCCTTTGGATTAACAGCAACATAAACAAAAGCGTATCATTTATTTGTTTTGTATTCTTTCGTAAAATGCCGCGGAAATACAGGAAGGACCGTGCGAAATTTACTAAGAGAAATTGAGACTCAAGCTGGGCTTCGTCAAGGCCAAGGGAGAATAATGTAATAGTAATTCTGCTGTATTATATTTGTAAACTATTACCAAAACTGGAGTTCATGTCTTGTCTTATTTGTAAACAAATAAGTTTGATTGATAACAATTAAAAATCATACAGGAAGTCTTTAAAAAATATCCACATATTCTCTATGAATACTCCACATTTTCCTGATAATATGCAAAAATATCTACTTATCAAAATACCTAAAAATAACCGAGAAAACAGATTTTGCATATTAAAAATATTACAGAGAACTTCCGTACTACTATTTCTATGTGGTGATCTTTCTGCATCTAACCCCAATCTCACTGCGCTGGTGTCAAATGCAACAGGTAAACAGTAGCAGCAAGTGTTAATAGTGTAGAGATTACTGCTGTCAGAGAATTAGGAAGTTTCCTATTTTAGAAATATCATGTACATTCAACCTCATTTAGTAGTCTTTCAGATAATTAGTCAAACAAAAAAAAAATTATCTCGATATCTGAAAAACTCATGAACTTATTCAATTTCTTATTTGAATACTTCGCCTCGGCTGAAGTCCACCGTGACGTCACAATACATAACGCGCTGACTTGCCATGCCGGCGGCGCGCCGTATGTTCCCTTTATTTAGTGTGTGTGCTCGATTTTCTGAAATGTCACAAAATGTCACTTTTGATTCGTTCGTGCCGAGCCGAATTTTCGAATTTCGCCATGCAATTTAGGATCAGGTTTATCTGGAAGACTTCCTCTTTACGTCGCGACGTCATACGGCCGTCCCAATGGTGTTTTTCGAAAAATATGAACGTGCCAAAATTGCATGTTTTAGCAATTTTTTCGGCTCTCAAATGCAAGCTGGCTATAAACTGCCGGCGAGTATAAAGGTGCCCGCGCCCGCTCGTTGTTGGCGGAATCATGTATTGTGACGTAATCGAGCCTCAGCCCAGATGATCGCATCATTTTAAGCTTGGAAAGACCTTAACTTTTTTATTTATAGAGATAATTTAAAAAAAAAATTACAGATATTTTTTAGATTTTTACGACTATTTATTATGAGAAAATGAGAAAAATGGAAACTTCCTAATTGAGTTTTGAACAATTATGGTGACGATGTCTCTGAAGTAGCTTAGACAAACACCAAACACTTGAATATGATTACTAAACGCGCGCCTCTTACTTTAAACTAAATAAAATATCTATTTCTTGAGGCCAACTATGGATGACAACACGCCTGGCAAGACGTTGCGCGTTGTGAATAAGAAGTCGTGATTCTTGCAATTATAATAATTTATTATGTATTACTTTTTTAATCACGAACAACGTTACGAAATTTATTGACCTTCGAAACTTCTATGACTTCTCCCCAAGCCTTTCCTATAGACCCTGTACTTTGTATATAATCGTACCATGCGGACGAATAAAGAAAAATATATACTACGGGAGCCCACCTAATAGACGGAATGCATGTCAGAGTCGCGTTTGGGTACTGCAACATAACCTCATTTTCTGTGCATCTTTGTTTACTACTTCTTTAAAAATGCTAAGCAATAGTTGTGGGCCTCAATGCATTTCCTATTATAGAAAAAATAAAAATTTAAAGTTTCACCAGTTTCCAGTATACAGCAGTTTTAGAAGAAAGTGGATAGTTGCTCTCAAATTACTAGTGTGTTCAAAACATTTCACAGACCGAATGCATGTAGGTGGCGTCAGGGTCGCGTTTGGGTACTGCAACATAACCTCATTTTCTGCGCATCTTTGTTTACTACTTCTTTAAAAATGCCAAGCTTTTCTTTTAGTTCACCTAAACTTTCCATTTTGTAGGTTTCAAATAAACAAACTTATTTCAACCCATCAAAACTACAAAGCACAGAACACAATGAATAGTGTACCCAAAGTCGATCGGTAACCGCCTGGCGGCGAAATATTTTACTAAACCTATGTATTCCTCCTATTGTCCGTGCACCTCACCCTTTGATTATTTAATGTATAAAATAGGTAATTTTAAGGGGACCGTAATTCGAAAATAAAAAATCAAAATGTTGTTAAATTATGGATATAGTGGTTCTACAGCATGCTGATCAATAATATTGCATTCGTTTTTCAACAAAAAAATGCCTAATATGATTTCTCGAAAAATCGACCCTTTTTTCTTAATAAAATTGCACGCCACTGACTGAAATAAGTTTTGTTTTATTCAAAAAAGAAACATTTCATACCGATCGAAATTTGGTGGAAATTGGATGACCAATAACTGAGTTACGAAGGTGTTTCCACTTGAAATGGGTCACACTGTATATAGTTTATTTCGGGCAACGGGTGTTTAATATTCAGAGCTGGGTAGTAATCGACTACACTACAAACTACTAATCGAACTATTTTTTTAAAATCATTGTAATCAAACTACTTTTCTCAAGAAGTAGTTGTAATTAGAGGAGATTTTGTAATGTAATAGATATAATTAATAATCGACAAAGGAATCAACTATGAGCGATCTGGTTACAGTTGTAATTCGATTAGTTGTCAGTAATTCAACTACTTTCAAAGTGTTGACTACATAAAAGTAAACCCAAGACATTCTAATTAGTCTTCCAAAATATGGTTACATTTTTAGTGGAGAAATTGCTGTTTTCAACTGATTACACAGTGGAAATATGCATCTTTAGACAAATCGTGCATATCAACATCGACAACAGCGTGTTAGTTTTTGTTATTCGTTGACCGTGTTCGTTGAAATCAAGGTTGAAATATATTTTTTCATTTCATGATTTAATAAAAATACGCGAAGATCTGATTACACCGGAA
Organism: Rutpela maculata; assembly: GCA_936432065.2. Classification (NCBI taxonomy): domain Eukaryota; kingdom Metazoa; phylum Arthropoda; class Insecta; order Coleoptera; family Cerambycidae; genus Rutpela; species Rutpela maculata. Next base: position 42,561,301 of record OW386291.2, on the reverse strand, counting down.
ATACAAAATACATGTATTTTGCAAATACATAGTTAAGGTTGAAAAGGATTATATTCATTTTTGAAGTGATTTATTACATTAAGAAAATTTCACAAAATATGTCTAGTCGCTCTCATAAGTTAAAGAGTTTCTTTTGGGATTACTTATCATAATGGATATTACCAATAGTAATATATAAACTAGACATAAAATGAAACAAACTTTATACAGACTCTTCGTAGGTTTATTGAAGTTTTTATATAACTGTTGAACATCTTATATAGTATCTTAGTATCTAGCATTCACGCAGTTTTTTTTTAAATATGTCAATATTTTAGGTATAATTGCTAACTTTTTGAGTATGTATTTTGTATTTTGAAGAGCATTTTGAAAATAAATATTTGTGGAAAAAATATATTTTCCATACAAAATACGAAATATATTTTAGGTGGATATTTTCGATACAAAATGCAAAATACAAATTGTATAAAATATACCTATTTCTAATACATGTCTCGAAAATATTGCCCAGCTCTGTAAAATCTGAATGGAATATCTAAGAGATATATGAAACTGAATTAAAATAAGATATGACACTCTGCAAGTTCGTTTTTAGATAAGTAGGCCAGTGGAATTAGCAAATATGCATATTGTAATTCGTTTCAGGATGCCACGTGGATTATGAACATGACCCTGAATTTGGTCCACTTTTTGACCGCCGGAACATTGTTTATTTAACGATTTATCATTGAAAAATTCCAAAAAATCGACTTTTTTAAACACAAAGACCTTTGACGATAGGTTTTTCAATTTGTAGATACTGTTAGAACTTTGAAAAACGGTTAATTTGTCGTTTAAAACGCTTGAAAATTTGTTTAAATAGTTGCAAAAAACCGCGAAAATTTTCGCAATTTGCAAATATTTTTCATTCTTTAACAAAAGCACTTTAGTGCTTTGACAAAATATGTCTTTTACCACCCCAAAGTTACCTCTAAAATTTCATCAAAAAATTTTAATTAGTTTAAGAGATATTCAATTTGTTTATTAAAAACATGAATAATGTAAAATGCAAATTCACCCAGTTCCCGTTGTCGTAGAGGGTTAATCTGGACATCATTTTTTTTGTTGAGACTTAAACTTTATGTTTTTATTAATGGTAAATCAAATTTGCATCATTTTCAACTTCAAAATGGCGTTTGAAAAAGTGTCACATTTTGAGGTTAGGTTTTTGCTAATAACTTTTAAACAAATGAAGATATTGCAATATCGTTCTGATATCTTTATTGCTGAGATTTTTTCACACATTTTCAAAAAAAAAATTTACTTTTTTTTTTAATAAATTCGTAATTTGTTTATTAATAAACATTAACAGCTGAAACTTGGCGAACAACTAGTTTAATAGTCTATCTTTGTAATAGAACTGAGTTTGGGGGGAAAATTCAATTTGCAACGATAACAATAAGTAATTTTAAATCAGCGTCAGAACAGAAGTGAGAAGCATGAGTCATATCTGTAACACGTTCATAAAATGATCGAGACGAGTTCAAATCCGTCAACCAAAGATTTACGGTTTCTCCGATTTTGACTTTTTTTAAATTTGGGGTAGCGTGGTAATATCTGTCATGTCGATTTTTTCCTAATTAAACAATAATTTGTTATAAACAATTATTTTTTGTTAAAAAATTTTTTACGAATTTATTAAAAAAAAAAATCATTTCGGCTTCTAATAAGGCTACAGAGTCATTTTTTTTTGAAAATGTGTAAAAAGACCACTGCAACAAAGATATGAAAACGATATTGCAAAATCTTCATTTGTTTAAAAGTTATTAGCAGAAAACCTAACCTCAAAATGTGACACTTTTTCAAACGTCATTTTGATGTTGAAAATAATGCAAATGTGATTTGCCATTAATGAAAACAAAGTTTAAGTCTCAACAAAAAAAAAGAATGTCCAGATAAACCCTCTACGAAAACGGTAACTGGGCGAATTTGCATTTTACATTATTTATGTTTTTAATAAACAAATTGAATCTCTTAAACTAATTAAAATTTTTTGATGAAATTTTAGGGGTAATAAAAGACATATGTCTTCAAAGTTTCAAGCACTAAAGTGTTTTTGTTAAAGAATGAAAAATATCTTTATCGTAAAATTTACCGCTTAAATTTAATTATGTACCGCTAAAATTTTCGCGGTTTTTTGCAATTATTTAAACAAATTTTCAAGAGTTTCAAACGAAACATCTCTCAAATTAATCGTTTTTCAAAGTTCTAACTGCATCTACAAATTGAAAAACCTATCGTCAAAGGTCTTTGAGTTATCTTTAAAAAAGTCGATTTTTTTGAATTTTTCAACAATAAATCGTTAAATAAACAATGTTCCGGCGGTCAAAAAGTGGACCAAATACAGGGTCATGTTCGTAATCAATAAAACTATCGTTTAATCCACGTGGCATCCTGAAACGAATTGCAATAAATTTCAGTCTTTTTTTTTACTAATTCTACTGGACTAAAGTCAGTTGAACGTTGAATTTTAAAATATTTAAAAAAGCAAAAAGTAATAAAAATAGGTTAGTAGTTGACCTATTATCAAGTAGATAGTAATTCAAAATAATTTAATTACCCGGTAATCAGCCTACTTTCTTACAAAGGCGTTATTAGTTGGAATAAACTCCTGTTTTGCATTAGTTTGTCCAACGCTGGACGCATTAAAAAACTGCTCTATATTGAGATGGACGTCGTATGATACCTATACAACGGTATAAAAAAGAATTCATCATTCGATAATTGTATTGTAAAAATTAATGTATTTTATATTTTATGTCTCGACTTCCTACGATAAAATAAATCCCTCCAAATGTAAATAAAAACAAAAACAAAACAAAAATCATATGTTTTCTTTTACTTTGGGTAGAATAATCACGTAAATTAGAGGAAGTTCCTTTTAAGAAAATTAAAACAATTTCTAGAAAAATATCGTAACTTGTTACTATTACTGGTTATTTATTCGGACAGCTGAGTATCAGGTGTTGTATCAGGCATTAACTACATTTACTTTGGTTGCAAAGAAAATTAAAATATGTTCAGTTGCAAAAGATCCAAGACAAAGAATACAAAAACCAATTAAAGAGATTGGGGCATTAAACTCCAAGTTTGTGTTAAGGTTTAAAAAAGCTTTCATTTATCTGATTATACTGGTCTAAAAGATAACACGAAAGCTTTTGTAGCTGAAAGAGAATGTGATTTTAATCAACCATTAATTAATTAAAACTGAAATTAAATTTTTAATGACAGGATGATTTGCCAAATAATTATTTTCGCCAACAGTTTTAAAGGATTTCATTTAACACTGATTCCACTTTCCTTTGATATGTTCAAATACAGACTTTACTGGTTTTGCAAATGTACACAAGCTGTTTGTTGTTTTTTTTAACTTGTGATCTTTTCGGTGAAAAGTTAATGAATTATTATCATTCCTTACTGACATAAAGTGACCATATTTGAATTTTGCTAATACGGGACATAATAGAAAAAAATTTCCAAGTTTAAAAATAGAAAAAAAAATTGTCCAAACCTAATAATCTCATAATTGATGGCCGGGGGATGAAATATGAGTTGGCGAGCGGGAGAGAGGGGGGGATTTAAAACTAATACGGGACTTTTTCAGAACAGCACCTCGAAAAATGGGACTGTCCCGCCTAATCTGGGACGAATGGTCACTTTATATTAAGAGAAACATTTTTCTAGCTTGTTGATAATGTATAAAAAAACTTATATGTGTTACTTCTAATCTATATTGGAATTGAACTAATTCGTTGGATTTTCTAGTCTAATGTTTACGTATGTGTATATTTAATTCAGCAAATAGGGGCCTACATGTAGCACGCGATGTATTATTAGTCATTGCCCTAATTGCCATTTTCTGTAATAGAAATATCCCCCTTTTGTCGAATTTCCCCAAATGAGAACACCATAAGTTAACTGCGGTTGGAAAAGTCCGATATATGATAATTTTACGTAGTAAAAAGATCAGGCTTAATAATTTACTAGCTAAAGTATTTATATGGTCCTTCCAAGGAATTTTTCAACGTAAAATTTAAACATATTGTTTTATCTTTGTTGAGGGATAATCTATTAGCAACAAACTAATTTTCTGCACGTGCTTGAGCTGAGGCATTAATTTTATTTAGCTCACTTAAATCTGTCCCTGTACTAGAAAGGGATGTGTCGTCAGCATATTGCATGGTATTTACCAGGTCCATGTAGCTTGAAAAATCATTCACATATAAAATAAACCGGAGTGGGCACAGTATGGACCCTTGAGGCACTCCTGTACTTATTATCGTCGAAGATACCTTCCCATTATAATTCACAACTTGCATTCTATTTTGAAGGTAGCATATAAAATCAAGTGGTGGACCTCTAATGCCATAATACGGGAATTTATTATTTAATATATTGTGATATACGCAATCAGGAGATAACAGTGCCGATAATATATCGTGTCCCTCAAAGGCATGTAACATATCTGTGACCATTTTTGAATTCGTTTATGGTTGAGCATTGTTGTCGAAATCCAAATTGAGTTTGTTTGAGTTTGTCTAACTTTTAACGTCGAATAGTTTTGATGTCCCATTATTCTAGCAAAAAAATAATAGGTATTTTTATTTTGACGTTTTGACACACATTATAAGCTCCAGAAATATTGTCCCATATTCCTCAGTCACTCTGTATGTATTAATACTGGATCGTTACCTCATCTAAACGTATTTTTGTGGCAATTTCGATAAAATATTTCCATCCAAAATATGCTTTTAAGTGTAAGTAACAAATTTCCCGTATGCTGTGGTTGGAAAATAGGTGAATATATTTTACACAATTAATAAAGTCACATTATTCGTCGCATCTACCAAATTATTTCGAGTAGATTTAACAGTAAATGTACATAGAAAGGAGGAAAACAAAAAGAGGTTTTCCACGTTTCCAACAATAATGCCTCTTCAGAAAAATGATGTAGCGGAACAAATCTCGTAATTATCAAAATTAGAATTAATTTCCTACATAGCTTTCCGAATGATTGATTCACTGAACACGTTGCAGACACTGGGAATGCAAAAAGTTTTGATATAAAAATTACCAACACGTGAATTAAAAATGATGTTTCAATGATAGAGCACGTTTCGGCGATAAATTTGATTGATGTTATTTAGGAGTAGGCAATCTTTTTTCTTTTAACCATTATTTATTACTATACCATTATTTTTAATCACATTACTGTTATCTGGTAATTATCGGTTAATTGACAGGTTTTAATTTAATTCTTTCGCGTGGTAGGTTCAGCAGAAATGTAATAATAAATTTTCAAATTAATTCTTACCATTGTCTGCCCTTTTTTGTACTACCGAGTCATTTAACCCTGAAGATCAAGCTCGACTGATTCCAAGTTAAAAACCATAGGCGTGCGATTGGGGTTGGTCCTTGTTGTTATTTGACGGAATAACTTTTTAATTATGGAAACTGAATGAAAAAATGGCATTGTTCTACAATGATTTTGATTTTTGAGAACTAAGTGCATTTTCACATGTACACGTACAAAAACAAAGTAACTCACGGGACTCTCGATGAATTGGTTCAGCAAAAGTGTTTTTTAATAGACTTTAAATCCCCATTCAGGAACGCTGTAGTCACATCCATGTGATAAATTTTCAAGTTCAACTCCACTGAGAGTGCAATCAGTAGTCTCAAACTACAATGTCTGATGACAGGCGAAAAAGTTTCATCATAGTCGATTCCAAATCTCTGGGTAAAACCTTTAGCTACTAGTCGTGCCTTGTGTCTTTCCAGTTTACCATTCTCATCACACTTTGTCTTAAACACCCACTTGTACTGCCTTTTTCCCTTCGGGCAGGTAGGTTAAAAACCAGGTACTCTTGTCTTTCAGGGGCTTCAATTCTAGTTCCATAGCTCTCTTCCAAGCTTCACTATTCTTACTTTTCAGAGCTTGCCCCATAGTTTCTGGTTCACTACCATCCTCACATAAGGCATGCTATAACACATAGTCTGGGTACTCCCTTGTACGCAGCTCCCTTGAAGGATAGGGCCTTTAATTAAAAGCTTCTTCTCTTGATTGTTCCTCGTCAGAACTCGCTCTCTCCCTCGATCGCAGCTCCATGTTCCTGAACATCTTGTTCGAGTATAACAGGTTCTACAATTCTTGGCACAGATCCTTCCAGGATCACTCCCGTTGCTTCGTTTTCTATTTCTTTATGTTTCAGCATTTCCTGAAACATATTTTCAAAAACACAACATCTCGTGCCTTAATTACCCGTCTCGGGTACTGTAGCTTTTCGTGCTCTCACAATATCCCACAAAAATATGTGGCTTGCTTTTGGCGTCCCATTTCCTACATGACTCTGTAGGCACGTGAGCATAAACCATGCAACCAAAAATACACAGATGTCTCAAATCTATTTTTCTTCCAGACCATTTCTCCTCCGGAGTTGCATCCAAAACAGCTCTTGATGGCGATCTATTCTTTAGATAGATTGCGGTATTAGCTGCCTCTGCCCAGAAATGCTTACTCAAACCAGCATCTCTAAGCATACTGCGCCCTTTCTCCACAATCGTCCTGTTCGCTCTCTCAGATACGCCATTTTGTTCAGGTGAATAAGGTACAGTGATTTCGTGCCTAATTCCTGATGTCCTCAATAGATCCTGCATTCTATAATAATAATAATATAATAATAATAATATTTATATACATTCAATTACAATAAGTAAAATACAGAAATATGTTATTTTTGAGATTGAATATAAACAACAGAAGTACTCTCGCGGAAAGCTCCTTTATAAAAGCTTGAGGTTTACATACTCTATCCCATTGTCACTACGAAGGCATTTAATTTAATTACAAGTTACTAAGGTTTTCACAAAAGTGTTACCATCTTAACTAATATACATTTATTCACACAGAATTATCATTTCTAACAGATTGGCTCTATTTTTTGTAATATTTGTGGTAGCTAAGCAGTGGCAGAGCCTTTGCAAAAATGGAGTATAATTAGAAAACCAAAATGAAACTTGCGCACTCCATATAGTTTATACTGTTTGTGCAGAAGCCTTTCACAATTGAACCAAAGGCAAAAAGTGAATGTGATAGTCAAGCAGCAGCAAAGAATTTGTAAAAAAATGGACTAAAATAAGAAGACCAAAATATGGGGCGCTTTATACAGTTTGCACGTCATTACGTTTTGGTGTGCCAATGTTATGGCGTGAGCCCAAAAATCATATTGATGACAGCGAGAATAAAAGAGCAACTAGCTAATCCAACTTGCAATCGCCCATAGGCTTTCTGATGGTACTAATGTACCAGTACCCACAGCACTAAAGGATATAGAAAATGTAAATTCATTATCAGATTTACAAGACTGTACAGATGACTCAAATGATTCACACTTTAATTTAGTAACACCCGATAAGCCAAAATTTTGACTCAACCAGAATTGAATGATTTAGAGAGAACTTAACAGAACTTAATATAAGAACATCAGCTATTGTCTACAGAAATCGTGAAAAGCAGTTATGTCAATAATACTTCTCTCAGGAAGAGTCATTAGTAGTATCCTATAATATTTCTGATCCAGTTACAAAGCTAGGGAGTATTCGCTGGGCTGCGGAAAAGATGCTCAGCTACAGTTTTTTTCTACACAATTGCAATGTGTTGTGTTTCAAATGTTCATTCTTTACCAACTTTATTTGTAAATGAATCACTTAGAAATTATAACATTCTAAGCCACATAATAATTAGTTTTGTTGTTCGGCTTCACCAGAATCCCTAATTGAAATTGAAGTATATCAGAAAAAAAAACAAAAATGAATACCATTTGCTCCAACCCAACAGTTTTTGTTATTCAAATCATCAATTTTCAGAATCATTTTCACATTTAAAGAATATTGCAATAAGCATAAACACACCACAATATATTGTACTATACTGCTATAGTAGGCAACTCCAAAATCCATATCCAAGGCTGTCCGCAAGGGGGTTACACATTTGTAAAAATACAGACATAAATCCACACCCATCGACATATCACAGCTCACTGAGCTATCGTGAGGGCAATACATCCACTACGTTGATGGACAAAACAATATTATCCTGAAATCATATTACTTTATTCACGGTACTAGATGGAGCAAGTACTGAAAGTATAATAACTTATCGAGAAAGCAAGAAAATATTACGTGCCTATGTTCCTTTGTCTCGTAGATTACCGTACGGCTTTTGACAATGGCTTTTGAAAATGGGACAAATTGTGGAGTGAATGATTGAAAATGTGGAGTGGCATACGTGAAAAAAAAAACAGCCGATTATTGAAAAAGAGACAAAGATGGCTGCCACAGAAAGAAACTTGATCGCTTACAGAGAAGTATGCGCAGTAGAAGCACGCCTTAATCATTGGCGACAAAGAAAATAATGTGATGGTTGTAGAAAAGCATGTGCAGTTTGATCCTCGGCCATTGTCTGTCTTTTTGTTCTTATCTCAATTTTGTTCTCAGCCACTAGCTTAAACACATTTCAACATGATTAAACCTCATATTAACATTAAATAATTATGTAAAAAAATAACTTTAGGCCAGTTGTGTACTCAAGAAGATGTCTTTGATATTTGACCACCAAACAAGATACTACGGGAGCCCACCCGATCCTAGGGTGGGCACAAAAACAAAGTGCATAAAATGTTCTACAATTTTGTTCCTATACAATATTTGGATAGGAGTTACCATTTTCCAGATAAATGATTCAGCTCTTAAAATAAAATATAAAATTCAATATAAAAAGTAAAACCTCATTCGCTTTCAGATTCACTATCGCTGTCTCCCGATACATCGAATATTTCTTCCAAGTCTTCTTCCTCTACTGCTTCATTTATGATATCGTTGTCATCCTCACTTTCGATTTGATTTGGAATCATCTCCTGAAGAATTTCAGTAAGCGATTGAGGCAGTATTTTATCTGCTGAACACCAAGATTCACTATCGCTGTCTCCCGATACATCGAATATTTCTTCCAAGTCTTCTTCCTCTACTGCTTCATTTATGATATCATTGTCATCCTCACTTTCGATTTGATTTGGAATCATCTCCTGAAGAATTTCAGTAAGCGATTGAGGCAGTATTTTATCTGCTGATCACCAAAGAGGTTCTCCATTTTCTTGCCATCCATAATAATTCCAAGGATTTGGAATATTGTGAATACCTTCGTCGGCTAATCGCCAAATACGCGTTTGGTAAACACGCCTTTTAATATGCTCGATAAGACAAGCTCTTGATGGTGGAACCGAAGAAAAATCAATTGATAAAGACAAATCTTTGTCACCGCATTTCTGTCTAATGGCAATTAGGCGAAGCGCGTCCACGCTAACGCATTTCTTTGATCCATATACGGCACATGTAAACTCCTCTAATGATGCGGCTAATTTATCATCAATATTCCAGCTGCTCCCCAAATCTCGAAATGTTCGGATATATTTGGTATATTTGGGAGAAAATAACATTTTTAGGGGTTTTATCTTTCATTTTCCTTAAAGGCGCTGACTGAGTCGCATCCAGTAAATGAATGAGTAATACCAGAACTAATATTTGTAAATTGACAATCATTGCCCATTGCTGCGCTATACTGAAAATATGATTCCAGATTGGATAGCGCATAATTTGCAGACATTTATCTCGAAAACGGCAACTCCTATCCGAATATTGTATAGGAATAAAATTGTGGAAAATTTCATGCACGTTGTTTTTTGTGAAAAAAGTTTTTCTCCATCTTTTTTAGTATTTGTGTAAAATGACAAAAACAACATTTGCACCAGTTTTTTTTTAACATATGGCCGTCATTTTGAAAGTACAGCCAGTTTATTTTAAGGACATGTCTAGAATTGTTCCTCAGGCTTTAATCTTTATGAAAAACACTGTCTCCAAGGATCGGGGGGGGGGGGTGCATGTACAACTAGGGAGGGCTCCACTAAGAGGAAAAAAAATCTTTCCAATTTTCTTTTACGTTTTATACATGCCTAACAGAAGTACTTCTATGTCCATGCGATAATGTAAAATAATAACTTTCTGGTTTTGTTTATGATATTCGCTCGTAGCGTGTGTTCAATTTGAAAATTACTTCATTAAACAATCAACTCGAAAAGAAGAGTCTGAATATTTCAACATATAATTAAAAGTGGCTTTATATCCCAATAAAGTTAAGAGGAAAATTTTTAAAATGCACCACATTATCAGAATAGACAATGATCCACCGCATATTTCACAATAAATTAATGAACGCCATTTAAATATTCAACAATCAATTTATGGTTTTTAATTTTGCCTTGCTCAAACAAAAAAATCCGGAAAACGTGATGCCTTTTAATTAATGACCGTCAGTCGATGAAAGAACGAGGGGCAGGTTTTTTTGGTTGGAAGTGAGAGGGTAAGTTCTTCATATAAACCATGTTCATCTCAAGTGCAAATAAAGGGGTAAAGACATAACAATGCATTTTCTCTAAACAATGGATGCACACCGCGTAAGGGAACCCGCAGTTTTCGCACCTCGGCATTCAACAAAAGCCACGGAATAATAGATGGTTATAAGTGAACAATCCCATCAACTTTTATTCCATATACGTTGAAAGAATAGAATAATTTATACAAATTAATATGAATAATCACTGATATTCCTCGCCGTGCAGCATACAGGTTAAATGTAGCATTCACCATAAAGTGGATATATGTAACACCTAGTTTTCAGCTTTATAACGTTGGAAACTCAGTTTAGAACAATAAATAATTAGGTGTTTTTTTACTATATACTATATACTCCAGTCAAATAGGGAAAATTAGAGGGAAAGGAACTAATAAAGTTTTAAAACCTCCCAAAGATGTTCATTGGGCCTACTGTTAAACATGCTAAAAGTCCCCAACTCAATCTGTCGCGCTCGAGTCCGCCATCTTGGAAAAATGGTGCTCCTACTCACTTATTTGCTTATATGTCGCTAACCATTTACGATGTCGAAATTATGCTTCTAGTCCGGTAATATTAGGAATTTTTCTTTTTTTAAATTCGTGTTTTTTATGACAATTGAAATGCAGTTGGTTGCAATAAATTTTATGTAAAATCCACTGAGATATTTACATTTGTTTAAGTTGCAAAATCGATTTTTTGCGTAAAAAAGTCGCAAATTAAAATTTGTTTGCAATATTCTTTTTGATTATGTAAATGTACGTCAAATACAATGTATTTACCGAAACAGAATCGTATTAATTTGATCTTTTAATATTAACAGTTCGAATTTTTTTTATAAATTAATTACAAGAAAAATAATTAATATTTTGCAATGGCACAGAGTGCATTTTATTAAGGGTAAAAATATGAACTATTTCTCATAATATCGTTAACATACAGACTTTATATTTGTTTCTACAGTACTTCAAATTTCGAGGATCGAAAAATTCAGTTTTTTCAGTTTTTTGTCATAAAATGTTATTAACAATCAAATATTCGTTTTTTGCGTATACCTACTTTATAGGGAAGCTCATGACGAAGACATTGACGGGTTGAACGCTGTTCTACGACTTTTAGAAGCGAAGATATAAGCAAAAAACTAAGTTGCAAAATTCATTTTGTTTCCAAAAAGTTAAATAACAATTAAAGCCGCCGTTTTGAGTGGTCAACACCATTTTTTTCGAATTCCTGAGGAAATTCTGTAAGGGGGTAGAGTAATTTTTGGCTAGTCCCATAACTTTCCAAAAAATCGTTATTTTTGAAGCTAAAATCACCGGATTATCTTATAAAAACAAAGCTTATGAAATTCTATACAAAAAAATGTAAAATATATTCTTCCGTACCCATTATTATAGTAGAATAGTATATTGCATTTAACCGCACAAATCAGTCGTACAGGAAATAAAATTCATATTATTGTATTAGTCATATAATTCTGAATAACTTTAAAATGTCCGTCTGTCTCTCTGTCCATCGCATTTTTGTTGACACGATAACTTAAATTTTATTAAAATTTGGACAGTTAGTGTTAGCTAGAGGAAGGACTCCATTTGTTTTGAAAACAATCGATTAGTAAACATAAAGAAGTTATGAAATTTTAGGGAAAAAGGCACTTGAAGAGTGTCCTTTGATAAGGTTGTCGGTCCAGTTGCTATACTTGCAATCTTAATAATCACGATGATACTATCTTAATTGTCGAAACGTTGGTTAGTATACTATGTAGTATCTTTATATTTATAGAATCTTATCAAAGGTGTTACAACACCACGTACGTTTTTTTCTTAAAATATTTCATAACCTTTATATGTACTGATCGATTTTTTTCAAAATCAATAGGGTTACTTTTCTAGTTAACACTATCTTATTGTCCAAATTTCAATAAACTCGGACTTTTCTCTCTTAGGTTATTATTGTGCTTACAAGAGATGTAACGGACAGAGAGACAGGCAGATAAACGGACATACGACGAACATTTTGAAAGTTATTCAGAATTTTATGGCTAACACATCGATATCTATTTTTTTTCTACGAGAGTTATTTCCGATTTTAGAAATATGCCGATCAAATGCAATACATATACTGTTCGTTTTCGAACTTACGAAGAGTATGATACTAGATACAGAAAAATGCATACATTATTTTCTGTGGAGCATTTTATATGCTTTATTTTTTGTATGAGGCATAATTTCGCTATCGCTAATAGTTAGCGAGATATAAGCAAAAATTTGAATCGGAGCACCATTCCTTCAAGATGCCGGCTCGATCGCAAGATATAAATATAGTTGGGAACTTTATTGTTAATGTTTTCCAAGTCCAACTCGGCCCCTCCTCGTCTAGCTCTTCAACTGCCTCGGCCCTCTGCACCATGGATGCCTGGTTGGCTCCGGAAGGATAATTGGTTGTATGTTTAATTTATAATAAATTTGTTTTGATTGAATGATTGATTAATTGACTGACTCGAAATGAAAGGGTCACGAGTTCGAAATACAAATAGGTTGCATATAATTACATTTTTTTCTCTTTACTTTGTACTATGTTTCATCATGCCGACATAATAAACATAAAAATGTCTAAAACTAACACTACTTACAAGAAAATTATGAAGAGTATCCTACAGAATGTGCAACAATTATATGAAAAGTTAAATAAATCGGCCGAAGAGCATAATGTTTACCATACTTTACCACTTAATTTACGTTGTTTCGATTATGGCACTGTCATGAAAACTTTTTCAGGTGCGTTCTAAGATATCTTATTGCATCTAGTGACAAAACGCCACGACCTGTATTTATGTATATGTATGTATGTATGTAAGTAATAGGGTCGCCCACTTCTAATTGTTGTATCATCATGAAACTTGGCAACTGTGTGTAGCTCTGATGACAATACAATATAGTATACACAATATTATTTTATGCTCAAAATGGCCGCCGCCCCAAGATGGCGGATTTATCATTTTCTTTACAATCCCCTTGATATGGGTATCAAAATAAAGGGTTTGATAAGTAAAAAACAAATATGTGATAAAAATTTAAAAATTCAAAATGGCGGCGTCAACATGGCGAATAGGTTTTATCAATTATCGTCGGATTCGACTGAAAATAGGTATCTGTGGGTTATCGAGGTTGCAGATTATCATTATCCGGTCCAAATTTAACAATTCAAAATGGTGGCGTCAAAATGACGGATTAGTTGAAAAGCGCCCCACGCTCTTATACTCAAATATTATACTTAATTATAAACACGGCTTACACTAAGGCCCTTACGGATTAGACAGAGAGAATAGGTTGGATGATTATTTTTGGCTTTTTAGTGCAGTGTTCATAACAGCGTGTATTTTCAGTTTTTTAATTTTCCATTATTTAATACACCACGGCAATTGTTTACCATCAGTACAATCAATTACGTTATCAGTACGCGCAGCCAGTCATAATAGCGACATAGTTTATGGCGGTCAATTCAAATTTTGAAATCTGTTTATTACTGTAATTAAGTATTATCGTCACAGTCAAAGAGTATCCAAAAGAGTATGAGCGGGTAGCAATGTAAAAAGTGCCCCCGCATCTACCGAACGAAAATGGCTTCCATAAGATGTCTCGTATGCTGACTGTCTTGTGTATAAAGTTTTAAGCCCGTGGACTCTGCATGGGGTGGGAAAAAAATAATATACCCCTAAATGTTTTATTTTTTTCTCACCTCCTATTTGACGGAACGCTTTGTAATTTGGCACAAATAATATTAGTGTTAGGATAGTTTATTTTAAAAAATATTACTCTTCTACGATGATTTTATGCATTAAAAAAAAATTAATATATTTTTCCAATGGCCTGAAGGGTGACTACCCTGTTTGACACTATTACCATATTTTGATATAATATGTATTTAAACTATAACTATAACGTATAATAGTTACAGTTTTATTAATGCGGTGGAACAGGATAAAAAGAAATAAAAAGTATCTGAACTTGCAATATTCCGAGTATATTATTTAATATTTAGATAGGTAATCATATAATTCATTCATGTTTACTTATTTCACTTCAGATAAGACATAGCAAAGAAAAAGAAGAACAAGAAAAGCGACGTCAAGAAGAAAAAGAAGCGCAAGAAAGAAGACATCAAGAGGAACAAAGGCGGCGTCAAGAAGAAAGACACGAATTGAAGGAAATAATAGAAGACCTGGAAATAAGGCGTCAAGAGGAGAAAGAAGAACAAGAAAGACCACGCCAAGAAGAAAAAGAGGAACAAGAAAGACGCCAGGAAGAACTGAGGAAAATCCTGAGCGATCAAATGAAAATCCAATAAGACGCTATGAATTCAATCACTAACGAAATCAAAGAAGAGATAAACAAGGTCGAAGATAAAGTAGGTGTGGTTAAAACAGAAGTCAGTCAAGTCAAAGGGGAAGTAAGCGATATCAAAGAAAAGATGAGTGAGGTCGAAGAAGAAGTGGAGCGCCCTAAACGACAATTAAGAGAGAAAGGAGGCCAGCTGGTGGCATCATCAGGTCCTGGTTTAAAATCTCACACATTTGACGGCTAAAGCTCATGGACAACGTACAAGAGACAATTTGAAGGCGGCTGCAAGTGCGAATAACTGGGATAACGAGGAAAAGGCTATGGCATTAGTTCTGGCGCTAAGGGGCCAAGCCTCAGAGTTACTTCAGACCGTCCCGGTGGAGAAACAAAGGGACTTCAAAGTCTTGGAAGCTGCATTAGACTTGAGATATGGAGACCAACACCTTGCCCAAGTGTACCAGGCTCAGCTAAAATCAAGGACGCAAAAGGTTGGGGAAAGCTTACAAGAATTCGAGTCTGCGATAGAGAGACTGGCACACCTGGCATATCCAAGTGCACCAAGAGAATTTCAGGAACAACTAGCCGTAGGAGCCTTTTTAGATGGCATCAGAGCGGAAGAGGTCAGGCGAATTCTTAGAATATCCCATCAAAGTATTAGCGAGGCTTTGGTGAGTGCCCTCGAAGTAGAAGCTGCCTTTAAAGACACCCTGCGGTCAGAAGTGCGTGCTGTGACAGTTGAAGAGGCACTAAAAATACAAAATAAGTCATTTTCAATTGGCTGCCGGACCGCTGGCTACTCACGCCCCCGCTCTGCCGCAGCCGCATCTGTCTTACAATTCTTCGTAGCTCTATCTCATACTGTTACGTTCTCATATATAGTATCTTATCTCTGGAATTTTAAGTGTGTATTGTACTCGTGGTTTTCTTATGTTATTTGTATTGTACCTAATACCTAATTTTTCCCTTTTTAAAAAACTTAGATAGTAGTTGGTGTTATGCACGAAATGGAAAGTTCTACAACTGATAGCAATAGTTCTGAGAGCAAAATCAGCTCACTTAATTTAAAACGCAAAAACAGTAAGCAATGTATAATATGTAAAAAAAATGGAGGTACTATAATCGAATCAACCAATAAAACTATCTCTACTGCCACAGTTAGATGAGGAAAGTGACTTGGATAAATAATTTTGTTTTTTATGAGTTATCATATTCCTAATGGTTAATAAAATAAGTCTTATAGATGTTCGTATGTAATAATAATAACAGCCCGTCTAATGCTCTAAGTGAATCCCATTGCGACCACAAAGCGTTCAATCCTACTCCTTTGTTTGAGACATCCTTCCATTCTGGTCGGGTTCCTTTTTCCTTTGCTTCCAATATAGGTCCAATTTCTGCATCACTCAGTTACTCTTGTCTGAATGAATTATATCATTACCTATCTAAATATTAAATAATATACTCGTAATATTGCAAGTTCAGATAATTTTTCTTTATTTTTATCCTGTTCCACCGCATTAATAAAACTATTATATGTTATAGTTATAGTTTAAGTACATATATCAAAAAATGGTAATAGTGTCAAACAGGGTAGTCACCCTTCAGGCCATTGATAAAGTATATTAATTTTTTTTAATGCATAAAATCATCGTAGAAGAGTAATATTTTTTTAAATAAACTTTCCTAACACCAATATTATTTGTGCCAAATTACAAAGCGATCCGTCAAATAGGAGGTGAGAAAAAAAATAAAACATTTAGGGGTAAATTGTTTTTTCTTCCGCCCCATGAGCTTAAAACTTTGTACACAAGAAAGTCAGCATACGAGACATCTTATGGAAGCCATTTTAGTTCGGTAGGTGCGGGGGCACTTTTTACATTGCCACCTGCTCATACTCTCTGAAAATTATCACATCGAAGCTACCTGGAAATCATCTACACTGACAGGCTGTCCACGTCAATTTTAGTCGAGTTATACTGATGAGATTAGATATAATAAACAAAATGTAAAATATTACATGCTATATCACGCATTATAACGTAAGTTCTATAATTCAAGAAAAAAATCTGTAAAATCCTGAGAATTAATTAACGTCTCTGAAAAAAGTAGTACAAATTTTCAAACAATGTTTCAAATATAATATTACAGGTTTTTGAAAATTTCAATACTAATGCGTAAATACTTGTAAATTATGTCAAGCTCAGGATAATTTGAAAAATAATTTGACATAAATTAAATATTTAGGCAAATACTGGAAAACTTCGAAATTCTTTTAAAACAAAGCAACAACGTCACTTAGACCTTAACCTCACCAAAAGTGAGTCCTAAAGATAAACGTATTTGTATGCCTTTAATTTAACTTGAACAACTATCCAAAGTTTTAGATCTTGTATTGCTTTTGGAAACGTAAGAGACTTTGCTTAAATTCAAACCCTTGAAATTGATCCTCAAATAATTGAGTGAATGGGTAGAAAGTTAAACGAACCGGCAGATTAGATTTGTTAGAATCATGCAAAATTCACGTATATCCTATCCTTTCTCAAGCCTCCTTCAAGGTACATTAGCTGGTACCTATTAAGAATTACCCTAGTTATTATTTTTGTTAAAATTCCATCAAAATACATTTGATGCGCCAGAGAATCATCAAAAATGTTAACAGTAACAGCATTTTTTAAATGACATTTAAGTGTACTCTTCTTTGAAATTTAAATTACTTTAGTAAGAATTTTTTTGTTAAAATTCCATTAATCCATTTGACCACGCCAGTAGGTCATCAAAAATCTTAACACTAACAGAATTATATAATTGACATTTAGTGTACTCTTCTTTGAAATGAAAATTTCATGTCTCATTAATTCCGTTATGAGTTATGGTATTAGATTTCTTATTTTATGAGAGTCTGTCCTTTAAGCAAAATAAAAAGTGAGTGAGTAAACCTCACAATATACATAAGACAATTATTATTAATAAATAATACTGAAAATTTTCTGACCAATAACAAATATAGTCCACAGTTTTCATTTTACTTTGTCAAAGCAGCACGGCAGCATTACGGAAAGAAAGGTACATATGGAGATATAGTACAGTATAACTAGAGGTTTTAATTTCGGAATAATGTCATATGAATTAGATTTCGTTAATTTTTGACAACTTAACAGTAAATGCATCAAAGAAAAGTTTCTATAAGATGCTTGCTAATTTATAGGGGGTGGATGCCATCCTTTTTCAGGGGGTGGCACCTAAAAAACAAAACTGAAGAATCAAATTTTGAGAAGAAAAGGTTCTATGCAGCTTTTCATTTAAATTGATTGTTTTTAAGTTATAACGACTTGAAAATTGAGATTTTCTTAAAAAAGAAGTAGTTCAAAACGATTTTCGTCAAATAACTCGAAAAATATTACACTGAGTGAAAACATGCCAGAAATAAATAAGAAAGCTACTCAACTGAGGATGAATTTTGTTTTTGTCTAATTTCTGTAGAGTTAGTAATGACTTCGGAGATCTGGAAGTATAAAAATGGTGTCTGAACGTTTATAAGACGAAGAATATAGTTTAAATGTAAAAAATATCAAAAATGCTAACAAACAAAATTAGAGACTATTAAATAGGCTTTCAAATGATCTTTTCATTATTTTTATAGCATAAAAACAAAGAAGTTATGACAGAAACTTCGTCTTCACATTTTTTTAATAAAAACGCCGCCATTTTGTTAGTGAAAGTAGTCAATAATTAAAAAAATATATTTTCATGTACTGTTTTTCGTTAACATATAGCATGACAGATTCAAATTTTCTCGTCCGTTTACAGAACTTGCTTTAGAAAGAAATAGCATTTTAAACCATAAAGGGATTTTCAAAAAAACGTAATATGTTTGTATATTTGCAAATATTTTAATAAATATTAGTTTTATAGAAAAAAACGGTGAACATCAAAAATAAAGCTTATAAACTGAGAATAAATGTCTTATTCACATATTTATGTAGGATTAATAGTTTTGAGATATTTAAGTTTACCCTCATTATTAAAGGGGGTAAGAAAATAAAATTGTGATTTAGTGTGTTCAAGAACTAAAGGCCTCAATTTTTTTTTTTGAATCAGCCTCTCCAATACCAATGTAGCATATCGTTTTATGTGGGTTTTTAGGGTAGACGATTTCAAATATTATTTTATTAAAGTTCTATGAACAATTATTTCCCCGTAGTATAGTGGAGTGTAAGTATACTATCAAAATTTTTTTTCGTTGTGAGAGATTTAGATAGGAAATCTGGACGTGGAAGTAAAATATTATCGAATTTTTAAAATTAATTAGAAATCATAACATTACGATTTATAAAGCCCTAGGTACAAGATTGCAATTTAAGAACGGCGAGTTCATGTTTTCCTTTTTCATTTATTTATACTCTTAACATATTTAGCCATAAAAAAATAGTTATAGCTCTATAAGAATCTGTGCTAGTACAAAAAATAAACAGGTCGGATTCTTAACACGCCGTTAATACAAAGTTACACTTTATAAATAACATATTCAATTTGAAATTAAATTGGTATTTAGAGAATAATATCAATCAATATAATTTCTTTAACAATGTGGACTAGCTCATCTAGGATTTAATCAATCATGTATTCGTTCAAAAATTATTAATTAATTTTGAATTAACTCATTAGTCCATAAAGATTATATACAATAGTGAAGTTAACTTATTTTATATACGCTTACCCAAAATAAATACAATTATGTTCATATCAAACGTGGATGGAAATAAACTGAATAATTGCCAGGCCAAAATTTTCATTTATTATACGAAATATGTTTCGCTATTTCCAAGAAAATTCACTCAACTAAATTAGTTACAACATTCAATAAGTAACAACATAATAAACATGATTTTTGTATTGTATAAAAGTGTGTCGAATTATGTAGGCACTACAAAGAGTTAGGGAAAATGGGCTTATTCAGTATAATCAATTATAACTGATTGTTATAGACTACCTACCGTACACACACACAGTGGGCCAGAATATTTTGAAAGCGGCCAAAAATCGTTTTTTCTCAAAGTGGCCATTTGACTTCAATACATATAAAAGTTATTAAATAGATTGTCAGGCCATCATTTCCTAGGATATCAAAGGCCTGCGACGAATTTGTCACTTTGTGCAGGGCGTGGTTAGTGACCTTTCGTATTATATTAGGTGTACAGAGTTTCGTCCTCATTTTATAACAGACCAGTCCAGGTGTGATTGTAGCTGAAATAAGTTTGTGTTCCAAGTGAAATTCATCAGAAATATTCTCTAAGGTAAGTATTTTAATACTGATATAATATAAAGACAACCACATGTTTATGTGCGGAAATAAATTTTTTTGTTTACGGAATTGTTATATTAGGAGTTTTATTGCATGAAATAGCTAGGTGTAGGAATACAAAAAAATTACCGCTAGTTATCGCTTTCAAAAAATAATTAAAATGTACCTCAAATATTTCTTAATAATGTACATAAAAATTGTAGACACATTCTAGCTCATTTAAGAGAAATTCTTATTTCATAAAGGCGGCGGCGCACCTAACGATTTCTAGAGAGCGCATCCGACCATTGAACTGAATGATGTTTCAGATGAATTTTTCAATTTTTCTGTACTCTTATTAGCAACTTGATACCAATTATCGAATAAATGAAGCTTCGGTGATTATCATACTGCGTGTTCAAAAATAAGTACTTAATGTTTTTAACGAGGTTATCGTAGAAGAATATTTTTTAATGATATACAAAAAAACACTTTGTTTTTTAACAATATTTCTTTCTTGCAGATAAATTCAGCGAGACGGCAGCTCTGATATTTTACTTCGAAAACAAGGGGAAAGATATTCTTGTAGACCGATTTTTGACGCAAAATTCTGATTGGCTCGATAAACCTTTCTCATTAGAATTTAAAAAATCATTACAAATGTTTTTATTTTTGTAAATAATCCACCCCCAAATGGCACCATGTGATCCTGACTTTAAAAAACTTTTTCTTATACCTCATGAATGACTGTAAATAGTGTATAGCTGAAAAATCTTAGAAAATATAACTCATGCTAAATTATTAAAAAATAACCCTTGGTTGTTTTTTAACTCCCCATTTTAAAAAAACAATCTCTGGGGCACAATTTTTCACACAAAATTTTCTATATTATTTTTGTGTAATTCTGAAAGGGTTTAACCAAAAATATCTATCAATTGCTGCTTTTAAGAAGAAACATCCCCTAAAAACCACCCTTAGCACTTGTAATTTTTTCCCCCATATTTCCTGTATTATAAACCCAAAATCAGATTTTTGGTCGCTTTCAAAATTTCCTGGCCCACTGTGACACAGCATAACTTAAACTAAAATAGGTCAGGTATAATCATTTTTTATTAAGATTTGATACTGCACATTATTCACTGCAGGGAATAATGATTTCATTATTCACTAGTGAATGGTGAGGACAGTCAGTTGTTTATAAGAAGGCACGGGCAGGTACTTCTTCAATTCGAGTGCAATCTCGCAACTTTTTAGTAGAATTTATGGCTAGTTTCTGAAACGTTAAATAGAATAATTCGTTAACTGACAGCTACATTGTGTGAACATTTTTATTGTTATTATCTTTATGAATAGCATTTAGCGTTTCAGAAACAGACCCTCTTTTATCATACAATTTCATTTTTAAAGAGTGACCCTAAAAATAGCCCGTTTGGGGGTCCTCAAATTTTCGGTTGATTTGTAGTCCAAATGATACCTTATGATAAGACATTAATCACACAAAAATATGCTATTTGGGAATTAAAGATTTTAACATTTCTGTTTATTGTATATTGTCTAATTTTTGCTTCATGTTCATGTTGTATGTTCGACTAAATTTTATACTGTAAATTGTAGATACATGAAAAAAAATGCGATTTTTGCTACACGCTAAAAAAAATTTGTTTAGAGCAAACAAAAATTTTGTTGCGTATATACAAAGCAATTTTTTGGTTGACGTTAATAAATTTTTGTTGCTTCAAACAATTTTGTTTGGAGCAACAAAAATTTATTAACATCAACCAAGAAATTGCTTTGTATATACGCAACAAAATTTTTGTTTGCTCTAAACAAATTTTTTTTAGTGTGTAGTTAAGAAATTACTTTGTAGTTCAAATATCTCGAAAACCAGTGATTTTTCGAAAATTGTTCATATTAAAAAAGTTGCTTAGAATATAGTCCTCCATCTCATGCACCTCATTTCCTCGTTCTTAGGATCGAACAATTTCTTTGCATCGCAACGCCATCAATGTGTAAAATAACCATTTTTACTCAAAACTGAAGTCATTTATACAGTGCGTGTAATTGCAAAATGGGCATGTACATCCACGTAGCGCGAGAGATGTGACAACCTAGCAATAGTAAAATGCGCCTGCCGGCCGGCACTCGACTACTGAAGTATCGAAGTATCCCAGCTCTGTTATTTCATTTTAGTCAACTGGCACACGCGATGTTGTAATTCTTACTTCCCATGTCTAGCGTTCCATTACACGCACGGTATATTCTACTGGATACCTTTTACAGAATTCAAATATCGCTTTTGGTTATCGAGAAAATGGCGCCCGGGAGTTTTAAGTGGGACACCCTGTAAAGGGTCAATAGATTACATCTGGTTGTATTATTATTATTGTAAAACATAATAAGGATAATAATAACAATGATAGTAATATATAATGATA
Source organism: Rutpela maculata (assembly GCA_936432065.2). NCBI lineage: Eukaryota > Metazoa > Arthropoda > Insecta > Coleoptera > Cerambycidae > Rutpela > Rutpela maculata. The sequence continues at coordinate 42,538,765 of OW386291.2, read as the reverse complement.
ATAATAATACTTCAGCCTCTTTGCTACATCACGGTACTAATCTAAGAGGTTTTTCAATTTTTTTTGTATTTTTTATATTTTTTGTTTTTTTTGTATTTTTTTCGATTTTTTGCTTTTTTGCTTTAGATTAGTTTTTAATTCACCTTTCATGAGTTATTGTTTCTGTATGGTCAATGATGTATTATTTTTCATTGAATTATCATCTTCACTCACTGTGCTATGCGAGTCGATTTGGACCACTTTGACCCTCTATATCTTTGAAATCTTTCTTATGCTCAACTCCAAATTTTTTTACGATTGATGTCTCATCATAAGGTATCATTAAGACTACAGCCCAAACGGGCTAAAAAACACATGTTTTTGGGGTCACTCTTTGATTGAATAGGCCGTCATGTGTCAAAATAACGGCTAGTCAAATTAAATTTAAACGTCAACGTTATTTACAACAATTTCTCTTTTCAAAAAGAATAATATAATTAATTCACTAATTAATTTCTTCAATAAACAATTTAATAAAAAATATTTAATAGTCGTGGACAAATTATAGTATTCTACTCGCATATAATGGCTACTATTCACTCTGGTGATTCACCCTCGTGAATAATAGCCATCATTATATGCTCGTTGAATAATATACTATTTTACGGAAAATAAACTGAAAAGAAGTGAAGTGTGATATATCGTTGAAATCAGAATAACATCTATTTTCGAATGGTGCATTAGAAATGGATATTATATTAAAAAATAAAGAACAAAGTCTATGTGCCAAAAGGATAGCCTCATCCGATATGTATTAAAAACTTTTCAACCAAAGCCTTGTGCCAAATTCCATAATTCCAAATTCGACGCTATAGTGTCCACATACACATACATACGTATATAAACGTACGTATACAAACACACATTCATTAAATCTACTTTTTCAGGTTACTGGTAACTCAAAACGTAAAGATCAGGTTCCATCTCAATTCTCTTGAATTCAATTTTAGACCCATTGCAATAACCTCCCCATTTTATGAGTGAGGAGGTTATTAACCTATTATAAGATAATATTATTCAGGGCTGTTAAACAATACAAAGGCACTTCTATACTCGTAAATGAATTACAGAAATAACTGCATGATTTTCCTTGTTATAAAATAATATTGTGAATCATAAACAGAATCTGAATTAAAAATGTATAAAACATAACTGACATTACGATATTGCATGTGCAGTTTTCAATGCTTATGGCATCAAATATGCACACTAGACACTCGCTGAATATTTAACTAGGATTTTTATGTCAGTTTTTGACTTTCTACATGTGTTCAGAGGCTCTGATGCGGTTCTGTACCAAATTTAATGTTTTAGATTAGACATTGGTCATGTTGCATTAATTTATAATTCATAATGTTGTTTTTTCCTGCGTTCAATATAGTTTCAGAGGTCGCGTTCTGTTTTTACCATAGCGTGTGCTGTTTAATTGTTACTATTAGACAATAATTATATTTACAAGAGTGTTATGTATATTAATGAGTTTTTATGAACAGTAAACTGTATAACTTAGCCGTAAAATGAGAATAGCAATAAATGGACATGATAAGCGCGTACAGTGGATCTTATTGGCAGTTGAATTTGGATGGGATGTCATTTAAAATAAGTTTTACAGAGGCTTATCGAATCAATGTTGCCTTATTACTTCCACATCCAGTGGAAGTAGGTATACTAACGAAAAAAAATTTTTTTAATTTTTATTGTTCAAATAGGCTTAAAATGTCATGAAACGTCGAGATTTTAAGTTTGAGTGAAAAAAAAATTATGTCTGTCGGTCTGTCGGTCTGTCGGTTTGTCTGTAACTTTTTTTTGTGCGCACGTTTACTCTGGAACCGTTTAAGATATTGACTTGAAATTTGGTACACATATGTACTTTAACGAGATCTGGAACTAGATTATATTTTTATGTTGTTCCGACGAAGGGTTGGAGGTAAATTGAGGTAAATTTGGGGTAAATGGGTACATAAAGCAGGTAAGAGTCCATAAAATTGGTATTTAGTATATACAAGAGAAGCTAAGGTCTCAAAAAAATTTTTGGCATTAGCCACCCCCTTTACCACCCCCACCCCCTTACTAAAGGGGACGGAAAAAAAAATTGATTTAGTGTATGTACAAGAACCAGAAACCTCAAAATATTTTTTCACTTCATCCTCCCCCACCCCACCCCACCTCTGTCACCACCCCCACCCCACTACCGATGTGGGGTATCGTTTTATGGATTTTTGGGGTAGAGGATTTCAAATATTATATTATTAAAGTTCCATAAATAATTATTTTCACATACTAAGTTTTTTCGTTGTGAGTGACTTGAATAGAGAATCTGGATGTGGAAGTAGTGATTCCTTGGGCAGCGGTTTTATATACATGTCCTGTTTAACACCCTTAACCTTTATTATAATCTTAACCGTTTACTGTTAAAGTATAATAAATTCTATAAGTTTCTTCCAACTATAGGGCATTGATTGGCAGTGATTTCATCGTAATTCAAGCTCTACGTCCAGTGAGGATGGACACAACTCTAAGATCTAGTTTTCCATTCACATTTATTTTGAATTACTAGTTCATAGAAGGTAGGGAAGTCATGCATTAAAATATTGAAACCAAATAAAATATATTTTTAACATACTAAACTATAAAAGGAGGTTTTTAATTCAACCTCTATTTTTTTTCCACTCATTATATTACTTTGATTTTTATGATATTTTGTACATACTTGCTAGGCGCACAGTGGGACCAAAACCAGGTAAAAGTTGACAGAATGTCAAAAATCAAAAAGGCGATAAAATGTTATATTTCTTTTGTAAAGCATTGTTTAAAGTCCTCTGCATTATATTCCCTTGAGGAAAATACGGCAGAAGCATGGCTTTCCTCGTCACACCATTGCAAATTTGTATATCCTTAATTGACTACTCGTTGCTGAGCGTGCTACAAGTTATTATAACTTATTCTCTGGTCCGTCTGTGACTTATTAACCTCCCCACAATGTTGTGGGAGGCTACTAAAATTAGTTCAAAATCGAAAATTGAGATAACGTAAAATCTTTACGTTTTGAGGTTCCAGGAACCCAAAAAAAGTGATTTTTTAAAATGTCTGTGTGTGTGTATGTATGTTAGCACGATAGCGGCGAAACTACTAAACGGATTTGGATAAAATTTTGTATGAGGGATGCTTTAGTGCTCCAGAAGATCTAAAAAGGTTTTGGTTGAGATCGGATTACGTTTAGTGCCGTTTTGGCACAACAAATTGTTTATTTTATGATTACTTACAACGTGTAATCGAACCACTGAAAAGCAGTAAAAATTCCACCCTTTCGATTTGATTTCCGTGAAAAGAAAAAAAAAGAAAAATAAAGCAAGTTGAGATCGGATTACGTTTAGTGCCGTTATGGCACACAATTTAGTGCTCTTTTCGGCTTTAAAAATTCACCGGGTGGGAAGGTTCCAGCCGCTTCCAATAGCTGCCGATTTTTTTGTTATGGAAGCGTTATCTACAGGTTAGTACATTAATTTTTCAATAGATTTATATTTAATGGACACTCTCAAATCCGGCACAACTACACTAAGTGGTAACATTTCAATTATCGCTAACCATGCCTACGATATAGGGTTCCGGGTACTCCGGGCTAATATTTTAAGTTATTTTGTGACAATAACATCGATCGTTTTTAAAAATCTTTAGAAAATTTTCCCTATTATTAGAATGACTGAGTTAATGAAAATGTGAATTTTCGTAATTTTTGTGGATATATTTTCCATCCCTGACAACCTGCCCCGTTTCATAAACCTGGGCCTATTCGCGGCTCATTTGCCAACAGAATTTTTACTTACTTTACCTGTCTTTGCGTCACTGTGTGGCAGTCGGTGACCCGATTGTAGTATCAAGCTACTATGAAAGGTGGAGACAAATAGAAAATTAAGTTTTTTATTCACACTTTTCAGCATTGTTTGGTCACATCTTGGCAACTACTTATTTGATCTCGATAACACTTTTAACTCTTTCAAGGGCGCTGGTACATAAAGTGTACTAGGAATTACATCTAGCGGTTTACTATAAGTACCACTCAAGCAAGTAATACTGATAACAACAGTAATAATTTGTTTTCTTGATAGACATTTAAAAAAATTTGTTGACAAAATTAAATGTAATGATATATCTATCAAAAAGCAGAGTTCGCTGTACCTCAGAATATGAGGAACTACGGTCTTATCCACTCAACCACATGTATTTAGTATAAATTAATAAAAAATCATGCCACTTTAGGGCTTTTTTTAACCCAAATTCCTTTCCCTTGAAAGAGTTAATACAGCGGTGAGAACATAAAACATTCGTCCGAATAAGTGCTGAAGTTTTGAAACTTTGGGAATTTGTAGATTTCGACGCCTTGAATGAAATAAGAATAAATGCAAAATGTGATCTCAGCCACCGGCGCCGCCATATTGAAGAAATGGCGCACAAAAACAGTTTCTTTGAAATATCTCGCTTCGGAAAATAAAAGAGCATTAAATTTTCTACAAAATATGTCTGACATATTTTTTCTTTAAACTAAATAGTTTCGGTACAGCAGCCGATCGAAGTCAAGTTGCTTTTTGTGAGTAATCTTACGAAACATTGAAACAAGTTTAACATCGCGTCTCTACCACCTACAGCTGCAACGGCACGGCAGCATTAATTCAGGAGATATTATCAAGTCCAGGAGGGGCAGGTGGTTTGTAAAAATGTTGAAGAAAGGGACTGGAAACAGCAAATCTGGGCTTACACCAGTAACAACGCTGAAAGATCCTGCTTCTGAAAAGCTACTTAAATTTCTTTCCTGTAAATCCAAGAAACGGTGCAGTGCAGCACGTGGTTGTAGAAAGGCAGGGTTAAAATGTTCTGTAATTTGCAAATTTTGTAACGGACAAAGCTGCAACAATGCACCAGCAACAGTCGACGAGCTTCATGACGACGAGGAAGTCGACTCTCTAATTGAAACATTTCTCGAAAGCATGAAGAACAACCAATACGTAGAATCAGTGGACAGCGCAACGGAAGCAATTTCCGAAGAAAGTATTGCTGAAGACTACTATACAACGATTAACGAACCTGGACCTTCGACACCAAGCACCTAAAACACCTCAAGAAGCAGGGTCGTGGATTAGGCCTACAGGGGACAACCACATAAAAAACGCGCAATATACTCTACCTCAAGGAGGTGTGGAAACGAGTGTTGAACATTGAGTTTGCGTAGCAGACAAGTAAAATGAACTATGAATATGAATATTTGAGGATTTTCAGGTATGAAAATAAATTTTTGTCTCAACACAAAAATACTCCTTCATAAAAGACGCACTAAATCGAGAAATTGCAGAATATCATAATTTTGTCAAGAATGCTTGACTTCGATCGGCTGCTGCACCGAAACTATTCAGTTTAACGAAAAAATACAAAAAACATATTATGTACGAAATTTAATGCTCTGTTATTTTCGTAAGAACATTTTTTACCCCGTGAGGCACCCGAAGCGAGATATTTCAAAAAAACTGTTTTTGTGCGCCATTTTTTCAATATGGCGACGCCGGCGGCTGAAATCACATTTTGCATTTTTTTAAATTTCATTCAGGGCATCGAAATCTACAAATTCCCAAAGTTTCAAAACTCCCGCACTTATTCGAACTAAGGATCTACCTATCGAGAGTACTATTTCTACATATTGAGAAAAAATTATCAGCTGAGTAAAAATCGTATTACCTTCCAAGAGACATTTTGTACAATCATAGATATAGACAATATTTCAAAATCAATCAAGTTTCCTAGATAATCTTTGAATACAAAAATATTCCCACTTCGTATGAAGACGAACGTAGTACAGATTTTTAATATTTTCTTTCACTATGAAAAAGGTAAAAAAATACAAGGTTTCATTAAAAAAAGTTAAAATAAAACTTGAACTGCCTCGAAAAAATAAAAAAGATCATCAAGTTTAAAATAAAAATTGACTTAATTTTACCTGTAGACTTATTATGCGTGTAAATGTCGTCGTCTTTGATCTTTACCGCACCGTCCGGGTCCGAAAATACTTCCCTGAGGTACACCTCCAGTGACCGACAATTTAATGGCCAAAATATAATCATTTTTATAATGTTTGAATTGCCTTTCGTGGAATCACTGAATTTACCAAATGAAGTAGAATGCATTTTAAAAACAGGGTGTATTAGGCACACCCTTTATTTTAGGTTCACAAAGTAATTCTTTAAAAAACTAGATGTTTATTTCATAATGATGACTTGTGAACGCATTCCAATGTCTATAATCGTTGTGGTGATTAACAAACAATTTTGTCCGACCATTATATGGCTACATTTGACTTCGTCAAATAGATATAATACCGTAAAACGTGATTTAAAAGGTAGTTAACTCTTCTAAATAGCTTAGCAGTAAAGTATTTTTTAGATTTCCTCTTTATATAAAGTTATAAAAATAAACTTTTATTGCTAATAATTTTATTTTTATTTTATTTCCTACTCGTTCTTAATGAGAAACTTAATACATTTTTAATAAACTTTTAACGGCGTCGTAAATTACTGAACATTTTCTGTTTAATTATATCTGAACATTTCTTGTGTAGTGACTTCCAGTGTTTCCCCATTTCTTCATAGATTGACATAAATCTTGATAACTACGCCTTACAAAATCAATGCTGGGGGGTATGAATATCAAGCGCTGTTTTATCTGATAAAAAGGGAAAGAAGGGCTCGTACTTTATTTGAATTTGTTTATTCGACGTTGTGATATTATATGTTTATCCGCCACCAACAAAGTAAACAGAATTTTATATAATTCCCTGGCATCTAACCCAGCCAAATTAAGAATGTATAGTTTGTTACATATCGTGTGAAAGATCGATTTCAACGTAAAATAAGAATCATACAATACTGTTTCTGATAATAGCGAGAAACGGTATAATTGTAGAGAAATTGCACCTGAAAATGAAATGTTAAGTAGAGACAGATTCATGTAAAATGTACACTTTAGTATATATTTGTTCTAGTGGAATCTGTTCTTCAGACTAAAGGCATTCTACTTGACTTTCAACTGCAGTAAATTGTTCAGCAGCTTTGCACTATAGTCACTTAGTAATTTCTCGTTTATTATTGGCGCTGACGAATCCAGCGGTAGATTTGCTCCAGCACGATAGGTTTTTGAGAAAAAAGCAACTAAAGAAATTGCTATTTTAACACTTTTCAACCATTAATACTTTTGGAATCTGTTGTACAAAGCAATACGTTAGTTTTCATGCAATATCTACATAAATTTTATAAAAAAAGTCATGATTATAGGCCCTGCCCTGGCTTGGGGATATAATCAGGGGGAAGAATATTATTATGATCTTGCATTATACGCAGTGCAGAAGTGTATGAGCCGGTTATTACGAGAAACAAAAAGCATAAATAAATAAACAAAATTTTGAGGTTTCGAGGTAGGTACATGGTACATTTATATTTAAAACATTTAACTATGAATTAGAAAAAAAATCACTTGCGGAACATTTCAATATTTCTGCGCCTCATCATACCTTAATGCTCGCTTAACCAAAGTACCCAAAGGTTTGCGTATATTAATTAATTCCACGTCCAGTGGATGTATAGTAATGCAAAAAAAACCGCTGCCCAAGGAATCACTACTTCCACATCCAGGTTTTCCATCCAAGTCTCTCACAACGAAAAAATTTTGTATGTAGAAATAATTGTTTATGGAACTTTAATAATATAATATTTGAAATCGTCTACCTCAAAAACCCATAAAACGATATCCCACATCGGTTGGTGATAGTGGGGGTGGATGAAGTAAAAAAAATATTTTGAGATTGGTTCTTGTACGCACACTAAATCACAATTTTTTTTCACCTCATTTAATAATGGGGTCGGGGTGGTAATGGGGGTGGCTAATGCCAAAAAAATGTTTGAAACCTTATAGTTTTTCTTGTATATACTAAGTACCAATTTTATGGACCGCTTGATTTATCAATTTACCCCTCAAACCTTCAATGAAAGAAGATCAAAATATAATCTAGTTCCAGATCTCGTTAAAATACATACGTGTACCAAATTCCAAAAGTAACAGACAGGCAGACATTGTTTTTTGCTCAAACTTAAAATCTCGACAGTGCATGACATTCTAAGCCTATTTGAACAATACAAAATTTTCAAAATTATCTCCACATCCAGTGGAAGTATAGTAACGACCAAAAAAATTTTGTCGTTACTATACTTCCACTGGATGTGGAAGTAATTTTGAAAATTTTTATTGTTCAAATAGGCTTAAAATGTCATGAAACGTCGAGATTTTAAGTTTGAGAAAAAAAAAATCTGTCTGTCTGTAACTTTTCTTGTGCGCACGATTACTCTGGAACCGTTGAAGATATTGACTTGAAATTCGGTACACATATGTATTTTAACGAGATCTGGAATTAGATTATATTTTCATCTTATTTTGTTGAAGATTTGAAGGGTAAATTGTGGTAAATAGATAAATCAAGCAAGTAAGAGTCCATAAAATTGGTATTATTTATTTATAAGACAAGCTAAAGTCTCAAAAAAATTTTTGGCATTAGCCTATGACCACCCCCACCTCGTTATTAAAAGGGGGTGAAAAAAATAAAATTGTGGTTTAGTGTGTGTACAAGAACCAAAGGTCTCAAAAATTGTTTTTACTTCATCCACCCCCACTACCACCCGCTGTCAAAGAAGAAAAATATGAAAAAGAAATACAGGTTGGTCACTCCAATAAAATTTTAAAAAAATGTGGCTTAATACGATAATTTAGCATGCAGTTAACACAACTGTCGAGGCAGAAAAAATTTAAAAAAATATATACAGATTGGTCACCCAAAGGAAAAATGCGACGGAGGACGACATTATTTCGCATGCAGTTAATACAAGGAAAAATACGAATAAAAATACAGGGTGGTCACCAAAGAAAAAGGTTTAAGAATGTGAAGGAGGAAAAATATACAGGGTGGTCAACCAAAAAAACAAAATTAAAAACGCGACCGGGGATGATATTTCGCATGCAGTTAATACAACTGTCAAAGAAGAAAAATATGAAAAAATATACAGTGTGGTCGCCTAACAAAGTGAAGGAGGGCGATAATATTGCGCGTGTAGCTAACACGACTGTCGAAGAAGAAAAATACGGAAAAAAGTATACAGGGTGGTCACAAAAAAATGCGACAGAGGACGATAATATCTTGCATGCAGTTAATACAACTGTCAAAGAAGGAAAACATTTATAAAAAATGTACAAGGTGGTCACCCTAACAAAATTAAAAGGAAAATGTGGCGGAGCACGATATCTAGCATGCAGTTAACACAACTGCCGAAGAAGAAAAATATGTAAAAAAATATACGGTCACTAAAACTTAAAAAAAAAATTGAGTGGCAACACAACACAACACACAACTGTCGAAGAAGAAAAATATGAAGAAAACATATTCAGAAAAAAAAATTAAAAAACGCAACGGTAACATTAATAGAACTGTCAAAGAAAAATAACAAAAAATATACAGGGTGGTCACCCTAACAAATTGTTTAAAAAATATGACGAAGGACGATAATATTTTGCATGCAGTTAACACAACTGTCAAACATGAAAACATGTGACGCAGAACGATAATATTTGGCATGTAGTTAGCAAAGAAGAAAAATATGAAATATATACAGGGTGGTCACCCTAAAATAATTAAAGGAGGAATGTGACGGATGGCAATAATATTTCGCATGCAGTTAATACAACTGTCTAGGAAGGAAAATATGAAAAATATACAATATTAAAATATAGAATAATTTAAGAAGCATAAAACGTCCGACAAGGCGTTGAGAATAAGAACAAATAAAGTGTGAAAAACAGAGAGGGAAGTTTTGGGTAAATACCTTTACCGATTTTTTTCATCGGATAGCATTCTCTCGATATTGAACTCTTCGGATCTAGAATAGCCTAAGAAGTTACATACCAAAAGAGAGGGAAAAATTGCCCGAGGCGGTCCTAGCTCTCATAGAAAATCCGGAACCGACTAATTTCGACGACTGTACTTCTGGAATTGATTCAGATCAACATATACTCATAAGCAAATAGTTTGCATTTATTAGGATTTTTACTTCCCTCGCTTAACAAAGTATTGTAATAGTGGAAAAATCATTCTCTCAGATTTTCACGCTTAGATTGTGTAGCTTACGGAAATTAAGATCTTGAAATTTCATCAGTTTTCCTGTCGGTTTGTCACTTGTTTGTTATCGTTACATCTTTTAAAGAAAAGTATTTCACCGGAAAAATAACATTTGGCAGGTAGTTGACGCGATTGTCAAGAAAGAAGCTTGATATAATTTTAGTGAAAAATATACAGGGTTAACGCTTTAAAAATATAATGAATGAAAAAAAAAACATGACGGACGACAATAATATTTGGGCATGTGATTAACACTTACAAAGGAAGACACCTTCTACACATTTAGTGAAAAACATACAGTGTGTGTGTTTGTGGTCACTCAGAGAACATAGTTAATTAGGAAACGATGGAAGAAAATAATATTTGGAATGCAGTTGACACTACTGCTGAGGAAAATCTAGATACGTTTAGTGGTGATTAGCTAGGATAAAAAAATAAATAAAATAAACCAAATGGAGAGGGAAGTTTAAAAAAAGTGTAAAAACTCTAACAGTTTTTCCACAAAAAACAATTAAGTTTGGCTCGATATAAAACAATTTTTGAAATAAATTTTGCGTTTGTAAGTGGTGAATTCGTTTCTTCCGATTAAAATAATTTATTTAGAATAAATAAATGTTTTATTTCACATTTTAGGGCAAATAATATGTATGTTATTTTCTAAGATGCTAAATCAGTCTAAATAAACAATTTGGAAATGAAAAATTAAATACCTTCTAGCGTTTACATATAGTGGAGTAAAAAGCAGGGGAAAAGTCGCTTCCTTCTCGAGTTTTTTTTTTTAATCTTAGAACAAACTGAGACATATACCATTTCGTTAAGTAGGTCGATGTTCATTAGAAATCATGAAATACGACATTTTTTAGTGGTCACGGACATTGTTATTTTTAAAAAGGTGTAAAATTTTGTTTTTTTTTAATCGTGTTCTTTTGAACATCTAATGCCATATCTCAAAAACGAATGGAGATATCCACATGAACTTTTTTTTGTTATAAAACACACACTTAAGCGCTTCTGTCTGTATATAGTATTGTTAATTAAAACATTTTTAAGCATGTTAAAACTTAGATAACCTTGAAAGTTCAGAAAATACGCAGTCAAATTTTCACTAAGCTACAAACTTTTTTGTTTTTGGAAATTTTGTATAACATGCTGCGAAGAAAATAAAGCCAAAAGACCAAAAAAGTTTTTGATAGCATAATTCTTATTGTGTCTTTGATAGTTTAGGTACAGTGATTTTTTTGGAGCGCGCGAATTGCAGAAATTGAGTATTAATACGCCCGCGTCCACTAAAACTAACTAGTCTCAGGACCACAGATCTTTGATCTATGTCAGGGTGGTATACGATCAACGTTATTCGTTTTCGTCGAAGGTCAAATTATAAAACCGTTGCCCAAGGAATCACTACTTCCACATCCAGATCTTCTATCCAGGTCTCTCACAACGAAAAAATTTGAATGTGGAAATAATTGTTTATGGAACTTTAATAATAAAATATTTGAAATCGTCTACCCCAAAAACCTATAAAACGATATGCCACATCGGTAGTGGGGCTGAGGGTGGTGGAAGGGAGGTGGTAGTAGTGGTGGATAAAGTAAAAAAAAAATTGAGGCCTGGTTTTTGTACACACACTAAATGACAATTTTATTTTTTTCGCCCCTTTGAATAATGGGGAGGGAGTTGATAATGTGGTTGGTTAATGCCAAAAAAATTTTGAGACTTAGCTTCTTTTATATATACTAAATACCAATTGTATGGACTCTTACTTGCTTGATTTGCCTATTTACCCCCCAATCCTTTAACGGAATAATCTAGTTCCAAATCTCGTTAAAATACATAGGTACATGTACCAAATTTCTAGTCAATATCTTAAACGGTTCCGGAGTAATTGTGCGCACAGACCGACAAACAGATTTTTTTTGCTCAAACTTAAAAATCTCGACGTTTCATGACATTCTAAGCCTATTTGGACAATAAAAATTTTCAAAAATATTTTTGTCGATACTATACTTACACTGGATGTGGAAGTAAAATGTGTAACGATATTCTCTCCCTTAGTACCACTGGTATTATATTGTAGAACGTATGGCCATTGTGCGAATTGTGCGTGGATTATCTGCTAAAAAAATATTTAAGATAAAAAAAGCAATCTAAGTTTCATTGTAAAATGGAGTGGATTTTATGTGGCGTAGTAATAGAGGGGAACGATAAACTTGTGCACAAGCCATGGAAACAGGGTTTTTATAATTAGGGCTGCGGAAATTAAAAAAGACTTAATTTAGGATATTTTTTTCTTTTTTGTTACCTAATTTAGGCGAAAATAACACGTTTACTCAATTATTGTGTGGATCTAGGGTAAAAATGCAATGCATGGGAGTTTCGGATCGGGACTCTGACACAGGAAATGTTGGATACAAATATTAAGATTGCCACGTTCAAAAAAAGTGCTTTAAGGAACTGTGTTTTCTATTTAGCTCCAATAATAACGCAAAAAAAAGGAAAACTCGATAGTTTACTTTTTATCAAAACACTCCAAAATTATTACTTTTCCTAAACTTCTGTTTATGGAATTTTATTAGCCCCCTAGTTGCGCAACTTTTTTTCCATTTACTATAATATTATTTTTTACCGTTTTCGAGATCCCAATGCAATGCATTTTTATCCCAGATACTCTATTTGAGATTTTTAATTCCTTTTTGCCTTCAACCTTAATGCGCCACTGGAAAAAATAAGTTATCCTTTCAGATCCTAAAACGTGATAAAACAGTCCTAAACATAAAAAAAATAATAATGAAAAGTTCCGTTACACACAATACATAATCATTATTATTCTTAAGTGCCGCGCGCGTACGCTTCGACAATTCCTCCATACTAAAAAATTCGTAACTAGCAAACTGTTGCTAATAATGAAAATATTTTTTTTCTAAAAACTTTTTTAGTCTATTGACTTCATTTTCTTCATGGCATGTTACACAAAATTTTCAAAAACAAAAAAGTTCCTCGCTTAGTGAAAATTTGATGGCGTATTCTCTAAACTTTCAGGGTCATCTAAGTTTTTGGCATGTTCACATTTTTTTTTGTTAGCAATCCTATGTATAGAAAGAAGCGCTTAAGTGTGTGTTTTATAACAAAAAAAAGTTCACATCGATAGCTCAATTCATTTTTGAGATATGGCAATAGATGTACAAAAAAACATGATTTAAAAAAAAATTAAATTTTACACTTTTTTTTAAATAAGAATATCTGTGACCACTAAAAAATGTCGTATTTCGTGTTATTATGTGTAAAATGATGTTGTCGGTAATACCCACTGTGTCTGATCTTGTTCTAAGCTGATAAAAAAAAACGACACAATTTTACCTCTTTTTCGCTCCTCTAATAGCCGATTGTGACAACTGTGTGGCAGCTCTGAGCAGAATATTTGGTAGTTATCTATAAACGCCTGGATTTCTAACAATTTATCCTTCTCCCGAAACTCCAGGTTGTCTACAGCATATAGCTAATTGTTTGGTTGAAATGGGTCAAATTCTAATTGACATTCTGTAGTTTCAAGAGATATCTATTGTTCAAACGTTAACTACAGTTACCCTAGAATAATTTTAAACCATTATTAGCTATTATAATGAAAAAGGACTTATAAAAAGTAAATATAATCAAAGGAAAGTCAATTAATTTTAACGTAAACTAGAACTAATACTTCCATCATTACTTCTATTAAGAACATGTATTATAATGAAAACGGAACCAATGAAAGGTAAATATAATCAAAGGTAAACTAGAATTAACACCTTGTTCATTACTTTTATCAAGAACAGAATATATACAATAGGAGTCCCTTGTTGAATTTATATTTATAGTTCTACTCTATTTTAACTTCCATGGGAAACATCATATGTTTGAAATTTCTGCTTTTTGTATTTCTTGATTGCCCCTATATTGTAGCTTATTGTTTTACAACAATATGTCCGTCCCCTTCCTGAATATACAACTCGTGACTACTAGAGTGACGCATTGTCAAAATGAGCCCTTGAGCTAAACGCACCCTTTATCAGAAATCTTAAATAACTACAAGTCAAACAAACTACACTATGTCCAAATCTGATAAGGGTAAAATATGAGATCGAACGGAAAAACTGAATTAAAGCCGTATTTATACACTAAAAGTAGCCAGGCGCCTTGGAACAATCAATTTTTCTCATGTCAAATTTGACAGTAGTATGCTGTTTCTCCATTATATCTCAAAATGATCTCTAAAGCCTATTGTGAAATCAGTTCGATAAGAGCTTTTAATTTAAATATCTAAACAGGGTGACTGACTGTAATAATACTTCCTTCCTTTTTAAGAATATTGATGTAGAAAGTGAATTTGATGTATGATGTGGTATACCCACCATAGCAGATTTTTTAGCCTCATTTAAAGTAATGTTCGTGAGTCTGTATCATTATTTCCTTAATAAATATTGATTTCTGGCAGAAATATAATATTTACGAATTATTTCAATTTACTTTATTTCGAGAATTCAACATTATTATAAACATATGGTAACTGTTTGTGCCTTTTCAAAAATTTAAAGTTTCTTAATTATTTTCGATGCTAAATTTAATTTTGGTTCCAATCAGATTAAATCGAACGATTATTGTAAAACGAAATCTAAGTTCTCAATAAAAAAAAACTGAAACGGGTTCAAAAAAGGTCGCTTCAACGTACGAAATAAAATTTTGGTAAAGTTGGTGGCCGAGGACCGTGGTTTGGAGTCCACGCTAAATTGTAGATCCCTAGGCGCAAAGGGCCCATCATTGTGGCATAGTTGCCTAGTAAAAAGTAGTACTATCCACTATCCACACACACCGTCGTCCAGGTAATCAAACCTTATTACCTAATATCGGTTAAAAATATGTTTGATTTCGTTATTTTATTCACTTAAGGTTCAATTAACTGGACGCCGCGACGGTGAAATTGTATATCATCATTTTTAATGACCGTTTTTTGAAGGGGGGTTCAATATTTTTCCAACTTTCTTTTCGTCATTTTCTGTAGTTAAGTGCTATTCTCTTATATTGTAACACATGATTAAAAGCGCAATTCACTAATCGAACAATTTAAAAATTAGTCCCTCTATCCAGCACTTAGATATTCTTTTTTTTATCATATTTTGATTTTCTTTATTATCTGTCATTATTGACGGATTAATTACAGTTGACTGCCTTAGGCATTAAAATATTTTTGTTGACCGTCAACTGGCGGAAATATGGCGAAATATGCGTCCTTGTTTTATTTGCAATCTTGCTTTACCTCAACGACATGTTTATAAGAAAGATCTTCTAACATTTCTATGTAAAATGCACCAAGGAATATCACATGAATTCCTCAAAGTTATGTTCCGCTATTCGTCTCGGCAAGCGGTCAGCTTGGCAAATGCCAACGTACGAAAGTCGTTGATGCAGAGATTTGTCACTGAAAATGTAGGACATCAGGCTATAACTAGGGAAGACCATATTGCGAGACATGTTACTCCCTTTGCGAATGAATTATATAATCCCAATCCTGAAGTTCCAAAAGCGATTGCTTGCGTGGATGGTACATATTCTTATATTCACAAGAGTTCAACTTTCGCACGTTACGATAATCTTTCTCCCTGCATAAAGGTCGTCGCTTGGTAAAGCCAGCGCTAATAGTTGCTCCGGATGGATATATTCTTGTTGTTCACGGACCTTACTTTTCTGACAGCAGGAATAATGATGCTTAAATGTTGATCAATGAATTCGAGAACGATGTGAATAGTATTCACAAGGAAGGAGTCATTCTTATAGTCGAGCGCGGTTATCGCGATGCAGGAGATTACCTCGAGGCATTGGACATTTCTTATAGAATGCCGCACGTACTCCTCCGAGGACGAACTCAGTTCACTACTGAAGAAGCAAATGAGACTCGTTTGATCACGGAAACAAGGTGGGTAATCGAATCCAGGAACGGTCATACCCAATGAGAACACTATAGTTAAAAAAACGTTAAAATAACGTTGCCTTGGTTGAAATAACGTTAATGGTTAAAAAAACAACGTTTTTTTTAAACGACTTTTCAACTGAACGTTTTTTAAACGTTAATGTAACAGCACAAAATAACCTAAAGTGTTAAAATTACTATTAAGAAACGTTAAACTAATATGTTGGGTTAACGTTTATCTTTAACATCCTATAAACGACAAAAATTCACCAAAAATAAATTGTCAGTGAAATTCCAGCGTGATTTTCACGTTAACATATTACTATTTAACAATTAAATTTTTTACGTGTTTTTATTGTTATACATGAATGATAAATACACCATGAGTTAAAAATAAACGTTACTGTAACGCTCAAAGTTAAGTGTTTATCAACGTTTGTTTTAAACGTTTTAATTGCGTAAAATTTTACTGAATATATGGTTATAAACAACATATAAAAACGTTTTCTTTATACTAGTTTTAAACGTAAGATATTAACGAAAAATGAATCATGCCTTAAGACATAACGTTATTTTAACGTATTGAGTGAACTATTAAATAACGTATATTTTTAACGTCCTAAAAACGACAAAAATTCACCAAAAATAAATTGTCAGTGAAATTCCATCGTGATTTTCACGTTAACATATTACTATTTAACAATTTAATTTTTTACGTGTTTTTAATGTCAGACATGAATGATAAATACATTATGTATTAAAAATAAACGTTACTGTAACGTTCAGAGTTAAGTGTTTACCAACGTTTGTTTTAAACGTTTTAATTGCGTAAAATTTTACTGAATATTTGGTTATATACAACATATAAAAAACGTTTTCTTTATACGAGTTTTAAACGTAAGATATTAACGAAAAATGAAGACATAACGTTATTTTAACGTATTCGGTGAATTATTAAATAACGTATATTTTTAACGTCCTAAAAACGACAAAAATTCACCAAAAATAAATTGCCTGTGAAATTCCAGCGTGATTTTCACGTTAACACATTACTATTTAACAATTTAATTTTTTACGTGTTTCTAATGTTAGACATGAATGATAAATACACCATGTGTTAAAAATAAACGTTACTGTAACGTTCAAAGTTAAGTGTTTATCAACGTTTGTTTTAAACGTTTAATATATGGTTATAAACAACATATAAAAAAACGTTTTCTTTATACGAGTTTTAAACGTAAGATATTAACGAAAAATGAATCATACTTTAAGACATAACGTTATTTTAACGTATTCAGTGAATTATTAAATAAAGTATATTTTTATATATGTCCCAAAAACGATAAAAATTAACCAAAAATAAATTGTCTGTGAAATTCCAGCGTGATTTTCACGTTAACATATTACTGTTTAACAATTTAATTTTTTACGCGTTTTCAACGTTAGAAATGAATGATGAATACGTCTTGTATTGAAACGTTTAAAACGTTGTGTTAAACGCTACTGTAAAGTTCAAAATTACATGCCTTTCAAACTTTGTTTTTAAACATTTTAATTACGTAAAATTTTACTGAATATATGGTTATAAATACCATATGGAAAAACGTTTTGTTTAGATGAGTTTTAAACGTAAGATATTAACGAGAAATTAATCATACCTCAAGTATTAACGTTTTTTTAACGTATTCAGTTAATTATCAAATAACGTGTATTTTTACAGTCCTAAAAATGACAAAAATTTGTTAAAAATAAATTATCTGTGAAATTCAAGCGTGATTTTCACGTGTACATATTAATGTTTAACAATTTAATCTTTTACGTGTCTTTAGTGGTCGAAATGAGTGATAATACAACATGTGTTAAAATTAACGTTATATAACGTTCAAAGTTAAATATTTATCAACGTTTGTTTTAAACGTTTTAGTTGCGTAAAATTTTACTGAATATAAGGTTATACATAATGTATGGAAAAATGTTTTGTTAAGACGAGTTTTAAACGTAAGATATTAACGAAAAATAAATCGTTCCTTAAGACATAACGTTATTTTAACTTATTCAGTGAATTATCAAATAACGTAAATTTTTAACGTTCTAAAAACGACAAGAATCCACTAAAAATAAATTTCCCCTGAAATTCAAACGTGATTTTCTCATTAACCTATTATTGTTTAACAATTTAATTTTTTACGTGTTTTTAATGTAAGAAATTAATGATAAATATACCATGTATTAAGAATGGACGTTACTTTAACGTTGAAAGTTAAACGTTTTCAACGTCTGTTATGAACGTTTTAATTGGGTAAAAATGTATTGGTGATTATAACGTTACAAATTTGAAACGTTTTGGTTAGACGAGATTTAAACTTAAGATATTCTGGAAACGACAAAAATCCAGTAAAAATATATTTCCCGTGAAAGTCAAATGTGATTTTCACGTTAACATATTGCTGTTTAACAATTTAATTTTGTACGTATTTTTAATGTAAGAAATTAATGATAAATATACCATGTGTTAACACTGGACGTTACTTTAACGTTCAAAGCTAATTATTTACCGAAGTTTGTTATGAACGTTCTAATTACGTAAAATTTCACTGACTAACGTTAAAAATAACATATGAAAACACGATTTGTTTAGACGAGTTTTAAACATAACATATTAATGAATCATGCTATAAAATATAATTTTATTTTTACATATTCAGTAAATTATTAAATAACTCTTATTACAAGCATTTTTACTGACTGTAAAATTATATCAAAAATAAATTTGTGTGAAAATCAAATGCAATTTTTACGTTAACATATTAATTATTTAATGATTAAATTTTTACGTGTTTTTGACGTAAGAAATTAATGACAAATATACCATATCTTAAAGCTAAATGTTATTTTAAAGTTTAAAGATGAATGTATTAAATTTTGAATGATAGAAGTGTATGACAATTAATGAAACTAGTGTGATAAAATCACTCGGCTCCGCCTCCTGGTTAACTTCACATGCGTTTCGTTATATAATGTTCATATCAAACTAGTATCATTAATAACTATTATATATTGAAGTTACATTATACCGGGTGCCACAGGTTAGTGGCTCCCCCCTATATTTCCTTTATTTTTTAACTTATCCATTTGAAATTTGGGGAGCATAAACTACCTGTTTCAATGGATTTTTCGACATAAAAAACGGTATGAGACCATTTCCGGTTTAATGAACACTAGGAGCCACCATCTTCCCATTTGAAAAAAAAAAGTTTTCGATAAAAAAGTCATTTGTTCAATTTTGGAGGCTTCGTAAATAGTTACTAATGAAATTAAAGGAAAAATTATATTTTTCGCTTGGACTTTACCTGCCTTAGAACAAATTTTGGTATTCCAAAGCACTCTAGACGAATGTCTTAAAATGCATAAAAAAACTGAACATCGACTCAAAAATTCGCGAAAATTTCAGGGTATACTTAGAATGTTGTCTTGAATCCAAATATGTAAAAATACACAGGGTGTTCCATTTAAAAATCGAAAGTTGCGGTCATTTCCGGGTAAACCGGAAATGATCTTATACCATTCTTTATGCCGAAAAATCCATTTTTACAGGTAGTTTATGCACGCCAAATTTCAAATGGATAAGTTAAAATATAAAGGAAATATAGGGGGAGCCACTAACCTGTGGTACCCCGTATACAACGTTAAAATAACTGATGCTTTCCACTTATTAAAATACACTGACGTTCTAAATCTACAAGTAAAATAAATGGTAGATGTTGACGTTTTTTTAACGTTTTTCTACACATCTATCTTAATGCATTAAATTTGCCCGCTTACCACGTAGTTTGTTGCAGAAGTTATTTGTAGATGGGGATACATACAAACCACTAGCAATAATCTGTCATGCTTTAGCTTATACCCTTATGAATTTATAGAAATTAAAAAACACAATTCTTTCAGGGAACAACGATTTATATGGACGGATTTTATAGGGATCAGATTAAAGATCATTATTTTGTGGCTCGGGATACAACGTGGTTATTTCAGTTGTTTTCCAATCATATCAATAATAATGTTAATACTGATCCCAATGAGAACACAAACGTTTAAAAGACGTTAAAATTAACGACAACCGAACGTTTAGTAACCACTGTATTACGGCGTTGAGTCAACGGACGAATGTCCCGCGGTTCAACGTGTATTTCAAAGTATTTTCTAACATTTTTGTAACGTTATATTTAACGTTAATTAACGTTATATGATGACGTTTTTGTAACGCTATGTCTATAATATTACTTAACGTTGAATTTTATCGTTAGTTAACGTTGTTAAAACGTTAAATAGCGGTCAAATTCAACGTTAAGTATTATTATATACATAACGTTACAAAAACGTCATCCTATAGCGTTCACTAGCGGTCAACTTCAACGTTAAGTAATATTATAGATGTAACGTTACAAAAACGTCATCATATAACGTTAATTAACGTTAAATATAACGTTACAAAAATGTTATAAAATACTTTGAAATACACGTTGAACCGCGGGACATTCGTCCGTTGATTCAACGCCGTAATACAATGGTTACTAAACGTTCGGTTATCGTCAATTTTAACGTCTTTTAAACGTTTATGTTCTCATTGGGTATAAAGAGCGTGTTCAAGTTTTTTGATAATGTTATTGAAATGCCACATGTCGAGAATCTCAAAGATTTTTACCTCATAGCGGCAGCATTATTAAACAGGTTTCATCCCCCAATCCAGATGACAGGTGCAGATGTGCACATGGCGAGGAGAATGCTGGATAAATCCCGTGAACCGAACGTTGTCCAAGCAAGGGTCGAAATCGACAACCTTCAGAGAAGACGAGGTCAATGGGCTAGACTAGAAGAAAATAACATTGCTTTTCCCCGATTTTCCTTGGATTATTTGAGAAATCTCACATTCGGTATATATCAAATATCTTTGGCACCATCGTTTGTTCAAGAAAAGTTGCAACGAGAAGAAAATGAAGAATTCCATATCGATGAATTAATTAATGAAAGAGGATTTTTGAGAATAAGAGTTTACTCTAGATTCAGGAACAGATTCAAGTACGAGTTATACATTTCATATAATGAAAATGTAGCAGAAGATATGGATGAAAATCTCGATAATACCTTGGTTGATGAATATTATTGTACCTGCAAGACTGGAGCCAGGACTCTCGGCACATGCGATCATGTCGCGAGTATTCTGTGGTATCTTGGGTACGCTAGGTATGAGCAGAATGTTCATTATCCTTCAGTTTCTCTATTGAATACAATTATGGATGCAGCACACCGACCTCCGCAGATAGATCTCAACAATCCACGAATAATTGAAGGTTAATAAACAGGCTTGCGCGACAACATGCACTCTCCCACATACACAAACACATACACACAAAATTGTCCTTATATTAGTCTTATATATAGTTTTCAACATATGTGATACTGTTGGAAACGCCATGTTCAACGATCTCAAGGCTCTGGAGCTAAAAGTAAGGCATTTGAAGCGCCGTGTCATTGGAGACTTTTGATCAAGACCTCGAAATATACAACATACTAGAATTTGAAGCAATTTGACCGAAAGCCATTTTACAGGGGTGACCAAAAAAAATTGTTTGAAATTTTTGCTCACCTTAGAGATGAGATGAAAAAATATATAATATAATCAAAATAATTGTATATCTGAAGGAAATCGTGTTGCAAACTGCTTTGCATTACATTTCTCTACTATTGCACCTAATCAAATCAACAAAAACTTTGATCACTGTCATGTACACTATCTGAATATAGAACAAATTCGATATACTTCTATCCTGTTACCAAAAGTGAACTAGTAAATATTATTAAAAACCTAAAAAATAAAAAATCATCTGGTCTGGACGGCGACTGTCCAAATAATAAAAAGTATTTCTGACAAAATTATTTCACCACTACTGTGTCTCGTAAATTTGTTATTCTCAAATGGGACATTTCCAGACATACTTAAAACAGTATCAGTAGTACCTACCTATTGATATAAATAATTGCTGGCAGATATCTGCATTGAGTTCATTATCAAAAATAATTGAAAACATTCCTTATGACCGTGCTATGTTTTTTACACTAAAATACAAGATACTGTCCGAATGTTAACATGTATTTAGAGCAACTAAATCAACGGAAACTGCTACTGAATACTGTTTAAAGAATATATGTATAAAAAGCTAGATGAAGGTAGTTATGTTGTATCTCTTTTTTTCGATTTATCAAAAGCTTTCAATAGTGTGAATAAGAATATTATCTCGCAAAAATTAGAAAATATTGGTATAAGAGGAAGTCTCCTAATCTCTATCAACTCCTACATTGAATATCGAAAGCTAGTGGTAAATTGTAATGATTGTGGATCGGATATCAATGATGTAAGTCTGGGTGTCCTACAAGGCTCAATATTGGGGCCTCTGTTATTTTTACTATACATTAATGATCTACCAGATCTATGCAGATGATACCACAGTCTTCATTATTTATTAAATAATGATGAACATTCGAGTCGCGGAAAAAATTTCAAATGAATGGGAATATTATGAAGGTCTTGAGTGACCCATCTTGTACAGAGCCCATTACAATGTGATGACTGAAAAGAATAAAATAATTAATGATTAGTGGGTGTTAAATAGAGGGGGGGGGGTATTTTTTGCAAATAATTTTACAATTTTTTTATATTTCCCGCTTAACAAAAAGAAGTATTGTAATCGTGAAAAAAACGACTATTTAAGATTTTTTAGGAATTACACATTTTCAGATTCTCTAGATTATGGAAATTTAGGTCTTCAATTCAGGCATTCAGTCAGTCGGTCGGTCGAGCTCTTGGATCTATAGCCAACAAACTATTTGACTGAGAAAAATGATATCTGGTAGGTAACTGAGGCTTACTGCTATGGTATATTTTGATTAAAAAATATAGAGGCTGAAGACCCCAAAAAAAATTATTAAGGAAAAAATTTTACGGAAAAAACAATATTTGACATGTAGTTAACACAATTGCTAAGGAAAAAACCTGTTTTAGTTTTAGTGAAGAAGATATAAGGATGGTCACTAAAAGAATAAAATAATTAACTAGATTATTTCACTCATTAACGCGATGGCCAATGAGAGCCCGTTTTTTCACAATATTGCACCAATCAAACGTCATTATTAGTGGTAATCCAACCTAGATCGACTTTGGACAGTACCGACATGAAAAAATTATCACTCTAATTTTTTGTGTCACCGCGTCGACAAATATTGCAAACATTTTTTGACGTTTTGCTTGATGAAATGTTTTCGGCAGATAGGATAACTCGTGCTTTTAAATTTTATCTATAAATATCTTCTCTAGCTTCAGTGGCGTCCTGGCTAGGTCCGCGGGTCCGCAAACAATCGAAAAATTTGTAATTTTTCTCTTATTTATTTTTCCAACATCGTCTATAATTGGTCGCTACCTTCTACAGAATAAGAAACTTACCTTTGCGTCTTTGCCAGGCAACAAAGCTGTCGCGCGCTGCGTTACAATTTTAAAATTCTCCTCACTGTAAAGAAAAAAATTCCCTCCCTCCCAAGTCCAAATTGCGGACCCAACTAAAATTTGCCAGGACGCCACTGTCTAGCTTATTACTAATTGTTAACGTTCACTGTAAATTGTGTATTATATTATATACGTAGTAATATAATAATATAAAAATAACCCACAAACACCACATAAGTTGACAACTCCCAATTTCAAAGCGAAGGCTGTGTGGACCTATATAGGTTCGGGACAAGTTATACACAGCTTACAATGGCTTATAATACCTAACGGAATTACAAAATAATTTTAACAATTAAAATTAAATACAATTGCCTATGAAGCAGACAAACCAATTATTTCATGTTAAATACACAAATGGACTTACTTATGGCAAGTCATCACAAAGGTAACACCCTATTCGGAAAATCAAAACTCTGCACTAAGTAGCACTATACATTATAATTCGTTGTACTTAAAGTTCTCTCTACTTAAACAAGCAAACCTTAACTCAATTATTAAACTTATTAAATTGAAAATAAGGATTAAATACATAAATATATATTAACAAACACTTTAATATAATAATTCTTGAAAAATTCACTGTTTACACAGTTAATTAAGCTAGCGTTACTAGATGGCGATACCATTTCATCTGGTCTCGGCAACCTTAGAACGTAAAACCGAGAGATTGGTAAAATGCAATATTGTCTGGCTTTACACGTAGTGTGATTGGTCGAAGCGTGCCAGAGACTCTTTACATCGAAGACCAGTCTATAAGTTACAATACTTATGGTTTAACGTATTTGTTGTTCTTGATTGTCATTGTCATTTATACCTACTTTTCTCCTTAAATACCACTCAGGCTTTTGAATTTTATCTATACACTTTTTCTCAAGCTAAGTTGCCAAAAGTTAATATAACTCGTGCAAATTGGCAGTTTATTATCAAAGATTAAGTCCTACCCGCTAAAGCGCTCGGGATTTAATCATATAATAAACTGGCAATTTACACTCTTTATATTACCAGGCAACAACGCTTTCGAAAAAATTTTCGATAGAATTTTAAGCACTAGTGATATTACATACGACTAAATCCGTCAACATTCGACGGCGCATGTATAGTAGTTACTCCTTTGTTTTTATGAACTTCTCTAGAAAAGATGAGACCATTATGTTGAAACAGGGCCGCAAATTTCTTGAAAATGTGAGTGCAGCTAGTAAGTTCAAAGGTGTGCCTCTAAAAAATAATTTCTGGGACACATTTTTAAAAATCTAGTTATGATAATTTTACGTTTAAGTTATAACTTCTAAATGCACCACCTTTCATTCTTTCAGACCGAGTTTATTAATTTACTTCGGAAGTTATCGATTTATAAAAAGTCCTACAACATAGTTTTTATCATGTTATCAAGGTTTTTCTGAGGCTTAGCCTATCAGGCGGATAAAGAAACAAAGTGATAATAAATTAATAAAATAAGGTATGCAAATGATTTAATTAAAAAGTTATGGGTTGCAAAACATGAATTATGCACGCATTAATTAAGGAACTTTATAAAAATCTTTACAGATTAAAACACAAAGCGGTTGTTTGCCCGTAGTTTGTTTATTCATCGCAGCGTGTCTTTTGGTAATTAATCAACAAAATAACATTTTCATTCTCGACGGCATGTTATCATAAGCGCACCTCTTGTTCCCAGCCTTTTGTTTCAAACTTGATCGCACTTTTTGTAAAATGTTTTACAGCTTGTTAATTTCAGATTTATTTGTATCAAAATGACGAGGAATTATCGGGATAATGAAAGGGGTTTAAAATATTGCCTCCTAAAGGACGCATTAAATGGACAGCGTCAAAGGGATTTAGGGATAATGATTTAATTATATTGTTAAGTTGATTAATTTTTAGCTTTCAATAAGATAAAAAAATACCTTTGTTACCACAAAAACCGCTGACTAAGGAATTACCACTTCCACATTTTCATTTTCTAACCAAGTGTCTTAGAACGAAAAAAAAATTATACTACATTTTCACTCCACTATATGAAAATAATTGTTCATACAACTTTAATAACATAATATTTAAAACCGTCTACACCAAAACCCCATAATTCGATATGCCACATCGGTCATGGGGGTGATAGTGGGGGTGCAGGATGCTAAAAAATTTTGAGGCCTTTGATTCTTGTACACACACCAAATTTCAATTTTATTTTTTTACTTCCTTTAATAATGGAGTGGGGGGGAGGGGGCAAAAAAATTGAAAACTTGGCTTCTCGTATATACGCTAAATTTCAATTTTATGGGATTTTACTTGCTTGCTTTACCCATTTACCTCCATTTACTCCTCATTTACCCTTCAACGGAATAAGATCAAAATATAATCTAGTTCCAGATCTCACTCTGACACATAGGTGTGTACCAAATTTCAAGTCAATATTATAAACCGTTTCAGAGTAATCGTGGGCACAAAAAAAAAGTTACAGATAGAGGACAGAATTTTTTCTCTCAACCTTAAAATCTCCATGGATCGTGACATTTTAAGCTTATTTGAACAAAAAAAATTTGAAAATCCACTCTACTACGTCGATGTGGAAGTAAAAATAAAGTGAGTTAACTTGGTATCAAAAAATAAACCAATAACAGATATATTTGTATATATACTTACTTAAGAGTTTTTTGACAAATTATAGGCTTTGAATTTCTCACTCAAAACTAACAATAAAAGGGTATCCGAAAATGAGTCCTGTTGGAATTTAAAGAGACAGTTTAAAGGCGACACTCAAAATCTGGTTTTCATTTTTTATGAAATTTGAATGGGGAATCTAATAGTTGTTATCAAAAAAGACCGTTCACACGCCCATCATGGGAAAGCGAACCGAAGAGAGATCGTCCAAAAGTTTGCCATATTTTTTTGTGTCGAACTTTTTAGGCTTTTCGACCATGATATTAAATCCTTTGGATAAAATGAAGTGAAAAAGGTACTTTTGATAAAAAGACATCCGGAAAAACCACATTGAATAAGTTCCCAGTTCCATTTTTCAAAGAAAAATTTAACACAATTTGATAGCTGTGTATTTAACCACAAGTATTTGATTTGAATTTTCACATGGTAGGCAAGAATGGCTGAATATTCAAATGAGGTATCTATTTTTATTATGAGAAAGCCAATGGAAACGTACTGACAGTGGATAGATTGCATGCCAAATATTTCTCAATCCAGCCACTGCCTTGCGCCAAACTATTTTAAAGTATATTGGAAAAAATCGATACTGTAAGACCAAAACCCCTAGAGAGACACGGACACTTGATGTCGTAGAGCAGCCCAAGAAGGCATTACAAAAAGTATTCTGCAGAAAGGTCTTCCTGAGCCTCTGTTTTACTCATGTCGTATACAATGATAAGGTATAAGCCCTAAAAATATAAGCCTGGACCGAAGTTGGATTTTTGTCGATGGTTGGAGGAAAAATGCTGCATAATATTTACGAATAAATGCTTTACTGATGAAGCAAGCTTTAATCGAGATGGAATTGTGAATTTTCACAACAACCAACGACCAACAACCGAAGAAAACACCAATGCCTTCATTAATTCGCGTCACAAGGACAAATTTTCTATTAACGCTTGGCGGCTGGTATTGCTAATTATTTAATTGGTCTTTATGTTCTCCCGAATCGCTTAAATGATGCCAACCCTGATTTTATTCGAAATAAGTTAAGTTCAATGGATTGCTTGATGTGCTCCACCAGATACAAGCAGTTGATGTGATTTATGCATAACGGGACATTTTGAAAGATAGATTGGTCAAGGAGGACCTGTAGCTTGGCCAGCTCGGTCAACGAATCTGAAACTCTTGGATTAGTTTGTTTGGGGTTGTTTGAAATCCCTCGTTTATGCAGCACTCATAAACATTGTTGAGGGCTTAGAACAACGCATTTCAGATTTATTACAGAAAAGAATATGGTACAACGTAAACTCAACATTGAAGAGTTTTTTATTTTTATTTTGCAGTTTGGGTGTGAAACATGCAGGAGGTATCAGACCAGTTCTCTTCACAAAGGCATCAATATCAGACAAAATAGGAGGTAAGTTAAAAATATATCCCTTGTACCAAATTTAATCATTTTGTTAAATAAAAAATGAAAGTTTTTGAGTGACGTAGCACTTCAGAAAACATTTTAGGACACCTGCTGATTGAAACTATTCTTGCTATTTTTAAGTTAAAAATTCATCTTCAAAAAATTCTAACACTATTTTTGGACACCCTGCCTACACCGACACATTTACTTCAACTTGCAGAACACTTATTAGTATATCAATAGATACCTTAGAAAAAGTTGCTTTGAACTAATATTACAGTTTTGAATGTACTTACTTTTAATTTTTGAAATAAATAAAAAAAAACGTTGATAGACGTCCCAACAATAACATTTAAGGTTATAAGGTTTTCTTAGTAGTTATTAGAGAGATATTGCAGTCAGTGATACCGCACGACGTTCGCTAATTACGTTACGTTATTGAAGCAAATAACGAGGTTTTGTTTCAGGCTTATTGCATAGCAGTTCCATTCTAACGTAACTAGGTTATCTTTTTCGATCGATTTATTAATAATAGATTTAATTAAAACTAAATAAATAAACTAATTTCTTATATTTTCTCTAAAATTGAAAAATAAGTAGTAAATAAACCTCAAATGTATTAAAATTATCAACTTAACCTCAAAAATTTCTAAACAAAATAATGAATGAACTCGGAACGAACTGACAACTGACATAAATACAGATCGGGTTGATTTCAAGATTTTTAATCTACAAATCTTGGGCTTCCCGATTTTCACCGAGGTGAGGATAACGTCGTTTACTCGACAGGCGCTAAGTTATTACCGCATGCCATATAACAAGGTGCGCGTGCTTAGATGTCAAATAACGCGATCCTGTAATAGAGAATGCCGTTATGTGACAATCCAATATAGAGATATTAATTAGATATCTATTAATTAATGTTATATTAGTTTTTTGGAGCAATTACTTACCGTGATGTTGGCGAAGAACAAACTTTTCTTCTGAAAATTTGTTGTACACTGTTAGAGATTGTGATCTCAGCAAATCTTGCTAGTAATTCTATCATATCAACGATTAATATTTTGAATATCCATTTTATATAGCATTAAATAAGTTCAGAAAGAATTTAAAGACTTCAAGATCAGGCAGTCGGTACCCAAAACGGTTTCCCATTGACGCGAGTTTACTGTGATCCTATTTTTATTTACTTTTACTGAATTTATGGTGTAGGTACGATTACGATTAAGAAAATAC
This sequence comes from Rutpela maculata, assembly GCA_936432065.2. Lineage (NCBI taxonomy): Eukaryota > Metazoa > Arthropoda > Insecta > Coleoptera > Cerambycidae > Rutpela > Rutpela maculata. The sequence continues at coordinate 42,509,742 of OW386291.2, read as the reverse complement.
TTACATTGCTCCTACGTAGAGGGCATCCCTTTTAGGATCTAGATGGAATGTTCGGTAGTACATCATCCCACAAGAAAATTCTCGAACGTGATCTGCAAATAAAAATATAAACATAAATACACGATAATACGATAAGAGGCTGTACATTTCAAAATATATCAGTAAGATAGACTTCTAATTAACTCTTAAGAAAGATCTCCATATCCAACATAATCAGAGGCATAATGTGTGGACCGGAATTTGTGAAAGACATTTCGTTGGGACACTTTTTTTATAGGTAAATCTAACTGTCGATGAGTATCTACATCTTAAAGAAAAGTTATCTGTTAAATACCCAAGATAATGTTTTTTAGGAATAATGTAAGCAGAAATAAAAGATATTCATTTTTAAGTGTCTACATCTCTTTAAAATGACGTAATATCGGCTTGAATGGGTTCATATACAGGATGGACCATTAATAATAGGCCTTACCAAGGGTAGATTCTTTGGATCAAAATATGAGAATATAACCCAACATACTTTAGTAAAATGTTGCTGTAGAAAAAGATACAGGGCGTCAAAATTGTCATTTTTTTTTCTTTTTTGCAATATCTCAACTACCTCTTGACCGATCTTCTCCCAATTTGGCAAGGAAACATTTTTTAAGCTAAGAAACAATAATTTATGTATCACATCACGCTAGCCTTTGATAATTCCAACCGTTTTCGAGAAAACTGCGGCAAAGATTTCAAGAATTTTTTAAAAACAACTCAATTTGAAAAGGACAAATTGTATTTATTGAAAAGTGTGCTTTGGTGACGTCTTAGTTCTATAAAAATGTCAAACTAATGAAATTGTACATAAATGACAGAACTAAGACGTCACCAAAGCACACTTTTCAGTAAACACAATTTGTCCATTTCAAATTGAGTTTGTTATCAAAGAATTCTTGCGGCAGTTTTCTCGAAAATGGTTGGAATTATCAAGTTCTATTAAGTGTACCTTTTTTACGTAGAAATGACTCCTGCATGAGATTTTCTAGTCAAAAGTGCTACTACGTTTCGTAAAAAAAAGAAAAAAATATTCATCATCAGGTAAAAAGAAAAAAAAATGACAATTTTGACACCCTGTATCTGTTTCCACATCAACAAATTACTAAAGCATGTTTGGTTATATCCTCATATTTTAGTCCAAAGAATCTACCCTTGAACTATGGCCTATTATTAATGGTTCACCCTGTATAGAGGATAGTAAGGTTCCAACATAAAGTGTTGAATGATAGATAGAAAGAATATTGAATAACCTATTAGTTCTAGGGACCTGAGTCCTGTTGATTATTTTTATGGACTTCTTAATGGCATATTATCAGTAACTTAGATGATCTAAAGGTTAATAAGGGTTGAAGTTGAAAGAAAAACTTATATCGCCATGGACAATGTGATTTGAGATTATTGCGATCGACTTGTACATTGTCTAGCAGTTAATGAAGGCCATTTTGAATATCTAAATTGATTTTATTGACGAAAGAATTAATATTACTATCATTTTTATTTCATATTATGTATACAGTATGTTCACAGTTATTTCTCATTTTACGCGGAAAATTTATTCTTCATAAAAAGTTTTGCTTTTGTTAAAAATATGATTGTAAGGTAATATGTCATGTACAGGGTGTTCAGAAAATTAAAAAATTTTAAAATGATGTAAAAGTAAACTACCTTCAACTTTAACGATATGAAAAACTGTCACTAAGAAAAGTTGTTTAGAATTAAAATTTATGTTAGAATTCCAATTTGTAGGTAAATCTGCCTAATTCGACTTTTTTTAAAAAATTTTCGAAATTATCAAGTGGTACTTATCATGTGGTAAAACATACGGTAAAATAAAAATTATTTTCTTCTCACAAAAAATCATTAAATAAGACAGATAATAAAACTCGTAATTATATTAAACTACTTTTATTTTTAAGAGCATTGAAAAAATTTATTAGGAAAACTAAAATAACTACAATTACAATTTTTACTTGGAACAATTTCTCACTACAGTCAACAAATTTTTCTATTTTATGAAGAAAGCTTTATCCAATTTGTAGAAAAATAGATACACAGGTGACATTTTAGGAACTTTAATTAAATAAGCATTTTCAACATTTCAAAAAATTTTTGTTACTATAAAATTTTAATATTTTCACGTTATTGAGTTAATGGTCTCCATATTTATGTCTACTACATTATTCTAGAAAACACTTTACATGATTTTTTTTTTAATTACAAAGATATTACCCAGCAAACATTTTTGTTAAAATTAGCTCCAATTCGACTTGGTAAAAGAGGAATTTACTTGTTAAGGTAATTATGACGTAAAATTGACTGGAAAAATACACTTTCGATAAAAATTTACCAATTGGTCTTACTTTAGATTTCAGTTTACGTAAATAATACCAGTTAATCTACCTCATACGCAATTTTCCTTGAATGTAAATTTAACGAAAGCAGCGAGTGAAAAACTACTAAAAAAATCTACCAAAAATGACCTAAAGGATAAATTTCCAATAGGGTCGAAATAGGTAATATAATTAGGTAGTGTTTACCTTTTTAGCAACTAAGAATATTCCTAATAGTCAACTATCTTACTAAGTAGATTTTGTTGTAAATCCTACGTAATATATACCTAAATAGCAACCTATTTGGTCACTTTTATTAGACGCTATTAAAGTAACATTAGGTCGGCAAAGTTGATAAATTCTACCTAACTTATCTACCTGATTTCAACTATTAAGTCAATTATCTTTTGTAGTTGAATTTTCAAAGCCAGTTAACTTTAAGGTTAAATTAGCTCAAGACGCCATATTTTCTTAGCACAGTTGAAGAATGATTCCAAATTATAATTTTAGAAATGAGTGGGTATGGAAACAAACTGACGAAAAGGTAAAAAAAATACATAATTATACCTGTAAACTCATATTTAACAAATATAGCATACTTTCGGCTCAAATTATTACTGTAATTTTTTTATTTAGTAATAGGAATTTCGTTATAGATGAATATCTTGGAGGCGCATCGTTATTTTACGAAGTATCGCTGCTATTATACACAAAAAAAAATTAGATTTATTTTAGTTGCCGACATTCCTCTTGTATCGTTATTGTTAGGTATCTCTACAAATTTGTAGGTGACTGACATGTCAACAATACTTCGACTACTTATAGAGAAAAATACCAAATAAGTATAAAAATCTTATTTTTTTCCTCTTGGTCTCATTTTCCAATTACACATGCTTCCGTAAATTCTACTTAAAGCTAGTTAAACCGATGTCGAATTGACGTTGAATTTAAGTAAAATTCGCCTAAACAGGTATTAGGAACCAAATATATTGTGTGACTACAAGTATGATTTATGTGTAATTTTACCTGTTTTAGTAGATATAACTTAATTTCGACTTCGTCTTATTTTTCCACTTATGTCAATTCCACCTAGCGTCAACGTAAATTTTACCAAAACATGGTTAGTTCTAATTTAGTGACTAAATTTATTATACATAATTTAGGTAGTTTTGACGTCAAATAATACCTAAATGTTTGCTGGGTAAAAACGTTAAATTATGGAAAATGCTGTAGAACTAAAACAGGTGAAGCTCAATGGGCCAAATATGGTTATTTGGGATGTGAATTCAATGTATACTTTCCACATTTTAATTTAAAATAAAATTAAATGTAATTTTTTTTTTTTAAAACAAGCTTTTATTATTTAGGTGTACTAAACCGAAACAAATAAAAATAAAAAAAATAATTGTATTAAAAGCTTGTCGCGCGCGAGAAGTTCATACGGGCATTAATTTTTTTGACAGAGATTGTAAGTACCTAAGTAAGTTTTTTTTAATTTCTATTCACGCGACAAGCTTTTAAGACATTTTTTTTAATTTTCATTTTTTTTGTTTTAGTACACCTAAATAATAGAAACTTGTATTTAAAAAAGTTTTTTTTTACTTTTAATTTTATTTTTAAATTTTTAGCTACGCCTTAATTAGTTTTATATATTCGTTCGTCGTTCCTATCCGATATAAAACGTATAGTTTAAACCGGATCCTTCACCATTTCTTAGAATGCAAAGTATGAGCGAATACACTATACGATCAAATTATATAGTGTTAAAACTAAAAAATTTTGTCCGCCATATTAAATTTAGTGTGACGTCATTTTATTTTCGTATTCTTCTCAGCAAACCCTTTCATTTGATACCCATATCATGGGGGTGCATAAAAAATAACTGGTCCACCATCTTTGGGAGTGCACCATATTGGATTTCGAATGACGTCACTTAGCTAAACATACATTGTCATCCAAACTAAACGTGTATGCAAAATTTCAATTGGTTGGGGATAACTGTTTTAAAATTGACTTACAAGATTTGAACTAAACAAACAAACTAACATACAAACATTGCAAGTTAAATAAGAGCTTGTAAAAATATTCGTCAACTTCATAACTCGAATTGGACTACCAAGTAAGTTGGTGTTCTATTTCAAAATATAAGCCATTAGGAACGAAATTGACTTATCTTATTGGTGGGGAGACAAAAGCTTTCACAGTTTAAGCGTGCTATTTCAAGCTCGAGATTTTTAACCTAGCCTAATCTAATACCTGTATACTTATGAACTAGACTGTAGTGCAGACTATAAGACCAGATATGTATATCATCATTCATCATGTTTGATGACACGAAAATTGCCCCTTACGCCATAATTACACATTTTTCTGCTCGATTAGTAGTTTGAGTCAACAATCTGAGTTGAACTATCTTAAGAGACTTTACAGAATGTAAACAATTTACATTATTTTTGTGAGCATTTTATGAAGCCAGTATAAACCAATACAATTTTTATAGTTGAATATTACAATAAAATGAATCTAAAATTAGTTATAAATCAAAAATAAAACCTGTACCTATAGGTATATCTATATAAATACTTAGAACTCTCTCATAAAACATAAAAGACGACAATATATCTAATACTTTTTTACTCTTGTTGAATATAGATTATTGCTTATCGCGACAGGTAAAATAGCATAATTGGCCGTATTCTTGAACATAAAAGTAATGATATAACACAAAAGTTGAAACAATGGAAGAACGAAATGAGAAACTGCACTTTCTGTTGCCTCAGAAAATTGATTACTCGTATATACTACCTACAAACACGGAGTACTTTCATTACACCAGACAATTTAAAATCATTTTGACATTAATTTGTAAAACAATAAAAAAGTCTTCAATAGTACACAATTTAATATACAGGGTGCTTGATTCATCGTTCTAAAGTATCCTTTGCACTAACTGAGATATGAAAAGAAAAGAAGGAAGCTATTTTTTTCCGCCCTTCTCAAGCTACATCTTGACTTTTTCAAAAAAACAAATAAGCAAAATTGAAAATGGCCGCCTTAATTTTTTTTATTTTTCAAATATTAAAATTTTCATTAAATTTAAAATCACTCTCCAAATTCGACCCCAACTTGGTAATAAAGTTATCCAATCAAATTAGAGCTAACTGCGTTTTTTTAAATTTTTCGTTAAAACTAATATAAAGTCCTCATTATATATGGCTGTCACAAAAGCCTCGCGTTTTATCGCTTCAAGTTTAAAGCGCACAAAGCTGGTAAAGAAGAGCTATCTCCCCTTTTTCAAAGCGATATGCGTGTTTTGAATAACCGTACAAAAAAACCGCTGCCCACGGATTCACGACTTCCACATGCAGATTTTCCAACCAAGACGCCCACAACAACAAAAAAAATTCATGAAAACAAATCTGTTAAGTTATCCTGTATATTAAATATTTTATTACACAAATCGCACTTAAAAGATTTGTTTCTATGAATATTAGCATTGGCGGCTTATCCTGCAAGACCAAGTGAATGTTGCGTTACAAACATTACATGAAAATATGTTTACCCTTTCGAAATATGACATCAAATATTAATAAGTAGTAGATTAACCCCATTTATCCATATTTTAATCTTGTTTTATCCCCCACCTTGTCCTACCTCGTCCCACCTTGTCATCCCCTATCCCACTTTGTACCACTTGTCCCACCTTCATCTAATTACCCTTATATTACCTTTAATTGCCCTTAATCACCCACTAATTACCTTTTATTACGCTTAATTACCCACCCCCTTAATTACCCCCACTAAATCCCCCTCAGCACCGTCCCCCGTGATGTCACAAAAAGGGTGGAAGAAGGAGGTCTAGGACCTACAATAATACCCTACAGCGGCAAACTTTCGGAAAACATTTCTCGTACTTTCAAAAATTTGGTGTACTTTCGAAAACATGTGGAAATAATATTGTTTATGGAACTTTAATATCATAGAAAATTTTGTGGCCTTTGGTTCTTGTACACACACTAAATCACAATTTTATTTTTTTCACCACCTTTAATAATGGGGTGGGAGTGGTAATGGGAAGTGGCAAATGCCAAGAAATTTTTGACAAAACTTAGCTCCTCTTATATATACTAACTAATAGTTTTATGGACTCTTACTTGCTTTATTTACCTATTGATCCCACATTTACCCCAATTTACCCCCCCAACCTCTCAACGAAATAAAATCAAAATATAATCTAGTTCTAGATATCGTTAAAATACATATGTGTACCAAATTTCAAGTCAATATCTTAAACGATTCCAGAGTAATTGTGCGCAAAAAAAAGTTACAGACAGACAGACCAACACACAGGCAGAATTTTTTTTGCTCAAACTTAAAATCTCGACGGTTCATGACATACTAAGCCTATTTGAACAGCAAAATTTTCAAATTTTTTTTTTGCGTTACTATCTAGGTATACCATTGGATGCAGAAGCAAAATTAAAAGTGCTTTTCCACTTAATTATGATGATGTGCTTATTGAAGGTGATCCGATGTAGATATACAACACTGAGTTATTTTAAATTGTATTGATAAGGGAAGGATACGAGAACACGCAAAATGAAACAGAGGGTCTATAGACGATAAAAAGTGATAAATGTCAGAAACACTAACTGTCTCTCCCACTTTGCGAGTATTTGTTTTTATTCTGGTCCAGAGAAAAACTACAGCCTTTTAAAATGCATCCATTTTTAAACGAAATCTGAGCGAACATTACACTAAAATAATCATACTAAGATAGGTACATCATTTAATAATAGCATTAATAATATTATAGTGTTGATGGGAGATAAATATTACTCAACATAAAAAAATAACGTTCTGGGACGTACAGGTATTCTATGACAATATGATTTAAATTAAATGACATATAACATGCTTTTAAAATTAAAAGTGATCGATTATTTCACGAAAAGTAATTTATCATGCGTAACATAACATTAATATAATCAAATTCCAATAACCGTCACCATTAGGTCATATGTAAATCATAAATTATCAAAGACATTAAAAATCAAATATATATATTTGAAATTATTATTCTGTAGCCAGTGATGATATCAGTGAATTGCTCGTTATTTTTTATACATTTTTACTTTTATGATGGGCAATATTTATATTTTGTTTCACTCGTGAACAATTTAAAATATATGAGATTCATGTAATATAAATGTTTTTACAACATCAAATTTTCATTTTTCAGAAAATTTACAAATTTGAATGCCACGGAAGTCTAGTTCGCAAATCGTCCACAAATTTGAAACACCGCTTAACCTTTGTAAAGTTGACAGGTTGACACAACCTCAAAGTAAGCTAATAAAGAAAATTGATAAATTTAAGTATCCTGATCATACTCAACACTTTTTGAATTCAAAACTTTGTGACTTGTGAAGTAGATAACAAATATTTGTCAACATTTGTATTGTCCGGATTCATATATCTATTTATATAAGTTCGGCAACTAAATGAACTATGTATTATGTTAAAAATAAAGATCAAAATGATGCTTTTGAGAAAAAATAGTAATACACCTTGTTTTCTTACACCTACAGTAGACCAACCCAAAAAAAAAATCTTGTCATATTTTGTCTCACCCTGTAAAAATGTTTTATGTAAAAGAAAAAATGCTCCTTTGATTAAAAAAAAAAAATGAATTTTAAAATGTGCTACAACGCTTTAAAGTACGCTATTTCAATAATTTTGAGTTATCTACAAAAATTAGGCTGCGGGCTTCATCTAATATATGTTTTTTAGTGCCAAAGTGGTTTTTCACTTTAAATATTATATAAATAATTGAAAATTATCGAGTAATTTTTTTTTGTAAGAAACCCGATAAAAGAAATCTACTTTAAAATGCTTAAAAATTGACAAAAGGAAAATCTCAAATAAATCTGCTTTAGGCCTGCCGAAAATACTTTTTCAATATGTTCCAAAACATGTCTAAACCAAAATTTACTATAATTACTTGCAAGCGAGCAGAAACTAGAGTGCGAAAATTAAAGTTTTCAGGGTGTATGTCACAATTTTACTCAAAAATATATCATTAAAATTGTAAATAACTAATGAAGTTACTTACATAATATTTTTTTTCTTGGAAAATTATATTAAATATAGAAAATATTGTTTTTTGAGGCCCGGGTTTTTAACGGATAGGTTCGAATTTGTTTAAGTTATTCACCATTGTAAATAATTATTATTAATAATAATTTTTTAATTTATTATATATTTTTTTTGTTTTTTACATTTCTTTGTTTCTGCACTTTGTGTTAACAGTAAAGCTTGTTTTTGTTCTTCATCTATTGTAATAACATTATTAAATCGAGAAGTCAACGCAATTTGACATTCAGAAAATGTATGCATAAATCTTAAAGTTGTCAGTGATTCTGCTGAATGTCAAATTGCGTTGACTTCTCGATTTAATAATGTTATTACAATAGATGAAGAACAAAAACAAGCTTTACTGATAACACAAAGTGCAGAAACAAAGAAATGTACAAAAACAAAAAATATATATAATAAATTAAAAAATTATTATTAATAATAAATAATTATTTACAATGGTGAATAAGTTAAACAAATTCAAGCCTATCCTTAAAAACCCGGGGCATCAAAAAACAATATTTTCTATATTTAATATAATTTTCCAGGAAAAAAAATATTATTTAAGTAACTTCATTAGTTACTTACAATTTTAATGATATATTAGTAAAATTGTGAAATACACCCTGAAAACTTTAATTTTCGCACTCTAGTTTCTGCTCGCTTGCAAGTAATTATAGTAAATTTTGGTTTAGATATGTTTTGGAATATATTGAAAAAGTATTTTCGGCAGGCCTAAAGCAGATTTATATGAGATTTTCCTTTTGTCCATGTTTTAACATTTTAAAGTAGTTTTTTTTGTCGGGTTTCTTACAAAAAAATTTTACTCGATAATTTTCAATTATTTATATAAAACCGCTGCCCAAGGAATCACTACTTCCACATCCAGATTTTTTATCCAAGTCACTCACAACGAAAAAAATTTGTATGTGGAAATAATTGTTTATGGAACTTTAATAATATAATATTTGAAATCCTCTACCACAAAAACCCATAAAACGATACCCCACATCGGTAGTGGGGTGGGGGTGGTGATAGGGGGTAGTTGGTAGTGAAGGTGGATGAAGTAAAAAAATATTTCGAGGTTTCTGGTTCTTGTGCACATACTAAATCACAATTTTTTTATCCCTTTTAATAATGGGGTGGGGGTGGTAATGGGGGTGGCTAATGCCAAAATTTTTTTTGAGACCTTAGCTTCTCTTGTATATACTAAATACCAATTTCATGGACTATTACCTGCTTGATTTACTTATTTACCCCAAATTTACCCCAATTTACTCCCCAACCCTTCGACAGAGCAAGATGAAAATATAATCTAGTTCTAGATCTCGTTAAAGTACATATGTGTACCAAATTTCAAGTCAATATCTCAAACGGTTTCAGAGTAAACGTGCGCACAAAAAAAAGTTACAGACCGACAGAGACAGAAATTTTTTTTCGCTCAAACTTAAAATCTCGACGTTTCATGACATTCTAAGCCTAATTGGACAATAAAAATTTTTAAAAATTTTTTTGTCGTTACTATACTTCCACTGGATGTGGAAGTAATATTTAAAGTGAAAAACCACTAAAAAACATATATTAGATGAAGCCCGCAGCCTAATTTTTGTAGATAACGCAAAATGATTGAAATATCGTACTTTAGAGCGTGGTAGCACATTTTAAAATTCATTTTTTTTTTTTAATCAAAAGAGCATTTCTTCTTTTACATAAAAAGGAACATTTTTACAGGGTGAGACATAAAATATGACAAGATTTTTTTTTTTTGGGTTGGTCTAACCCACAGTTTAATAAAAAATACACAGCTTTATCAAAAGTCAGGGAGTTTTTTCAATTTGTTTCGTATTGCAGTAATTGAATTTAAAAAAGTTCTAGTCTAGTCGCATGTTTTTCTCCATCGTCTGTTGAAAAACAGATCTCGAGACTGGAAGAGAAAAAATAATGAAAAACTTTACTTAGTGTAATTACAAAGTTGGTGGTTTGCATTTAAAACTATGTTCTATGTGTCTATCTTTCGTATCAAGGAAGTGATAGAACGACGACATCAATAATATATATCACAACCACAGACTTTAAATAACCAGACTGATTATGAAGGTTTCGCGAGTCTAGTTGAGTAAATATAGAGTATCAGCCATTTTTACCCACTCAAGAAACGGAAAAGGGCGGTAATACTATTAGAAAGTACGTTAAAGTAATGCTAAACTATGGTGGTAATGTTAAAGCGGATGTAAATACGCACTTTGGTTGAACCTCTGCTGTCGGAAAATTTTCGTGTAGTCTTCACAGCTTATTTTTTTTTACCCTATTTATATTCAATGTTCTGGCGGAGTTTAGCCACACCTATTCCATCGCTCTACCAGGACAAAACAACCAACTATTTCTGTCTGCCGCAAATGAGATGAAAGTTAGGAAAATGTACTATTACTATATCCCAGCAAACATTTTTGATGAAATCAGCTTTAACTCGACTTGGTAAAAGAGGAATTTACTTATTAATGTGATTATGACGTAAAGTTTACTGGAAAAATACACTTCCGATAAAAATAACCAATTGGTCTGAATTTAGATTTTAATCTACGTAAATGATACCAATTAATGCACCCCATACACAATTTTCTTTGAAAGCAAATTTAACTAAAGCAGCGAGTGAAAAACTACTAAAAAATCTACCAAAACTGACATCAAGGATAAGGTAATGTAATTAGGTAGTATTTACCTTTTTATCGAATAAAAGTATTCCTAATAGTCGAATATCTTACTAGGTAGATTTTGATGGAAATCCTACGTAATATATACCTAAACAGCGACCTATTTGGTCACTTATATACACCCCTTTGAAGTAAATATTAGGTCGACAGAGCTGATACATTCTACCTAGCTTATCTACCTGATTTCAACCGTTAAGTCAATTATCCTTAAACTGACCTTAAAGTTACTCTGAAGAAATAAATTTTATTTAGCAGTAACCTGGCAAATCAACCTCAAAGTGAACTTGACTATAAAATAGTAATTCTGAAGCTAACTCCAATCTAACCTATTTGTAAAATTCAAAATATTTAGGTTATTTTAACTTAGATAATAATTAGCACAAAACGCTATATATTTTTTGCACAGTTAAAGTACGATTCCAAATTGAAATTTGCAAAATGAGTGTCTATGGGAACGAACTAACGAAAAGATAAAAAAAATACATAATTATACCTGTGAACTCATATTTAACAGCATACTTTCGGCTCAAACTACTACTATAATTTTTTTATTTGGCAATAGGAATTTTCTTATAGATGAATATTTTGGAGGTGGATTGTTATTTTACGAGATACAGTTGCTATTATAAACAAAAAAATTTTCGACGCATTGATTTCAACAAGCGAGAACTGTAAATTCTTAAATTGGATTTATTTTAGTTACCGACATTCATTTTGTATCGTTATTGTGAGTTAAGTATCTCTTCAATTTCGTAGGTGACTGATAACAATATTTCGACTTCTTATGGAGAAATATATCAAATAAATATAATAATTTTACTTTTTCCCCTCTTGGTATCATTTTCCAATTTCAGATTCATCCGTAGACTCTACCTAAAGCTAGTCAACTCGATATCGAATTGACGGCGAATTTAAGTAAAATTCTCCTAAACAGGTATTAGTAACCAAATATATTGGGCGACTGTGTAACTTTACCTATCTTAGTCTATAAAACTTAATTTCAACGTCATCTTATGTCGATTCCACGTAGCGTCAACGTAAATTTTACCAAAACATGGTTAATTTTAATTACGACTTTTATTATACATAATTTAGGTAGTTTTGACGTCAAATAATACCTAAATGATTGCTGGGATACTAATTGTGTTGTCTCAATGAACTGCGATTTTGAGAACTGAGCTACCGTCTCATTATCAGTTCAATAATATGTTGCCGAGACAATAATTTTGATTATTTTTTTAACTCGTATACATATAAATAAAATTGTTCTAAAAGTTCTGTCCGAAAAAAGTAGATGCAGATAAAACTAAAAAAATTCTTTACAATCCACTTGATAAATGTTTGTAGCAGAAACTATAAATTGAATACAATCTCTTCTACGTTTTACTTTAAATCTCGCCACTCTTACCTTATTTATTGCGAAATATTTGTTTTCTACATACTTAAATCTTCCTGGTGTAACAATTTTGGTCTCTTGGTATGACCTACATAAACTTGTAAGTACTTACACAGTGTTGTAAATCCTTCACTCTGAAATGGGCTTCTGTCTTTAAGTGATACATGATACATTATACCTCTGGCTTTCCTTCTACTGTATTGAAAATTTAAATAGGTCAGTTCTAAGTGCTTGTTTCATCCGAGCACTCAAACAAGACTTTCCCGGTTCCCAGTTTGTTTGGTGAAGTTCAAAAATATTTACATTATTCTGATTATAAAATGTATTCTTTAGCATTACATTTATTAAAAAAGAGATGTGTACAAGCGTATCTAGATAAAATAATTTGTGAGTCAATAAAGTGAATAAAATTATACAAGTGGCGCCAGGAATTTCGGTGTTTTTTTTTTTAATTTCTAAGCCTAATTTACATGGGTTTGTTTAGTTGCAGATGTCTACTATAAGAGTAAACTATCCTTATAGCACTGAGCGAATTTGTAACTAGCACCACCATCGGCGATTGACTGAAGTTTTAGTGGTAGTCAGCTTTCAAATACTTGTGATGTTTGAACGTAATTTATCGTCAAAATTCATTAAATTAATTACGAGGAGAGGGCATCGTGTGGGTAAACAAAACTGTCGTTTTATCTGTACATTTTCATGTTTACGTAAATAACATTTAGGTTAGATTTCTATCTATTTTCTAGAGAACACATATTTTTATGTATAAAAAATAACAGAATTAAATAAGTTAAATAACGTAAAATAACACCACACCCGTACAGTGCACAACGAAAGCTCTTAAACTGAATATAATCGCATAACTCATAGAACCAGTGGAGTGGTGTGACATCACAGATGCTCGCTCCGCGCCGCCGGCCATGTCAAATATGTTAGGAATTCGAAATCAAATGTTATTAGGGTTAATATTAATATTAACGCTAGCGGCCTAATTTTTTAACTATATACTTAAAGGGTGAAATGCTTACGGAAAATGCAAAAATAAATTATAAAGTAAATATCATTAAATGAGCCCATTATTACCATAAACAGATTATTTCCTTATATCTTATCAGAGAGAGTGAGCTTGGTTTCCTCGAACAATCTGTCGCGGAGAACCGACAGTCTGCCCGCCGACCGCCGCGAAGTGACGATTTTTTTCAATGTGAGAATATAAATGAGGTTGGTTTGCTGGAGTTCGCTCCTCTGAGCGGCTCCACAGCGCACAACCGACCTCCTCATCCTAATCTGTTAAGTTTGATTACAGCCGAATCCTTCTGCTGAACTGACAGCATGCGAATGCATTTTGGTGTTGTGTTTATTGTAAAATATATCTCCAGTATCGATTTAGACAATCAGTAAAATGAAAATGCCATTTAAATGTTACTTCGTTGTCAAATAATCTTCTCTCTACAGTAATATAAAAAGAACCCTTTGAATGCCGGCACGAAAATAAGTTATTCACTGGCTTATTTGTAGCTATGTAAGTCGCTTATCATCTCCTCTGTTTCTTTCTCTTCCAACAATAGGCCCATCTTCAGATTCGTTCAGAATGCAAATGCATTCAATTGACGAGAAAAAAACCAAACAAACTGCAATTTCTAGTAAACCATAATATACACAGGCTGTCGGTTCTCCACGATCGATTGTTCGAGGAAACCAAGCCTTAACTTGTCTTTATATGTAACTTTATCTGATTTGTGCCAACAATTGCAATAATTAGTTTGCCTGCTTTGCTTCCTATATAATATTAGTTGCCGTAGTGATAATTATTTTGTAACTACGTTTTTAAACCATTGAAGTATTTAACTTGTCCCTGTATCAGCTATATTACAACCGTTACATGTAATTTTTGTTTGAAGGATTTTTGTTTCATTAAACTGTAAGAGCTTAGCGAAGAATTTATGAATTCGAAATTTAGTAGGTAAGAAGGGACATAGTTACATAAGGCTAGGATCAGCATATATATTACTATATACACTTTGGGCAATAAGATCGAGAAAAATTTATAGAAGCTATTTGCGGAAAATATTTCACGAAAAAAAAAACATGACACGACAATGGGTGCAATGCGTTTTACAGTGATAAAACTGTATACAGAATTTTATAGCTATAAAACTACATACTCGTACTGTTAAAAGCCGCTGTACCTAGTTGTTTTACTATTAATAATGACATTTGATTGCCCTCCTAGAGGACTGGTGCAACAGATGGAAGGTAGCCGTCAACGCCGAGAAAAGCAAAGCGGTACTTTTCACGAAGGTAAGAAAACAAATCCCCACAGGTCACGTCTTCATGTATGGCGAGAACATCCAATGGCACGATATTGCCAACTACTTTGGCGTGATCATGGACAAAGGCCTAACATGGGTACAGAACACAGAAGCCATTATCAGGAAGACCAGGAGGACGAGAGCTCTAATCTACCCCATGGTGAGCAGACTCAACCTGATGAATAAGTTCACGTTTATCAGGTCACTCATACGGCGCCAACTGACGTACGTCTCCATAGCCTGGGGCTACCAAATGAATATCCAGCAAGTGGAGATCGTCGCCCTCCGGATAGCGGTGGACGCACCATGGTTCGTACGCAACGCAGACATCTTCAAGGACTTGGAGTACACCCCATCACCGAAATTATCCGGGAGAGAGCCAAGAAGATATACACCCTTTCCTGTCCACCCAGTACGCCTACTCACCTAGCTCCGTGCAGACCGAAAGTACTACCAAAGCACATAGGTCTGCACTTCCTCGAGCTACATAGCTCATCCCTACCTAACCGATGATCCGGATGGCAGGATGTCAATTGACATTCTGCGTACCAGCAGTCAATCCCAGCCAAAAATATTCCAAAGTTTCCGAACAGACAGATAACTACCCGGGGAGTGACAAGCTGGCGAAGAAAGAACATCAAGACAGAAGAGCGCCAAAAGATAAAGACCTTAGCCAGCAAGGTCGTCCAACAAGCCAGGACCCGGGGGGGGGTTGGCCGAAACCATCCACACCGCTCACATTTGTGAATGGGGTTGATGTAAAGTAAGCTCGTCCGCCCCACACGAGGCCGGTCCAGGTCTACAGCGATGTAGCAATAGTCCTGCTCGACTCTAGACATCCGAAACCGTCATCACTGCCAAAGGATGTTGGTGCAACATATAAAAGTGGGTTTTGATTGGCTACCATGTTAACGAGTGAAATAATCGATATTTTTATTGACATACCCACTACCGGATTAAAAATATAGTTCTGGATAATCTGGATACTGGTCAATGGAAGTAATTGTATATCATCTACACCTACAAATATTTGTTGGAATATGATTTTGGAAGCTGCATAGGTGCAAATTGTATTTTCCCGCAACCCTCAAATATAATATATGATTTACGCATATTTCATTTCAATTAGAACATTTAAAACATTTCACCTTTTAATTAATACTTCAAATATTTCTGGTCTCCCTATGTAAACAAAGCGTCGTACCATTTAAACTCAATTAGTTGAAGGTAAATATACAAACTAAGTGGAACACCTGACGAATAATAAATAATGGATAAAACAGTTGCTCTCAACAGCTTTCTACATCTCTGAACCTGACCACTAATATATGACATTGCTTCATATCGATTAATATCTCCATCTCTATAAGCTAATGACCGAGTGAACTTGACAGATAGCATGAAAAATTAAATCCAATACGGCCTTCCTCGAAATTGTTGATCAGATAACCGCGATGAAATTGTGCAGGATAAACGTTTTCTACGACAGAAGCAATTCTAGTTTGGAGTTTTATACCCCATCATTTAACGACCATATAATGCAGCATCATACGTCAGGCATTGATATGATTAAGCTAATAAACGACAAGAGCTGGTAAGAGGCTATCAATATTTTATAGTTATTGATGGTAAGCACAATTGTAATATGAAAGCGCCCATTACTAGTGTAAAACGTGATCGGATAATTATACAATACCTACTTTCTTTCCCTAAGTGTGCTATGAATATTTTATTTCTCTAGGAAATTGGATCGGTTTTAAATAATGAAAAGAATGGAAGAGGGAAGGTTAGGCGCTATTAACGTTGTATTCATTGATTGTATCTGCACATCCATAACTCATGCAATTCGCAGATCCATTAGCTATGCACCAGGTATGGTGTAGTGCGGTATCTACACTTCCTATTCGCATCACGAGAACGTTAGACTTTTGAGATTAGACCGAGTGCTATTTATAAAATGCGGTTCTATTCTAGGGGCCATTGTATTGCATTTTTAGTCCATCCCTAGCATTTAAAAAAAATTGATAACATCATCCACATTAACAAATTTTGATGAGAGATCTTTAATAGAAAAATATGTTTTGTATAAAAGTACGTCACGTGTCGTTTAGATATTTTTGTGACCTGATACTTTAATTCATGTACAAAATTTCCACCTGGTTTGCGCACATCAAGTGACTATACGATTAATTTTGTGAATAGAGGACCTGTTTGAATGCAAATAATTTAGACAATCGATGTTTAATGAGTATTAATACATCTGATACAATTAAACTATAAGAATTCAATGTAGAAAGCAGATACTTGGTTGTATTAAGAAAAGTTTAGAATAATAATAAGAAAAGTTAAAACATAATCAGATTTAGAAAAATTGAAACATATATTAAAATAGTCTCCACACCTGCCACAAGCAAGAAGAAGCTGTGTCGTCTCAAGA
Source organism: Rutpela maculata (assembly GCA_936432065.2). Taxonomy (NCBI): domain Eukaryota; kingdom Metazoa; phylum Arthropoda; class Insecta; order Coleoptera; family Cerambycidae; genus Rutpela; species Rutpela maculata. The sequence continues at coordinate 42,492,385 of OW386291.2, read as the reverse complement.
TGTGAGTGCGAATAATGGTTTTTAAAACCTTAAGTTATTAAGTATTTTTCACTTACAAGTATCAGGCCAAATTTTATAATGAATCGTCAAACCAAAATAAGTAAACAGATCGGTCCATTCAAATACGAACATATACACAATACGTCCAGTCCAGTTGACTTTTGTCCATTATTAAAAGCCTATTCGAGATACGAAGATTTCCGACACGCGACAAGTAACCAGCGTGTGTTCGAGCATCATTCTGCGCTATTACCGATTGTTCATTTTGCTCCACAAATCTAAAATGCGTTTTCAAGAAAAATGAAAATTTATAATTGACATGAAATAAAACAAGTAATTAAGTATATAAGAGAACTATTTGCCGAGAAAATAGTCTCGTACCTTCTACTACTGTACACAGACTAATTTAAAATTTTGAGGTACTATGGGGATATTCGCAAATCATTGACTAATGGCTTTGAAAATTTTCCACAGTTATTAGCCTAACATGTTATCAAATGTCCGAAGAAGCTTCTACAACATAATTATCTTTTCTAAAAAGGAGGCATATTTGCTATAACTGATTCTATTTAAATTTAATTTTTAGTTTCTTTTCCTAAAATCCCGTTACTTTTATTTTTTCAGAAGTAACACTGCCTTTAACCAGGCAACCGACAATCGGTATGATTTCTTCTCATATGAGATATCCATAATGTTCACATTACGATGGACCAGATTGCAAGGTTCAATTAACTGGGAAGCGGTAAAATTTTGTTTCATAATTTTTGAGCGACCTTTTTTGAAGGCAGAAAACTTTTTTGAATTAATTGTTTTCGACAGTTACAATATGCACTGTCTATTTTAAATGATTCAGCTGATCACAGCAAATTACATTACAACGTGTTTTGCATAAGATCAGGAATGTGTGAATTAAATAGTTTTTCCTTGGAAATATTCTTTAAAGGAATATTTACGAGAGTCCCATGTGTAACAAATAAATCTGCTATATATATTACTTATCAGGTAAGGTTCGTTTAATTTTAGGTTGGGATTTATGACCGAAGACATTAAATACGCATTATTCTAGATGCATTAAATGCTCCCTATATTTTTTAGACATATACTATTAATGGGAAAAAATACTGAGTTACATGTACGTATGATTTGATTTTAATCTATATTGCGTGACATTGTTAAAGAAATAGTCTGTTATTGATAGAAGCAAATATACAGGGTGAGTCATGAGGAACTGTACATACTTCTACCCTAAGTAGAAGCACCTAAGACGAATACCAAGTAACCATTAAAAAGTGTTTGTTCCCTTTCTTTACTATTATACAGAGTGATTTATGAATTTTGCCCAAACATTGTTTTGGTCATAACATTTGAACGGTTAATCCCCTCATTTTGCTTCATTTTTTACAACAATGTACACTGTTGCCTAACAACCATCATACATATTCAAAATTTTAAAAATCCAGGGACGGTTTCAAAAAAATTTGTTGGATTGCTTCGTATACGATAGTTCACCCTGTATATGATTTATCTAAAACTTGATATGAAATTTGTATAGGACACAAATAGGTGGTGAAACCTGAGTATTTGAAATTTTTGTCACACTCTCAATTTTTTTTATTAACGATCAATTTTCAAGTCAAATGAAAAGTTTGGCAAAATGGAATATTTGAATGTATACTAATATTTATTAATACAAAAATTTAGCTAAAAAAGATATATATCTACATAACTCGTGCCTAGGTTTAATAAGTACCATCATTTTAATCAATTTCCAGGCCAGGTCTTAAAAATGTGGCTGATGTGGTTCTCTAAAAAGTTGCCTCTGTATGTAATTTCTCCAATTAGTCAAATTGCTTCCAAAAAGGACAGAAATAAGTAGCCAAATTTGTTTTACCTAACTTTCCCCCATTTAAAGTGTCCAACCTAAATGTTCAGTTTAAGATCAATTTTAACGGAAATTGTAAATTTTTCGAAATATTTTTAAAAACCATCGTGTTCAATGCAAGCATTGAATTTAAAATAAATACAACATACGGATCTACGTCCTTTAGTACGTTATTTAATTTTCAGACATTATGCATCCATTTTTGTTGAATTTATGGAGATCATAGAAGTCTGTGACAATTTGATGTAAATAAAATGGAAGTATCTACGTAATAACAAGCACTAAAGGACGTAGATCCGTATGTTGTATTTATTTTAAATTCAATGCTTGCATTTGAATATGATGGCTTTTAAAAATATTTCGAAAAATTTAGAGTTATCGTTAAAATCTATCTTAAACTGAATATTTAGGTTGGACACTTTAAATGGGGGAAAGTTAGATAACACAAATTAGACTACTTATTTATGTCCTTTTTGGAAGCAATTTGACTAATTGGAGAAATCAAATACAGAGGCAACTTTTTAGATGAACCACATCAGCCACATTTTTAAGACCTGACCTGAAAATTTAATAAAATTATGGTACTTATTAAACCTAGGCACGAGTTATGTAGATATTATTTTTTTTTTAGCTAAATTTTTGTATTAATAAATATTAGTATACATTAAAATATTCCATTTTGCCAAACTTTTCATTTGATTTGAAAATTGATCGTTAATAAAAAAGTTATTGAGAATGTGACAAAAATTTCAAATGCTCAGGTTTTACTACCTATTTGTATCCTATACAAATTTGATATCAATTTTAGATAAATCATATACAGGGTGAACTATCGTATACGAAGCAATCCAACAAATTTTTTTGAAACCGTGCCTGGATTTTTTAAACTTTGGATATGTATGATACTTGTTAGGCAACAGTGTACATTGTTGTAAAAAATGAGGCAAATCGGATTAACCGTTAAAATGTTATGACTAAAACAATTTTTGAACGAAATTCATAAATCACTCTGAATAATAGTAAAGAAACGGAACAAACACTTTTTAATGGTCACTTGGTATTCGTCTTAGGTGCCTCTACTTACGGTAGAAGTATGCACAGTTCCTCATGGCTCACCTTGTATATTCAACTAGCATGCCTATGCTTGATGTAAGATTAATATTTGCAGCACTAATATTTTCAAATGCAAATTTTATGGAATGTTAGTAATCACATAACCTGCAAAAAATATCACTGCAACTTAAGATCAATTTCTTTTGGTTTCATAAATCTTGCCGATTTGTGTCTTAATATCAACAATCGATGTCTCATCAAAAACGTTTTAATCATCTATCTGAAAGACAGATTTTGACAGAATTCCAATACAACTGAGGGAATCAAAGTAAATTGTGCGACACTTTTTAAGTTTTGATTGTTAGTGTTAGCAGTCTCTGCAACAATCACGGACCAGTCAAACTTAACACGATTGGTTGAACATAATTCGTGGTTGGTCAGCTGACTACGTTAGATAGAGCTTATTGGCTCTGAGTAATTTGTGATTATCTGCAGAACAAACCTAATATATTAATGTAAAAATAGTTTAGGCTCTGAATTTGGAAATTCCAAACGAGAAGTAGAAGGTAGGGACTGCCCACATGGAAATGGTTAGAATTTTCATGTTTTGAATAATTTGACAAATATTAGGAGTAAAATGTTTCAATGAGAGTTGTGTAAATGGCGCAATCTACCAGATGATATCACAATAGATCTATCTCAATCGTATTCAAAAGTACCAACTCAAGATTAAATCTACGTACTTTTACAACTTTGTTTACATGATATATTGCCACCTGTTCTAATAACTCGGTTTAACTTGCATCGTATGCATTTTGTTGTACGTTTAATTAATTTTTTGGTTTAATTAGTAAATGATTCAAAATTAAGTAAAGTTAATTTAAGACAGGTTAGATTTAACCTACTGATGACTCGTCGTTGCGATAGTCCGTCGTTGCGTCGTTCCTCTCAGTACGAGAGGAACCGCAGGTTCGGACATTTGGTTTCGAGAGTCCAAAGGCTCGAAAAGTGTCTCGAAAACAGTCCATATTAAGACATACGTTCATTATGAAAATTGCTTATTTCTCATGCCCTAAAAATTTTGGTAAGTTTATTTAAAACCCTATGCATTTTATAATATTTTGTCTTTTTCAAATCTCACCTTCATCGAGACACAGGAATAAATCATTTAGAGGAAATAACTGTGACAATTATTGTGAGGCGTAACTTTATATTATTAACATAACAAAAACTAAAATAAACTGAAAAAAAAAAATTATAATTTGCAGATATTTATTTCGAAAAAGGAAAGATAAAACCCCTAAAAATGTTACTTTCTTCCAAATATAATAAAAACCGCTGCCCAAGGAATCATCACTACTTCCACATCCAGATTTTCTATCCAAGTCACTCACAATGAAAAAATTTCGTATGTGGAAATAATTGTTTATGGAACTTTAATAATGTAATATTTGAAATCCTCTACCCCAAAAACCCATAAAACGATACCCCACATCGGTAGTGGGGTGTGGATGGTGATAGGGGGCGGTAGTGGGGGGGGGGGGGGTGGATGAAGTAAAAAAATATTTTGAGGTTTCTGGTTCTCGTACACACACTAAATCACATTTTTTTTTCATTCCCTTTAATAATGGGTGGGGGTGGCTAACGCAAATTTTTTTTTTTGAGACCTTAGCTTATCTTGTATATACTAAATACCAATTTTATGGACTCTTACCTGCTTGATTTACCAATTTACCAAATTTACCCCAATTTACCCCCCAACCCTTCGACGGAACAAGATGAAAATATAATCTAGTTCTAGATCTCGTTAAAGTACATATGTGTACCAAATTTCAATATCTCAAACTGTTCCAGAGTAAACGTACGCACAAAAAAAAGTTACAGACAGACCGACAGACAGACAGACAGAATTTTTTTTTCGCTCAAACTTAAAATCTCGACGTTTCATGACATTCTAAGCCTATTTGAACAATAAAAGATTTTTAATTTTTTTTTGTCGTTACTATACTTCCACTGGATGTGGAAGTAATATATCCGAACATTCCAAGATTTGAGGGGCAGCTGGAATATTGATGATAAATTAGTCGCATCATTAGAGGAGTTTACATGTGTCATATATGGATCAAAGAAATTCGCTACCATGGACGAGCTTCGGCTAATTGCCATTAGACAGAAATGTGGTGACAAAGATTTGTCTTTATCAATTGACACTAAAGTTGATTTTTCTTCGATTCCACCAGCAAGAGCTTGTCTTATCGACCATATTATAAAGAGAGTTTACTAAACGCGTATTTAGCGATTAGCCGACGAAGGTATTCACAATATTCCAAAGCCTTGGAATGATTATGGATAGCAAGAAAATGGAGAACATCTTTGGTGTTCAGCAGATAAAATAGTGCCTCAATCGCTTATTGAAATTCTTCAGGAGACGATTCCAAATCAAATCATAATAGATGAAAGTGAGGATGATAACGATATCATAAATGAAGCAATAGAGGAAGAACACTTGGAAGAAATATTTGATGTATCGGGAGGCAGCGATAGTGAATCTGAATCTGTTACTTACGTTTTATATTGAATTGTATATTGTATTTTAAGAGCTGAACCATTTATCTGGAAAATGGTAACTCCTATCCAAATATTGTATAGGAACCAAATTGTAGATTTATTTATGCTCTTTGTTTTTTGTGCAGAAAATTTTTCTCCATCTTTTTTAGTTTTTGTGTTAAAACACAAAAATAATGTTTGCAATTTTTTTTTTTTATAAACATGGACGCCATTTTGAAAGTACAGCCAATTTTTTTTTGGGGACGCGTCTAAAATTGTTCTTTAGGCTTTGATCTTTATCCTTGTCCCCAAGGATCGGGGGGAGGGGAGGTTCACGTACAGTTAGAGTGGGCTCCCGTAGTATATACAAGAAGAAAATTTGAAAACGTGCAATCAAATATTTTTTAAAAAGAGGCGCTTCGTTCCAAGCCAGTGGATCATAAATACAAAAAAGCTATCTCAACAGATGCCCACTGTTAAGTAACATTCACCCTAAAAGTTAAAAACGCAGGTTAGATAGCTGTGAGGATAAATTATTTCAAAACCCCTCTTAAACGCCCATTAAGACTGAAACAGCTAGTTCATCAGACCGTAAATGGCAAATAAAAAATTAAATTATACGTAACTAAACGTTGCGTTTTTGCAGGTATCATTACGTTGAAATTTTATGAACATGTTCTGCTTTTAATAAGTGCACATAATTAAGTTATGGAAATACTTATCGACCTTATCGCATAAATAACCCTTATTATCGAACAAGGTTCCATATTTTATGAGAAATTGGCTGTAAAATATGGGTTTATGGTATGTAATTTGAAGCTTATTTGGTTCTCGGCGACGGTACAATTTTACTGTATTTATTTAAATAATATTAACAGCCTGATAGTATTTAACAAAGAATTATAAAACCGCAGTATAATTTAAACCGATTTATTGAAGAAAAATGCGTAACATTTATGGGATATCGCAAATCACTGACTGTTTAGTCACGAAATCACGTGTATAAATTGTATTCAGAGCAATATATATTTTAACACTGCCAGTAAAAAACTGAAATAACAAAGAATAATATTATTATATTCGGTTAACTAAGAAAAACGTTAGTTTTGACAAATAGTGAGCTAGCCCAAAAAATAAAATTGAATTAAAATACTCAAAATCATCATCATTAAAAACCCCATAGACAAAAAAAAAATTAAAAAAAATCTCTTCCAGAAACATAAGCGGTTAAAATCTGCCTGAAACGTGACGTCAGAGAGAGAAAGTCAAAAAACACCGATTCTGCTTTGGCTTTGACAATTCCGCATGCGCATGCGCATTTCAGAAACAACTAGTCGTGAACACAACCTAAACTAAAATTTAAATACTATTCCGTGTAAAAGCCCATAGCTAGATACGTATTCGTTGGAAAAACATCTTCAATATTCGTTGATTTTGAGTGATATTTGTTATTTTTATATAAGATTGTGTGGTAAACATAAAAAGCCCGATGGTCAACATGCAGAAAGTCAGCAGGAAAACATAAGTTTACTTTGAAGTACTCACTTCCCTAGCTCTCATGTAACAGAAGGTAAACTACCCCAGGCCTTCCTGGAAGAGGAAGCACACCGTCCTACCAGGGAAGGAAAAAGGCTAGCTGGAAAAATATTCACCCTAAGTAGAATTAAATGGGCGGTATCGACCTTCAAGCCCTTTAAATCACCAGGCAGTGATGGTATTTTCCTGCAATGTTTCAACATGGAATTGAGGAACTTATCCCGTGTTTGAGAAGCATATTCATAGCACAGCCTTGGGTACATTCCTCAAGCTTGGAAGGAAGTTGAGGTGGCGTTTATCCCAAAAATAGGCAGACGTCCACCAGACGAGCCTAAATCTTATCGCCCCATCAGCTTAACCTCTTTTCTCCTTAAAAAAATTGAGAAAATACTAGATCAAGAGATTAGAAGTGAAATTATTACAGAGAAACCGCTTTACTCGAAACAATTTGCCTATCAACCTGGCAAATCAACAATAATTGCTCTACATGGCCTAGTCAAAAACATCGAAAAGACATTTACAGCAAAGTAACTGGTTCTGTGTGCTTTCATAGATATAGGAGGTGCTTTTAACAACACCTCCTATGAATCCATAAAAAGAGCCGCGGAAAAAAGGGGAATACAGTCCCTAACAATCAAATGGATACAATCCATGCTAAGAATTAGAATAATTATCACAAATATGGGGAACGAGTCGGCCATCGTGACTGCGGTTAGGGGCTGTCCACACTTAAATTCAGATCAGGCGACCTGGTTGGTCACTTAAGGATTCTGGAGCTAATCCAATTCGAATCTATGACCAAACCCACTGACTCAATGCCAATCAAGCATGACTTTGACTGCCCGTTTGATGTGCTGAGAAAGAGCACTCATCTGGTACACAGACGGATCCAAGATGGACGAAGAGGTTGGTGTGGGCGCAGCAGGGCCTAAATGCAGGCTATCTAAAGCCCTTGGTAACACCCCAACTATCTTCCAGGCAAAAATCTATGCTATAGATTAGTGTGCCCAAGAATGCCTAAATAGAGGCACTCGAAGGGCAAAGATCTATATACTTTCAGATAGCCAGGCAGCACTAAAGGCTCTCAGGTCCTATACCTTCGAGTCTAAAATTGCCTGGGAATGCAGACAATCCCTAAAGCAACTGGCAAAAAACAACAAGGTTACCTTGATGTGGGTGCCAGGGCATGAGGGAATAGAAGGCAACGAATTGGCTGATAGCCTCGCAAGAAAGGGGACTGAAACCCCATTTTTTGGACCCGAACCGTTATGTGGCTTATCTAAAAGACACATAACGGAGGAGGTCCAAAAATGGGAAAAGAAACAAAGTCCAACTAGAGAAATACTCCAGGCCAAAGACAAGCGAAAAGGTTTATAACCTATTCAACAAAGAATGTCCCATGGTTTCTGGATCTTGAAAAGTCCGACCTAAGGCTAATCACAGACCTTCTAACTGGCCATCTCAAGAACATGGGCATGACAGAAGGTGACAAATGCAGACATTGTGAAGCTGCAAGTGAGACTGCGGAACATATAGGTACTTTGTGAATGCAAGGTACTAATCCGCATTAGGCTAAAGTACGTATAACAGGCGGAATTAACGCCTGAAGACAGGGAAATTAGCTCCCAGGAAAATCGCAAGCTTTGCAAAAAGTCTTGAAATCCTGGGCAACAACTAGTTGTAGGTAACTCACAAAAGACCTTTTAGGTTGAAGTGAAGAAAGGCCAACTCAGGGCCAAGCGACCCATTAAACAATCTAGAATCTACATACCAAAGCAGTTGTGGTCGTCCAGATTGCCCGGCCGTTAGAGATTACCACCAGTCTCGTGACTGATTCTAATTGACATTCATTTAGAACAGTCAGATGATCAACCAGATCGCCTGGTTTGAATTTCATACTAGAATGCACTATGTAAGGGCGGAAAGCTAACGGAAATGATAACCGTTGCAATTTTTCCAACATGTTTTGTGCCGTTATCTCTTTTGTCCTTGTTCGCGGTACTAACACTGCATATTATATAGGTGACAAGAGTTTCACATTCATCAAGTAATCATACTTGGTTTATCAAAGAGTCAACGGCGTGTTAGGTGTGTATTAAAATTAAGTTTTTGTACCAAGGTTATACCTAGATATTCCTACCTCACTGTAAGTGCGAATTTGCATATCATTCAGCATTGGAGCCATTAGTGAATTTACTTTCCTAAGCGAATGGTACTATGTTTTGCTTGGACTGTTTTTTTCCTTCCCACAAACACCAGCTTTTAATGATGAGAGAAATTTGTATTAAGCTTGACGTCATCCTATAACCACTGATTTTAACTACTATAGGCCATTTTGCAATACCGAAACAGGTAGCCAAAGCATCCAGGTACATTCGTCTTTATAGGAAGGACGGATCTAATGGAACAGTGAGACTATGGGATACAATAAGTTTAAGCTTCAGTATTATCTCACCCGTAAGGGAAAGAAAGATAGACATATTAAATTAATTACACTGTTTATAATTACGATTTATTACTCTATCTTAAGTTTCAATGAAGCCGTGTATACATAGAAATCTTGAATAATAACAGATATATATGTACTAAAAAATTTATATATTCGTGAGAGTCCAAAATTTATAATAATTATAATATAACATATAATATAATAATAATTAATTTGCTTTTAATTTGATCAAATATCACGATAAGGAATAAAGTCTTATTTATAAAGTGGCCATTATTCGGCGGTTTCCCTCGATCACACCCCATAGCAAATACATTAACATGATATACACATCGTCATGGCCATATTCACATAATTGTCAGTCAAATAAAACTAGAGGGTTTCTATAACACAAACTGTTTTCCAGAGTCGGCGTCGTGCGTATCTTCTGTTGTATATAACAATATATGAACAAAAAATACTTCCTTTTCTTAACATGTTCCAAATTAAGGTTATTAAAAAACAATACATAAAATAAATAATTATATAATTAGAGAAACATATGATTTAGCTAAGTACTAAATACGTATATTTAATATGAGAAAAACCTGTCAACTCGCATTTTTTTTTCAAATATTAAATATCTAAGTTTAGAGGTGGTTTTGACCCCTTGAGGGTAAGACGAGGGGGCAACCGCTGAGGGGAAATAGTGTACAAATCGGAGGAATTAGGAAGGAATTGAAGGTATTTCGCAAGGAATTATTAGGTATTAAGGGAATTACAGGGGAATTTGGAGAAAATAAATATTATTACAAGGTATTAGAAGGGAATTAAGAGGAAATAAAAGGTATTAGGAGGGAATAAGAGCGTAAAAATATTGAAATGGCATGTTTATCTTGAAGAATTACATATAACGCCGAGGTTAACGCTAAAAATATCTAGTAAAGAAAAAATATTTAATTTAATTAAACTACCGATGATACTATGGACTTTTAGTTCAGTAATAGAACGATTTATATCGGACAAAATTCATAAAGTTTTGAAAATTGGTAGATATGTTAAAGATAGCATAAGAATTACTAAACCGAAAAGTTCCCACCCCTAAATAGTGTGCTTCATCCCCTAGGACGCCGTTTCCACCCCCCATTTTGAGGTTTTCTAGATTATCTCGGGAACGGATCACTTTTTGATCGATTATTCCATATAAAATTCTCTATAAAAAACGTCTCCACATTTTTTTTCCTAAAATTAATAGTACCATGGGAAATAAGGCGCACACATAAGGGTTGGTTCCGGTCAACACAATAAATTGTAATCTTTACTATAATCTACTTTAAAGTTCAATGCTTAACGCTAAAGCAATAGCTACTAAATTCCACCTAAAATTATAATAAATGTACCACTTCCACCCTCTCACCTCTATAAAATAACGCGATTTTTAAAGAAGCGAGAATATTGTATAGTGTGCTTGTTTCCACGCCACCCTAGAGGTGAAGTACTTGGCGTGTGGTGTCCCCTGTAGGCCGAATCCACTAATTATCAAAAGGTTACCTACGTTAATTAATCTTCATCGTCTTCCATAGACTCGACATTCATGCTTGTCCGTGGTAATGGTAATACATTGTGGAGCAACGTAAGCCTGCTCTTGCAACTGCACCTGTTTCCACACATTAATTTGCATGAACAAGAAATTAGTGTTATAACATATTCGGGAGCCGGTTCTTTTGTTGTCATAGTTCGGGTTAATATATCGCTAACTTTTTTCCATCCCCAATCAGTAGCTTCTAGCGCAACGTTTTTCCATGTTTGAATTTGATAAAAAACGCGATATGAGTGTTGCCGAGCAGCAGCAGAAGTTGTTGGTAGTTTTGATAATATTACAGTATTGTTCGCTTTACCAACAAGTTTGTTAAAAGTTATGAATCTGTATACATCTAGACTTTTTTCTGCGGAGGTAGAGTTGTATAAAGCTAGAACAAATTGCTCTCCTACGTCTACAATTTCTCATTTCTCCATGACTAGCTTTTTCATTATTAAAACTTTGCACGATGTCTTGTAATACTTCAGTAATATAACAGTTAAAATTGTAATATATTGGATAAAATTCATAAAGTTTCAAAAATTGCGGGCTTCATCCCCTAGAGGACGTCGTTTCCACCCCCATTTTTAGGTTTTCTAGATTATTTCTGGAACGGTGCATTTTTTTCATAAAAAAACCTATATACAGAATTATTCCTTATAAAATTCTCTATAAAAAACTTCTCTAAACTTTCTTCCTAAAATTAATAGTACGCAATCAGCGTAGGTCATATAATTCGCTGAATATCCGTATAGCTATTTCCAAAGCTGTCTTTACGCGAAAAAAGTATAAATGTCTGTACACCACCACAATGTAAAAAATTTTAATTTCTCCCATACATGTCAGACGACCCAAGGTAACTGCATTATTTTAAAGCTTGCTGTAAACGCTGTTCCTGTTCAGGGCTGCCAATGTGCGGGATTTTACGCAAAAACCCGGTATTTTAAACCCACTTTCGGGTAAAATCGAAACCGGAAGTCGGCTATTTAGGTTCTTTACATTATATAATTGGAAATTATATCCTATATCACTACACCAAATTTGAAAAACAATCCATTCTCCCATTCAAAAATTACAACAGTGTCCCTATCGGCTGAGCGACCCGGTATACAATATTCTCACTTCGTGAAAAGTTTATTATAGTTTTAGGCGGATTTTAGTAGCTACTGCTTTAGCGTTAAGTATTGAACTTATAGTAAAGATTACAATTTATTGTGTTGACTGAAACCAACCCTTATGTGTGCGCCTTATTTCCCACTGTACTATTAATTTCAGGAAAAAAGTGTAAGCCATTTTTGATAGAGAATTTGATAAGGAATAATTTTGTATATAGGTATTTTTATCAAAAAGTGCACCGTTCCCGAGATAATCTAGAAAATATTAAGGTATTAGGAGGAAATAAAGGTATTTGAGGAATTAGGGGAATTACAAAGAATTAAAGGGGAAATAAAGGGTATTTTTCTAAAATAGGTATTAGGTGTACAAAATTTCGCCAGCGGTTGCCCCCTCGGGGTAAGAGCAAGTAACTATATATTTTAATATATTATAAAAAAAACAGGACATAATGGTTCACAAATCAAGTGAGCCATCGCTTGCCTGCTGGACCATTTTGATGCTGAGCTAGTGTATCGTAAATATTTTCTTATATGTATAAATTCTACTCGACTTCAAAACAATCACTTTTTCTCGTTCACACGTCAAGTATAGGACTCATATTTCTATTACATGTGTCAAGTAGGCATAAGAAAAGAATCGACTGTACATGAAACCACTGAGTAACTTTAACCCCTCATCAACCCCAGGAGTAACGCCATTTGTTTACTACTACGATGGGTCGCGTGCGCTCACTGTGCTCTCCCACGGTTTTCCTGTTTTGTTGCCTTCTATTTTCCGAAGTATCACATTGAGTGACGTTGCCGGGTCTGAACTAGCGACCTGGAAGAACGATACCCTATCAACATAACAACTATTTATTCTGGATTCAAAACGAATTCAATGTGTGGTCATTTTTTTACTGTTACACGAATTTAGCCACTTTAACGTTCATAATCAATCATCATCCCCTCGCTATTTTTACATATTTCCGCACTATTTCGAGTACTACTCACATATTTAACAGGGAATTTTATAAGTGTGCGTGTGTCATTCTTCAGGTTGGTTCATGTGGTTGGCAACTTTATTACACGCATGTCTTTAAAAATATTTGGTATATCATTAATGAAATAAATATCTTACACAACAGGTATGGTATATTACAAAGAAACTAGCAAAAGCTTATTTAAAAACTAATAATTAGAATCCTAATATATCTCTATGAAACAAGTTAATATACAGGGTATCCTGAAATGGGAAAGCGGGAGCTTTTCCCTTTAGGTGCTGATTCTACTGCAAAAATAGTAAGAATGAAATAACATGTTTACGGAAATATTTCCTAAGGGAGCTACGACTCTATGAAGACGGCAAAATATGTTTTTACTGATTAACTCGGAAAAATTTTGGGATAACTTTATGAAATTTAGTTGACGAATTTGTATTATTAATGCTTATTTTTGTAAAGTACCAACCAAAATTAATTTCATCCATAGGCGAAAAAGTTTGCATTTTCAGTAGTTTAAAACTTAATTATGATTCCCTAGCTAAGGTTTCAGTATGGTCCGGACACTTGCTTTTACCCTCAAGGGGTGAAAACCACCTGTAAATTTAGATATTTAATACTTGAAAAAGTATTACTGATTTATTTTTTAAACGTCGGAAATTTATGTTCTTGGGATCGCTGATTACGAAGCTGAAGTTTAAAATGGTGGTACCAATTTGGCGGATGGAAATTTTTCCTAAAGCAAGTATTTTAAACAAACAAAAAATATAGCGTCTAGGTGACGCAAATTATAATCCCTTGTTCCTGGATAAGGGACTGAGAGGAACTTAGTCTCCTGAGGATGACTTAATCCTTATCAAACGAATGCGTGAAATGATTTTCTACCATGTTGAACACTCTCTGAGGTAGCGCTGCCCAACATATCTCTGCGAACATGACAGCATAGATAAAATAACTTAAAGTTAAATAAAAATACAGTGATAATAGGCTCAGCACATTATTGGTGGTGTTAGTTCGAAACAGTTAATTATCTCCTGCTGATGTCATCTTCAATGACGAAAAGTGCGTCAAGTGTAGAGATCAGTGCTAGTGAAATCCATTTTAAAGTGACTGTCAGATCCGGTTCCAACTCTCTCTGATTATTAAAAAAAAATACTAATTAAATGAAAGCAATAAATATCCACAACTGTACATTAACGAAAAAAGCATTTAAAAAAAATAATTGCTGGACAATTCCAATAACAAAATGGCGACATTCTGTTAATAAAAATATGAAAACGCGCTTAGTTTTGGCCATAATTTCTAAATATTTTACGATACAGAAACCAAAAGTAAAATTATAAAGCCTGATTAATTATCTTTAATTCTGGTCTAATAAATGTTGACGAAAACGTCATAGTTTCTAAGATATTCAATATTTAAACTAAAGACTCTATCCCATAAACGTTCGGATGTCATTTATAAACTTAAATATTAAGTTATGTCTCCAAAAATGTTAATCCTATATAAATATAACAGAAAATAAATTCATTCTTAGTTTATAAGCTTTATTTTTGATATTTACCATTTTTTCGCGAAAAATAATATTTATTGAGATATTTGCAATGAAATAAAAATTGTACGTTTTTTTCGAAAACTTTATAGTTTAAAATGCATTTTTTTTAAATATATTTTTTTAATTACTGACTATTTACATTAACGACGTTTTTATTTAAAACAATGTCAAGCACATTGTTTCTGTCATAACTTCTTTGTTTTGATGCTAGAAGTAGTTAAAAATCATTTGAAAGCCTAATTAATAATCTTTCAACCTGGTCGTTACTGATTTTGATGTAAGTTTCATAGTTCCTAAGACATTTAGTATTTAATTTAAATTTTCTTCTTATAAACATTCCGACGCCATCTTTATGCTAACGGATCTACGAAACCATTAAATCTATAGAAATTGGAAAGAAATTCATTCCAGTTTAATAGCTTTCTTATTAGTCTCTAGCATGTTTTCGCTCAGTGTAATACTTGTTCAAAAGTTAATTTTGTTATTCTTGTTAATTTTTTAGTTAATAAATAAAATAGAAGGCATAGTTAACAAATGTCAGTAAATAAAATTAATATAAGAAACAATCTGTCAAAAACATAGCAACATCAGTTTAAAAAATGTATCTTTCATGAAATATATTGTTAGCACGATTTTCTATTTATCATTTCTGCAAAAGCAGTGGTCCTTCGAAGTTATCATAATTATCATAAATAGTGGAAGCTTACCATCTACGGTAAGAAAGTGCTCTGCTAAACGCAGACTAAAGGCAGCCACACAACAAGTTGGTCCTTCGAGCCGGACGAGCATTTTGAGCAATCAAGCCTCAAATTTGCAAAGAAGTACCAGTGAAATCATCGAAGCATTTTATGAAGAATTACTCCATCACATCAGCGGATAGAGACAGCGAATAATAGTTAGCAAGCAACGAAAAATTGATATCAAGCGCTCTGTTCAGAGTCAAGGTTAGTTATTCACAAAATAATTTGCCAGTCTATACTTTTATTTGTGTTAACTCAGTTTCGTGCATTGCTAAATTATTATCTCAAATTTAAATAAACATTAAAATTGTCAAAATGTCAGAAAAAATTGACATAAAATCTCTTATTCATAAACGTGGTGTTATAAAAGGCCAATCAACCCGATTTATACATTTTTTGGACAATTTCGACGTAAACCAAACAGATTTAAATCAGTTGAAAGATAGGTTAAGCGATTTTAAATCATTATTGGGCAAATTTAGTGATATCCAAACAAACTTGGAAATTTCAGACACTGATACAAATCCTGAAGAACATGATAAAAACAGGGTAGCATTTGAAAGTTCCTACTATTCGGTGTTATCTCGAGCACAGAAAATTTTAGATGAAGTCGCAGGAAAGGAAACGGTGTCGGTAGCCAGTAATCAGCTGTTGGATATGGAGAATTTAAAAAGAGATATAAAGTTGCCTCCCATCAATCTTGGAACGTTTGAAGGTGCTTTTCAAAATTGGTTATTTTTTAAGGACACTTTTACTTCTCTCATTCACAACAACAAAAATATTTCTGACATTCAGAAGTTTCATTACTTAAGGTTATCACTAAAAGGTGAAGCGGCACAAGTAATTAGTGCATTAGAAATATCATCAGAAAATTATAACGTGGCTTGGAAGCTGCTCTATGAGCGATTTGAAAATAAAAATTTCCTTATCAATAACCACGTTAAATCTATCTTTAATTTAACTAATGTCACAAAGGAATCATTTGCTGGCTTAAGGTCATTACTCGATAATCTTACAAAGCACATAAGGGCTTTGCAGGTTTTGAAATTACCTGTAGATCAATGGGATATATTGCTCATTCACTTAGTAACGTCGAAACTTGATTCAAAAACTAGGCGAGAATGGGAGGAAAAGTGCGCAGGGCCAGAATTGCCAAAATTTACCGGGTTAGAAGTTTTCCTCAAAAACAAATGTAGACTTTTGGAAAATTTACAATTAAATAACATAGAGGGTAAAATTTCAAACGATCGTGGAAGCAACTCACGTCAAAATTATTCGCATTTCTCAATCGAAAATGTATCATGTGTGTTATGTAAAGAGAATCATGTAATAAACTCTTGTCCAAAATTCTCCAGTATGTCTATTAAGTCACGATGGACAGAGATCAAGCGTCTGAATTTATGTCACAATTGCTTGAAGGGAAATCACAATATAAAATTCTGCAAATCAATCTCGTGTAAGAAATGCAACAGACGACATCATACGTTACTTCATGATCCAGAATTTTATACAAATTTTCCTCGCAGTAGTTCAGACCAAACAAACGTGAGCAAAATAGACCAACCATGCATTAACAAAAGGTCGGAGAGCGATGCTCTCAACCAAGACACACATGATGATGCCATACCTCAAAAGACACACGCTTTATCTAATCAAGCAAATTACTCTCGTACCTCACAAGTACTCTTATCTACAGCTATTATACAAGTAATAGATCGCAGTGGTAAAATTCACGAAGCCAGAGCAATGCTTGACAGCGGCTCACAGTCTAATTTCATAACTATCTCTTTATGCAAGAAATTAAAACTTTCGACTTCAGAAATCTCATATACGATTTTGGGGATCAATCAAAGGTGCAGCAACATAAATGCTCGCTGTCAACTGAAAATACAATCTCGATTGGATAATTATCAAACAACATTATCTTGTCTTGTGTTACCTACAATTACGGATAAGTTGCCATCGGTTTCCTTTGACAAATTTACCTTAAATATTCCCCATAACATACAGCTAGCCGATCCAAAATTCGATCAGGCTGGTGACATCGATATTCTCATTGGGGCTGAAATATTTTGGGATTTGTTGAGCGTGGGGCAAATAAAATTGGGTAAAGCTAAACCTAATTTACAACGAACAAGACTAGGCTGGATAGTTGCGGGATTGTTGAACTTGCCAAACGTAAATCAACAAGTGAATAAAACCGTGTGTCATTTTGTTAGTAGTAATGACATCGATACACAGTTAACTAAATTCTGGGAACTAGAAAACATTGATAATTCAAAAACAATCACAAGTGAAGAACGGGCTTGTGAAACAAATTTTAATGAAAACACGAAACGAAATAAAGATGGTAGGTTTGTTGTAGCGATCCCATTCAAGAAATCTCTTGAGCTTCTCGGTGAATCGAGGCAACAAGCTGAAAAACAATTTTACAATCTTGAGCGCCGCCTCCAAAAGAATGCTGAACTTTCACAACTGTATACCGAGTTCTTAAATGAATATGAACAAATGGGTCATATGGTTAAAGTGACAAATCCCAAGCAAGCAAAAATTAGCTATTATATGCCTCATCACGGCGTTTTTCGAGAGCATTCTGAGACAACTCGATTGCGTTGTGTTTTCAACGCTTCAGCGCCAACGTCAACTGGGAAGTCATTAAACGACTTACAGATGGTAGGGCCAGTATTACAGAGAGAATTATTTAGCATTCTTTTGAGTTTCCGTATTCATAAATATGTAGTAACTGCCGACATTGCTAAAATGTATCGACAGGTGCTTTTATGTCCTGAGCAAACTCCTCTCCTCAGAATTTTATGGCGTGCTAACCCGTCCATATCCCTGGAAACATACGAGCTACAAACAGTCACATATGGTACCGCTGCAGCTAGTTATCTTGCAATACGATGTTTATTTGAGTTGGCTAATGAGTGTCAACAAGATCAACCAGAAATCTCTGAAATAATTAAATCTGATTTTTATGTGGACGATCTATTAACTGGCGCTGAAAACGTTGAACATGCTGCAAACATTTCAGTTCAAATACAAAATGTTTTAAGACGCGGCGGTTTCGACTTGCGGAAGTGGCGTGCCAATGACAAACGAGTTATTCAAAATTTAAACGCTCATGATTCCACAAAATTTAACTTTGGTGAAAACGAAAATGCAAAAACGTTAGGTCTAATGTGGTCTTGCGAAACTGACAATTTTACATTCGATATAGACTCAAAACCTAGACCAACGAAGATAACCAAGCGAACAATCTTGTCCGAAGCAGCACAGATTTTCGATCCTCTTGGCATATTAGGTCCTTGTACTATAACACCAAAAATAATCTTACAACAACTTTGGCAAGAAAAACTTTCTTGGGACTCAGCTATACCCTTGCATTTAAACTACAAATGGGTAACCTTTCGGAATCAGTTACACATGCTAAATAAAATTGAAATTCCCAGACGCGTAACATGCGAAAATTATAAAACATTGGAACTGCATGGGTTTGCAGATAGTTCCAAGCAAGCTTACGGGTCATGTATTTACATCAGGAGTACTGATTTCTCTGGCAATATTTGTTGTAAACTTTTATGCGCTAAAACCCGAGTAGCTCCTTTAAAAACTATAACTATTCCCAGGCTAGAGCTCTGCGCAGCTTTATTATTAGCTAGGTTGTTCAACAAAGTACAGAACTCCATGAAACTTAAATTTAATAAATATTACTATTGGAGCGACTCCAAAATAACGCTTTCATGGATAAAATCTTTATGCAGTCGATGGCAAGTCTTCGTGGCTAATCGAATCTCTGAAATTCAGTCCTTAACTTCGCCCGACGACTGGCATTATGTAAACACGACCGAAAACCCAGCGGATTTACTTTCCCGTGGTATTGAGCCCAAACTATTGTTCGACTGTAAGCTATGGTGGAAGGGACCGACATGGCTCTCATTGTCGTCAGACCTATGGCCGATAGATAATCCGGAAACACTCGAACCCAAAAATTATCCCGAGGATGTGTTAGTTGAAATGCAAAAGGATAAGAGGGTTGTAGGTGCGGTTGCAATGGAAATATCTTTCATTAAAAATTATTCCGATTTAAACAGATTGATAAGAGTCGCAGCTTATTGCTTGCGGTTCAAAAATAATGCCTCATTGGCAAAAAACAGTAGGAACAATGGTCCCTTATTACCCCTTGAAATACAAGACGCATTAAATCGTTTAATTCTATCAGTTCAAAAATCGCACTACCAAGAAGAATTGAACAGTTTGCTTAAATCTGGTTCAGTGAATTCAAAAAGCAAGTTGTTTGCTTTAGCTCCGTTCTTAGATGTAGACGGTATATTGAGAGTTGGAGGACGATTGAAACATTCCAATTTTGACAATTGGAAAAAACATCCCGCCGTACTACCTACTAATCATCATTTATCGTATTTGATAGCAGAACATGAACATAAGCGTCTCTTACATGCGTGTCCGCAACTTTTGCTGGCCTCACTTAGAGATCGATATTGGTTCATATGTGGGCGAAATTTGGTAAAAAAAATTGTACATAAATGTATTCGTTGTTTTCGTTTCAATGCTAAAAATGTTCAAGCTATTATGGCAGACTTACCAAAGACTCGCGTCACTCCATCTCGACCTTTTTTAAACTCCGGCGTGGATTACGCCGGCCCGTTCTTAATTCGCGATAGAAAAACGCGAAATTATAAAACTACCAAGGCATACGTTTGTCTATTCGTCTGCTTCGCAACTAAAGCCGTACACTTAGAGCTGGTGGGCGACCTGACATCCGAATCCTTTTTAGCAACTTTGCGAAGATTTATGGCCCGCAGAGGCAAATGTCTAAACTTATATTCAGACAATGGCACCAACTTTGTTGGAGCTAATGCCGAACTACGTAATTTTTTACTCAAAACTAATGGCCAGATTTCAACTGATTTAAGTCTCGACGGAGTAACGTGGCATTTCATTCCTCCCCGAGCACCGCATTTTGGCGGACTCTGGGAGGCCGGAGTAAAGTCCACAAAATACCATATAAAACGTGTTATCGGTGAGTCTATTTTATGTTTCGAAGAATTCATAACAGTGTTAACGCAGGTAGAAGCGTGTTTAAATTCTCGGCCACTATGCCCGCTATCATGTGATCCTAATGACTCTGAACCATTGACTCCGGCGCATTTCTTGATCGGCGAAGCTATTACTACAATCCCCGATCCAAGTCTGATGGGCACACCAGAAACCAGGCTAAATAGATTTCAAAGACTCCAACAAATGACGCAAAATTTTTGGACCAGGTGGTCAAAGGAGTACATAAGCGAACTTCAAGTACGTCAGAAGTGGAAAACTCAACATGTCGAACTATTAAAGAAAGGAGTCCTAGTGCTCATCAAAGAGGAGAACTTACCCCCCCTTAAATGGCATTTGGGTAGAGTACTCGAGTTGCATCCTGGAAGTGACGGCATTACTCGTGTGGTAACGATCAAAACTACGAAAGGCGTATACAAACGACCAATTTCAAAGATTTGTGTATTACCTTGTGAGGTAGTGTAGTGCTTCGCAATTAAAGAACAATGTCCTTTAAGGCGGGCGCCTTATGTTCAAAAGTTAATTTTGTTATTCTTGTTAATTTTTTAGTTAATAAATAAAATAGAAGGCATAGTTAACAAATGTCAGTAAATAAAATTAATATAAGAAACAATCTGTCAAAAACATAGCAACATCAGTTTAAAAAATGTATCTTTCATGAAATATATTGTTAGCACGATTTTCTATTTATCATTTCTGCAAAAGCAGTGGTCCTTCGAAGTTATCATAATTATCATAAATAGTGGAAGCTTACCATCTACGGTAAGAAAGTGCTCTGCTAAACGCAGACTAAAGGCAGCCACACAACAATACTCTTCTAGTTATTTGACGACAATCGCTTTGAAACACCTCTCTCTTCCAGCTAAAATCCCAATTTTCATAACTAAAAGATTATCAATTTTCTTCTCAAAATTTAATTCCCTTTCAGCTCCAATATCTTTTTTAGGTGCCACCTCTTCAAAGGGTGACAAAAACATTGGACTCCTATAAATTAGCAAGTCCCCGCATAATGTAGAAACTTTTCTATGATGGATTTACTTACTATTAAGTAGCCAAAAATGAACGAAATCTAATTCATATGACATTAAAACCTCTAATTACTTCTCGGCAGTGGTATTATTTTAATTTGTTTTATCAAGCTCTAACCAGTGCACAGTGGGCGGAACTCTCAAAAACCATACAAAATTCAAATTTAGTCGGAAATGCATTAAAATTGGTAGTTGGGTATTTTCGAAGTAGCTGATACCTAATTTAATGTCAAAAGTTTAACATACAAAATGGCGATTCCAATACGACTACCATAATGGTAAAATTTTAGCAGATTTACATGAAATTTGGTTCATGGAGATTTCAGGATTTTCTGAGAACGAGTTAAAGCTTAAAAGTTCAAAACGACGGATATTTTCTTTTACTGTGTAGCAGCATAGGACGATCACTAAAAACCGTTGCCCAAGGAATCACTACTTCCACATCCAGATTCTCTATCCAAGTCACTCACAACGAAAAAACTTTGCATGAGAAAATAATTGTTTATGGAACTTTAATAATATAATATTTGAAATCCTCTACCCCAAAAACCCATAAAACGATACCCCACATCGGTAGTGGGGTGGGGGGGGGTGCTGATAGTGGGGGGTGGATGAAGTAAAAAAATATTTTGAGTTTTCTGGTTCCTGTACATACACTAAATCACAATTTTTTTTCCTCCCCTCTAATAAGGGGGTGGGGGTGGTAATGGGGGTGGCTAATGCCAAACATTTTTTTGAGACCTTAGCTTCTCTTGTATATACTAAATACCAATTTTATGGACTCTTATCTGCTTGATTGACCTATTTACCCCAAATTTACCCCAATTTACCCCCAACCCTTCGACGGAACAAGATGAAAATATAATCTAGTTCTAGATCTCGTTAAAGTACGTATGTACCCCAAATTTCAAGTCAATATCTTAAACGGTTCTAGAGTAAACGTGCGCACAAAAAAAAGTTACCGACAGACAGACAGAAAATTTTTTTTTCGCTCAAACTTGAAATCTCGACGTTTCATGACATTTTAAGCCTATTTGGACAATAAAAATTTTTAAAAAATTTTTTGTCGTTACTATACTTCCACGTCCAGTGGAAGTAAAAAAAGGGTGAAACAAATTTTAGGTGGCGATATTTTTCAGAAAACTTGCAACTTTCTTGTTATTTTTAACAGTGACAAAAAACAGCCGATTTTTTTTTTATAAAAAAAAGATATATTTTCAGGCAAAATTTACCTAATAAAGGAAGAGGTAATATAAAATAGAAATAGCTCCAAACAAGTTATATAAGAGAGTTGTATTAAAATGTTATTACATTGAGCTTTCTTTAGGAGCATAGGATGATCACTAAAAATGTTGAAAAAAATTTTAGGTGGCGATATTTTTCAGAAAACTTGCAACTTTCTTATTATTTTTAACAATGAAAAAAACGCCGATTTTTTTGTAAAAAGATATATATTTTCAGGCAAAATTTACCTAATAAAGGTGGTCCTATAAAATAGAAATAGCTCTAAACAAGTTAAATAAGAGAGTTGTATCAAATTGTTATTATATTGAGCTTTCAAATTTATACCAGGTTATTTTCACTTATAAGTAGCCATTTTCAATGAATTTCCAAAAATAGTCTAGAGTAGACTCTCTAATATTACAAAAGTATGTTTTATTCCTTTATTTCGGTCAATCCTCAACGTACAGAAATGGAAAAAAAAAAATCAAATTGCAGGTAATTTTTCAAAATTTAGTTCTAGTATCTTACCATTTTCGGAAGTTTCCACAATTTTTGAGATATTAGCGACTTTTTTAAAAACAAAGCTGCAAGATGATAAATCGTCACTTTAGTACCAGTTTTCTAACCAGCCTACTACCCTTATGCAATAATAAAATAATATAGTTATTTGTTTGCATTAACGATGAAAAATTGGTCTTCACCGGACACACGCCCCTCTTTCATGTATTTAGGAATGAGTGCGGCTACTATTCGGTTTACCACCAGTAATATTAGGGTAATATGTGAACAAACGACATGGGCACGTGTAGGGAAGTACACCACGATAGAATAAACGAAAATGTAGCGGGTACAAGTCGAACTTGACGTCGAATGCTTTTGTAGGAAATCCAAAAATTAATTAATTTTGATAAATCGCGTACACTGTCACATCGTATATTCCCATTTACAACAATGATTAATTGAATATAATCTCAGTTATGATTGTTTGGATTACATATGCCTGAAGGAGGATTGGAACTTTTAATGTGATCCTACGGTGATACTGACTGAATTAGTTTTCGCAAATGCCAAAACATTAAACACACATCTCGACAGCCAAATCATCAGGTGTTTATAAAAACTAATTAAGTGATTGATTTACATATCATATTTATTTGACCCGTAACGTTTTCAAATTATTTCGGTGTCTCCATAAAGGTACTTAAGGGTACCCATACACTATAGTTTCAAATATTAACATAGTAAAGTGTCATTTCAAAAAATTTGTTAATGAAGTCGTTTTTAAGAGTGTACAATGTACGTGCAACCAAGTTAATTTCTTGATACATATTTATGTACATTTAGTCAGGTAT
Source organism: Rutpela maculata (assembly GCA_936432065.2). Taxonomy (NCBI): domain Eukaryota; kingdom Metazoa; phylum Arthropoda; class Insecta; order Coleoptera; family Cerambycidae; genus Rutpela; species Rutpela maculata. Next base: position 42,468,290 of record OW386291.2, on the reverse strand, counting down.
ACACTAGAGACTAAACATTATTTACAAAATAAAACTGATAGACAAAAGACAATATTTCAGATAACTGTAAGACACATAAATGTAAATACAAACATACACACACGCATATGCCTATTCACACATAATAATAATAATTTTTATATAACAGCAGCACGAGCACAATAGATCTATTAAAAATTCATTCACACTATAAAGGACATTTCTTAGCAGTACTCTCTTTATTTCTTTTTTAAAAGAAGGCACGTTCTTATCTTTAATTGATTTAGGTAGAGCATTAAACAAGACAATACAATTATAGTATGAAGAGATTTTAAAGTTGGTTGTTTTATGAACTGGAATTGACAATAATTCTTTATTTCTTGTATTATACAAATGACTATCTGCCAAGGTAGGGAAGACATGTAAATTAGTCTTAGGAAAAATTAGACATTTGTATATGTAAACACTAGGAAGAGTGAAAGTATTTTTTGCTCGTAAAAATACATTTACAGCTTCCTCTGCTCTTCAAATTAAAAATCAGTGTCAATAATCTTTTCTGGAATATAAAGGCTATCTGCAGATGAGTCGATCTCCCCCAGGTCAATATGTTCAATGACAGATGTGAATATACCAAAGCATAATATACACTTAAGAGACCAGTCTCGGCAATTGTGCCCTTTAACTCTAAGACTGCAAAGTAAGCTTCATTAAGCATACATAGTCAATATGTGATTCCCATGTCAAACTATTGTCAATAAAGGTGCCTAAGAACATGGTTGTTTTAGATAAGGTTAATGTTCTCCTGTAGTTAAAATTTACAAAAATGGTTTTATCGTCATTTAAAATTAGCTTGTTTCTCTAGCACTAAGCGTGTACATAGTCAAGTGTAATATAAATTTTAAGGTTAAGTTCCTCTTGTGTAGCTGTTGATACTGAGACAGCGGTATCATCTGCATACATCGTGGTAACGCCAAGTTGAATGTGGTCTGGTAGATCATTAATGTATAGTAAAAATAACAGAGGCCTCAAAATTGAGCTTTGTGAGACACCCAGAGTTATGTCTTATCCGATCTACAATAATTACAGTTCACTACTAGCTTTCGATTTTCCATGTAGGTGTTAATACAGCTTAGGAGGCTTCCTCTAATACCAATATTTTCTAATTTTTGAGAGAGAATATTCTTATCGACACTATGAATGTCAGAATGTCAGCATTGAAGACATTTTGATGGTTTTCGAAGTATCGGAAAGGTCGCTAGTGGAAAGAAAATTGGCATTAAAAGCAGAATTTAGATTTTATTCGCATCTTACCTGCAATCGTCTTACCTGGCAGATAAGCCTCATAAAATTAGAATGAACACCTCATCAGTGAATAACGATAAGAAAGTTGTGTGCAAAGTGCAGCTGTAAAGGTGGAAAATGTAAGTAACTTAAGAAAACCAAAGCAAGATCATACTACCGTGTTCGAAGCTAATACCCCACTTGCCTGGATCAATTTTTTTAAGTCCCACATTGTAAACAACAAAAAGACGTTAGAAAGTATTTTTGGGGCATCCAGTCTTGAGGTGTCTGCGGAACACCACGCTTTAACTACATGTGAAATTTCATGTTTCTGGCAGACGGACGGACAAACAGGTCATCCCATAAGGGTTGCTTTTCTCATTTTTGTGAACATAACACTAAAAAGATGGTTTGCGCAAAGAAGTAGCTTTTACGCAGACACAAATACTCCCATTTGAATTTGGTAAACAAATTAAGAAAATATAGGTCATATGATTTGAAAAATCACTTAAGAATGAAATAATAAATTTTCTTTCAGCTTTTCCTTATACTTTTAAAATGATGCATTGTAATACTTAAATAGCGATAAGCTATAAGCATTTAAGAGTGGCTAATAGTGACCTAAATATATTTAGCCACTGGACGTAGTTTTGAAGACAAACATTTTGAGTTACAATTTCACCACATGATTTAGGAGTAACCATCGCTCTCAATTTGACAGTATTGTTGACTGTGAGTATGCGAAAAATCAAAACTGTAGCGTAGACAATGATCTCGGTAAAAATCAAACGTTGGCACGTCTGAACTAGCGATGGGATAAGCTATACATAAAAGATGGTGGATCTATTCAAATAGGTCGGATAACATTTATCTGGGTTTTTTATCCGTTGTTTATTTCTTATTATCGATGCAATGACCCTTAAAGAAAGGGAGATGCAGTTCATAAAACATTGAACTTGGTTTAGTTTGACAGCCGTTACTAACCTAGTCAATATGATGACCAAAAGTTCTCAATAAATTTCACTGAAATGTCTTTTTATTTATTTTCGTTTTCAAAACTACGCGCTTTAGACTCCGTATTATATAAGATTTCTTGTTTGTCTGGTTCTTCACTACTAGTTTTTTTTAATGACATGAAACCAATTACACCCTGTATATTCAGATTTTTCAGAACTAGAACGTGGTGGTGTCATATGTCAGATATTGTCTATAATTATTTACTTCACTTATTTGTTTATACCTCTACAGTAAGAGTAATTAGGTTGAAAGTACCTCCATTTTACCCTATTAAATTATGCATGAAATAATACTGGCCTCATTTGGCCACGATAAATAGAAATCGAGATGTAGCCGGTTAAGAAACCAGGAAATCCGGCAGCAAAATTCATACAGAAGTTATGATGGAAAAATTAGGAATTATTAAAAAAATTCATTTTACTCATATTTTGACTATTCGGCTACAAATTTGAATCTAATTTATAGCAATTTCTGCCAGTGTTCATCTTTTTGTTTATATTAACTGTTACCTTCTCGGCAACACGTGAAAAACGCCACTACACATCCCTACTCTAGCCAGGATTTAAAACCGGGACCCCGTGGTCGCAATCCACCGTAAGCACTGCGCCATGAAGACGGTTTTTAAATTTTATTGGTTTTCTTTTTAATCACAAGTTTCGTCCAGTGCACAGTCGGCCAAACTCTCAAAACCTGGACAAAAATCATATTTGTAGGAACTGCACTAAAATTGGTGGTTAGGTATTTTGCTGATAATGAATCTGATCTCAAAAATAAAAAAAAATAAAAGGACGGAATCAAAATGGCTGCCATTATTGCACATAGACATATGTCTATGCAATGGCAATGGCCACGTTAAAAAAAAGGGCAACTAAAAATTACAAAACAAAATTTCACCCAGTTGTCCGCCGATTCCATGTTTTACAAACATTTTTTTATTAAGTTATTGTGCCTATGGAAATAGGAATAGAATAATAGTTAGTGGTAACGATCTATTACAGAGACAAATATGTTTATCTGTCAATAATAAAACGTCCATGGAGACCCTAAACCACAATTCCAGGTATTCTTAACGAATAAGTGAGAACAAACAAATAACTGTACTAACTTGAAGTAATTACACCACTATTTATTAAGTAAATTCTCTAATGTATTTCTAAAACATTTCAGATAAGTTTTCAACCATCTGGTACATTAAAAGCAAATATTTACAACAGCATTACATGCATGAGATGTGGTATAACCCATTCTCCTCAGCAATGTAAATAACCTATCCATCTTAAACACAATCGAGATTTAAAACAAAATTTCCTCTTGATTTTACAAACATATATTCTTTTATATCTTATACAAGTTCCGCTTGTAATAAAATCGTTTACAATTTTTCAGACTATTCAAAGTTGTATATAATACAATATAATACTCTAAGTCCTCGGAGCAATAAAAATTTACCAGACAATAAGTTCGGCAATGTACATTGTTTTCAAAGAACAATACCATCATGCAAACTTGCACAATCTGTCTACAAAAACTTCCTAACTTGTTTGTTGACTGAAACTTTCTTAAAGTCCTAAAAACAAAAAGCTGCCTTCTAGAGGTTTCCCGATTTTCTTTCGAAATATGTGTACTACGTGATATTGAACCAATTTAGCGGATACTTTCTTTATCTATTATAAGTTGGGTAACAAATTAAAAACGCATTTCTCTTGCTTTACTGTCAATCACATTTTTCTCCAAATGAATATTGAACACGCGTTAAATTTTAATTATGTATAAAATACGTTAATAACAATTTATACCTACACATAAACGTGACCTTAATGATTGTTATTTTGGGCACAACTAAAAAGCTAAGCAAGTCTTAATCTGTGTCAAGGCACAGTTGTCTCTCATGGAACGTTTTAAAAAGAACAAGCAGTCATTTTCATAAACCGCCTCAACAGATTCAAAGAAGGTTTAAATTATTTTTCAAATCTGAATAACAATTATTATAAATCCATAAGGTATTACAGAAAGAAGGGCCATATGTAAAAATACAATCATATACAGGATCCTCCAATATACGTTTTCTAAATTGACTCTCCAGCATCGTATTCTCTCTCGCACCCTGACACAGAAGCCATAGTATTCTAGTAATCTACTAGACTTCAATGTTTCAAAAGTTATGCTCGACACAAGAATTAGAAGATTAGATTAGATTGCGCATGGGTTGCTTAGGCATGAAGCGCCTTTCTTCACTCGATTTAAAAAGACCTTCTGTGAGTACCCTTGGATCTAAGAGGTACTAGATGCAGTCCACATTTGGTGAACAGAAAAAGTAAGCTGGATAATTTAGAACCACATTCCTTACTAGGTGAAACTATTTCATTTGTTGATAAGTATTATACTAGATAAATCACTTAACTGGAATTTCCCAAATGTAATATACAGACCAGATCCAGGGGCATTGGTTCTCCAACAAATACATTACGGTTACGGTTATTAGAACAACGGTAGCGTATGCTTCCATAGTTTGATGGTCAAAGGGGCTCAACAAACGATCAAAGCCAAACTCTCTGGATTACAGGGACAAGCATGTCTGACAAAAACTGGTGCAATAAGTACCACAATAAGTACATCATAAATACGTCTGGTGCATTGGAAATTCTCCTGGATCTACCCCCATCCACATCTACCTGAAGAAAGAGGCCAGGTGGGCAACATACAGACTCTAACAAGCGGTTTTTTTTAATGCGCAGGAACGCAACAGGCTATCAGATGACATAGATAGTCACAACATCCTGGGAATGCTATCAGATCTAATGCATACCATGACCAACAACGAGTTGCTTTTTAACATTTCGTTTTTTGGAAGAGATGAATGTGATCGGAATAAAACGTACCTGCAGAGAGCAGACAGTTGTTGGTTCACAGACGACTCCAAACTGAAGAAACTGAAGAATAACTTCCAGTCTGGGTAGTAATGCAACTGTCTTTCAGGCTGAAATTCATGCTGTTTAAATGTGTGCAAGGAGGCTGCAACAAGCGTATCCTTGATACAGAACAATAAAAAATATTTTGACACAACCAATCAGCTCTTAAAGCCCCTGAGTCATATCGTTGCCATTCTAAAACGGTTTGGAACTGTCAAAAGGCTCTAACCCGATTGAAAAGAAACAACAAATTGACTCTAATCTGGATACCAGCTCACTCTGGCATGGAAAGTATTGAAATAGCAGACTCCTTAGCCAGAGACGATGCAGTATCGAAATTTATCGGGCCAGAACCAGTGCTTGGCATATCATCAAGTACTGCGAAAACAACCATCTTGGAATGGACTGAGACGAATATATTCCAGTACCGACAAGAACTGCCAGGATCAGTTCATTTGAAGGAATTTACTTAGTGCATATTCTCTGATATCAATAACTAAAAGATTATTAGTGTTAAACATGTTACGCCTAAGATCTCTAGTTGGACTTTATACTGGGCACTGCAGACTAAGTCACCACCTATATACTTGGCATAGCGGATAACGCTGAATGCCGTCGGTGTTTGGAGGAGGATGCATATTCTATGTACCTGCCCCGCTGCAGAAAGGACCAGGTTCACATAATTTGGCAAAAGGCAACTGGCAACTGTTGCCAGAGGATCTAGATAGTCCCTCAAGTTAACCTAACCCTTGGATCTAGAAATTCGTCCCCATAACGCCAAGCAAAGACTCCCATCCACCGGGCGCCCCAGAATCACTGCTTGCAGATCCCCATCAGACAGAAGTCGCCGCTCACCACTGTAGGAACAAACTGTACATCCAATCCTGGAGTTCTGAAAAATGCTAGAATTATCTTGGGGGCCGTCTTTCCCACTTCGAAATGTTCAAAATTTACCTGTTCTAAGTGTTGTAGCTATTTGGCGGGCAAGAATTAATATATGTTAATATAAAAGGAAATAATTCTCTCGATCACATTGGGAATAATACATTTTGATCCATTAAAATGGGAAAATAACAACCGCCAGCCAAAATTAAATACATGTTTAAAATCGAACATTTATTGAGAGTCAAGGACTCGGAGACACACTGTATATATTTATGTGTGTATATATGGTGCAACACGAACTAATCAGTTGTGGTTGTTATGTATTATTTTATGGTCTAATTAACAGAAAGCTCAACAAAATGTACCAATTTAATGAGCTTTGCATGTTGACGTTTCGGGCACTATGTATGAGTTGTAATTGCTTCACCATATGGAATAACAAACACCTAATAAAGTTATTCGTTAGTTAGGGAGTAAAACGAACAGTAAAAATATGCTTTCTTATAATAAAATTTTCAAGAGAAATAGATCATCCATTCTAGCGAAAATAGGAAATTTGTACAAAATTTATAGAATCTGCATGTAATTGAACTTGTCATAAACAAGTTTTAAAATTAATGAGTAAAGCAAAGTTCTATGAAAGCGCAAACTTTGAACGGCCTGGAATAGTACAAACAAAAGTATGGTTTATCTAATGATAGTAACTAAATATGACAATTAATGGTTTTTCTTAATACTTTTATGTAATGAATAATTTATGATTTATATAAATTTAATGAATCATAAAATTCTTTAAAGTATTAGAATATAATTTATTAAGCTGAGTTAGTTACAACATATATTCAACATTCTGGGACAAAGTTATAACCTTAATATTAATCGGATATATTTTTTGATTTATACAAGTTTACTGGATATATGGCCTAAATTATTCGATATGAAAATTGCTTGAAATGTAATAAAATCTTCACTATTTTCATGTCTGTACTTCAACAAGTTCAGGCGTACAGGAAATCTTCTTTTATATCTCAAATTTCGTGATACTATATTGCCTGATTATTAGACAATTATGGAAATCACATTAAGTAGAGGAAACCAATGCAGAGAAAAGGCAAAACCTCTTATTTTTTACTAGTTGAATGAAATTGCATGAATCATTTTGCATTCACTTCATTTTTGGACCAAAAAAAAATGCTACATTTCAGAATTTGGTGCACGCACTCTCTGTATTTGTTACAGGGGTTGTTCAGGGGGCGCGGGGGGTTTAAAGAGGAAATTTTCAGTTTTTTGCCATTATCTCGAAAAGTATCACTTTTTCGACAAAAATAGTTATGAACAAAAATACTTATTATAAAATTCTGCACAGAAAAGGTTATTACACTTTTTTTCGTAAGATCAATCGTTTTTGAGTAAAAGTTAAGGAAAGATACAAATGTCTGTATTTTTTTAACAGTAACAAACAGTAGGCCTAATCCACATCTGACATTCAAAACAACCCTTTGCATAAATCATTCGTTCTTTTCTAGCAGATCTAATTCCGTGTCAACTTCATCGTCTTCTTCATAAAGAGCTTCGTCAATTGGCTGATCAGTTGATGGTATCGTATCTTCAACTACATATCTTCTATATATCTGTAGCTCCGTTGTTACTATCTATTTCTTCCGTCGCGGCGTTCAAACAAGATTACCCACGGCAATGCCCGCATACTGCAGAACAGCGGAGTCCTAGTTTTCTGCAGCTACAACTAGTGTTACAGCCTTTGGTATAGTTGCAGAATATAGTATTGACCAACTGATCGGGAGCCGGTGGGGTCATTCCATATCAAATTAAATAAGCAAAAAAAAAAAAAAATTACCACACGGATTTTAACGAATTTTGGTACACATGTTTAACCCCTCCAAGGTATAAAAATCCAGAATTTTTCTGACGAGTAGTTTTTTTTTTTCTATAGGACTCAAAAGAATAAAAAATTAACACATTTTATTACAACAAGGGTATTTTTAATAATTATTATCTCAGGATGCTGAAGAAGAAATTTTTTGTGTAAGCACTCGTTTTGTAGCTTATGGACTAAACTTTATTTCTATTAAAAAAAAAAATGGACATAATTTCTTTGTCTCAAGGTCACTCTCAAGAAGATTTTGAAACTCCTTTATTGATCTTCAATATTTATTTTCTCATTGTCGACATAGGTTAATTGGAATAAATGATTTTTTTTAGGGTAGCGGTTGGCTGTATGGCTAGTGGCCAGATGCCATTAAAAAAAAAAAAAAAAAAAAAAAAAAGATTTTGAAAAGATTATGCAATCCTTTATATAATATATCGATTATACATGTAGTATTATTTATGTATATGTATAACTGCATATATTATTATTCTTTTGAAATGAGTTTAAAACTTTTTTCATAAATATTTTTCACACCAAAGGTTTATAACAACAATATTGAATCATTATATTCATTTTTTTTTAAGTTAAAAAATATAAGTCTTTCGTCTGTAGCTCTTAAACGAAGCATTTTTTGGGAAAATGTCTAGAATAAGAAAATGTTCAAAATCAATTTTTCAACGTTTTTGCTATCTCGATATTTTTTTGAACAATGCTTCATTTACAAGTTATACTGGAAATAAAGCGAAAAATGACAAAAAATTGATGTTTTTTGAATTTAAAAGTGTGTTGCTCCCCCTGTCACATGTGCGAGGTAGTTAGCATATGTTTCTGGACATTCCAAACTATACTTCGACATTTCCGTCTATTCCGAATGGCCTAATATTGCATACATTCTAGTCGCACACTGCTTGGGTGAACATTTCGTCGTTTAAACAAAAATTAAATTCTCGTCAATCAATGAAACGGAACAAAGAAAATTCACTTGCTTGTATATAAAACGGGGAAGCGTGCGATCCGTATCAGAAGTCGAGTATTTTGCAAGATCGTGGAACATGTAATTATTATAATACAAGAGCCGTTGAGGAACTGTATCGCATAACTAATACACTTGACCGAAACATGGTAATTTTACAACGGGTGGTATGCCTATCACATATGAGTTTTGCCGTACGAAACGGTAGAAAATGTAGCGTGTAACATGAAACCTTATGGAGATAGTGGTTGAATAGTATGGTTTTTGCGCATACTACCCATTTGCATGATAGTGTTCATTCTGCTGAACCCAGTGTAAAGTATATTGAACTTATGATTCGCGATATACCGGACCTTTGATAAGTTCAATTATTTTATTTCTCTATGGAGACATATGGCTTGGTTGACATTATCATAGATTGCGTGTGTGAATTGTGTTTACACGGTCGTTGCTGATATGTTTATGCCGGTGTTCGAAGCTGATTTCAATGTTCTGTGCACCATATCGTGTTTTATACTTTTGCTTAATGTATTAGCTTATCTTAATCCCTTTTTAAAGCCAAATTAATGCCATTAGTAACAGAAGAGAATGACTAATCAACTAGTTAAACATATGCTCATAAGCTCATTAAAAGCTGTATAGGAAAGTCGGGGTGGAACGAGTAATTTTCTGAAAGTGAATTATTGTGAAAATAGGGTAGAAATGAATCATGATACTGTACGTGAATATGGAAGAAATGTGTTGTATATTTACGGAGAATTGTAAATGAAAGTACTAATAATACTAAAAGTAGGTGGTATACTAGTGTTCTATTTTTTACTACTGACTGGGAGTAATGACTTTGATAATTACCAGCAATTTACGTAATAGTCGGTTATGTATCTGAAAATTTAATTTTCTCACGTAATTTGATACAGATACAGATACAGATTATTTACAAACAACAGAAAATAGATGTTGGTACTATACATGTTAGATCACTGTTTGCGTGATTGACTTTTTAAAAACTTTTTTATTTAGTTACATGAGGAATCAACGTTGATTCCTGAATAAAAGATACAATTTATGTATGATACATTTAATATGAAGTGAGTATGATAACTGCCGGTACAAATGCAAGTTAGTCTTATTTATAAGTTTTCAAATGATGTGTCAGCCAAAGTTGAACAAAGGAAATGCAAGCTAGCTAATCAGCATAATATTGTGAGAAGTTAAAATGAAACTTAATATCTAGATAAGCAATTCAAAGGAAGCTGTTATCTAATACTGTAATATGATGCTATCTGTAATGTCGATTTATATCTTGATGATATAGCGTATAATTTTATATAACAACTTCCCTCTTAATAAAAAAGTTGATGTTATGCAGCAACTTTTGAAAATTGTTAGAAACGTTAAATGAATATAATGCAAAATAAATTGAAACAATGTTGAATGAATACAAAGCAAAATAATAAAATACATAAAAGTTAAAATTGGTAGATGATAATAATAATAAGCGAGTAGTACACTACATAAATGTAATAAGAATAAAATACAATGGTCTAAATTAATAGACAAGGGTAAAACTCCACATATGAAAGTCTATGTTAACTCGATGTCCTCTTCTTCTTGAGGTTTAATACCGGGTCGCTTTCTTGGAGGGATCAGTCTAGGAAATTTGGTAAAAACTCTGCTTCGCTCTGAAGGAGGTGAAGGAGGGTTGTCCGTTGAGGGTTGGATTCGCAATGCTCCACATCTTCTTCTTCTGCATTTACAGGTTATGTAAAGTAGAACTAATATAATGATGAGAGTGATTATGAAATATGTGAACCAAGATATGTGTTTGGTCACAAAAGGTTCGTTTATGAGGTCATCCAGGTCTTTGGAATATTGGTCCAATTTGTTTTTAGCAGTATCTAGGTCTTCTACGTCGAGATTGTTTAATTTGAGAGGTTTTAATTTTGGAATTTCGATTTTGTCGGGCATGTGATTACAGCATTCAAAAGGAATTTGGATAGGGTATGAGTTGTCCTTAATTTCGGAAAAGTCTTTAGCACTGGCTTGTATTCGGGTGATGCCTGCATAGGCGTAACATCCTGGTTGTAGTTTGATGATGGAATTTTTGTTGATTAGCTCTGTTGTGGATTCTCTCTTTGGACAGTTGATGGTAATGTGAAGTGGTTCGGAATTAATTATTAGCCATGAGTTGTCTTCAAGTTCTTGGACATTGTACCCTTGGCTGATGATGAAGGAGGTCTGGCAGTTTTCTGGGAGTCTAGCTAGTGGTTTGAGGATTCTGGCTTCGCATATGGCATTTTGATCGATAGGATAAGCGTATAGGTTTGAGCATAGTTTGGTTCCAAAATAAAGAGGTTTGCATTCTTTCAAATTTTGTATAGGTATGTACATTAAAGAATCATCGTCTCTCGCGATAAACTTTTGTGAAATAGATAAAATGTGATGTAGACCAGTTCTGTTATCAAGTATCGGGATAGGATATAGGCGATAGGTGTTATAATTTTGGGGTTCAACAAGTGGTATTGTTAAAACAAATACTAAGTTAGAATCCATTTGAAACGCTTGTAATTCAATAATATCCAAATACTTAGCAACTGCCGATAATTTAATGGGGAGAGGCAAATTGTTCCTTCGTAAGCTCTGTGAAACTTCTTGTAGTGCTGTCACTAAGTGATTAGGGGTTATGATTGAAGTGTGAATGATTCCTAGTCTGGCAAATGTTATTGAATTTAGAATGTCGTTTAAATTATCTTCGATATACAAATAGCTCGCCATTAGTTGTTCGGAAATGTATAAGAATTTTAGTTTTATATGAGCAGCCTCAATAGCTTGAGTCATGGTTTGAATTGTGCGTTCGATTTCATCGAGATCTTTGTTAAACGTTTCCTCGTCAATTTGTAATTTTTGTATAGTCGAGTTGAAGTTTTTAATAACAGAAGTCGTAACTGAAATTTGATTTTTGATTAAGTTTTCCAATTGATGTTCGTCGTTATATAGTTTATTTATACAATTAGTATAGTATTGGCCATCTTCAGCATTTAGGTTTCCAGTTATGGATTTGAATATTGTACCGATACCGTTAAGTATTCCTCGTTTATATATTTTTGTATCTGAAAAGATTTCGTCAAATTTCATTTTTATAGAGTTGGATATTTGTGTTAAAAGGTTAAAGTCTGTTTTAATTTCACTCGTAAAAATAATTGACTTATGATCACCATTATGGAATGGAGAGTGTACAAGATTCTGTCTAAGATATTTTGATTTTTGTCAAAAACTAGTTTGAGGGATGAAATGTTTTTATGCACTAGTAGAGTCCATTTGTCATTTGTCACCACGATGTCCGTGTCTTGGTGGTAGTATACACCAACGGTGTTATTGATTGGGGTAATTTTGTATTGACAGAGTGCTGATCCGAACAGCAGGAGAAACCTGAAAATAAATTTAATTTTCAGTATATGGTTTCATTCTATCAAAATTTACTTTGGTTTCTTGTTTCGTTTCGAGGTTTAATAAGGTAGCAGAATTTTGAAAAATTTCTTTTATTTTAAAAGGACCGTTAAATTTGTTTTGCAATTTGTTTTTGATTTGTGATTCTTTTACGTAAACTAAGTCACCTATTTTGTACTCAGATCGTTTTTGAGGAACATTTCTGTCGAAACGAACTTTTGCTTTCTCCTTTTGAGATTGTGTTCGACTACGGGCTATTTTATAGTAGTGGGATATTCTGTTGTTTAAATCTCTAACGTATTTGGTTATTAACTCTTTTTGGTTATATAAGGTTTCAGGTGGTCTGTTAGACGTATGACCAAAGATAAGTTCATATGAGGTAAAACCGTGTGTTTTATTTACCGAATTGTTATAGCATATTACTGCATATGGTAAAATCGTGAAAGGATGTTCGTTTGGATTTTCAGTTTTATGAATTCTTATCATTTCAGCTAGAGTAGCATGAAATCTTTCTATGGATCCGTTCGATTGGGGATGTCCTACGCTTGAATAAGTTAATTTTATGTCGTAGAGGGTGCAGAGATCTTTGAGAAAGCGGTTGTCAAATTCGCCACCGTAATCGCAATGGATTCTTAGCAGGGTACCGTAATGTTGAAAGTATAACAACAAGGTATTTACGACGGATTTTGCGGATTTGTCCGGGACTGCATAGGCTTGCGTGAATTTAGTTAACTCATCGCGAATAGTTAACGCGTAATTTCGAGTTGGGAATTCAAACAAATCGATATTAATTCTTTCGAATGGTGTTCTTGGGGTTTCTGTGACTACTAGAGGGTTATTAAGATTTTTTCGGCATACTTTAGTCTTTTGGCAAGTTTCGCAATTTTTTATAAAATTTTCAACGTCTTTAGTTAGACCTTGCCAAGTGTATTTTTCTCTGATTCTTCGAATCGTTTCATTTATTCCGCGGTGTAGATTATTTTTACCAAAATGATTTTGCTCCAATATAATTGGAATTTCATCTTCGTCGGCGGTTCTGACGATATCTTGACAAATTACTACTTTTAAGTCTTTTTCCGCAAAAATGAATGATAGGATTTCAAGAATGGGGAGGTCTAAGTTATTTTCGACAAAGTATGTCTTAGAGAGATCTAAAACATCTTGGTTTTTAAATAATACCAAAAATAAATGTTCAATTACGGATTCGATATCAAACGGTAGGGGAATGATAAAATATCTCCTATGTCTGACTGTTTTGCTCGATACAATATTGATTTTATCGTTATGAAATTCGGGGTTCTCTTCGAATATGTCCTCAATAATTTTGTGATGTAGGTCTTGTAAGTTATTTTGTTGGAAGAAGGTTATAATATCTTTATGTTCTCGGTATAAGAGTTGTTTGTTTGAGGCTTTGATTTTTGAATAGTCTATTAAAGATGTTGTTTTATATAGGTTGGTGAAAGTTTCAAATTCTCGGGAAATTTGTTCGTTAGTGATTTCGTTGTTATCGTCTGGGTTTTCGTCGTCGTCTGACTCTTCGTCATTCGCGGCTAGAACCTTTGAATAGAATTTGGAACATTCGGAAAAATGATTAATTTTGATTCTGGAAAGTGCGTCCGCGTTCTTATTGATTTTGCCTGGTTTATAAATTATTTCGTAGTCGTACTCTTCTAATTTGAGTCGCCAACGAGCAAGTCTACTTCCTGGGTCTTTTATAGAGAATAGCCAGGTGAGTGGTCTGTGGTCGGTTACAAGCTTGAACTTTCTACCGTACAGATAGGGTCTAAAGTGCTTTACACTCCATACTATCGATAAAAGCTCGCGTTCAATCGTTGAATACTTAGTTTCTGCACTGCACAAGGTTCTAGAAGCATAGGCAATAGGTAAATCTTTGCCAATAGGCCCCTGGCTCAGCACCGAGCCGACGGCAAATGCGCTCGCATCAGTGGTTAGAATGAAAGGTTCATCAAAGTTGGGGTAGATTAATATCGGAGTTGTCGTTAATGTTTGTTTCAAATTTTGAAAAGAATTTATACAATCATTGTTGAAGAGAAATGGTACGTCTTTTTGTAGTAGTTTTGTTAAGGGCTTGGTTATCTTGGAGAAATTGGGAATAAAGCGCCTATAATATCCGGCTAAGCCTAGAAATGATTTAATTTCTTTTGGATTTTTCGGTTGAGGAAAATTTAAAATAGCGTCAACTTTCGAAGGGTTTGGTTTTACGCCGTCTTTTGTAATTAGGTGTCCTAAATAAGCGACTTCCTTGCGGAGAAATTCGCATTTGTCTGGTTGAATTTTGAGGTTGGCTTTTTGAAGGCGTTTAAAGACTTCAGTTAGACGGGAAATGTGTTCGTGAATTGTAGGAGAGTAAATAATAATATCGTCCATGTAGACGAGACATCGTTCATTTTGAATACCTAACAGGATGTTATCCATAACTCTTTGAAAAGTTGATGGAGCGTTTTTGAGTCCAAATGGCATTCGCACGAATTCATAATGACCGTTCTCAACTGTGAAAGCAGTCTTTTGAATATCTGCGGGATTAATTTCAATTTGGTGAAAACCAGAAGCCAAGTCTAAGGTTGTGAAATATTGGCATTTGCCAAGTTGGTCTAAAAGATCGGAAATGTTGGGTAGAGGATATTTGTCACCGATTGTAACCTCGTTGAGTTTGCGGTAGTCGACTACAACGCGCCATTTCTGTTTACCAGAAGCGTCCAGTTTTTTGGGAACTACCCAGACAGGAGAGGACCAAGGTGAGATTGAGGGTTGAATAATACCTTGACTTAACATTTTCGATACTTGGGACTTAACTTCTTCTTTATGGACCTGAGGATAGCGATACGATTTCGTAAATATCGGTCGGGAATTGTCGGTGTCAATAGAGTGTTTGATTTCGTTGGTAAAGGTCAAATTGTCTCCTTCTAAATAGAATATATCTTGAAAGTCTAAACAAAGCTGCGTTACTATTTCGGCCTCTTCTTCGTTTAGATGATCCAAGCGCAATTCGTTCCTGATTTCAAAGGATCTGTCTGTCTGTAAGTGTTGGTCAGAATTTTGAGTATTTAAATTAAAAATTGATTTGAATTTTTGTACTGGTTCCAGGTTAAGATTTGAGAAGTTTATGGTTTTTGGGATGGCGTTTGCGTTTATTATTGAAGTTAAAAATTCTCCATTGTGATCGATTTTGACAATGGCATTTGGTAAGCGTACTTTCTCGTTTTCCTGGGCTAACAGTATAGCCTCGGTATTTCGCAGGTTACATTTTAGTTTACAGATTTTTTCCATGCGAGGTTCGATAGAAATTAAATTTTTGATGTTGCCTAAATTTGGATTTTGGTTTTTGACGTTAGAGTTACTAGTTGGTTGTACAGGTAAATTTACTGTAGTTTCTTCCGTGACTTTAAATAGTGGTACGGTTTTAAAATTTGTGACTAGTTGTTTATTTTTAAAGTCTACTTGGCATTCGTAATGTTCTAAAAAGTCTGCGCCTAATAATCCATCAAAATCTATATCTAGATTATAGATATAAACTTTGTGTGACTCATCTGAAAAGGGGATGAGAACAGATTCGTTGATATAAATTTTTTGATCGGTAATACACTGTATAATTACATTTTCAGGAGATCTACGTCTATAATTTTCAGCTGTTTTAGGTTTAAAAATTGATATGCCTGCACCGGTGTCAATTAAGATTTTAAACTTACCAGTTGCGTCTTTCATATAATAGAGATTTTTTGAGTTTACGGTTAGTAAGGTATGCGGGGGTGTATTTAAAAGAACTTCTGTTCTGGGAAGTTCAGGGACGGGTCGAAACTGTCGTTGAGATTCATAGTTTGTATTTGAGTTTCTAGTTCCGTAATTGGTTCGAATTGGTCTGTTTGTTGTGTTGGAGTATCCGTGGGGTACTCCGGGTCTAAACGAAAATCCTGCGGATTAGCAGTATAATCCTCGTACTGTTCGTATTGAGAATTAGCTGTATAATTCTCTTGGAAATTTTGGTTGGTTTCAAAGTTATAATGTTCGTAAGTATCTTCTGCACTTTGGTAATCAGAAGAATAGTCACTGTATTGATTAAAATCGCATTGGTTTTCATAAGGTTCGTAATTTAAATGGTGCGTTTTTTGTTGATTAAAACGGTTGAAATTTGGGTTTGGTTGCATAGCAGAGGGTCTTTGCTGATTGAAATTCGGGTTCGGCCTTATGGCTGAGGGCCTGTTTTGTTGCGATTGATTTGGTTGATTAGGTTGAGGGAACGTCCTTTGATTAAATTGATTGGTTTGAGAAAAATTTTGAAAATTTGGGTTTACTTGATAATTTGGTCTCTGGAGGTTTGATGTCGATGGCATAGGCTGTTGCTGTTGCCTTGTACGACATTCGTTTATGACGTGTCCATTTCTTTTACAAAATGAGCAGAATTTCTGTTGAAAATTAGAGGTTGGTCGTTTGGGTTGTAAATTGGGATTTTTGACCGGACTATTTTTCGGAAATTTTTGTTGTTCAAAATAGGAGAGTTGCAGTTCTCTCCGAATTCTGCTAACAGCTTTTAGTATGGTTGGAGGGTTACTGGCACGTATGATGCGGCCTAAGTTTGGTTCTAAGCCCGTTAATAAATTATTAAGCGTCATGGTTTCTATAAGATCTGATTGTGCAGTTCTTTGCGTTCCCGTGAGATTTTGTTTTTGCACTGCGGCGTGCATCTTCGCGTTGTGCGTTTGTAGACGCGATACAAAGGTTAATGCGGATTCGCCTGGTAATTGGTGAATGCGCTGCAGGTCCTGAATCAGGGCCGTTAGATCTCTGGAGTCCCCAAAATGAGTTTCCAAGAGTGCTTTGATTTCTGGCCAGGTGCCAGGGTTGCGTGAATTAATTAATTCGGCAGCTTTGCCTTTTAACTTATTTTTGATGTGGATTGTTAGCAAAATTTTCTGGTCATGGATTGCCATACTTTGTGCACACTGACATGAGTTTAAAAATGTTTGTAAATTAATGGCGTTGCCATCAAATTCCGGTATCAATGAAAATACTTCAGAGAGCTTGTAAGGCTCAATTTGCTCTGGTTGTTGTTGTTGTAGTTGCTGTTGTTGTTGTTGTTCGGCTGGTGCCGGTACAATTGGTTGAGCTGTCTCTGGTTGAGCTCTGTCTGGCATTTTGCTTTGTATTTAAATTATTTGGATTGCAAAAAGAAATTGGTTGCGTATCAGCAGTATGATACGATAAATTAAATTAAATTAGCTTGTTACGTTGCGTACGTAAATGGATTGTATATTAGCTGTATAATACACAATGTTTCGTATTAGCAGTATAATACGAAAATAAATAAACTTAAAATTAAATAAACTTGTTTCGTTGCGTTTGTAAAGGAATGGATTTCACTGTGACAATAGAACTGTTCACTTAAATAGGTTATGAATAAAGTAAGCGAGATGATTCTTAAAATGACTTACGTGAATATTTTCTTCATCTGGTTAGTAGGTTCTTCTAATTAAAGGATTGGGATCCACCACCACGGCTAAGAAGTTCTCCTTGTTCTAATGGTTCTTTTCCAATGGTTAGGCACCTTTTGCAGATGGACTCCTTGTTCCGCTGGATACGTTTACCACTAGTTAGGCTCCCGAACACGCGATGTTAGTTAGATCCTACCGACTGCGCCATTTGTTAGATCACTGTTTGCGTGATTGACTTTTTAAAAACTTTTTTATTTAGTTACATGAGGAATCAACGTTGATTCCTGAATAAAAGATACAATTTATGTATGATACATTTAATATGAAGTGAGTATGATAACTGCCGGTACAAATGCAAGTTAGTCTTATTTATAAGTTTTCAAATGATGTGTCAGCCAAAGTTGAACAAAGGAAATGCAAGTTAGCTAATCAGCATAATATTGTGAGAAGTTAAAATGAAACTTAATATCTAGATAAGCAATTCAAAGGAAGCTGTTATCTAATACTGTAATATGATGCTATCTGTAATGTCGATTTATATCTTGATGATATAGCGTATAATTTTATATAACATACATACATACAGCTACTGGTAGCTTTTTTGTAAAATTTTGCTTAGAAAATGTTCGAGACTTAATATTTTACCTTAAAACCGAGACCGAAGGTCGAATTATTAAGTCGAGAAAAATTGCTTAAATGCAAAATTTTGCAAAAAATATCCGCAGTTTGTCTGATAAAATTTAGAACTCGAGATTATTTCCCAAATGAACAAATTCCTTACGAACTTTTATACTTAGGTTTCTATTTATAGTTACATACACTTTTTTTATATAAATTTTAGTAAAAACTAGTTTACGTTTGCTCAGTGTAAAACTGTTGTCATTGGTTGAAATTGAAAAATTTCCGAAATGTAATTGGTCTATAATTTATGACGGAAATAATCATTCAATTAGGCTTAGAATGTTATGAAATGTCGAGTTTTAAGTTTGAGCTAAAAAAACATTTCAAATTTTTTTGTGCGCACGATTACTCTGGAACGGTTTGAGATATTAACTTGAAATATGGTGTACGTATGTACTGTAACTAGATCTGGAACTAGATTACCCTTTGATCTCATTTCGTTGAATGATTGGGAGATAAATGAGGTAAAGCAAATAAGTAAGTGTCCATAAAATTGGGATGTAGTATATAAACGAGAAGCCAAGGTCTCAAACATTTTCTTGACATCAGCCACCCCCATTACCACCCTCACCCCATTATTAAAGGGAGTAAAAAAATAAAATTGTGATTTAGTGTGTGTACAAGAACCAAGGGCCTCATTTTTTTTACATCAGCCACTACCACCATTGAATGTATTAGAATCGAGTTATTTAACAACACTGAATTTTCATAAACATGCATTTTTTTAAAACTTTTGGCCATATCCTTGGTTAACTTCCATCTTAAAAGGATATGGTAGGTTTTAAATTAAATATGAAAGGGATTTCAACTTTATATTGGGCATTTTTGACGTCAGAAGCATTGTTTTTGTGTAAATTGCAAAAACAGAGAGTAAAAATTCGATGTCGAGGGGCAAACAGGTCATAAATTGAATGCTGTGAATTTATGTCGACGTGACTAGTTCAAATTAATAGAAATTTTATGGACATTAAAAAACATCTCTTGACAATTTTCACTAACATGCTTACTTTTCGTGATATTTTCAAAAAACATTTTTACCCTTGTCTAAAAAAAGTTACCTCGACTCTGAGCGGGACTCATCGTTCCTAAAAGCGTCCGTAAAAATTAATTTATATACAATGTTTCATTAACTTCCATATTTGTTCCCTTATATTTCCTATTTTCATCGAACTGCATGTGTAAAGTGACGATTCCCTACCTATTATTTAAAACAAGTAAATAAGAAATTAACGAATTTATCCATTCTGAAATCCCACATACTGAGCAGGATACTGCTGTATGTCGGTGCTGGTAGTCAAGGTTTGATCTTTAGTGTCAAGAATTTGGCATAGAATATTTAAAAAAAAAAATTGAACTACCTCCAAAAAATGTCGCTAAAAATTATGAAATAAAATTTTACCGGAATATCCTGACGTCGGATTCGTAGTTCAGCGACCAAAAAAACGTTGGAAATGATATGTTTCATTCTCAGATTCAGAACTTTTCTTTCTGTGGCAAAAGACAGCTTCAACATGCTTATTGGAGATCATCGAATTGGATATCAAATCTTAAGGTATTAGAAATTCTCCTTTAAGTTGGATCAAATCTGATTTTAGTGGTCGGAAAATGGTTGTAAAGTTGGCAGACAATAATACATCAGAAAATCATGATGTTAAATTGGATGTTCCCCAGGATTCAGTTCTCGGTCCACTGTTGTTTGGTATATATGTGAATGACCTTCTATTTAACATTACAAATGTAAAGTTGCAATGTTTGGAGATGATATGACAATAACTGTTTCAAACAAAAAGTCCCGAGAAAATTCAGATTGTAGGAAAGCTAATTGGAAGAATTAAATATATGATGTGATAGAAATAAGTTAATAGTGAACAACAAAAAAACTATCTGTTTAAACTTTCACCTACAAAAACCCATTCAAGAGGACCTGCTATCTATGATAAATATAAACTTTGCAAAATATGTTGTTTTTAGGTATCTACTTGGACAAAAGATCGTCATGGAGCTCTCAAATTGAGCATGTCTGTAAGCAGCTCAACAAGGGATTTTTTGCTATCTTTCAGCTCAAAAACTCGATGAATGAGCAGGTATTCTTGGATGTCTATTACTCTTTATGCTATTCATGTATCTCATACAGTATTATATCTTGAAGTAGTGCAATTGAAACGAACAGAGTATTTATAGCACAAAAAAGAATTATGAGACTTATATTTCGGTTGAAATATAGAGAAAGTTGTAGAGACATTTTGAACAAAAACAAAAATTAACTGTTCCTAGTAAATTTATTTAAAAATGCATCATACTTTTTACTAAACTTAAAGAAAAGTTCACAATGTTGGCTTCAAATCATAACTACAACACTAGACATTGTGATCATATTTCTATTCCCAACCACAAAACTAGTAACTTTAAATATTGTTTTTATTATAATTGTATAATTTGTTACACTTTACCAAATGAAATTCACAACATAAAAAATTGTCATAAATTAGTGAAGGAAGCAAAGAATTTTCTCCTTGAAAATAGGTACTATAAATTACAGGAATTTCTTCATAGAAACTAATACAGTTTATACCTTCTTTGAAGATATTATTGTTATTATTGTTTTTTTCTTTTCTTCATTCCACACTCAAAGAAAATGATAGGTAATTACCAAAAAGAGCATATGAAATCGGGCCTATCTAGTTTCATAGTTAAATCAATCAGAAAAGAATAGTCATACAACTTTATTGTTTCCGTAAACAAATAGTAGTTTAATAATCATATCTTCTTGTAACAAATTAAATAGTACAATGACATTTTTTTATGTTCACTAACCATTTTCAATTTGGTATACAATTAAATAGTACGACTTTGTCAGATCCATCCAAATATATCGATGATCCCTGAGAGAATTTGAACATTGCAATCATGTTATTAATTTTCTATAAATTCATAAGAGTATAAGATAATGCATGATTGATTATTGTCAGTGATTGGTATGTGGCGTCATCTGGGAATAATTTCTGTAATAGACTACGTGGTAAGCAAGCAAATTTTATGGTATTTCTTTTAGAACTTCTAGAAGACGACAATAATATTGGTTTGTCTACCAAGTACAATAACACAGCGAACTAATACTGGGTTAGAATTACAATTCGATAATAGTTAAAAATAAAATATACTATTATCTAGTTTAATTTGACAGAATTCAACAAAATAATAGTCAGACGAACAAAATAATAGTCTTATTCATCTATTTTTTAAGTTAATGTTTGTTTTGTTGTACAACTTTTTATTAATTAAAATAACAATCACCTCTTGTTTAAAAATACCATCAATATAGTTTGGTTTAACAAAATTAACGATATTGTCAGTTAATCATTTTTTTTTGTTGAATTTACCCATACTATTTCTTTGAGTGCATTTAACAATATAAATGTTTTTCTTCAAGCGTATTAAAATGTTTAAATTATGTCACCAAAAACAGAAGTAGAAGTAGGACATTGTTTTACTAGTAACAAAATGTTAGTACCGAACGCCACCGTAGTGGACATTATTTTACTAGTAACATAATGTTAGTTCCGAAAGCGCCGCCGTAGTGGGTATTGTTTTACTAGTAACATAATGTTAATACCGAAACCACCGGTGGCGCGCTATCCACTAGCCACTTGTCATATTGTGTCAACATGTAAGACTGTAGTTTGAATATTCGTACATTTATGATAAATAAATGAATTTTTGCATTTTAATACGCTTGAAGAAAAAATAGTATATATTACACGGAGTAGAACGCCTTTTTTTGTGTTGAGCCCAGGATTTGCAAACTGGGCGAAAAGAGTGCGTTCTACTCCTAGTAATATAATATACTATTATGACTAATTACATGTCTCTCATGTTAAATTTGGGTGTGAGCAGTGATTATTTACTTATCTTTATTACAAGTATTTTATAGATATGTATATCGTATTTGTTTATTTATTGACTTATATTTTACTTATTCGATTACTTCCACATCCGGTGGAAGTATAGTAACGACAAAAAATTTTTTTAAAAATTTTATTGTTCAAATAGGCTTAGAATGTCATGAAACGTCGAGATTTTAAGTTTGAGCGAAAAAAAAAATTTCTGTCTGTCTGTCGGTCTGTAACTTTTTTTTGTGCGCACGTTTACTCTGGAACCGTTTGAGATATTGACTTGAAATTTGGTACACATATGTACTTTAACGAGATCTAGAACTAGATTACATTTTCATCTTGTTCCGTCGAAGGGTTGGGGGGTAAATGGGGGTAACGATACCCCACTACCGATGTGGGGTATCGTTTTAAGGGTTTTTGGGGTACAGAATTTCAAATATTATATTATTAAAGTTCCATAAACAATTATTTCCACATACAAAATTTTTTCGTTGTGAGTGACTTGGATAGAAAATCTGGATGTGGAAGTAGTGATTCCTTGGGCAGCGGTTTTTTAAATGTTATACTAAATCGACTTGCCATATTATGTACAATCACTGTGTCATCTTGTGATTAATGAATTATCTATCTATATATCTATCTATCTATCTAAGGTAAATCAAGCAGGTAAGAGTCCATAAAATTGGTATTTACTATACAGGGTGTCCCGTAAATAATGGATAATCCTGAAAATGGCAATAGGTCAGGCCATAACCTATCAGAATATCACAACTTGACCTTATTGAAAACCCTATGGTTTTCGAAATATGGGTACTTTTTTATATTTTGAAGATTTCTACTCTAGGATAGTATTTTGCATGCCACTGCTACAAGGTAAGGATTTTTTCATTCTGTTTTTTGGTGAGTATTCTAGAACAGTTGAGCCATCAAACGTATATAGGAGTTTTTAGATAATGACGACGGTATTCTCAAAAAAAAATGTGTTTCTTAAATTTCGGTTCCACCAAGATTCTGTCTGCTGACTTTGACCTTTGATGGTGTAAAGAAAAGTGTTAAGCGAACTTGCCACCTATCTTAAAAACTTGCCCACTTATTATTATATTCTAAAATGTTTAAAAATTCTGATTCTTCCTGTTAGAAAAAAAGATATAGCTGTTTGAATAGTGGAGGAGCTAAATTTATCAATTTAAAATTTTTAATAAGCCTTGTTTTTAATTGCATGTGACGCATGTCATTTTGTACGTCTGGTGTTACCGATTCAGACTTTGTAGAATTGTCGATAATAACGAATTAAGAGTTTCTCTGGACTTATTGGAACTTATTGAGAACAACAATGCCTCGTATACAGTATACACAACGTGAGTATGCTAATATGCATACTATTTACAGCGAATATCGAGGCAACGCCAGTTCACAGCGGATCTGCGCATTATCGAGAATGTATTCTAAAATGTTTAAAAATTCTGAGGTAAGAGAACGAAGAAAGATCGAAATAAAATAAAAAGTAATTTCACCTGCATTTATTAAACATTATTAAAAAAAATAGTCAAACAACTTATAATAAATGTTCGAATTGCTCTCCTCTAGCCCTGATGCTGGCTCTGCATCTTTTAAAAAAAGGACCTTTTTAAATGGCGTGAATATCTGAATCGGCTGATTTCCTCAGCGGCTACTCCGATGCTCTCATGCAATTCATTTAAGGATTGAACAGGTCGGAAGTACACATTTTCCTTCATGCATCCCCAGTAAAAAAAATCTAAAGAATTTAGGTCTGATGACCCGGTTGGTCACAGAATTGAAGCTAAGCGACCAATCCATCTTCCTGGATATTTCAAATGGTATGCTCTCACCTCTCTCCCATAATGTGTAGGGCATCCGTCGTTATGTAACCACATTGTCAGCTTCAGGGATAAAGGAAAGTCTTCTAGTAAGATCGGTAGGTCGTTTTGAAGGAACTCCAAATAATTGCCTGACATTAATGTTGGTGACAGTTCGAATGGGCCCACCACTTGACCATTTAGAATGCCTGTCCACAAATTTACTTTAAGCAGCGGATGCACTGGCGTTGCCTCGACATTCGCCGTAAATAATATGCATATTAGCATACTCATGTTATGTATACTGTATACGAGGCATTGTTGTTCTCAATAAGTTCCAATCAGCCCAGAGAAATACTGATTCGTTATTATCGACAAATGAACAAAGACTTAGTCGGTAACACTAGACGTACAAAATGACACGCGTCACATGTAATTAAGAACAAGGCTTACTTGTTAAAAATTTTAAATTGATAAATTTAGCTCCTCCACTATTCAAACAGCTATATCTTTTTTTCTAACAGGAAAAATCAGCATTTTTAAACATTTTAGAATATAACAATCAGTGGGCAAGTTTTTGAGATAAGTGGCAAGTTTCGCTTGGCACTTTTCTTTACACCATCAAAGGTCAAAGTCAGCTGACGGAATCTTGGTGGAACCTGTAAGAAATACATTTTTTTTTTAGAATACCGCCGTTGTTATCTAAAAATTGCTATACATATTTGCTAGCACAACTGTCCTAGAATACTCACCAAAAAACAGAATTAAAAAATCCTTGCCTTGTGGCAGTAGAATGCAAAATACTATCCTAGAGTAGAAATTTTCAAAATTTCAAAAAAGTGCCCATATCTCGAAAACCGTAGGGTTTTTAATAAGGTCAAGTTGTGATATTCTGATAGGTTATGGCCTGGCCTATTACCATTTTCAGGATTATCCATTATTTACGGGACACCCTGTATACAAGAGAAGCTAAGGTCTCAAAAAAAATTTTGGCATTAGCCACCCCCATTACCACCCCATTATTAAAGGGATGAAAAAAAATGTGATTTAGTGTGTGTACAAGAACCACAAACCTCAAAATATTTTTCTTACTTCATCCACCCCCACTACCACTCCCTATCACCACCCCCACCCCACTACCGATATGGGGTATCGTTTTAAGGGTTTTTGGGGTAGAGGATTTCAAATATTATATTATTAAAGTTCCATAAACAATTATTTCCACATACAAATTTTTTTCGTTGTGAGTGACTTGGATAGAAAATCTGGATGTGGAAGTATAGTGATTCCTTGGGCAGCGGTTTTTTAAATGTTATACTAAATCGACTTGCCATATTATGTACAATAACTGTGTCATCTTGTGATTAATGAATTATCTATCTATCTATATATCTATCTATCTATCTAAGCAATACCACGATAAAATACAGTTCGTAACGAGTATTTAAAAAAAATCATTCAGATCAGTTGAGATTTGACTGAACAAATTAAAACCTCTTTCTTTAAATTTTATGAAGCCGGTTAAAAACGACGAAAATCTTGTAAAATAGCGTACAGAAATACGTTGACAGAAAAAATTCAATACTCTCCTGAAAATGTTTTTGTAAAGTAAGTTTAACTGGACCGTTCTGTAGATTCAATAAAAACTAATGAATAATGTAACTTCTAGAGTTACTAATTATTCTCTACAAAGAGAACGCCACATTCATGATACTAGTGCCCTAATTGGAACTAGAGTTGATACGCTGTAATGAAGCGATTCCAGAGAGTCGTAGTCATCAGGGTAGAAAATTAAATTATTAATTTAAAGAAAGTTTGCTGTAATTTAACACCTTGGGAAAAGTTATACCGGTAAGACAATACTTGTTGTTTGAAGAAGCTCCTGAGTAATTGCAGCGCCAACCCGAAGGAAAACTTCTTATTGAAACTGGAAATAAACATATAAACTTGGCTGAATACTAAACAAACTCTGCTTTAGCAAGTTTTAAAACAATAGGCGACATGTATAAGTTGTATCCGGGATAAAGGCGAATCAGTCGGGCCCTAATTCTAGAAAGCGTAGACTTTTGGATTCAATTCATGAATAGAAATAAAAACCAATGGTTCGGATACTTTCATTCGTCTTGGCGAGCGTCTCCTATTGTTTTTTCTATGTCGCTGCCAAGAAAGGACTCTTAACTTTGCGAATCACTTGAATGGATCCAATCTATTTCAATGCTACTATAAACTAAAATTATGGACCGACTTAATATAGATGGAGTTACTTAACAGATTTCATGCTCTATTGCACTCCGAGCCATCTTCAGTTTATTGGCACCAGATTGACGGTTTTTCAGGAAAATATGCTATCATAATGACCGATTTATTTACAGGTCTTACACTCCGACGCTCGATAACCGTCTGCCATTTTTATACCTTTGAAACTTACGATCAAATATATTCGTTTGGTAAACCGTAAAATATTCGATAAAATACAAGTAAATATTTTTTGGGAATTTAAAAACTTTTGACAACATAAAAAATGCTAGGAAACCATTTGAAACCTTTATTGCAGCAAAAATAATGCAAAATTATGTGCGTAAAATAGTGTATTTAAAATTTTGGATCTTAGCAAACTTAAATTCATTTTCTTATAATTCAATAAAAAGAGGAAATATGTAGAAAAAACCGCTGCCTTAGGAATCACTACTTCCTCATCCAAATTTCCGGTGGAGGTGGCTGATTACAAAAAAAATGTGGCCTTTGGTTCTTGTACAGGGTTATTCATTATATATTGACCCCCTTTATTTCTATTATTGGAAATAAAAAAAAGTTTCGTAGGTATAAAAGTAATATTTTATATGTTTTTTTAAATGCAGTTAAAAACAATTGCTTGCATAGGTCACGTGATATAACAATGCAGGTTGTTTTTTAAATGGAAAACCCTGTATATTTTTACATATTCTTTTAGATATTTTTTCCGCCATTTCAAATATATATAAAAAAAATAAAAAAGAATAAAAAATAAATAACAGAGCCCCAAAAAAAAAATGTTCAGGGCAGCGATCCAGACCCATGTATCCCTATGTATTTTCGGTCGCTGGATCCGAATCCGAGGTCAAAAAAAATCGTACACCCCCCAAAATCTTTAGCTAGAGCTAAAAACCACCCCTGGAATGGGGTAAAAAGAAGATTAAACTACGAGAATAGTTGTTACATCTTAATCAATCGAATTATACAAATTAAGGTTAAACAGCAACGTACATACAATAGATATGAAACACACCCCCAGGGAGGGGCGAAAACTAGGCCCCATATATAAAAATATCGATAAAAAACAACAACGACTGCTGAAAATGCTCGAAATGCCTAAGTTTTGTTAAAGTAATAAGAAACTCCATTAGGTCCGACTTAATCTTCATAAATTCCCCCATAGGGTTGAGAACAACCATCTCTCAGCCTAAAGGACACGAGAAAAACAAAAAAAACGTAAAATCCAACAGGATTTCTATTTTCATGGATGCTATGATTGGCTGAAATTGCGTAGTACTCTAGAATACAACTAGAAACAACGTCTTACAGTGTCAACCCTCAGAGGGCGTGAAAACTACCCCCTTTGTAAAATTTAATTATAAAAAGTTACAGTGACTTCTATAAGAATTCGAAACACCTGCATTGTGTGAAAGTGAGAAGAAACAAGACTATGTTCGACGCTGTGCTTGAAAACCACCCCCCACGGGGTGGATGCTGGAAAAACAAAACGCAGATGTTTCGAGTTTTTCAGAAGTCACTGTAACTTCTCATAGTTGTTTCTCACACAGGGGGTAGTTTTCAACCCCTAGAGGAGTGGAATTAATTAACAACAGTGGTACGTGACTTTCTAAGTCTAACTCTGAGTACTCCGCAATTTTAACCAATCATAGCATCCATAAAAATGGATATACTTTTGGATAAATGTTTTTTTCTTGTTTGTTCTGTGTCATTTAAGATAAGAGGTGATTTTTGGCAGCGCTGTCGGGGTAGTTTTCAATAATTGAGCCAAAACTACTGCCGACTCTTCTCACCTTTACAAACCTCCGGAGTTTCCAGCTTTTTCGAGGGTCACTGCAGCTCTTTTCAAGTTGAATCTTGAATAGGGATAGTTTCCACACCCTCTGAGGGTTGACACTGTAGGACGTTGATGGCGTGTAAGTTTCTAGTTCTATTTTAGAGTACCACGCAATTTCCTGTTTTTATGTCTTTTCTTGTTTTTCTCGTGTCCTTTAAACTTGGGGGTGGTTGTTTTCACCCCTATTTATGAAAATTACGATGGACCTGATACAGTTTCTTGTCACTTTAACAAAACTTAGACATTTCGAGCTTTTTCAGCAGTCATTGCTGTTTTGGATCGATTTTTTTATATATAGGGATAGTTTTCGCCCCTCCCTTGGGGTGTGTTTCATATCTATTGTATGTACGTTGCTTTCTTTTTATTTCCAATAATAACAGAAATAAAGGAGGTCAATGTATAATGAATAACAATGTGCACTAAATCACAATTCTATTTTTTATTCTCTTTAATAACGGGGTGAAAGAGTGGCAGTGAGGTGGCTGATGTAAAAACAAATTTTGAAGCCCTTGGTTCTTGTATACATACTAAATCACAATGTTTCTTTCACCCCTTTTAATAATGGAGTGGGGGTGGTAGTGGGAATGGCTGATGCCAAAATACAAATTTGAAGCCTTTAGTTCTTTAACATACATTCAATAATCCCAATTGTATGGATTCTTACTTCTTTGCTTTACCGATTTGCCTCCATTTACCCTCCGACCCTTTAGCGGAATAAGATCAAAATATAATCTAGTTCCAGATCAGAGCTGGGTCGTATCCGAGTACTTAGGCATGTGGATACAGTATCCGGGTACTTATTTTGTATTCATGTGAATACCTCTAGGAACAAGTATCCTTTATCCGTATCCTTAACAAATATTAAGGAGTATGCGGTACTTGAATACAATTTAGCGGGCCCGGATACACTGAATGTGGAGTGGATAAGTAAATAGTATATCATGCTACGATCATTTAATTAACACACGAGCATGAGAAGAATGCGAATGTTTCAATAGCCATTAACTGTGAGTTGCATACACTATTTTTTCTACGACCAGTCATAATAAAATAGAAAAGTAACACTTTATTTCTAAAAATTATTACAGATTACAATTCAGGAAATCTTATGAAAACTAAACTCAGGAAATGTTATGGATTATTATTTCAATTTCACTTTTACTATCACACATGTTCACTGATTTTAATTGCAAGAAGCACAAAGTTTGAAAATTTGCTAGGTAGACAGTAAGTATGACTTGTCAAAACTGATAAATTTTAGATCTGTCAGATGTTCACGGCAATAGTTGATATTGACAGAATATTGCTGTGTGTTCCGTTTTGATTGGTTATAAACTTGTATCTTAATAGAAAATTTGTATTTTAATGAATCTCATTAAAGTACAGGTAGGGAATGTTTAATAGACGAATTAAAGTAAGAAAAACCATATTCTGACCAGAGTGTTCTATTTCGGTAATAGCGATAGCCGGTAGATAGCGGCTCGGGCCATTTTTTAAGCAGGGGTTGTTTGGCCAAATGTCCACCCAGTGAAAAGAATTGGTCACCCAGTGAAACGAGTTTGGCCAGGGAAAAATTTAAACATTTATTTGATATATTCTTACAGAATACGGTTTGATGAAATAAATTATGATGAAAGAAACCAAATATAAAAATAATTAAAACAAAATGGGTTTCAAAAAAATTTAACCGAAAGTAAAAATCAATGTATTTTATGCGGTGTAATTTCAATTTGTGATTCCCGGTATTGTTCCTTGTTTTATTTCAAAAATTCTGCTAACACGCAGGGTTCGGGTGAGTAGCAAGGCAGAGAATGGGCTTCTATTTTTTTTAAATGGAGACTAATTAGGTTTTTGACTGATCTGGCAGTGTCTGTGACCACCCAGTGGCAGTTTCTTAAAAAATGGCCTGTAGGCAGACGACGACGGCGATAGCAGTCTGATGTACTCAAGGAGAGACTTTCGACAATTTCTTTGATATCAACGATAGCGAGGAAATAGTGAGTACTGGTAGTGGTGACGGTATTATGTAGCATATGGAAGCAGATCAAATGAATAAAACCTCTAAAACTGAACTCGAACTTTTGAAGTATTTTGAAGATAAACGCAGCTGTTTAGAAATGCTACATGATTTTCCTATACTTAGAAAATTATCCATGAATTATGCTTGCCGTCATCAGCGCCTGTTGAACGGCTTTTCTCATTTGATGCCTTGACAGATGATCCTAGGCGTAATGCTCTAACAGATGAACATTTCGAAATCCTAGTTTTGTCAAAGGCTAATGGCAATGCTAATCAAAGAGTGTAAAATCAAAATCAATGTGTTTAGTTGTGTATTGTGTATTGTGTTTCTTTTCTATTGCTATATTTAGCAATATATTTTTGCTAAATGACATTTCAACTGTAAAATGTTATTTATTTTTAATTTTGAAATACATAATATATAATACGCATATGGAGTTTCTTTTAATTTTTCTTTTACTCAACCTATGCTGATGTATCCATATTCGGTATCAAACAGTATTCGCATACACGTAGTGGAATACATTTTTACCATAAAAGTACCTGTATCCTTTATCCGGTATCCGAAAGCAGTAGTTGTATCTAGTGTCCGGTATTCGAATACTTTCTATTGGTATCCGTGCCCAGCTCTGTTCCAGATCGTGTTATAATACATACGTGTACCAAATTTCAAGTCAATATCATAAACCAGTCCAGAGTAATCGTGCGCACAAAAAAGATAGATAGACAGACCGACCGACAGACAGAAAATTTTGTTTGCTCAAACTTAAAATCTCGACGTTTCATGACACTTTAAGTCTATTGGAATAAAAAAAAATGTCTTACGATTACTATACTTCCATATCCACGTAGTAGATTGGAAGTATAGAGATAATTTATATCGTAAAGGGATGTTACTGGTATTTTATTAATAAGCTTTCAACTTTGTCTGACTATTATGTACCAATAAATAAATCAATGAGAACATAATCATCTTGTATTTAGGCAAGGCAAGTTTCTGATGGGTTACATTTCAGAGAGTAATTTCCTGCTACTAACGTTTTCCCATAATATAAATTTTTTAGCAAATAGAAATATCGGCCGATTCAAAAACATATTCTTATAAAATTACAAAAGTAATATTGTGGAACAAAAGTTTCATCAGGGAATAAAAGTAAAGCCAATCTTTGATATCAGCTATCAAAGAACCGAATATAAATTCTTTTGCTCTTTTATTTAAAGAATGCCGCCCGAATCGATGTGTGTGCTCGTTTAT
This sequence comes from Rutpela maculata, assembly GCA_936432065.2. Lineage (NCBI taxonomy): Eukaryota > Metazoa > Arthropoda > Insecta > Coleoptera > Cerambycidae > Rutpela > Rutpela maculata. The sequence goes on along the minus strand of OW386291.2, from coordinate 42,436,712 downwards.
TTGGAAAAAAAGTAGTTATTATATACGCCTCCCAAGGTATTTGTCTTTCGACACAAAGGTATACCGCATAATCCTATTTTCTCGATCGTTTGAAGTTGTCATTTTCCCAATTTAGTTGATTAGGCTTTTCATTTCATATATAAAGACGGTATTTGAATATTTTATGGTGGTTTTAATGCATATATATCAGTTCGCCTTGGGCTAATGTTTAAAATGCAACGTTCATCAAATACTGGTTTCATAACAAGGTAGGCAAGAAAAACTGTGTATTCTAAATAAGCCATAAAAATTTGAAGATTTATAGATGGAAAATTATCATACTAATATAGTAAACAATCTATAAATCTCAACTTGTCAAGACCGCTTGTAGACCCTAACGCATCAAGAATTTTGAGGGCTCTTTTGCTTATACCATATTTCATCAGACCAAGGATTAACAATATACAGGGTGTCCCGTAATAACGTGCAAAAAATTTAACTACCAGTTCCATATCGAAAATGAAGATGAGCTCTTCGTATAAAATGTTTCTAAATAACGCCTTTCCTGTCCAGCTACACCCCCTTAAAGGGTTGTCGAAAAAAACGGTTTTTAATTCCTATCTGAAAATAACGTAATTGGAAAAAGACGAAATTTGGCACATCTCGGTTACTAATGAAAAGGCATCTAACGTAATTATTTCTTTCACCTAGTATGCATACAAAGACCCTTCTTATTATTTTGTAAATATCTTTCTGCCTGCGTGCACGATTGCTCTGGAACAGTTCATGACACTGACTTGTAATTTGGTACACTTACAGATTATAACGATCTAGAACTAGATTATATTTTAATCTTACTCCGTTGAAGGGTTGGGGGTAAATATGGGTAAATGGGGGCAGGTAAGAATTCATAAGATTGGGATTTAGCGTATGTACAAGAAGTCAAAATCTCAATTTTTTTGGCATCAGCCACCCCTACTACTATCGCCACACCACTATGAAAGGGAGTAAAGAAATAATATTGTGACTCCTGTATAAATTTCGATATAAATATCGTCTAATAATTGAAGATGTAGGAATTCTTTTCAATTGGATATGATTACAAAGGCATTACCTTTTGATTAAGTACACAACATTTCCCTGATAAACTAATTAATCATTTGCGTTTTGCAGAGCAGCGCAATTATGTTGAACTAATCGACCATGTTTCCAACATGTTCTCCAAATTATTTCGAATTAAGTTGCAATATCTGTTTCCTACAGTCCCGGATAAATTTAACTTGTAAGCTCATAAGTTCTTTTTCAGCACGAATTGGCTATTAGCCTAATATGGGAAATGTCCAACAGTATACACATATTAGGAAAAAAATCGTGTGTTTTTTATTACCGAACCATTTTCGTTGGCCGCAATTATTTCTACGTGGGCCCATAAGCGTTGGATATTTGCTGGTATTAAGTACAATATTACACCATTATCAATAATTACTGAAAAAAAATGTTATATACACGTGTGCGTTGCAGATAACCTGTCTAATTGATGTTTACACACAGAAAAAATAAGCGAGAATTCGATAGTGATAAACACTTGATGCTAAATGTACACAGGAATAAATAATACGGAGATTCAGCTAAAAAGTTTTTTGCCAAGAAGTATGTCACTTAATTATTCAATTTTTATTTAGTTCTCAATATATTACTTCCAGTGCAAAGTATAGTAACGCAAAAAAAAATATTTTAATTGTTCATTTAAGTTTGAGCAAAAAAAATCTGTCTGCCGGTCGGCCTGTCTGTCTGTAACTTATTTTGTGTGGAACCGTTTAAAATATTGTTACGTTTTCACTCCTCCCGGTGTTGTTGGGTGGAGTGAACGCCTGTTTGGAGCCTTCCGGTTCCCTCGTTATTCCCGGGACAAGTCCCAAGAACAACGTGATAACCAGAAGAACCCCGGCTCTCGGCTAGCTTCTTATTTAGAGATTAAACGTGAGTTCTCTTACCTTGGCTCGACCTTGTGGCTCTTATTTAACTTAGGGGAAATTGCACTACACACTTTTTTATTTGACACCTGTCACACAATTCGTGTCTGGTAAAAGGAGGGCTTAAAAATGAATTTAATCCGGGGCGCCACCTGCAGCCTTAATAGTGATTACTGACCCCCTTTTACCAGGACGAAAACTCCTACAGGTAAATTTAGAAAGGAATAATTTTTGATTCAGAAAAAAAAATAAAGATTGAAATAAATTGTGAGATAAAATTTATTTTAAAAGTATTCTGGTTGATGTTAAAATTTATGTGAGCAAATTTACATAATCAATAATGTACAAAAAAAAAGGATTATAGCAAATTCAAATGTTCGTCAAGGTTACGATCTAAATTAATTATAACTAATAAAATGTTCCAAATTTCAACAGAGATGAAATGATAAACTAAATTATATAGCAATGTACAGCAATGAAATAAGAACGAAATTTATGCTAATCAAGGACCTCATGGCCTGCATAAAAATATATGTAACATCAAGTGGATGTTAAAAATTCACCAACAAAATTTAACACTACACAAAACTCTCACCGTGTCCTAAGGTGTGTCGTTAGACCTGGTGGACCACGTCGTCGTCTCGATGCTTACAGCGTGAAGACGTTGGCAAGAAATTTCGACCTGTGCTTGATTGTCGATATAGTTCGGCTTAGTAGTGTAAATTTATTTTTATGAAAATGGATCTCTAGGAAATGAAGTGAAGTTTAATCGGCTTCTTTACGATAGGAAAAGTTTCTCTCCTGACACGTGCTCCGTGTGGAAGAATTTACCAAATGAATCCAAGGATTTCTTTTTAGATAGAAAAACTAAATTCTCCTCATGGATTGAATCCCAAATAAATATTTTAATTACTTTTACTTAGTAATTTTCTTACTACTTCACTATTACTTTTATTACGTAATAGTTTTACTTTTGATTTTTACTTTTGAGTTTTCTTTACTTTACTTTAATTAAGAGTTTTCTTTACTTTAGAGTCTTCTTTACTTTACTTTACTTTAATTTACTTAAGCTGCCAGAACTATAACGCCATCATAAGAAAGAAGGAAACCAAAATTAGATTTTACAAATACTCACATGGTCAATTGAACAAAAAAATATATAGCACAGAAGGTGCCTATACGTTATAAAAGAATAATAATAAAATTAATTTACCTCAAAATCTATTGATGCACTAGGTAATTGACGATACAACAGAGTTAGACAAAGTCTGGGAGATATCGCAATTGAGTCGCACAACTTTCATTGACAGTTCAGAATAGTAAAATGAATACCAATTAAGTTTCAATTACAAGGAAAGCTAATATGGTTTAAAAAACAACAGTTCTGTCAAGCGCTTTACGCCATCTGGATTTTGGTAGTATTATTAATATTTAAAGTAATAGATTAGTAATGAAAACTAATGTATTGATTGACCTCGAGTAAATGTAGATCCTTAAAGAAATCTATGGTAACCTTGTTTCTTAATTAGTACAGTAAATATTTAAAAAAAGGGTGCTGTATTGTAGAAATATTCAAGTATATAAAATGAGAAGTTTTGTGGTGTGTTTTACAGTAGTACTTATTATTAAATGAACGGTAAAATTTTGTAACCTACTGAGTGATACTCAAAATATGGTCGGAAATAAATAGGATTTTTGACTACGGCAAAAATTGTAACAGGTATGTTATAATACCTCTCCCCTCGGGAAAAAAAATGGTACATTTTTTTAAATTTTACCGTGAAAAGTAAATTGTATACTTCATTTTTGCGAAATGTGGTGAAACTACATTACCTAAGTATTTATTTTTATGTTTACTTAAAATGAATTTTTGGAAGTAAAATAAAGAATTAAATTTAAAATTTATTAAGATTATGTAATTTAATGAGTTATATGTTCAAAAATGAATTGTGAGGATAAAAAAAAATAAAATAAATAATTATTTTATGTAAAAAAAACCTATATAAATTGCTCACTTATCTAAAAATTTTATTTTTACCTATTAAATGTAAAAATAAAATAGAGTGTTTTTGATTTATCTCAAAAACTATCAGTTTAGGTGTTAAGTACCGATTTTGTTAGGCCCTAGGCCACCTCCCAACCGCCCACAGAAGACATCTTATACCTCTAACGGATAAGTGTCTCTGTGTTTCATTGTACAAAAATTTTCTAAGTGTTAGAAAATTACTAACCCTAATGGATTTCACCATTTTACTAACTCTAGCTTAAACTATGGATGCATCCTAAAATTAATTAAACCTAAGCCTAATATGATAAAATATTTCTAAGATATTTTATTCTGAAAAAAAAATTTTGTATATTTTTTTTCTGTTTTAGCCTACTCGAAAAAAACTAACTAATTAATATCTAAATCATGATTTATTTACAAAATAATTACAAAATCCTACATTTATTATGGTTGTGAAATGTTCCTTGCCAGATTTCTGGAGCTTTGTTAGGAACTTAACCATGGAATAAATTAGGTAAAGAAAAGCTTTCGACTTTATTTATATATCGCGCCATGCGAATTTATTCAAAATTTTGAAAATATTTGTGTCTATTTTCACTGTTTAGTACACAAAAAATTATTGCAACAGGAATTTTGTTGAGCAATAAATTAATGGATTCATGAATTCCAAAAAATAATACATATGCAAAAAGTGTTTGCCATATGTTTAAAAAAAAAGTTGCAAATTTGTTGCAATATTCATTCCACAGGAATATGGTGAACTTTCTGTTCCCATTTAAATCTAAAATAATTTTCAGTTTTTTTCTTACTGGAAAATCAAACTTTACAACTCAGGGTGTCTTTAGCTCGTAGGTTTTAGGACTTATTAACTATTATATAGTTACAAAAATTGTAATTAGCGGAATCTATCATTTACTAAAGTAAGTCAGAAAAAAAATTTTTCTACTTAGTTTTCTAAAAGTGACTTATTTACACTTGATCCAGACTGGAAGTTGAACCTAGGTAAGGCTTCAATTTCGAGACATGAAATTTTCCAGCTGGGGTGCCGTCCATATGGGACAATTCGTAAGCTACTTTAGATAAAACTTTACTAATTTTACATAGTACATAACGATATGCTAATTTTGCACAGAAATCATCTGCTGCATCGCTTAATACAAAATTCTTTTCTCCAAACTTTATCACCTAATTTAAATACTTGGTCTCTTTTTCTTAAATTATAATATTTAGTGCTGCGTGTATACGCTTTATCGAGTCTTTCCTGAACTTTCTTGTATAATTCGGGTAGTTTGTTTAACTCCGCGGCATACGATTTCCGGTTTTCCGATAAGTCTGTAATGTCTAAATTTGTGATATCGTCATAATAGTCACCACTTAGCGGTAGCTTTCGCCCGTAATTTAGGAATGCAGGGGTGTACCCTGTGACCTCATGAACTGCTGTATTGAAAGCTGCTTCTATGTTAGGGATATTTTCGTCCCATTTTTTATGAGATTCTTTTAGAAAGCATCTTATTGCAGTGCCAATTGTGCGGTTCATTCGTTCCGTTGCGTTCGTTTGTGGGTTATAATAACAGGTGTACCATATTTTTGATATCTTATATTTTTTTACAAAGTTATCGAAAACCTTGCCCGTGTGCGTACTTGCGTTATCTAGCAGCAGCACTTGTGGACAACCGTGTTTTAAAATCACGCTTTCCAGGAAAGAAACGATTGTTTGTGCATTTGCTTGTCTAGCTGGTTTCATAACCACATATTTGGAAAAATAGTCATAAGCTACTAACAAATATTTGTTGCCTTTCGAGCTACGAGGTAAAGGACCCATTGTGTCGTAAGAAATTAGTTGAAAGGGAAAAGTTGCCTTTTTGTTAGCGCCCATTAGACCAAATCTTTGTGTGTTGGGGGATTTTTCCCTACCACACGTCTCACATTGTCTAACAAATTTTAGGACATCTTATCTCATTCTCGGCCAATAATAATTTTCGGCAATTCTATGCCATGTTTTGTAATACCCGAAATGTGCACTATTTACATCACAGTGATTATCAGAAATTATTTGTTGTCGTTGGGAACTTGGTACCACTAATTTCCACTCAGAAATATTGGTTTTTAAAATCAACTTATTTTTGGTGTGTTTATAAATAAAATTATCTTTTGCCATCCAGTGTGGGTAATTTTCTGGTTTGTTCAAAATTTTATCTCTCATTTTAATATACCAGGGTTCTAGATCAGTCAAAGTAATGTTCATTTTATTTATGTCCTCTACTGGGACTGAACGAGATAATGCGTCAGGCACTACGTGTAAACTGCCCTTTTTATGAATTATTTCGAAATCGAACATTGAAAGCCTCATTGCCCATCTTGCTAGACGGCCTGTGGGGTTGGACAATTTAGTTAGGAAACGTAAGCTTGAATGATCAGTGATTACTTTAAAGTGTACGCCCTGTATATACCCAGCGAAAATTTCGGTGGCATGTAATAAAGCCAGTATTTCTCTTTCGCAAGTAGAATAATTTCGCTCTGTACGCGAAAGACTTCTACTCGCGTAAGCTATGACTTTTTCAACCCCTTCCTGATATTGTGTTAACATTCTTCCTACCCCAAATGCGCTAGCGTTGCATTGAATGTAAAATTCTTGTGAAAAGTCTGGTGCAGTTAAAATTGGTGCCGAAATTAAAGCCTGTTTAATTTCTTGGAAAGCTGTTTCTGCATTTTCGTTCCACGAAATGGGACTTTTCTTTGATTTTCGACCTTTAAGTAACTCATTTAACGGAGCTATTAATGTACTGAAATGTGGAACAAATCTCCTGTACCACCCGCACATCCCAAGAAAAGATCGAACTTGAGTTGTGTTGGTAGGTCTAGGGTAGTCGACCATTGCTTTGACTTTATCACTAGAGGTGTGTAAACCTTGTGAATCTACTACATAACCTAGGTATTTGAGAGATTGTCTGACAAACTTACATTTTTGAAAATTTACTGTTAAATTGGCTTTACTCAATAAGTTTTGTACTTTTTTTAAAAGTGACATGTGTTCTGAAAAAGTTGATGACGTAATGATTATGTCATCTAAGTAGACAAATACTTTTGGCTGCAATTTAGGCGTTAAAACTGTATCCATCAGGCGTTGTGTAACCTGTGCTGAGTTTGCTAAACCAAAGGGTAAGACTTTAAATTGGAATAAACCACGACCAGGAATTGAGAATGCAGTTTTTTCCTTACTCTCTTCATCGAGTCCTATTTGCCAAAATGCACTTTTTAAATCTATTGAGGAAATAAATTTGGCGTCCGCTAACATTTTTAATATATCGTCGACCCTGGGTAACGGGTATGCATCCTTTTTTGTAACTTCGTTTAAAGCGCGTCCATCGAAACAAAAACGCCACTCGCCGCTGCTTTTTTTTACTAAAAGAACTGGAGAGTTCCATGGGCTAAATGATGGTTCTATTACGTCGAGTTCAAGCATATTATCTAGTTCTTTGTTTAATTGTTGCAACATATAGGGTGACATTTTGTATTGTCTTTTTTTAAAAGGTTTAGCATCTCCCGTGTCAATATTAGCTTTAATTAAGTCAGTTCTGCCAATTTTATCCTCTGGAGACAAAGTTTTAAAAGAATCTACTGCCTTTTTCAATTCCTGTCGTTGAAATTCTGATAAGTTAACTAACAAACCCTCGTTATTATCAACATTTTTCGGCGGCTCAGTCACCGGACAAATGTTAGATTGGTTTATCGTACTAAGTATTTCCCAAGAATTATTAATAAAATTTAACGTTAAGCCAAAAATTTTACAAAAATCACTCCCTAAAATTAAACCACATTTAAGGGATGGTACTATGCTTACGTTTATCAGCTTATTGATGTTATTTATGCCTAATGGAATTTCACAAGTTCCCTGAATTTGCTGTGGTTTGCCGTCAGCTGTAGTTACCATTTTCTTAAAGCTTTTTTTTGTTTTAATTTTATATTTATTTAATAGGTGTGTACCTAGTGAACCTAAACATGTTATGTTTGCACCACTGTCTACTAGTGCAATGATTTCCTCACCGAACAATGTGACTGTAATATATGGTCGATTATCAAATGGTTTTTCAATAAAAACCGGTAAGGTTTGTGCAACACTTTCACTTTTCATGAAATTTTTAACAGTTAATTTCCATTTTTCCCACTCTAACAAATTAAATTTCTGATTTTTGGGTTTTTTTTACAATATTTTGTGAGTTAAAAGCGTTCTCGGAGCAAGTATAATTACTATTGACGAAAGTACGGCCTTTACAATTTCTGGTGTGACGTTGGCCTATTACGTCAGACCTGGAAATTAGTTTTTTGGAACCGGCCTACATTTAGGGCAATTTTTGAAAACTAAATTTTGGTTACCGCATTTATAACAGAATTTTTTCTTTGGTTGTCTACAAACATTGAAAACATGACCTTGTTTTCTGCAGTTGAAACATGTAACTATTTTTTTATAGTCTGTGTTCTTTCTACTGTGATAAACTACATTTTTGCCTTGTTGATTGTTGCTTTCTGTAATTTGATATGAATTATTTTTATGAGAACTACTAGGATTGACATTTTTTTCTCTGAAATTTTTTTGTTTAACAATATTATAATTATTTGACGTAGACGGGCCTGGGTTTTCTACGTAAACCAAATCTGTTTCTAGAGAATTTAACGGTTTGTTGCTAGTAAACATTGATTTAATTTTAGAAGCCTCGTCAATTTTTTTGCAGTATGTTTCCAGTTGTGGAATATTTTCTATATTATACAATGCCAAGTGTTCAATATATTTGCTAAGCATATTACGTCTAATAATTTTTAATTTGTTTTTATCGTCCAAAGGTGTCGATAGACGGCGAAATAAATTTTGCATTACGGCAATAAAAATACTGATATTTTCTGACTTCCCTTGTTTTCGAGATTTTATCTCGTCTAGTAAAATATCGTCGTAATCGTCTGGCAAAAATGTGTTTATCAGCAGAGCTGTTAACTCTTGCCAATTTGAAACTTTGTCCCTGCTTGACCTAAACCATATTAATGCTTGATCAGAAAATAAGTCTATTGCAGAGTTAAATAATTCTGTTTCTGTTGCGTTACGTGCAACCATAAGTTCTACAACTCTCTCTAAAAAAGCTTTGACACTACTTGTTCCATCAAATTTAATACCCCACTTGTAAACTGGTACTGTTTTATGCAAACTACTATCTTTTATTGTAGTACACTTGTTACTTTTTATTAGATTTTGCTCGAGTTTGTCTTTGAGCTCCACGCAGAATGCTTGAGCTTCGATTAAGAAATCTGAATAATACTCGTAATCTTTGTCGGTCTCCTCAGGTAAAATAAATCGATCTACTCTACCTGTGAGAGAGGTTAATCGAGTGGCGATTATTTTGTACAAAATATCATCCGTGGTTCCTTTAAATTGATTAATTAAAGTTTCTAAGTCTGAAATAGTATTATTTATAAATTTTTTTTCAGTTTTTAAATTAAAATCTAGATCTGCTAAAGTTGATAAATCTTTATGTTTTTCTAACTGCGATTTTAGGATACTTCGTCTCATATCTAAAGGTTTTTTATGAGCTCTGGCTTTGCGAATGCGAAGCTCGTAATCTAATTCACTTTCAGTTAGATGAATAGGATTTATTTTAAAGGACGACATTTTGATACTCTGTGTAATCTAGTTAATCACTAAAAAAAATTATCAGTAACAGTTTACAAGTTTAAGAATTTAATATTTCACTTATCAAGTAAATTTTTTGCCTATTTATTTTAATGAGCTATCTCAATAAAATGATATTTCTAATAAATATAATTACCCAATAACGTCTCCAATTTGCACAAATTTTGTACTCTGGCCACTTTTCAACATTTCTTAAAAATTTCCCTTAAATATTCCTATATGCCGAGTAAAATAGTTTCACCTTTTCGTTTCATTTCCTGATTATCAGGTTGATAATGAAATATTCTAAATAAGATTTATTCGCTGTACCTTCTCTGTATGTTACTAAAATTTTTTCGTTCTAGTCAAATACCATATAACATTTTATAAAATGTGCTCACTATAACAATTAAAGTTAACTTTTTTTCCTTTCTGATTGTGTGACGCGTGTGAAATAAGTGTGTTTTCCCATAAATTAAATTTTCAAAGTGTACAGGTTGTACAAAAAGAATTTTCCTCAACGGAATTTTTACTTATAAATAACTATTAGAGCTATAACTTTTATAAAAAATAGTAATTTTTTTAACAATTTTTACCCCAAAATGGTTAGGTAAAAATTCTCACTGTGGTCGCCATTTTTACGCCATTGTTAATCCACGTTTTGCGTAATTGTTTCATATTAATCCACGTTGCGGCCTATTGTTACTTTTTAAACCACGTTTGCGGCGTCATTGTTTAACCACGTTGCGGCGCCAGTGTTACGTTTTCACTCCTCCCGGTGTTGTTGGGTGGAGTGAACGCCTGTTTGGAGCCTTCCGGTTCCCTCGTTATTCCCGGGACAAGTCCCAAGAACAACGTGATAACCAGAAGAACCCCGGCTCTCGGCTAGCTTCTTATTTAGAGATTAAACGTGAGTTCTCTTACCTTGGCTCGACCTTGTGGCTCTTATTTAACTTAGGGGAAATTGCACTACACACTTTTTTATTTGACACCTGTCACACAATTCGTGTCTGGTAAAAGGAGGGCCTAAAAATGAATTTAATCCGGGGCGCCACCTGCAGCCTTAATAGTGATTACTGACCCCCTTTTACCAGGACGAAAACTCCTACAGGTAAATTTAGAAAGGAATAATTTTTGATTCAGAAAAAAAAATAAAGATTGAAATAAATTGTGAGATAAAATTTATTTTAAAAGTATTCTGGTTGATGTTAAAATTTATGTGAGCAAATTTACATAATCAATAATGTACAAAAAAAGGATTATAGCAAATTCAAATGTTCGTCAAGGTTACGATCTAAATTAATTATAACTAATAAAATGTTCCAAATTTCAACAGAGATGAAATGATAAACTAAATTATATAGCAATGTACAGCAATGAAATAAGAACGAAATTTATGCTAATCAAGGACCTCATGGCCTGCATAAAAATATATGTAACATCAAGTGGATGTTAAAAATTCACCAACAAAATTTAACACTACACAAAACTCTCACCGTGTCCTAAGGTGTGTCGTTAGACCTGGTGGACCACGTCGTCGTCTCGATGCTTACAGCGTCAAGACGTTGGCAAGAAATTTCGACCTGTGCTTGATTGTCGATATAGTTCGGCTTAGTAGTGTAAATTTATTTTTATGAAAATGGATCTCTAGGAAATGAAATGAAGTTTAATCGGCTTCTTTACGATAGGAAAAGTTTCTCTCCTGACACGTGCTCCGTGTGGAAGAATTTACCAAATGAATCCAAGGATTTCTTTTTAGATAGAAAAACTAAATTCTCCTCATGGATTGAATCCCAAATAAATATTTTAATTACTTTTACTTAGTAATTTTCTTACTACTTCACTATTACTTTTATTACGTAATAGTTTTACTTTTGATTTTTACTTTTGAGTTTTCTTTACTTTACTTTAATTAAGAGTTTTCTTTACTTTAGAGTCTTCTTTACTTCACTTTACTTTAATTTACTTAAGCTGCCAGAACTATAACGCCATCATAAGAAAGAAGGAAACCAAAATTAGATTTTACAAATACTCACATGGTCAATTGAACAAAAAAATATATAGCACAGAAGGTGCCTATACGTTATAAAAGAATAATAATAAAACTAATTTACCTCAAAATCTATTGATGCACTAGGTAATTGACGATACAACAGAGTTAGACAAAGTCTGGGAGATATCGCAATTGAGTCGCACAACTTTCATTGACAGTTCAGAATAGTAAAATGAATACCAATTAAGTTTCAATTACAAGGAAAGCTAATATGGTTTAAAAAACAACAGTTCTGTCAAGCGCTTTACGCCATCTGGATTTTGGTAGTATTATTAATATTTAAAGTAATAGATTAGTAATGAAAACTAATGTATTGATTGACCTCGAGTAAATGTAGATCCTTAAAGAAATCTATGGTAACCTTGTTTCTTAATTAGTACAGTAAATATTTAAAAAGAGGGTGCTGTATTGTAGAAATATTCAAGTATATAAAATGAGAAGTTTTGTGGTGTGTTTTACAGTAGTACTTATTATTAAATGAACGGTAAAATTTTGTAACCTACTGAGTGATACTCAAAATATGGTCGGAAATAAAATAGGATTTTTGACTACGGCAAAAATTGTAACAGGTATGTTACAGAAATTTGGTACACGTATGTATTTTAATCAGATCTGGAATTAGGTTATTGATTTTGATATTATTCCGTTGAAGGGTTGGAGGTAAAATAGGTAAATTAGGGTAAATAGGTAAATCAAGCAAGTAAGAATCCATAAAATTGGTATTTAGTATACAATGTGTGCTTAGTGTACAGTGTGTGCTTAGTGTACAGTGTGTGCTTAGTATACAGTGTATGCTTAGTATACAGTGTATGCTATTTAATACCGTTATTTTGGAACTCGTTGGTCCATTTTATTTTATTTTATTTTTTGAGATATAGTGCTCGATGAGCTTCATTTGACTGTTTTGAAAAAATTTTAATTTTCGTATTTTCACCTACTAAGCTCCTCTAAATGGGTCGAAATTTCGAAATCGACTATTAGGCAATTTTTTATCGACAAATTGGATAGCGTATTCGATTCACAGTTGTCTCAAATACCTCTATACAAAATTTTAGCTCTATGCGTCATATAGGGTATTTGTTATTCAATAGCCAAATTTAAAATTTCTCACTTTTCGACTGGCCCTGTATAAAAGTCGGTTCTTCTTCTTCTTAAGGTGCCATCTTCCTAGTGAAGGTTGGCTACAATTTCGGCAAATCTCTCTCTGTCTTGAGCTATTCTTAGTAATGACTGTGAATTTAGACCAGTCCAATCCCCAACATTTTTCAACCACGATCCTTGTCTCCTGCCCGGGCCTCTTCTACCCTCGATCTTGCCTTCCATTATTAGTTTTAGAAAGTCGTATCTCCTGCTTCTGGATATATGTCCCAGATAACTTGTCTTTCGTCTTTTGACAATTCCAAGAATCTCTCTGTCTGCATTCATCCTTCTTAAGACAGTTTCATTGGAGACATGTTCTGTCCATGATATTTTGAGCATTCTGCGCATTATCCACATTTCAAAAGCTTCTAGTCTGCGCATCGAGCAGTTTCCCACCGTCCAGGCTTCACTACCATATAGAAGGATTGAGTATATATAGGCTTCCACAAATCTGTATCTTATGTTTAACGACAGCGTGGGGTTTGTTAAGAGTTTGTTCATTTAAGTAATGCGCTTCTTGCGTTTTCTATACGACAGCGGATTTCTGTTTCCGGATTTAGATTTCTTGTTATCCAGCATCCTAGGTATTTAAACTTGTGTACATGTTCTATTGGTTTATTGTATATATTTATGTAGGTGTACACGTTTTCCTTCTTGGAAATAACCATTACTTTTGTTTTTTCGGTGTTTATCTTGAGCCCAAATGCGTCGCCTTCCTTTGTTATTGAATTAATAAGATTTTGAAGCCCTTCTTGGCTATTAGCTATTATGATGGTGTCGTCTGCATACCGTATATTGTTCACGAATCTTCCGTTTACTTTTATACCCTCTTGGATGTTTTCTAATGCTTTCTGGAATATCTTTTCTGAGTATATGTTGAAGAGAGTTGGAGAAAGTATGCACCCCCGTCTCACACCTCTTTTAATGGGAATATTAGTGGTCAATTTATCTTCTACTCGTATGGATGCTATTTGTTCCCAGTACAATTTTTTAATTATATTGATGTCGTTTGATCTATCCCTTGTTCGTATAGGAGGTCGATCAGTTTTGTATGTTGTACCCGATCAAAGGCTTTTTCATAATTTATGAAACATATGTGTACATCTTGTGTTTGGTCTCTACATTTTTGCAATAGAACATTAAGCCCAAACAGTGCTTCTCTAGTTCCAAAACCTAGCCGAAATCCAAATTGTTCCTCTCCTACATATTGGTCGCATTTTGCGTATATTCGTTGATATATGATTCTTAAAACTATCTTTAGTACATGACTCATCAAGCTAATCAATCGATACTGTGAGCATTTGTTTGCTCCGTTCTTCTTCGGTATCGGGATGAACATAGATTTGGTCCAGTCGTGTGGTAAAATGCCTGTGCAATACGTAGTTAATAGATTGATGCTTTCATCATCCAATAGTTTAAGCATTTCAGCATAGATATTATCTTCGCCTGGAGCTTACCTTTGATAGTTTTATTGCATGTTTCACCTCTGATGTAAGAACTGTCATTGGTTGCTCTTCCTGGTCCAATTGTCTGAGTTCTGGTTCTGTTCTATTATCATCGAAAAGTTCTTGTATATAGGTTGTCCATATTTCTTCTATTTCTTCTGGGTCTATTGTTTGTTTGTTATTATTATTTGTGATTATGCCGCCTTGTTGGTGGGTTTTTCCTATTTCCAGTTATCTCTTTTATCTTTTTGTGTATGTTAAAACTATCGTGTTTTCTTTGTAGTTCTTCAAGTTCTTTACATTGTTCTTTCATCCAATTCTCCTTTGCCACTCTTATTAATTTTGTAATCTGTTTGTGGGTTTGTCGGTTAGGTTTACTTAAAAGGTAAAGTAGTCATTTGACTTAAGGAACATCAAATACTAAATGAGGAAGAAAAAGAAGTTATTTTTTAAATAAATAGTGCTTCCATATATTAATCGGTTGTTGTACGTAGGTGCCTTAGTGAACATTTTTCAAACAAATGGATTAGACGGATAGCTTTTCTTTTTCTTCTTCATTTAGTATCTGATGTTGATGCCACTAAATATCGTCTTTTTTTAAAATTTGAAAAATCCAAAAAATTGTTCTTGCATAAACTTAAAACTACTTCACATTTAAAATATATAGCAAAAAGTTTTAGGGCAATACACTAACCGATGGTTTGTTCGAAAATAATAAAGTCCTCAAATATAAAATAAACATAAAAAAATGGTAGAAAAAAGATAGATAAAATGAACAGAAAAAAAATAGCAACTATTATAGAGGTTGATTAATCTATTCAAAAATATGTTGTTTTAGTATTTTTTTAGTTTGTATCGCCTACTAACTTATTTAGTTAGTAGAAGTATAGACAAAATTATGCTATGTACCCTATTACATATGTGCACATATTTCAATGATATTCTATGAATATATACTATGTATTATTTTATTACAATTCTGTAGTGTTTATGGTAATTTGCCAAAGACAAGTTTTTTTGGTAACTGGCAAATTCATGTATTTTCTGATTGTGTGTAATTTTTTTAAATAAATAATATTACTATTATTATTATACACTTTTGAGGTCCACTGTAAAGAAAGTATTCACTTCAAACGTATAGGCCATGAAATTTGCTAAACATTTTGATGAAATATATAGTAATAAAATTTACTATTAGTGCTGCATAAATTGTTCGGAACAACGCAAACCTGTCCATTTGAAAGGAAATTAAGTTATCCAAGTGGCATGACTGCAGTTCGCATACCGCATTTTAAATTATTACTTCCTGCTAAACTACTGAATACTTAATGAGCAAGAAGTACGATGTGAAGTAAACTCTCAAGTTATTTTTTATATCTTTCCTTCTCATCCTCGGTTTTTACATATTTCAATATTTATACTATTACAGTTCTGATAATCTGACGTGGCGAATTTTATTTCTTATATCATTATCTGAATTCAACCATTTAACATAATTTTATCTGAATACTATTAACCACAAATAGGTTCAACAAAACATTAAATACTTATATAAGATTATTACTCTATTACAATCTATATAAGTAACACAGTATAATGAATTATATTAAATAAACCATAGTGAAAAAGAATTGATGTTGCATGACGAAAGATGAAACAATGCTGAAGAAATTTAATAGGACACGAAATATACCCAGAGTAAACACTAAACCACAGAAGAAAAATGCAGTGCACAATATATATTTTATGGTGCCGTATCTCGTGTACAGGGTAATCAATATTCCACGCACAAACTCTACATCTCGAAAAAGAACAGAAATCAATCGAAAGTGTTTCCGAGATACAGAACAATACTCCAAACAAGGAGGCAATGGAGCCTACAAAATTTTGTAGTTTGATATCCTAACCATATTTATTGTTTTCGATCCCTTAGTGCTGTCATTCGTGCCCCATATTGCCGAAATGATACCAAAATTCAGTTTAATGGCGGCATTTCCTTTCCAGTATTTCTAATTGAAAAATATTTCAACAGGAGTTACAGAGGATCAAATCTCTTATAAGCAAGCAGAATTGCGAGGTCGCTAAATATTGGTCAAGGCATCCAACTGTACAAGACTGACACATTGCTAAACAACTCGACTTGTTGCAAGGTAAATCTGACCGTTGCATGGGCTACAAAGTCTAGCAACTGGTCATGAATACGCAAAAAAAAATTCTTACAAAATAAATCGTTCTTGAGGACTTATCAGGTTCATTTTAGATTGCTTGGCAGTTAGTTCCCATCTACTATTAAGTGAGTTAAAGTATCTGGTCGATAACAATCAAACTCGAGTTACTCAAGATTTGAGTGGCTTGAGCCAAATCAACAATCATTCAAACTTTGATGATTATAGTTATTGCTGGAGAAGTTGCAGACCTGCTAGTGCTTTTAATTGTAAAAAGTATTAAAAACAAGAAAGTTTTGTTTTTGAAGCCTAGTCGAGGAAATACGTTACATAATTACAACTCTATCGATCAACAAAAAGGTTTTTGAGAAATCGGTGACTGTATTTTATTTGCCTTTGTTGAGTGGTTTGACAGCATCTACGTTAATGAAAGCTAAAATATTCCAGAAAGAATGAATTGCTGGAGGCTGGGAAAAAGTTTCTATTGGCGGCATATGATGCGCCTGACAATGAATAGTTGCTAAATAACCTTGGATTGACAAGGTTTCAAGATTCGACTGAGAAGTAGAACAGCAGCTAAATATGAAACTGACAACCAACACCAACGCCAGAGCAGCTGAATAGCACTTTGCAAATTCAGTTAAGGTTAGGAAGTGAACTTTATCAGCAAAAATTGAAAAAAAAACCTCTTGAACCTAGTTATGTGTAAGTGCGTGAAAAATTGTAGAGGGAAATGTAGTTTCAGAAGAGCAAGATTAACATGGTCCTCACTATGTCTACATTATCGTGGCATCTCTTGTTTTAATTCGGTTACTGTTGCTTTTAACGACAATGAATATGGAGAAACTGATCGAGACAAACTACAACAAGACGGTATAATCGAATTTGACATCCACACCGAAGGTAACGATAATCTTTTGCAATCAACCTTTGTGGAATAGACCTCTACGAGACACCATGTTAAGGCGCAGTTACACGGCGCGTGATTACGCGAGCCTGGCTCGGCGAGTCACGAAACACGCGCCGTGTGACATAGGCAACTTGGCATGGCTTGCGACTCGGGAGACGTTGCTCGCGTCGGCTCGCGTCTTCCATCTAGTTGTCGGTAACTGCGCCTGAAGATCAGTCATCAGTCGATCCATGCAGTTTTGACGAGCCTACAATCCACAACCCCACACGAAATCTGCATTGGTCACGCGCCGTATTGACACATCTGGCTCGCTATCCGTTACATGGCGCGAGGTTTGCCGAACCACGCACCAGGTTCGTGGATCGGCGAACCACGCGCCGTGTAACTGCGCCTTTATAAGAAAAACGCGCCACCGTATTTACCCCATAAGTAGTATGCTATGTATCCGTACATACTTTAAGAGGGTCGTCAGCTGAGTGGTTAGCATGTCTAGCTTACACTCTGAGCGTACCTGGCTAAGTGGGTTCGAGCCTCACGCAACAAAAAAAGGTTTCATAGGAAATTATCTCAAAGATTGAATTTGATCTCAAAGACTCAAGAGGGTCATTTCTATCTATAAGGTCGTTGCTCAGTCAGAGGACCACCGGTGTCCCCCCGTTTACAAGTTCACTATTCCATATACAGTTGTGTTCCCTAGTCGAGACGACTGGGAACGCGATAAAATGAATCTTTTGAGTCCAGGAGGTCTGGAATGGTATAGAGACGGATCGAAGACTCAGGAGGGAACCGGTGCTGGTGTACACAGATGCAAGACAAGGACTCGTTTATCGGCGCCGCTTAGTAAGTATTCTAGTGTATTTCAGGATGAGATATATTCCATTTTAATGTGTGCAAGCGAAAACCTCAAGAGGTTTCGTCAATAAGCATATTTATATATGTAGCGACAGTCAGGCAGCTTTGAGGGCTCTTGCATCAAACAAGGTGATCTCTAGGCTGGTGCTGAACTGTCCAAACATTCTGACTGAGCTGTGTGAACGCAACTCAGTTAAACTTATATGGCTGCCCGGACACAGTGGCGTCGAGGGCAACGAAGAACCAAACCGTTTGGCGGGTGAAGAAGCAAAAACTCCTTTCCTTGGCACCGAGTCAGCCTTCGGTCTACCAAGAAGTCTGATACAATCAGAGCTGCCCGGAATGAGACAGTCGAGGCTCCATATAAAGGGGGCCCTCGACTGACTCCACCGTCAAGTGGCTGATTGGGCTCGATAGAGAACGATTGAGTCAGATGGTAGGTCTGATAACAGGACTGTCCTCTGAACAACAATGCAGTTGAAAGATGATCATACTTGTAGGAAGTGGAGGATGAAACCAGCACTCATATCCTATGCCATTGTGCACCAATAGAAGTGTTAAGGTATAGGTATTTCGGAAGGCAGTTTCTACAGCCGGAGGAACTACGGGATCTATCCTGGAAAGGGCTGCTCTCCTTCGTGGAGAGCACTGGTCTTTTCTAGGGGATCCTAAATGTCGCGAATGTACAATGGGTCGATAGGCATGAGTACTGCGGATCTTCGGATCTGTTCGCGTTTTCTAATAATAATAGGGAATAAGAGAGTCATTGAGGTGCCATGGAAGGCGGTATTAGATTTTTGTTGTCCACAAGGTAGCCGTTGCTCCAGACAATCTAAATCGCCTTTTTGTAAATTATGGTCGAAACCGAATCATATTTAAAGATTTTATACGAAAAATGTTATTGTTTTCATTTTTCTGTTTATAAAATTGCTTCTACCTTACGTTCCCCTGAGTTTATAAAAAAATTGCTTTAACCTAAATATAGAGACTTTTTTGTTATTCATTTTTGTTCTCTAGTCTTTAGTGTAGAACCAATAATGATCGAGATATCCTAGAAGAACGTAGTATTCATATTCCAATAATCAATAAACAGTTAATATATTCCCCAAAAAGTCACAGCTTTACAGAATATGATACATTGAATAATGTTTCAAATACCGTTTTTGTTATTACCTAAAAGAAGTTTTTACTCTCGTTTTTACTTCTACGATGATGTGACATTATAACGAATATATTTGACAATATAGAGAACATGAGCAGTGCACATTCACAAATGAAATTAGACGCGTTTAACAACAATTCCACGACCCACTGATGGAGTCGGTTGTGCCTTCGAAGCGAACGAATGTGTGCTTGAAACGCTCCCACTTAAAACGCGAAAATAGCAGGTAAAACTCCGTCAAATTTGATAAAGCTTAAGTGAATTGTAGCTCAAAAAATTCCGTGTAAATCAATGCATTAAAACAAAAGAACGAAGTTGAAATAGAAATAATAATTGAAAATAACTAATAAAGAGTTATTTAGTGACCAATGCTGTGTATAAAGAAACGTAAACACCGTAAACAAGCAATAGATCCAACACAGGCAAAAAAGCTAAGTATCCTTTTCATTTCTAAGTACCTACCTATTTATTTCAACCAAACCCTTGAAAAGTCGACATTTGGCGACAAATTTATGGCGGGGCAATAAATTATTTTTTAACCTTTATAAAAATATTCAAATGAATTTAATTTAGATTGTACCCGAAATAATCGTAAAGTAAGTTCGTAAAGTATGGTCATATAAATTTCTTATGTTAACCTTTAAATAATCTGTTTTCACAATTGTTAATAATACTCAAACGAATTTAATATAAATTAAACCCGTAATAATAAAATGCATTACTCTTAAAGTATGGTACATAATATTTTCTTGGGCAAATTATCAAGTGAGGCTTTCAGGTCAAAATTACGCTCGATGTTAAGTGAAAAATTCTACATAGAGTGGTATATATTAGCATAACAAAAATTAAGTGATATATCTAATATTTAATACAAACTGGGAAAGGACCAAAACATATTGGGAGAAAAAAGTAAGGGGAAAATGAATTCCACAAAGAAATTGCAGCGATATATACTCTACCAAAACCAGAAATAGAGGAATCAGAAGACTTAGAAGAAGAAGAAGATTTGTAGAAGGAGAAATACAAAAAGAAGAGCACAGACGCTCCACATCATGGCGCAATGCAGCCACGCATTTCACAAATACCTACTATTACTCTACCAGACTCAGAAGGAAAAGAAGAAACTATGTAGAAGCAGAAACACACAAAAGGGGAGTATAAACATTACATATCACGAACACAATGCGGCAACGCATTTCACAAACACCTACACTGCCCATCCCCCACTCCCGTATCATGCGTCATGTGGCTCTCCCTGCTGACAACAAGCATGACCCAAATCCAACCCAGCATCAGAAACCGAGGAATCAGAAGACTCAAAACAAGAAGTTTCGAAGAAGGAGAAACACAAAAAGAGAAGCATAAACACTCCATATCACGACACAACGCGGCAACTTATCTCACAAGAAGACCCAGAAGAGGCAGAAGTCCAGAACCAAAAATACAAAAAAGGGAACGCTCCCTCACGACACAATGCGGTAACGTATCTCACAAATACCTACACCTCCCACATTCCTTTACCATGTGGCTCTCGCTGCTGGCAACAAGCATGACCCTAATCCAATCTAGCGTGGACATAGCAGGGCCAGCTGGGAGTGGCAGCATTGCCTACCGCACACTGGTAAATCAATCAATCAATCAATCAATCAATCAACATTGGTAGAGAAATATATTTTGGAAAGTAAAACTAAAGAGGTACATCAAATTGTCGAAAAAATATAACTTAAACCAAGTTAATTGTGATCTCCTCGTATAACTTTAGAATTTGCGTGTGCGATTCTATTTCATGTAACAATATAAGTCATTCGAGGATGTAATTATGATTTATGATAATATAAAACATTAAATTATGCGTTTATTATGACCATATTAATGCAAACTATTATTAATGTCGATGAAAAAAGACAACTCGCAATGTTGTACAAACCGACAAAAAAGGTTTAATGTAATAATTAATTATTATTATGACATATAAGTATGATAATAATTTAAGGGAGTATTTATTACTCTGTACTATGCTTTAACAAGTATTTTAATTGCCTATATGTACGTTTTATAGATTTACATTAAAATGAGCCGGCAACTTAAGTGCATGAACAGGTCTTGTAACTAACTATAAAGTAATTTAAAATGGGAGTTGCAACTGTATTTTCAGATATACGAATTTGCAGTAGGAGCTGAGAGTTTCTCAATGGCGTAGAATTATGAAAGTACTCGTTTGCGTAATATTCTTTTACATGAAAATGCAAATTTTAGCTGACCAAATTTTAGCTTCTCAAACGTATAAACAGATATTTAGAATCAAATGCCAAAGTAGAAGAAGAAGAAAATAACAATGTTGTTTACAATTAAAAATAACTACATTCCGTTAAGTATAAAAAACAGTTTAAGCAACTTACCTAAATTACACATGTAACTTGTGTTGTAAGTGTGCTTATACCACATCCATGGTTATTAATTGTAAAACAAAAAAATTGATGGATTCTTCATATAAAAATATTATAAATTAATAAAAACATACAAAATGTATTGAGGACAAATGTATTGAGGACAAATCATTTATAAACTTTTTTAAATATATAGGGTGTCCCACTTAAAACTCCCGGCTCCATTTTCTCGATAACCAAAAGCGATATTTGAATTTTGTAAAAGGTATCTACTAGAATATATAAATGACTTCGGTTATGAACAAACATGGTTATTTTACACATTGAGGTATAGATGGTGTTGCGATGCAAAGAAATTTTTCGATCCTAGGAACGATGAAATGAGTTGCATGAGATGAAGAATTATATTCTAAGCAACTTTTTTAATATGAATAATTTTCGAAAAATCAGTGAGATATTTGAACTTCAATATAATTTATCAAGTAACAAAAATCCCATTTTTTTTTTCATATGTCTACAATTTATAGTGTAAAATTTAGTAGAACATACAACATAAACATGACGCAAAAATTAGACAATACCCAATAAACAAAAATGTCAAAATCTTTAATTTCCAAATAGCAGTTGCAGACCCACCTTTCTTTTACTTGAAAAAAAAATTAATTGTGTTTTTTAAATAAATGTTTCATTACCATCTAAATGAGCCTGATTCACTATGAAAAATATCTCAAAGGACTTGTCTAAAATGTATTTTAAAAAAGTTATGACGATTTTTATATTCAAAAAAATTATATTGAAGTTCAAATATCTCGAGAACCACTGATTTTTCGAAAATTGATTGTGTCATAAAAGTTGCTCAGAATATAATTCTCCATCTCATGCAGCTCATTTCATCGTTCCTAGGATCGAAAAATTTCTTCGCATCGCAACGCCATCTATACCTCAATGTGTAAAATAACCACTCAAAACTGAAGTCATTTATATATTCTAGTAGATACCTTTTACAGAATTCAAATATCGCTTTTGGTTATTGAAAAAATGACGCCGGGAGTTTTAAGTGGGACACCCTGTATATGTACTTTTAACATATTTTTTTTGTTACTGGTAATAAATTATATAGCTTTGGCCCGTAATAAAATATAAATCTTTGGGTATGCCATTTTCTAAAAAGTGGTACTTGAACGGACATTTTAGCTTAATTCCTTGTTTGATAGTCATGATCAACAAGGTCTGCTTGTGATCTGTGCAAGCATAGCATGTGTGGTATGTGCATAATTTCCATAAGTTGAATTTATTTAGTTCGGTGTAAAGAATGTCTGATGCGTACTGCTTGTCTTTTTTAAATAAAATTTTTAACAATGTGTTCTGTATTACTTGCAAGTTTTTCAATTTATTTTCATATAACCCACCCCAGATTATAATGCAGTACCTTAGTATGGACTCAGCTAAAGCATCGTACGCTGTGTACAGATTTGTTTTATTTAAGATGTCTCGAAGTTGATAAAATTTGTACATTAGTCCTCTAAGCCTCTGTATCAAATAACTCACCTGTTCACCCCACCTAAATATTGATCGATCATCACATCTATAGTCTGTTTTTAAACCAGGACGACCGTTTCAAATTTACCGCGCTAAATCATACATCTGTGATTGGATCCGCCTTCGCCAGTTTTACACAGGGCAATAGTTGTAAATTTTGACATATAATAAATTTTAATTTCGTGTCATAAATTATTTTGTTTAAATTTCTATTTTATCGTTTGCACATTATATATCAGTTTTTAATCCCTTTTGTATAAATCTGAAGGTAAAAGTGGCTAATTACTTGGTGTCTTTATATTGCGTAAATGGTATGGATGGTGTATCAAATACATGGAGGTCAAATAGAGGTCGATGCATATCTAATATAATAAAATGCACAAAAATATATTGTTGTGGTGTATTGTTGGTTGCTCAAAACGTCAAAAAGGTTCTAGTGTATTTTCTGGTAACTTCTATGGTGTGAATGGGACTTCTATATTCAGTCCTCCTGGTTTAAAACAGACTATGGTACTTAACATATTTTATTTTCACAGTCAGGTATCTCATTGCAGTCATTTAAATGTATTTTAAGATGTTTCGAGTTGATCCATATCGGTGGTTGTAAACGTTATAAATTTGGATTCGGTAACATTGAAACTCAGCAGACTGTCGTTTAGCCAATTTTGTACATGTTTCATAGATATTTCTGCTTTTCTGTATACTGCATTCCAAGAACTATCAACGAATGTTACTTCTGTGTCATCACCATAGGAATGATACAGGTTCAATGACAGGTGCAGTATTTTTAGACATAAAACGGGCTTTTGAAACTATCGATAGAGATAAATTAATTAAGAAACTAAAGGGTTATGGTATAACAGATATAGCACTAAATTGGCTAGTAGATTATCTGCAAAACAGAAAACAAGTCACAAAGGTAAACGGGGAAGTATCTAATGAAATATTGAATAACAACGGAGTACCGCAGGGCAGTACACTAGGACCGCTGCTATTTTTATTATATATTAACGACATTGTAAAATCCGTTGTAAACTGTCAAATACATCTATTTGCTGATGATACGCTGTTATATTTCTCTTCTAAAGATTTAGCAACCCTTGTAGATAATATAAATAATGAGTTCAGAAATATAGTTAGGTGGTGCAATGGTAACCTTTTAAAATTAAACGCATCAAAAACGAAATTTATGTTAATTAGTAATAATCAGAAATATCAAGAGTTTAAAAGTACTTTCGGAATATCAGTAGAGGGCGTTAAGATTGAAGTTGTCGAGAAAATTAAGTACTTAGGTATATTAATTGATAAAAACCTAACATTCAAAGAACACGCATTTTATATTATCAATAAAATATCAAAAAACACAAATTTTTTATCGAGGATTGCTCCCTTCTTAACACAATGGTCAAAAATCACTATATATAATACTTTAATCCTTCCTCATTTGACGTTCGCGGCATCTATTTTGTATGTGGCTAATAAAAATGAAATAGACAGGTTGCAGAAATTGCAGAACAGAGCCATGAGGATTATTTTACGAGTTCCACGAGACACTTCCATTAGAACAATGCTAAGTAACCTTAATTGGCTGTCAGTGCAATATTACTTAGAATACCAAACACTTATTATAATCCATAAAATGAAGTTATCTTTGACTCAAACATATTTGACATCAAAAATAGTATTTAACACCGACATACACAATTATAACACACG
This sequence comes from Rutpela maculata, assembly GCA_936432065.2. Lineage (NCBI taxonomy): Eukaryota > Metazoa > Arthropoda > Insecta > Coleoptera > Cerambycidae > Rutpela > Rutpela maculata. The sequence goes on along the minus strand of OW386291.2, from coordinate 42,411,727 downwards.
CACACGGACAGATATACGAGTCACAACTAAAAACAAAAAACTAACAGAAAAATCTCTTTTTCATAAAGGAATCGTTAGATACAATAACCTTGACGATTCCTTAAAGAACTGCGTCGCTATTAATACATTTAAAAATAAACTAAAATCTTATTTACTATATGAATGTAATTAATATATTTTATTTAATTTCTATGTTATTATCTCTATCCTAAGTAAATTTTAATGTGTTATACGTTATGTAAAATTTTAGTTGTATTTTCATTACAAAATAGTGTATACAACTGTACTGTACTGTACTGTAGTATTGTAAATTAGCTAAGTTGCTAAATAAAGATTTATATATACATAAGATGCTCATCTATATTTTTTAATTGTGGCAAATTGTTTATGTAAATTAAAATCAAAATAGGACCTAATATAGTCCCCTGTGGGACGCATCTGGTAATTGTTTGTGGTTTACTTATGGCGTCGTTTATCTTTACTTTCTGTATTCTATTTGGTAGATAATTCTGAAATAGTTTAAGAACGACACCTCTTACATTGATAACTTTTAACCTATTTAATAATATTTCATGGTCAACAGTGTCGAATGCTTTAGCTAAATCTAAAAACACAGCTAAACATTTTTTGTTTGTATTTAAAGCATTTACATTTTTTTTTTTTGTAAACTCTGTGACTGCGTCTTCTGTGCTTATTTTATTTCTAAATCCGTATTGGTTTTTATCGAGAATGTTAAATTTTTCTAAATAATTTGTTAAAGTGATTTTAAGGATTCTTCAAACATTTTTGATATGTTACTTATAATGATATTGGTTATGGTTTCTTTCCAGCCGGGACTTGTCCACTTAAAAAACATAAATTTATTCGATGTACCAGGGGTATAGTTATATATTTGTGAATAGCTTTTATTGTTTGAACAGAGATTCCATCGGGATCCCGTGCAGTATTATTTCTTAAACTGCTTATGTGTATGTGACCTCACTTTCCGTTACAGGTTGTAGAAATAAGCTTGATGATATACAATGTTCATTGTTCGTAGGTTCAGGTGGGTTTGAGTTCTTTTTTATTTTATTTTATTTGCCATTTTATGTCCCATTGGTAAAAACTTTTATTTTTCACTTAAATTTATATTTATAATTTCCTAAATTCTATTTATTATTTTTCATAACCGTTTCAAAAAAACTCATGTAACTCATTTTACAATTATTTCACTTATTAGTAATAGCATACCTGTAGAGACTTATCTTTTGGCGATATCACTATCAAACTTAACCTAAACATGATGTTTGAAAAATCTTAATACTTTCAAGCAGGTATTCTTAGATTGTCATCAACAAATGAGTACTAAATATGCAGAATTAGATAGACCCTGTGAACTTGACAATTATAAATTTCCATCAATTTCCTTCATTATATGACTCCATTGTACGTGGTATATATAACCAATTCCCTTTACTGCACTTTCAATTCAATGTTTGTCACATTTGCAGCTATGTGTATGTAGGGGATTCACTTAATGACAGATATAACAGTTGCGGTAGGCTAATTGGATGAATTTTACAAGCTATTTAAAATTTACCAGCTTTATAACCAAACCACAAAATTGTATAACGTTACAAAGTTACATTTTAATATAAATGATGAAGAGAAAATATATTTTAACTATGTATGCATTGTTTATACAACCGTCAAAAAAGTGATTTTTTTTATGACAATTATTGTTTTCAAAATAGGTTTTTTCTTTATGGAGAGTGGTTTTTTTAAGGTTGTCTGTAACAGAGATAAAAAATATTTTGCACATGTTTTAATAGTATGTATATTACGTAAAAGGAACTGTAAGTAAAAGCTTAAGAGACTTCCCAACTGCATTCTCGGCCTGAAAAGTCACTTTATAGTAAATTATTTTATCTACTTTCATTAGCTTATATACTAATTAATGTACTGCTTTTGCACAATTAACAGTATCCATAAACAAATAGCGTGAGTTCACTTGTGAGTTATTATAAATCTCTAGGTACGGTGCCAATCTCCTTTACTTTCATGCCTAGCCTGTACAGCTGACGTAACGCGCGACACGAAAGTGGCTCTGTCCGAGAGAAATTCTTTTCTGATACGGTAAAATAGAACGGTCCATTATTATTGAGGGGAGGGAGGTTTAACATGTTTGAATAGTTTCGACGTTTTCAAATCAAATTAAATAATAATTGTGCCAAAAATGATGAATTCGGTTAGTGAAGATGAACTATTATATACACCAGAATTAAGGCAAGTAGCTAATGATACAGTACATAATTTAGTACACGAAAAATCGCAGAGCAAATATAAAAGTGTGTACAAAAATTGTATGGATTGGTGTAGCGGCAAGAACGTCAAATCGTTTACAGAAAATGTACTGCTGGCATATTTTGCTGAAATGAGCAATAAATATATATCATCGTGTCTGTGGACTTTCTACTCAATGCTCAGAAATACACTCAATATAAACAATGGGATTAATATAGGAAATTTGTTTCCGTATACTTGCAATTTAATATTTATTGTTATAATAGTAGATAAAGTATAATATCAACTTGTGATAATGGTAATAACTCACTTACTTGATGAATTACAGCACTCACCTGTGGCTTGTTCTGCAAACTTCATCTGAGTGAGTTATTACTTACATTACCGCTCGTTAAATAATATGCTATTTTGTAATACCAGTGAAAATCAAAGAAAAGTTATAAATAATTAATTAAAATTGAATTACTGCCAACGAACTATCAAAATGACATTTTTATATTTTAATAAAATAGGTGTAGCCTAGACAGACAAACAACTCCTTGAAAAGTCAAGTTTGACGTGCAACGGTTTGAAGCGCTATTTACAGGTTTTTGAGTAAAAATTGTTAAGGATGGATTGGATAGATATCGAAGAAGCTGCAAGTGTGCTTAAAATAATATTAGCTCATGGATCGTAAGTAAATATTACAGCCCTGTATCCATGGTAACTACTAGTAAGTAGCACAGTGTGGACTATTAAGTTGTCGTAGCTAAATTTTGTCTGTAAACAAGTTGGGATAACCTGCGTTTAGCTGTAATTTGGTTTTGGAATCTCAAAGCATTTTATTCCACATATTTTTACTATTATAACGTTGCCGCAACAATTAAACAATCAAATGGCTGCAATTGCTATTTAGATTTCTGGTAAGCTGCAAGATATATGCTTTTTAGAGCTCTTGGAACAGCGCGATAGCAGCTGGAACAAATAGTAGTGACTTTGTTATATTATATGCTTTAAGGCTAAAAAAAATGCAGTTTGGCAGCTAAATTATATTTTTTACATTTGTGGCTGCAACTTCCTGTCAACAATTATGTACATTATAAAACAAAGCAATTCAACTTTAAATATTTCATTTAGCCTCGTTAGTGTCCACAATATTGAACATTAATGCATAAAACGAACGGAACGATTTTTTTAAACGTATTGGCTCTGTACTTAGCAGCCATATTTCCTGTAAAGGATGAGAGCCGAGAAAGGCAGCCATTTTGAGCAATATTTATTTTTTTTACATTTAATATTACCATGTACTTTAACTTCTGTAATAAAAAAGTGCTGCAATATTCTCTAGTGGACATAACATTAAGACATTAGAAATTTTAAACGATTTTTTGATGAAATACATAAAAAACCTCTGCCCAAGGAATCACTACTTCCACATCCAGATTCTCTATCCAAGTCACTCACAACGAAAAAACTTTGTATGTGAAAATAATTGTTTATGGAACTTTAATAATATAATATTTGAAATCCTCTACTCCAAAAACCCATAAAACGATACCCCACATCGGTAGTGGGGTGGGGGTGGTGATAGGGGGGTGGTAGTGGGGGGTGGATGAAGTAAAAAAATATTTTGAGGTTTCTGATTCCTGTACATGCACTAAATCACATTTTTTTTTCATCCCCTTTAATAAGGAGGTGGGGGTGGTAATGGGGGTGGCTAATGCGAAAATTTTTTTTGAGACCTCAGCTTTTCTTGTACAATATACTAAATACCAATTTCATGGACTCTTACCTGCTTGATTTACCCATTTACCCCAAATTTACCGCAATTTACCCCCCAACCCTTCGACGGAACAAGATGAAAATATAATCTAGTTCTAGATCTCGTTAAAGTACATATGTGTACCAAATTTCAAGTCAATATCTCAAACGGTTCCAGAGTAAACGTGAGCACAAAAAAAGTTACAGACAGACAGACCGACAGACAGAATTTTTTTTTCGCTCAAACTTAAAATCTCGACGTTTCATGACATTTTAAGCCTATTTGGACAACAACAATTTTTAAAAAATTTGTTGTCACTATACTTCCACTGGACGTGGAAGTAAAATAATTATTATGAGCAGATTAATAGTATTATAAAAATAGAAAAGTCCTAAAGCGCTTCGTACATGCCGAAATATCACAATATATACACATTTAACGAAAAAGTGATAACAGCATACAATTTTATGCACGATTCGTCGTAACAATCACCTTGATATTTTTAATAGTATATTATGCATCCATTTTCATCTTAATATTTCAACATTATTCAATGGATTGTTCAATATACAGAACCGGAAAGTCCTGCATTTTGCATTGCTCTATTAACCGACCACCCACAATAAAGACGTCTACCAGTACTCTAGCCGAGGCAAACAGTGATAAGCCCTTTCAAGAGTTGCTGCTCTCGCTTGCTCTTATTGCCGTACCAAATCAAACACTTTCCGATACCGTATACAACTTGGATACAATATTCATAAGTTACAATATCTAGTAATGTCTATTAAAGGTAATGAACAGCCAAATAATTTATCATATGTAGTTCCAAAAATATACAACTCAATGGCTGTAATCTGGTTCTTTCATCAGTCAAACGGCTGCAAGTAAAAGGCTTTAACAACATTTTCAAAGCAAGAAAATGTTGTACCACTTTGACTGTTACAGGCGCTGTCGCAACCTTATTGCAAGGTTGCCAAGGTAGCTGCTATATAGTCCGGTGATTTTAGCTTAAAAAATAACTATTTTTCGGAAAGTTTTGAGACTAGCCAAAAATTAGTCTACCCTCTAACGAATTTCCTCAGGAATTCGAAAAAAATAGTGTTGACTACTCAAAACGGCGGCTTTAATTTGTTACTTAACTTTTTGTAAACAAAATGAATTTTGCAATTTAGTTTTTTTGCTTATCTCTTCGCTTCTAAAGGTCGTAGAAAAACATTCGACCCGTCAATTTTTCCGTCATGAACTTCCCTATAAGGCAAAGAACGAATCTTTGATGGTTAATAACATTTTATGGCAAAAAACTGAAAGAATTGAATTTTTCGATCCTCGAACTTTGAAGTACTGTAGAAACAAATATAAAATCTGTATGTTAACGATATTATGAGAAATAGTACATATTTTTACCCTTAATAAAATGCACTTTGTCCCGTTGCAAAATATTAATTTTTTTTTTCAATTAATTTATAAGAAACTGGCACTTCTTGTAGTGATAACACACTCTGAGAAATGTTTAGTTACATTTTCAAGTAAAAATATTTTCAAATTTCGCGTAAAAATAATTTCATATCTCGGCCCCAAAGCATCGGAGCACAATTATTTTTTAAATCGAGTTTTTTATGACAATTGAAATGCCGTTGGTTGCAATAAATTTTATGAAAAATCCACTAAGATATTTCCATTTGTTTAAGTTGCAAAATTGATTTTTTGCGTAAAAAAGTCGCAAATTAAAATTTTTTTTCAATATTCTTTTTGATTATGTAAATGTACGTCAAATAGAATGTATTTACCGAAATAAAACTATGAAATATTAATTAGATCTTTTAATATAAGTTTGATTTTTTTTTATAAATAATTGCAAAAAAAATTATTAATATTTTGCAATGACACAAAGTGCATTTTATTGAGGGTAAAAATATGTACTATTTTTCATAATATCGTTAACATACAGATTTTATACTTGTTTTTACAGTACTTCAAAGTTCGAGGATCGAAAAATTTTTTCAGTTTTTTACCATAAAATGTTATTAACAATCAAAGATTCGTTCTTTGCATACCTACTTTATAGGGGAGTTCATGGCGAAGAAACGATCTTTAGAAGCGTAGATATAAGCAAAAAACTAAGTTGCAAAATTCATTTTGTTTACAAAAAATTAAATAACAATTAGCCTCCGTTATGACTATTTTTTTTTCGGATTCCTGAGGAAATTCTGTAGTCCCAAAACTTTCCGAAACATTTTCCTAATCACCGGATTAATAGCTAAATAACTGACAGTTCTTGTTGCCGCAACTTGAGCAGTAAACTCGGAATTTGAATCCGACAGAAAATTTTAGATAAGAATCTGGATTATGTCGACCGCCCCACAACGGCCCCAAAGTGACTTTTTTTCAAATCAGTCTGCTAGTTTTAATGCTTATGCAATTGGAAAGTTTTTACTTTGAAATCTTCTTTTTTATTAAATTGCCTATCTGATAAAGCCAGATTTTCGATTTTTGTCAATGTATTTTTCAATTTTTTCCAAAAAAGTTTGAATTTTCATCAAAAATTTTGAAACATCAGGGACAAAAATCGAAAATTTGGCTTATTTGACATATCTGACATATCTATAGGCAATTAAAAAACGAAGATTTCAAAAAAAAACTTTCCGATTGCTTAAATAAAACCTGTAGACTGTTTTGAAAAAAAAAAAAAAACTTTGGAGCCACTGTGCTCTCCCCCCGTTTTGGCGCATTACGGGGCCGTAGATCTCAACTGATATTTTGATCTCTGATGTATACAGCTGAGGTATGTACATTACTAGGAAATATTTTAATTTTAATACAGCATAATATAATTTAAACTAATAAAAAACGCAATTCAATTTGGGCAGTAGTTTTCTCCGCATCTGACAGAGCTATAATTCTGGGTAACTGGTATATATTACGCGAATATAAACCATACCTATCTTAAATGCAAAGTTGTGCAGTGTTTATGGGACGGTTAAATCCAACACGTCGCATCTGCCCAATAAACTAGGAAATGATGTATTTAGTCTTATAAAGAAGCATTACGGCGAAATCAGGCCACCTGTGTCCCATATACACAAAGGGCCCTCTGATCATTCTATTACCTTGCAAATGTGTGCCCATAAGTACTTATACCGGTGCAATATGTTACCAATTCTGGAGCTGCATGAGAATTTTCGTAGTTTAAAATGTTGCTGCATTGGGTTTCGTATTACCGAATAACATGAAACATTTAAAGTTTTCATCACCCTCAAATATTATTTTGGCTTCTTACTCAACAGGTTATTACGGTCTAAAATTTCACTAACATCAGAGGCCCCTGGGATTAACGATTCCTTGTAATATAATAGAAAACAATATAAGAATAAAATTTTACAGATAGTTTTATTATATAAAACAGCAAAGTATACGAAATATGGTGAATACGTAAAAAATATATAACGATCTGTGTGATATCTAAATTTAAAATACAAAAAAGAATAAGAGAAAAATATAGATCAAGTCTAAGGTTTAAGCCAAATAAAAGACTATATTTTAATATGCCGAACCGGAATGTCTAATATAATATAATAATTTGTGTTGTCACAAACTGGTCCCTAGGAGCCGACATCCCCCGAGTTCTTTGTAACTTCATTCCGAATGTGAATGTCACACGAAGCGCACCGAACCGTTTGTTTCACGCGTGTTGTTGTAGTTAACAGAAAGTGCTGTAAAAAATTAGAAAATAGTGACATTACAATACATTAAAATGGATTCTCATCCGCAAGATATGTATAATTAAATGTCGAAGGTGAAATTTCGTAATTACTAATTTGTAAAAATTTATTAACATTCAATGAGAGGTGATTTTTTCATAGAATATAGAAAACATTTTCTTTTATTAAAAAAAAAGTTTATGATTCGTTCAAACTCGTTCAATGTTTTTTTTTAAGTTGTTCGTTGAACATTCTTGTAAAAAAATATGCAAAAATTGGCTGCCCCTAGGTGCTACTCTTGTATTTGTGATCGTTTTTATGACACGGTGCGAAATACAGCGACGCGGTAACTTTGGTTTATAGTGATGTTTTAGCATATATCTATTTAAAAATTCCATTTAAACGTAACAGTTTATAAGTAATATGTATTTGTTATAAACAGTTTTTGAAAAAATTATTGCATTTTGTTATGTCAAAAATAATTATTTAATTTTTGGTTGGAATTTGAAAAATGCCTAAAAGTATGTAAAATTGAATTTAAATTAAGTGATTAATTTAATTTTTTAAATTTGAATTGAAATTCGTAATCAGCGACCTCGAATACCAATTTGCAATTGGATTAACTTTTCTCAAATGTTTGTCACCATATTGGAGCCGCCATTTTGATTTTGAAAAAACTATTACCAAATTCGTAATCAGCGGCCTCGAAAACCCATGAGTACCAATTTTCAATTGAAATGGTTAACTTTATCAACATTTTTGTCGCCATATTGGAGCCGCCATTTTGTTTTTGGAGAAACTATTATCAAGTTCGTAATCAGCGGCCTCGAAAACCCAAAAATTTTCAAAACAATTAGTCCATTTTTTGAATTATGGCCAGCTTTTTCGGATTCTGGCCCACTGTGCGTCGTATAATCTATACCCGATCGCTAGACTATATATAATTTTATACTTTTTGGAGTGTTGTTAACTTTTCAAAGAGGTACCTACCTTTATCAGTAAGTGAGCGTTGATAAATTCAAAATAATGGACATCAAAAAGAAATTATTAGCAATCTGTGACAATCAATGTGAATTTTCGGACGAAATATTTGTTAACGACAGAGATTTTAGAGTGTAGTGCGAACAAAATATAGTCTTGAACGATTTAAAAGTGACTATAGTGCATTTTGCGATCATTGGATCACTGACTTTTCTAACCTCACAAAAACACAGTGGATAGTTAGGAAAGTTTGGCCTAATCTCACGAAAATGAAATACCGGATTTCTCTTCTGATAGAAAAATGATTCAAAGTGGAGCATCAGAAATCTGGCTGAAAGCAAACATATTGCAAAATATATTACCCCAAATTTACCCATTGCCCACGTGCATTAATTATTATTTTTGTTACTGTATTATAATAGGTACTCATTTTGTCAACTTCTACTACGATACCATTTAACTCTTTAAATTTATGTTACATTTTGATTAAAATAAAAATTTCATCTTAAGCAGATTTATATTTTCTACGCATCTTCATTAATGAAATATTAAATACATAAACAAACAAAGCAAAATGCACAACTGACATCGTGAATCGATATACACGTAGGCAATAGACACTCGGGTACGTTTTTTTGAAAACTCTGTACGGGTATATTTTCAATTAACCAATAGGGGCTAGCCGTGGGCGTGGTCTGTACTGTGACAAAGTATGTTTTACAAAAACGCCGCGCCGCTTGGTAGACGCGCGGTGTGCTGCTTTATACTTCGCGTATGTTCGTGGTTTAATGTTTAAATTGAGATGTAGTATAGTGGCTTTTCAGTTTACATATAGGGGAACATGGGCGCAGCCAGGGGGGGAGCCATGGGGACCGCCCCCCTCAAGCCATCTTCCATGAGCCAAAAAATAAAGAAGCAGTACAAAGCAGTATCTAAATTATCCCTTGAAATAAATATTTTGTAATTAATGCCAATATTATCTAATAGAGGAATCTACACATCCATTTTCTGAAAAATATTCCTCATCATCTGGGGAGGCCGGTTCTATTGCCCCCCCCCCCCCCCAGATGAATTTTCTGGCTGCGCCACTGTAGGGGAAATTTAATAAAATCACTTAAAAGTGAGAGCCACGTGGCTTGCCTCACGACCACGCAGTCACACTATATATTTTTTTATTTTGTTTAATTTTTATGACATAATTAATTGGTTTGTGTCCAAAACCGTTTCACAATGAAGACAAACATCTAGTCCTAAATATAATTTCTTTTAAGATGTACGCTTTTTTTATTTTTCACTCGATATATAGTTTTATCTGGAAAATCCGTAAAAATCATCAGCTGTTCGTCAAATTTAATAAAACAAAGTCATCGAGTTGCATCGGAAATATGTGCATAATATTTTCGTTACATTTAGTAACGGGCCAGATGTTTCTGGCCGTATATCATACTCCTGTAGTCTTGTTGTCTTAAGAACGGCTATAAATATAGAAAATACTAGGTCTTTCCCCAACGCGGCCGTACCTAAAACGCCACGGAAAAAATTTCGATAACAATCCACCCCAACTTTATATAAATCCGTTAGGCAATTTCTAGAAATTTAAAACAATACTTCCTTCCCCCTAGATGAAACATGTTTTAATAAAAACCAACTGAGGCTTACCTTTCGCGTAGATAAATAAAAACGTAAATTGTGCGTAAAACGGGCATTTACATTGCCAATTTTGTCGGGAAATACTTCGAACAAACAAATTACTACGCTTCATGTGCACTTGCACAAGGAAAATCTGAAAGTGAATTGGAAAATTATGCTTAAGCGCATAGGGTGCCACCGTAATGTTTTACCGCAAAGGCACTTAGTATATTAAGTCCTCTTATTAACCATATATATTTATTGGGGTCTTCTTATTAACGAAATATATTTATTGGGGTCCTCTTATTACTGTACTGGTAAATAATAGGTATAGTCTGGTAAACTCTAAGGTGGCGTATGTATGAGTCGGTAACACGACGTACGATTTGATATGCGATGCGCATAAAGCTATCGCAGTGACATAGAGATGAACTAGTTGCGTATGTCTTATTCTGTTAGTTTATATGATGAATCGACCTTTGGACGCGCCAGCTTTGAGTTTACTCGACTATATTAGCTGAGCGCGTCGAAATTCGACGGAATGGGGATGTTAAAAATATATCCTAGAAATTATTCATTGGAGACCCAACGTTGAACTTACTACTAGCACTCACATTTCCTGTTTTAACGTAATGATTAGGGTGGCCCATCTCTATAGGGGGTGAATTTTTTTTGCGTATTTTTTAAGTCTCACCCCACGAAAATATACTATTATACTAGGAATAATTTATGTCAACGTTTCAGATAATTCGGTGAACGGTAACCCGTGCCACATTCAGGTAGAAATTTGTAGATAAGATTTTATTACGGTAACCCGTGCCGCATACAGGTAGAAATTTGTAGATAAGATTTTATTACGGTAATACACTTAAATTTTACTTAAAATACAAATATCTACGTCTTTTCTCATAATGTTTTATTGGTGTCATTATTTCCTAGAAATTATTTGTTTTGGAAGTTTGGAAATATAATGCACCTACGGTAGGTTTTTATGTCAGTTTGCAATTGTGTTTTACAGTGGTGACATTATAAGTTCTAGCATACGTTCCTTTTTGAAAAAACATTTAACGATGGCTGATGTTAGATCCTTACGAAAGGATACTTTCATTTACTTAGTTGGACACTATTCGTCACAGATCATTGGCAATAAATTGCCGTCTAATAGACAAGTATTACAAGTGCTCTTTTATAACATTCGTGAAGTGAAGCTAAGTGTACATGAAAGTGCTAAATTAACAATAAAAGAGGTGTCAGTTTTTTTGGGATAAAGCTCGCATTCCGACACGTCAGGATTTTCATTGTGTTAAACAACTAGATAAACTTTATGCAGAGTGGAGGAACTTACAAAAATCGGCTAAAAGGGCCAGTGCGGGAGTAAAGAAAAAAATTTCGTTGAAAAATTGGACGATCTCTTTGACATTTCTCATGCAAATGCATTGGAGTTGATGAAAATAGATGAAGATAAGCAGTTTTTAATTAACCAAAGAAAAAAGGGACGTCCTGGATTTATGCATGGTATTGATTACCAACTTGCTTCTCAAGAAAAATCAGCTGAGGAGAAATTACAGAAATTATCCGAACGAATACAACGAAGTCAACAAGAAAAAGCTAGATTAGAGGAAACAGTCACCTGTCCATCATCAAGTAGTAATTCAGCCGACTCCAACGAAAATGAAGATGAAATAATCGAAGCCCAAGAAGAGTTGTTACAAGACCAGCCTGGCCCGTCACAGCCAAAAAAGAGGAGATTGTATGGAACATGTAACATCATCACACCAAAAATAGCCGCTGCATTTGATGCTTGCAAAATAAGCGACAGGTATGGAGTCCATATTTTGACGGCAGTAGCAGAAGCACTAGGACATGACACCACATCGTTGTCCATCAGCAGAACCACACTTCAGCGCTCTAGACAACGCATCCGCGAAGAAAGAGCTGAAATATTAAAAACTGCCTTAGGTAATTCTGAATTGCCGGCCCCAGTCATCCATTGGGATGGAAAACTTTTACCTTCTCTCACTGGAATGGGAAATATCGATAGACTTGCTAACTTAGTTACTAGTGGAGATATTGAACAACTACTTGGGGTACCAGCTTTGCCCAATTCAACTGGAAGAGAACAGACTGAAGCAGTTTATGATGTGCTTTGTGAATGGAATTTGGACGAAAAGGTAATAGCTTTGTGTTGTGATACAACACCATCAAATATGGGTTATATAAATGGGGCAGCCACACTATTGCAACAAAAATTAGAAAGAGATATTCTATATTTTCCTTGTAGACATCATATTTTTGAAGTGGTTTTGAGAAGTGTGTTTGACACAAAAATGCCTTCCTCATCTGGTCCAAATGTGCCACTATTTAAACGTTTGGCCTAAAATAGATCAAAATAAACTAAAAACTGGATTTCAGGTATCAAAAATTAAACACATTTTACAACCAGTTAAAGCCGAAATTGTAAAATTTCTAAATGCAGCTTTAACTTTGCAACAGCCTCGTGATGATTATAAAGAATTTTTAATGCTTTCTAAACTTTTTGTTGAAGAAGAGCCCACTCACACAACCAGGGGCATTTCATCATGCACGTTGGATGGCCAAAGCCATTTACTGTCTAAAAATATTTTTTTTCCAAGATCAGTTCCAACTAACTAAAAAAGAAAAAATAGGTATTGAAGATATATGTCTCTTTATTGTAAAAGTTTATGTAAAGGCCTGGTTTACAGCGTCATTTGCTAGTAAAGCACCGCTTCATGACTTAGACTTTTGTAAAGAACTCATTAATTATCAAAATATTGACAAAGAAATATCTCAAGCCGCAAGTAGGAAAATAGTGAACTATTTGTGGTACCTTAATTCAGTAAATGTTGGCTTATCTTTCTTTGATGACGATATTTCAGTTACCACTAAAAGAGAAATGGTTAAAGCTTTGAATAGGAAAGCACCAAATCAAGAGGGTATTAAACGACTTATGATTAGTAACATTACTGACGTTGAAAACAAGGAAATTCAGGACTTCATATGCGAGAACACTAAACAGTTTTTTCAAAAATTAGGTTTGTCTATGGAATTTTTGGAAAATGATCCAACAACATGGAGGGAAAATGAAAGTTATACCCGATGTTTCAATATTGTAAACAAAATTAAAGTTGTAAATGATGCCGCTGAGAGAGGAATCAAACTTATTACTGACTATAATGACATTTTAACAAAAAATGAAGACCAAAAACAGTTTTTACTCCAAGTTGTAAATGATTATAAATCACAGTTTCCAAATGTAAAAAAAGAAACCCTGTCGCATGCTTTGGCCTAGTGCAAAAAATATTGTTTTTATTACTATATGTCTTGTAGATTTAGGATAATATTTGGTACTATGTATGAAAAAAACGTTTCATAATAAAATACACAAGGATAAAACGAGAGATTTATTTCAAAAACTTCTAGTCTATTTTTTTTAGACTACGAATTTACAGTAGTATGACACATGTCATAGTCACAACAGATAATGTCTTTGATATTTGTATGACTTGATTAGTCATTCTAAAGATAAATGTTGCTGATTAAAAAAAAACAATGCATCAACAAAAGAATGTAAATAATTCCATTTACTTTTATTATTGCATAATAATGCATTCTGCGGCACCCCTTGCCTTCAATTTGCCTCAATAATATTTGGAGGGGACTGTTTTTTCTTCAAATGGAACCATTTGCAGGGGTGAGAAATAAAAAATTTCGATTTCGAAAAAGATGGGCCACCCTAGTAATGATCTTACCTTTTAACCCCTTGCAAAAAGAGTTTGACGCGTATGTTTGTCTGTCTGTCTGTGGCTTCATATCTCTTCAACGGGTGATCCGATTTTGATGCACTTTTTTTTTATTTGAAAGAGTATTTTGTCGAGAAGGTTTTTGCCGTATAAGATTTTGATGTTTGGTCGCCATCTCGATTACAAGCTTTTATTTAACTTGCCTTGTTCCTGTGGGTCAAATCTTGCAACTGAATTTTAAAATAGTTATCCTCAACCGATTGAGCTGAAATTTTGCATACACGTTTAGTTTGGATGACAATGCATGGCTAGCTAAGTGACGTCATTCCAAATCCAACATGGCGGACTCCCAAAGATGGCGGACCAGTTATTTTTTATGCACCCCCATGATATGGGTATCAAATGAAAGGGAATAATGCGAAAATAAAATGACGTCACACTAACTTCAATATGGCGAACGCAACTGAATTTTAAAATAGTTATCCCCAACCGATTGAGTCTAAATTTTGCATACACGTTTAGTTTGGATGACAATGCATGGTTAGCTAAGTGACGTCATTCCAAATCCAATATGGCGGACCAGTTATTTTTTATGCAACCCCATGATATGGGTATCAAATGAAAGGGTTTGCTGAGAATACGAAAATAAAATGACGTCACACCAAATTCAATATGGCGGACGTCCCAAGATGGCGGACAAAATTTTTTAGTTTTAACACTATAATTTGATCGTATAGTGTATTCGCTCGACATGAAACCCGAGCCAATCTGGCAATTCTGACTTCGGATTCGGATTCAACAGGTCAAAATACATACATACATAACATAGGATATAGTCTGACCTGCCAAACAGACCACTTTTTTTGTGTTGGGATTAGGGATGAAAATTCTGACTTCGGAATCAGATTCAGCGGGTCAAAATAAATAAGGATACATTGGTCTGATCCGCCGGACAGACCACTTTTTTTTCTCGTCTCGGGGATGTTTTTTGGAGTTGGGGATGAAAAACGAGCCAATCTGAAAATTCTGGCTTCGTATGGGGATTCAACGGGTTAGAATAAAATATAGGGTGTTCCATTTAAAAAGATTAACACGATGACGTCACAGATATGTGAAAAGTGTCATTTTTTTTCCTTACGTACAAATAGAGCAATCTGATATTACTAACTGACGTGTTTTTGTATTTTTACGAACGCAAAATAGAAGAAAAGTTATGAATTTTATGCGTTTCTTTTGGGCGTTCTATGTAGTTATTAAACACCTGGTAAAAATTTGTCATTTTAGTAATCTAAACTGAAAGAGTTAATTGGAATGCCACGGGGTAATGACATTTATTACTTTTTAACTACTTTTGTTTTATGGTTGAACATTGTTTATCTATTCCGCAGTTAACCAGTGTGGTATATCTTCTTAAAAGATGTACATGATTAGAAATGAAGTTTACTATAATTTTGATTAATTAAACTGTATTTATGATAAAGATTAGTAATATTGTGCTATGAATTAGTTATTCTTATTTTTACAAGTTTTGCATACACGTGTAGCTCTAGTGACAATACAATAATGGTACCAAAACGTGTTTTTAGTTTTTAAACTATAATTTGATCGGATAGTGTATTCACTCAGACGTTACATTCTAAGAAATGCCGGAGGATCCGGTACTTGTACATTATTTTAAGTACGGACAACGCAAGCTTTTATTATTATTTAGGTGTACTAAAATGAATTGTCTTAAAAGTTTGTTGCGTGAATAGAAAAAAAAACAGTTGTAGTTGACTACACACTTATTATGCGTGTAAAAAATGTCGGCGTCTTTCAAAAGGTAAAGATCAAAGACGCCGACATTTTTTGAGTGTAGAGTAGATCTCAAGACAACTATACTTACTTACAATCTATAATAATAAAAGCTTGTTTTTAAAAAGTTTTTGTTTAAATTTAATTTTTTATAACGATTATTGTTCGTTTTTCTTTTCTAAAAATTGTGTTCAAATTTTCTTCCCTCCATTTAAAAAAACCGATCAAGTGCTGGAGGGGGAAGTGAAGTGAAGCGTTTTCTCTAGTTTAGCTTATTTATCTTGTGATCACAAAATAAAAAGCTAATAAAATTTTTTCCTGAATGGCTGAAGATATCGAAGTAAATATTCTTCTACAGTTTTTAATGTCTTAACCTATGTTACACAATAATAATAACATAAAAATACATTAAAGCACAGTAAAAATAAAAATAAACACGTGGATGAGAATGACTAATAATACGATAACCCTAATAGCACCTGGATTACGTTTTTATTGACAACTACTTATATGCGTGTTGAAATATCTGCTGAACGGCTGAAGATTATTCTTTCAGTGTATCTTAATCTACGCTACACAGTAATAACGTTTTTGGTGAAAGAATTGCTACCCCCGCTTTCATCCCTTGAGTTGACAAAAAATTATGAAGACATAGGAACATACATCTAAAATGACGGAGATAATGTTTCATGGATTGAACCAAAAAAGTGTTTAAGGTGGCGAAAAATGCTTGCAAAACTTCAGTGTCGTATTTAGGACACCACTTTTGAGTTTTATTTCAAACGTCGAGGAATTTTTCTGTTGATTTTTCTCCGGGTTTGATTTTAAAAGTTAATTTTGATTTTAAAGAAACCATTAGGGCAACAGAAACCGTAAGTGCAACCTTTTCCATTTTAGCTCTTATGATTTAGTTTGTAAATTTCGCGTAATTTTGCCGACTGTTGCTACGATATGGCCAAAACGTGAGAAGCTGTCGTCCCTTAAGGCCGCCATATTGGATAAACCATATTGATTTATTCGGATTTGGGATTTCTCTCATCAACGTGACAAGGAATGTCAGCGAATTTCAGGTTTCTAGGTGGTCGGGAAGTACCAAAGGAAGTCCCGGACTTTTTTCTAACAAACAGAACCACTTGGTAGGAATTTCCAACAAAAGAAAACAAATTTGAACACACTTTTAACTCTTCAATCTTGACGACTACAGTAAATTGTTCATTTTATTTATTACAGTATGATCGCTTGAGAGGCAAGTACACTGACTCGTGTTATTATTATTATTATTTTTATTTGCTTAAGTAAGTGATAGCCCTCGAATGAAAATACCCATAGTACCTTAAATGTTACAGAGCCGACGCGTAACGACCAGTACATATTTTGGCAGCAGTAAACACTACACTATTGACATTTGTTGTTATTGTTTACTTATTACAATTGGCTTGGCACCGGCGTAGAATGATGCGCCACCAGGTCAGAGTTAAACGCAGAAAGACGACCATATCATGTGTGTACTTGATAATTGTATTGCAACATTCAAAATTTATTTTGTCGGTTATTTTTGGGAATTTTGATAAATTAATATTTTTGCGTAAACCAGAAAGATGTGAATCTTTGTAGATCTGAATTTATGGATGTATTTCAAAGACATTCTATCCCGTATTCTAAAATAGAATAACTTATTACATTACTTATTTATATTAATATTTATAATCATAATAATAATTATAAATTTTTCCCCATACCCGTGCTTGCAGTACACATGCAATAAATACAATTACCATAGTAACAGTAATATTTTATATTTCTATAACTTCTTTTGCATTTGTATACGTTCTAAATATTAAACAATAACCATAATACATTGTCTTGTCAGTTAAAATTTATGGAAAAAAGTCTAAGATGAATACTTGCTATTTTCCAGCGTCTAAAGTTATTTCCAACTCTAAACAATTATTATGCAAATTGACAAAGTGTGATATAAAATAAAACGCACCAATCCACCTAATACTTTTTTATCTCTCGAGAAGACTTAAAACCTTTGAATAATATCACACACGTCGGTGCACACTTTATTATATTTAAGGAAGACGAATGAACGAGATTTCTAAAAATATTTTCGTAAGCAAGAGACTATAATTTAAACAGGTTTATGCAAAAAATTAAAACTAAATATGTGTTTTATTGGGGATATTTAGTAAAAGTTATAAAAAGTGTTGCCAAATGTGGATTATTTACGAGTATTCCATAATCATGCACAATTTGTTTCTAAAGCTACTGCGTAAACTACTCTGTTTTAAACAATTCATTAATGTACCGTAAAGCTAGTAGAATCGAGACAAGAGTTATTGTGGAGGGGCTAGCGGGTTACGGCGGGTCGCCGGAAAGCTTGCCGACAAAGCAGCCAAAGCCGATAAAAGCGACCGACAAAACTACTTACTCTCCTCGCTCTTTCATTCTATATGTATTTTCTCAACGGTACATCATAAATATTCTGTTGATGACTTAAAAGCGGTTTGATATAAGAGAATAACATTTGATAATCTAATAAGACCTGAAAAAATGAATAAAAAATACGTTTTTAGAGGATGCTATCTTATTTTACTTCCACATCCACTAGTCCATGCCAAAGTTGCAAAACCCCCAAAAGTGCAAGGGTAGTGACCAAACATGGCTAGCCCTAGGGCGGCCAACACGATGGTGATACTCGCGCGGTCCCTACCCCCCTCGAACTACCACTAAACGCAAAAGAACACCATTTTTCGTTGTCAGGCATACGAGGACTTGTTAGATCGGGTCTTTCTTGAGGAAATTCAATGTGTCCTGTAAAATTTCTAACCAGACATTCTAACGATCTCTGCGGGTTGGAACCACCCCCTCCCTCAATACCGAAACATACAAAAAACATCCAAACTTGCTGAAAATCGTTTTCTACACGTTTTCAAGGGCGGGGAACACGATGCAGATATTATTTAGCCTCTCACCCTTAACCAACAAATAATACTGCATTATGCACGCGGTTTTTCTGCTCGAAAATGTCCATCGAGTGACGTCATGAGCATACTCTGTCTAAGATGTGTCTCGTACCGAGCGTATTTCTTCTTCAGTTATACCGTGGTCAATTCTTAAGACAATTAATAAATTTGGTAGACACGTCGTTATTATGATAATTTTTATTTTTAGTCTCTTTATTTCGTTTATCGTCCTCTATGCGTATAAAGGATATTTTTCAGTGAAGTAATACGATTTGTTGCAATATTGGTATGGACCTAAATGAAAAATAATTGCAAATTTATAGTTTATTAGAGTTACCACTACCAATAAACAAATTAATGGACTTTCAATATCGGCTTTACATTTCCTGATAGTTCAATAAATGTGTCATGTATGATAATGTATATAGGGATTGTACTACATATCATTCGAACTGGTCATATAAACCAAACTATAACCATTAGTATAATTAAAATACTGAAAGCTGCGTTTTTCGCTGCATTAGCTAATAGGAATTTTAAAATTAACAAATTGCAATCGCCAAGTCACTAATGATGAAAATGAAAATATTAATAGCGTATATAAGAGAGTGGACCGAATGGACCAATAGTGCGATCGTTTGTTTCAGATGACAAAAAATTTTAAATATAAAATTCATAGATACGTACTTAGAAAAAGTATGTATTGCATATTTTTCTGGTTGTACAAAATTTTTAAAAAAAGCAATTAAAACTTTATGGAAATGTTTGTACATTTTATCAGGTTCGGGTTCTATATTAGTATCGTTGTTAGAACGTAAAACCACACACTTTGTAATAGAAAGCTGAAAGTTAGTACAAGTAAAGGTAGAAAAGCTTGATTTAAAAGACATTTTAAATAAACTGTCAATATACACTAAATCAACAATTGGCAAGACTTCATATTTGCAGTATGTATTAATTATTTGTATAAAATATGTTGGTATGACCAACATATTTCTTTTACTTTTATTTTGGTCACATCATTAACCTACATTTTACTTCAAGTTTTGATCTTTGGATAAAATACACCATTAATTAACTATAATAGTCCAATAAACATAAGAACGTATAAAATGCTTGAAATATATGTTCCAGTGGTTTTAAAATGATTTAATATGATAAGTTTGTGTAGAATACCACTTTATGATTTTATGTTTTTGTTATATTTGATCTACTAAATTTTCACTACAGGTAGAGAATTTTGATTTAAAGGATTTAAAGATATAAATAAACTCTAAAGTTACAGGTACATCACGTACGTTAAATTAATAATTAACATAGACTTCATGCATTTACTGGATGTGTTAATTACTTATATAAAATACGTTGATCATAAACCACTAAGTGAGGCTTTGGCAAATAGTAACAAACTTTTGTATGCAAAACTGGGACGAGACTCGACAAATAATGAGAAACCTGGAGAAAAACTGAGGGCCAGACTATAATAGATGGCCTAAAAACTGAAAATGAAATACTCAAGGAACTAAAAAAAACAATCTCTTACTGAAAGAAAAGTTGATGCAGCTGTATCAATCACTAACTAACAATAACATTTAGTTGTTTTCAGATTCTATTTTAAAAAACAAAACTGCTTACGAAATTACGACGAGAATAAATTATTCTCCAGTTTGTGTTAGAAAGTAATATACCAAATAAAAATTTAAAACAATAATCTGTTCGAACCACATAAGCAATATCGAATATTCTGTTGTAAATAGTTAATGGAAAATGTTGTGGACAACGTATATTCACAATTTTTTAGGATAAAGATTATGTAGGAGTCACAGAATTATATATTTATTACCAAGTAACATATTGTTGACATGCCGAGTACAACTTACAGAGTTACATTGCTAAAACGTACAACTTAAATAAATTTTCATTAAATTAACAAATTCTTTCTCGTTTGTTAAAGCCGCAATGGCAAACCAGAAAGAGTGGGAATGTTTAAAGAACATGTTTTAACTTTAATTAAATATTCTGCATTTAATTCTCTTTGTTTTAAATATTTAGCAGCATTTAGAACACAACTTAACCCACATATTCAGAACCTGAACGAACTGACGTGTAAAATCTAGAAAGGAATCAAAATATATTTGGAGCGGTAATGAAACGATTATGATGCAGTTAATCATAACATGCGGTTATCACTAATTGATCTTAGTCGCCAATTGAGTACCTATACGATTATTTGTTGTTGCTTTTATGCCTGATAACACTTAATAAATAATAGGTCTAAAGAGGAGGTGGATGGTTATTTGAAATCATCTATTATATCCCATTCTTCAACATTTCTAAACACTGGAAAGAAAATATTATTTTTCCACCACTAAAAAATTAGGCCATCAAATATTTATCATTTAAATCATCATCTTTACTAGGTATATTTTATTTATTTAAGTTGTGTGATTGTGATTAAATCTTTGACATCGAATATGGAATAAAGTTTATTTTTCTGTTTCATAAGGTTTTATTTTTTTAATCGTAATCGTACGATTATTCTTTTCACAATGGTAATCGTAATCGATTAAATAGGAAACGTTTAACGTTTAATTTGAAAATAATGAAATAACTTTTACGAATTTATCCCCAACTGCAGATTTAGATGTTATTTAGATGGCTTAGTAATTATTTGACAAACATGTTTTAAAAACACTTAATTACGAATAAAATCAATCATACGATGCCGATGGGATGATAGTATGTAATGAACCATTATTTGACGAGTTTTTTGTAAATATTTCGTGCAAAAATTTACCTTTCCCCTCCGTTTTCGAGGGTGCTGAACACGATGGAAGTGGTGGGAGAAGTTTTTGACATGAAACAGCCAAAAACCACCCCTTCTATGGGGATCCTTTTATGTTTTCATATATAAACGGGTCTGGAGAGTGGTTTATCGACGGGTTATACTTAAAATAATATGGAAGGGAGTTATAGAATGAGTGGAATCCAGAGAGGAGGTCTAGGAGGTTAAACTCTCCCGAGGATCGTCAATACGACCTTCCCCGTTGTTGCAGGCGCTGATCACGATAAAAATATAGTTAATGAATTTTACACCTCTTGGAAGGGTTGAAACAACCCCCGAGGTCGTTACCACCTTCTCTTCCATGAAAAACGAAGGGATATGCACAGGAATAACGATAATGTGTGAAAAACCTGTAAATCTGGGTTCGCATGCTTTCTGGTGAGTGAGGGGTGGTTTCTGCCCGTTTGAGGGATGAGGATGGGTTGGAGCTAAAAATGTATATTTTTCCCGCGATCAGCGACACCGAAAACGGGGATAAACGTTTGAACCGAATCATTTGAAAAAAAAAAAAGATTTTCCACCCCTCGGGAGGGTTTAATCAACCCCCTAAGCCTGCTGTCGGGATTCCACTTACTCTATAACCCCCTTCCATGTTATTTCAAATATACATAACCCGTCGATAAATCACTCCCCAGACCCGTTTATACAGGGTGTAATTAGTTTCATGTCATTAAAAAAAAAAACTGGTAATGAGGTCCGACTAGACAAACAAAAAACCTTTATGACTTTTTCCTCTAGGGGCACTTTGAAAAAACTGACCTAGGTCAACAATTTGCATATTAGGGTAGGAAACATTTGAGAACCACTGCCTTTCTGGGTCAATGGACGTGTTCTTTCCAATTATAAAACTTTTAAATTGTCATAAAAATTGCAAAGATTACCGACCGACTCGTTCTCGCCGGCACGCGGCGGTCCGTGGTTTCAAAGCAAAGAAGGGCGGCACCTTTGATGACCGCCTCAATGTAAATAATTCGTTATCTCTTTTTGCAGAACTGCAAGCAAATGATGGGCGTAGAGGTTTAAACACAGCATTTCTTTACATGTGTGTTTTTTTAATTTAGAACAAAATATTGGAGCTTTTATTGTTGTTTATAATTTCTCAGATTTAAATGTGATTTATTAAGATTTGCAACCTAAATGAGTGTTCTGGGTTAAAAACTTAAAAAATGAGAAATTATTGCATAACATTGAGAAATAAAGAGTTAGACGTCTGAGATACCATAACAGAAAACAATTATGTGTATTTTAAGTTAAGAAAAAATCTGATTTATTTAACGAATTGCCGATCAGGTATCGAAAACTAAAATATTCGGTAAATCTAGAACTTAACCAATAAATTATTGTTGATTTACATAAATTGTTTGAAATGGCTTCCGTCTGCATGAATACACTTTTCGGCACGTCGAACTAAGGACATACGCACTCCGTTCAACACATTTGGTAAATTAGCATAATTTTTTATGGTTTCCATAGAAATTAAAATACCATACTAAACTATCAACTAACGTTGTCAATAAAGAAAATAAAAATAAAAACTTGGTCCAAAATCCAAAAAGCAACACAAAAAGAACGAACAAGTAGTGTCTGTACGTAATCAAGAACTTAACGACTTGAACGGTAAGTCAATAAAATAAATCTTAACTGTAAATACGTGGCCCAAAATTCAAAAAGAACAAAAGCAGCACACAAAAGCAACGAACAGTTCGACGTGTGTACTTAACGAAATGCCCACAGAAACTAAAATATTGCACAGGGGAGAGTAGTTTTCTTCAGATCTACTAAGCACTCAGAAAACACCGACGTCTTTCACCTTTACCGCACCGCTAAAAACCTTACCTTACCTACTTTTAAAAAGCCATAAAAAAGTGTGATTATCAACTTGTGCCCTCGCCGACGCGCGGTCTCTAACAAAGGTGCGCGATACTTTGAAAGAGCCATATTAGCGTATTTGATGGTTAGAGGCGCCGACATACGCGAAGATAAAAGCCTATCCCAACATTCCAGCAGTTCTCAAACAATATTATTGAAAATTTTCGAAATTTTTGTTTATTTTTTTCTTCTTCTAAAACAATGGGCTTTTAGACCCCATATATAAGGTTTTTTTGTTTGTTTAGTCGTTCGCCACCACCAGTTTATTTTAATGACATGAAACTGATTACACCCTGTATATGAAAACATAAAAGGAGTGGTTATAGTGATATAGTTAATAATCACTATATCACAAATTTATTTAATACATATTTATTTGCAGAATTAAAATGTTAACAGTTTTTGAATTAAAATATAATTCATTTTTGTAAAATATAAAATATTTTGTTGCTTTTATTATCTTGGTAACTGCCCAGACTCATAGGCAAGTAAGCAAGTTGTCACATTACGGGGAGTAATGTGGCAATTTGCTTTATATTATATTTTAATTAAAAAACTGTTAACATTTTAATTCTACAAATAAATATGTATTAAATAAATTTGTAATTTAGGAGTTCTCCCGCCACTTCCATCGTGTTCAGCACCTTCGAAAACGGGGGGAAAGGTAATCTCGTCTTTGCACAAAGTATTTACACTATTTTTGCCTTCATTACATAGACTATGATGCAACTAATGTCACCCGGTATACATAAAACATTTTTATATAATTAATGTCGTATTGTATTCGGTCGTTTTTAAATATATTTAATTGGAAAGAAATTCTAATAACTAACACTCCAAATAGGTGCATAAACACTGTATTAAAATCGTTAATATAACTTGATTAATGTTTGGGAAACTTTGTGAAATTTTGGTTGAGCGGCAGGGACAGTATTTTAATTAATTATAAATTTGAATTTGAGATTATCTCTGAGTCTGGATGAGAAATGAACATATTTAACTCGCAAAATCCATTAAAGAGACTCAACTTTCTGGTTATCTAGAAGTTGGAGTAAGGTTTGTAACTCGGCCTGGATTCTTCCGAGCCATAAGACAGGGATTTCCTTTCAGAGTAGTTTTTCGCAAATTATGAAAAATCCACCTTATTCCTCTACTGAGCTTTCTTATAATGTAGGATGTGTCAGCGATATATCCTCGATTATGTCTATCTTATATATATCCACATTCTTTTAGTTTAACAGAATATAATAGCAAAATTTACACTGTGGACAGCGACATATGATATATATTAATAAGAGGAATTAAACAATGTATATTTATTATTTATTTAAAGTATGCAACACATACAGATTACCGGCATACTGGAAATATTCAATTTCATGTGATATAACGTTTTGTTTTAGTACAATTTCACATTATGTGCATGGTTTACTTAATTAATTTATGATAAATCACAAATGGGGATACTATTATACATACCATTGTAATTATTGTAAAATATCTACCCATCAGAGTCCGATTAGTATTTTATTACTCAAGCTTTAGCTTCAGTAAGTGATTTTTACTATGAGTTACATGACTTTAAATTTAAGGAAATGTCTTTCCAAAATTCTATTACTTTCACATCCAGTGGAAGTTAAGTAATGCAAAAAAATTTTGAAAATTTGTATTGTTTAAATAGGCTTAGAATGTCAGAAAACGCCGAGATTTTAAGTTTGAACAAAAAAAAATTCTGTCTGTCGGTTTATCGGTCTGTTAGTATGTAACTTTCTTTGTGCGCATAATTACTCTGGAAGCGTTAAAATTTTGACTTGAAAGAGTATGAGCGGGTAGCAATGTAAAAAGTGCCCCCGCACCTACCGAACTAAAATGGCTTCCATAAGATGTCTCGTATGCTGACTGTCTTGTATACAAAGTTTTAAGCTCGTGAACTCTGCATGGAGTGGAAAAAAAAATAATTTACTCCTAAATGTTTTATTTTTTTTCTCACCTCCTATTTGACGTATCACTTTGTAATTTGGCACAAATGATATTAGTATTAGGATAGTTTATTTTAAAAAATATTACTCTTCTACGATGATTTTATGCATTAAAAAAAAATTAATATATTTTTTCAATGGCCGGAAGGGTGACTACCCTATTTGACACTATTACCATATTTTGATAGAATATGTATTTAAACTATAACTATAACATATAACAGTTACAGTTTTATTAATGCGGTGGAACAGGATAAAAATAAATAAAAATTATCTGAACTTGCAATATTACGAGTATATTATTTAATATATTCATGTTTAGTTATTTCACTTCAGATAAGACATCGCAAAGAAAAAGAAGAGCAAAAAAGAAGACGTCAAGAGGAAGAAAGGCGGCGTCAAGAAGAAAGACACGAATTGAAGGAAATAATGGAAGACTTGGAAATAAGGCGTCAAGACGAGAAAGAAGGACAAGAAAGACAACGCCAAGAAGAAAAAGAGGAACAAGAAAGACGCCAGGAAGAACTGAGGAAAATCGTGAGCGATCAAATGAAAATCCAACAAGGCGCTATGAATTCAATCACTAACGAAATCAAAGAAGAGATAAACAAGGTCGAAGATAAAGTAGGTGTGGTCAAGACAGAAGTCAGTCAAGTCAAATGGGAAGTAAGCGACATCAAAGAAAAGATGAGTGAGGTCGAAGGAGAAGTGGAGCGCCTTAAACGATAATTGAGAGAAAAAGGAGGTCAGCTGGTAGCATCATCAGGTCCTCGTTTAAAACCTCCCTCATTTGACGACCAAAGCTCATGGACAACGTACAAGAGACAATTTGAGGCGGCTGCAAGTGCGAATAACTGGGATAACGAGGAAAAGGCTATGTCATTAGTTCTGGCGCTAAGCCTCAGAGTTACTTCAGACCATCCCGGTGGAGAAACAAAAGGACTTCAAAGTCTTGGAAGCTGCACTAAGACATGAGATATGGCGACCAACACCTTGCCCAAGTATACCAAGTTCAGCTAAGGGTTGGGGAAAACTTAGAGAATTCGAAGCTGCGATAGAGAGACTGGCACACCTGGCATATCCGAGGGCACCAAGAGAATTTCAGGAACAACTAGCCGTGGGAGCCTTTTTAGATGGCATCAGGGCCGAAGAGGTCAGGCGAATTCTTAGAATATCGCGGCATCCAAGTATTAGCGAGGCTTTGGTGCGTGCCCTCGAAGTAGAAGCTGCCTTTAAAGACACCCCGTGGTCAGAAGTGTGTGCTGTGATAGTTGAAGAGGCACTAAAAATACAAAATAAATCATTTTTCAATTGGCTGCCGGGACCGCTGGCTACTCACGCCCCCGCTCTGCCGCAGCCGCATCTGTCTTACAAATCTCTGTAGCTCCATCTCATACTGTTTTCGTGTCAGAAAACGGCGAGATTTTAAGTTTGAACAAAAAAAATTTCTATCTGTCGGTTTATCGGTCTGTTGGTTTGTAACATTCTTTGGGCGCACGATTACTCTGGAACCGTTTAAGATTTTGACTTTGATTTGGTACACGTATTTATTTAAACGAGATCTGGAACTAAATTATATTTTGATCTTATCCCGGTAAATTGGGGTAAATGAAGATAAATAAGGAAATTAAAGAAGTAAGTAAGTGTCCATAAAATTGGTATTTAGTATATATAAGAGAAGTCAAGGTCTTAAATTTTTTTTTGGCATTAGCCACCTCCATTACCCCACAAAATTGTGATTTAGTATAAAAAGATCCCTGCTAAAAATAATATCTAGATCTCTTACTGACATTTACCTCAATAGAGTTATATCCTCATTTTAGTTATTACCATTTGTCTAGTGAACCACATGCACTTTCTAATGTTGGCTGGCAGTTTATTTGTTAAACACTAAACTATTATTTTTGAGAACAGATTTTTAAAGCAGAAATATTTTTCATATTAAAGAAAAACTTTACACCATCTGTGAACAATAGTGACTGAAGGGTAAGATTTAAGCTGATATCATTCATAACTACAATGAAGAATAGAAGCCCTAGAACAGATCCTTGAAGAATTCCAGAACCTGAAGTAAATGTAATGGACTGAAACCATTGTACGGTATATATTTGAGTCAGTGCAATAAATATCTTTAAATAAATGTGGAGATGATCTAGCGACAGTCATAATATGACTGAGTATCTATAATAGAGTAAAATATGCAGCTATTGCACAAAATACTTTTTTCAATTCACAGATTTGCAAAATATTACAACATTATAATGCGTTTTATCACCATTTATTTATTCAGGGCTCGAGTTTCAGCTCCTGTACATAAGAGTAAGTAGATATTAGGTAGCGATGACGGTAATAGTATTTCATAATGTTTCGAGACCTTTGTTTTGAAGCTGATTCAATTTTCTTAAAAAAAAGTTTCATTAGATATGAGAATCGTGATAACGTAGATAACAGACAACTAATTGTTAATTACCAATGATATATTTGGTTCTTATTTTTTTGTGGATATGCTAAATATACAGCTAAATCAATTTTTTTTTAGATATTTTTATATATTTTTATTAGATATTTTTCGTAAATACCCTTTTTGTTGTTATTTAGATTAATAAAGATAAACGCATAACTTGTTGTAAATCCACCTGTGAGAATAAAATAAAAAATAACATTTATTTATATTCGGTGCCTTTCTCTAAACGATTTATAGCGCAAGGGTCCGTATATTCAGAAATCCTGAATCAATCGTTTCACTGCCTTTAGAAGTTGGATTTTCCAGTTGAAAATAAAACAAAATATATGTTCTGTATCCTTTCGTATTCGATAGGATAACTAGCTGATCTTGCGGATATCTATTTCTTGTTCGGCAGAATACACTTTACTGATAATACGTAAAGATAACATTTCATCTGCTTGACAGAAATTACCTTTATAAGACACCACTTTATTTTCTGATTCAGAAAATTGCCGTACTGATTGAATTATTGTTTATTCACGGCTGGTAATTCTTACATAATGGATTTTATATAAATAACAATTTTTTCTTTGAACAAATTGATAAATTATCCACAGCTAATTTTTATATGTATAAAATGCCGTTCCACCAACATAATTTGTAGTTTATAGGACAAGAAAATTTCAAGAATAACATGTGCCCTTTAGAATCATCCGACTCATTTGCAATGTTCATTTCACTATATTAAAAAGTAACTATATGAGACTATACCGGGTATTCCAAAATTACGTTAACAGGCGACATCTCCTCAGCCAGAGACGGCTCTCATATAGACATAATATTATAGTGCAAATACCTACTGAAACATTCAGAAAAACGACGAAATGGTGAAATATTCATCATTGCCAGCTACAATGTATTTTTGGTAATAAATTTAACCCAAAAAGGTAACGGTTCTTACAAAAACATGTAATATATATTTAGTAAATAAAAAATAATTTTGAATCAAACACATACATGTTCTGTTTAATATGTGCGCGTGTTCATTATGTTTATTTTCATAATTAAATATAAAAACCCACTAAGCTGCTGGCAACGTAAAACATTTTTTTCCCAATAAATTAAACCATTTTCATATAATATTAAATCATACATAATAAAAAAAGTTAAGGATTAATGGCATAAAACTGTCATGTACCATGTGCATCACAAATGTACACAACGTGATAAAGTGAATTTTATTTCATTCTAAAATGTTAATACGTAACCTACTTTTATCGGAAATCTACTACATTTGTGAAACGTACTGACAATTACCTAAAGACGTAGTAGATTCTTTTACAATCGCAGTGTTGAAGACATTGGATCCTGACCGAATGTCAACATTAGATTCCAGTGTACGGGGGTTTTAGTTTTATTATCTCATTCAATTAGGCGACGCCGCTGAAATTGTGAAACATTGCTTTGACAAAATCCCTTTTACTATTACTACACTGTGGTAATTCTGGGCATTTACGTTAACATTTAATAAAAGAAAAGGTTAGACCATCCGTGATCGCAGTTTCGCAACCTCAGTACAAATCTTGCTATGTATGTATCTACAAACCTAACGTGAAATTATACAGAGTTGACGGTATAGAAAAATGTCTCGTGCTTCTCAGGCTGCATTATACTTGTGGATTCGTGATTTTCCAGAACTTCGACGTGATGGAACAGATCTTTATTTTAGTAGTTGCAACAAAACAATTTCTTGGACATCTAAAACAAATGTTAATAGAAAAAGCATATGAGTGAGAGGGGCTTTACTCTATATGGGATAAAACTAATAAATCTAAAATGTACTCATATGCATTCACATATAAAAAACGATAAGGACTGCTTCTTAGATTATTAAAATTGGTGAAACTTGTAGAAATTCTTCTTGATCCTGTTTACAGATTCACTCAAATTCTCCTATTTTCTTTATACCGTAGTACTACTTATTAAAAATCACTGCCCAAGGAATCATTACTTCCACATTCAGATTTGCTACCCAAGTCTCTCACAGCGAAAAATTTTATATGTGGAAATAATTGTTTATGGAACTTTAAGAACATAATATTTGAAATCTTCTATCCCAAAAGCCCATGAAACGATATCCCACATCGGTAGTGGGGTGAGGGTAGTGATAGGGGGCTGGTAGTGGGGATGGATGAAGTAAAACAAATATTTTGAGGCCTTTAGTTCTTGTACACACACTAAATCACATTTTTTTTTCACCCCCCTGTTTAATAGGGTGGGGGTAGTAATGGGGGTGGCTAATGCCAAAATATTTTTTTGAGACATTAGCCTCCATTAGCCTCTATTACTAAATAACAATTTTCTGGACTCTTACCTGCTTGGTTGATCGTTCTTGTGCATTCGAAGAGATAAGACGTGTTTTAAAGTAGAGACCAGATCAGGTAACAGGCCGAAGACCCTCAGGGATTTCCGATAGCCATTAGAAATCCCGGCCATAAATTCTGTGAATTTGAAGTGGAGGGCCCACGTGTTAAGTGATAAGTGTAAAACGGAGCCGCCTGCAATGACAGCCGTAGATGAAAACGCTGAAAGTCCGAAGGGAAAGGACTATGATATTTGTGTTTTAAGTATAAGGACTGGTGGCATAAACTGCTTAAAATGTAATCACAAGTTGCATACAAAGTGTTTTTCTGCAGTGCCAAAATTATTTAACATTGGAAATAAAGTCAACTAGTGCTGTAAAATATGCACGGAACATAACGAGGGAGGTAGTGGATCCGATTACGTTGAGCTCGTGGTAAAAGAAAATGAGGTCCTGAAGAGAGAAATTGAGCTATTGAAAAAGAGTGTGAGTGATTTGGGCTACATAAATAGTTTACAGAAGGAGAAGATCGAGGGTAAACAAACATCTGTGCTATTAATTAAATCCAATGACGCTAATGTAAATAACGTAGATATTGAAAAAGACATAAGACGCAATATTAATCCTGCTGATTTAAATATTTGCATCAGGATTACGCGTGTGATAAAGTCTTCTAATCAACTGTGAAGATAAAGACTGTCTAAATAAGTTAAAAGAAAATTTGCAGTTCAAAGTTGGCAATGATTACTTCGTAAGTGAAGGAAAAATGTTCAATCCTCGGTTGATAATAAAATGCGTAGAATCTGATTATCTTGACGAAAACTCATTTATTACAGCTCTCAGACCAAAACAAGCTGTCTTGTCATATTTATGCAACCGACGTCAGTCAGTATCTGTCAATAATTCTGTGTCTCCTGCTCAGCTGATTTTATCAGGTGTTCCGCAAGGATCCATTCTGGCTCCACTGTTGTTTATAATCTACACAGCCGACATTTTTAACCAAATTAATCATTACCACCTACAGTCATATGCTGATGACACTCAGCTTCTGTTTACTTTTAATCCATCTGATAGCGAACTTGCCAACGCCTTGTTGAACGATGATATAAATTCTCTTTGCAGTTATTCTAAAGGGCATAATCTAAAAATCAATTCGAAGAAGACGGTTGCACTTCTATTCAGTTCGAAAAATAGAAGAGAATTTTTAAAAACGCGACTCAGTCCAGTTATAGATGATGTAAATATTAAATTTTCAGATCACGCAAAAAATCTTGGTGTCTTGTTAGATCAAAATCTACGTTTCAAAGAACATATAAAGTTATTACTGCAAAAAACTTACGCCAGAATGAAATTTTTATATTCAAATAAATAAATTTTAAAATGCGGAAAAAAATGTGTGAATCACTGTGTTGCCCATTCTCAATTACTGTAATATACTTTTTTCTGAAATCGATCGGCAATGTCTACATTTTCGGCGCGATTTCAGATCGAAAAATGCACAATTCCAGTATTTTAGTCCGTTGCTAAGAAACTATCAGAAAACAGACCGGAAAAGATCCGTTGCCAAGCAACGATCAACAAAACCATACGGGAATGTTACTTTTTCTGAATTCGATCGGGAATGTCTACATTTTCGGCGCGATTTTAGAGCGAAAAATGCACAATTCCAGTATTTTAGTCCGTTGCTAAGAAACTATCAGAAAACAGATCGGAAAAGATCCGTTGCCAAGCAACGATCAACAGAGCCGTACGGGAATGTTACTTCCCGGCCTAGGCCGGGAAGTAACATTCCCG
Source organism: Rutpela maculata (assembly GCA_936432065.2). NCBI lineage: Eukaryota > Metazoa > Arthropoda > Insecta > Coleoptera > Cerambycidae > Rutpela > Rutpela maculata. The sequence goes on along the minus strand of OW386291.2, from coordinate 42,379,576 downwards.
TACGGTTTTTTATATATATTTTAATATGTTAATATTTTTGATTTTTATACGTTTAAAATAGTATTGATTGTGATTTCAGAAATTTTTTTTTAAATGTTTATATTTTTTATTTTTATACGTTTAAAATAGTATTTATTGTGATTTCAGAAAAAATAGTATGTGTACTTCGGTGTGAAAGCACATTCCCAGACTTCGATTGCATCGTCGTCCGGGAATGTATCGCTTTCACACCTAGATACACAATATACTATTCCCGGCCTAGGCCGGGAAAGTAACATTCCCGTACGGTATTTTATGTATATTTTAGACAGTAAATAAATACATGCAGACAAACCAATTCACATTAAAATTGCATTTATTAGTAAGCAGTTAGATTGTTATGAAGAAATGTTATGCATTAATACAAATTTCTTAATTTATAATAATATTGATTGTGATTTCAGAAAAAATAGTATGTGCACTTCGGTGTGAAAGCACATTCCCGAACTTCGATGCTTGTTGGCCTCGGCTAGCGCCTCGGCCAACAATTTTCATCGTCGTCAGGGAATGTTTTACTTTCACACCTAAATACACAATATACTATACTACCCATGTTTAGACCAAACTTCAAAAAATCGTTTACAAATTGTGCAAAACACATGTTGTCGTTTCATCTTCAACTTACGAAAATACGATCGCGTATCGACGAAATTTATTGAATTGATGTGGTTAAAAAAAAACTTCATTATCTCATATTTTTGCATCGTTTATTCCATTCTTCCGTGCCCATGTATCTTCGTGAAAAACTTGTCCTTAGAAATGCTGCTCATAACCGTAATATCAGACATCACAACACACTTACAGCCTCATCACTCGTCTGCTCTGTTTCAACGATGTTTCACTTATTCGGCGACAATGTTGTACAATTCTACAAAACCTAATATGTGTTTAAGTCTTTATGTATTTCGTCGTAAAATGAAGTAAATGCCAATGGACTGTCAGTTAGAATTAACCTCCTAAAGTAACAAATTCATATAAGTCATTAATTATTATCTTTGTATACATTTTCCATATTAGAGTTAATTATAAGTTTAAAATGAACTATAATATTTTGGAAATATTGGTCGCTAACTTGTAGAGTTGGTTAAGTGTAAGAATAGCCATCTGGCTAAACTTCACCCGCTTTATAAAGTGTACAAATGTATAACTACACATATATTATATTATTATGCATTTTTATAATAAAGTCGATATTATTATTATTATTTTTTTTTTTTTTTTTTCGGTTTGCACGCTGCCGGACAGGACTTCCGTGGCCTCCGACACCTCACGGTAGCCGCGCCGGCGAATTCCTTGCAGCCACTCTCCACGACCTGTGGAGTTAGTGACTGCAAATACCTAAATCGTGTGCCCTAAGTAGACGAAGGGACCCCAAGATAACCGCCTTCTGCATCTGGCCTGCCAACCATTCTGCCGAATTCTGACAGGCCGGTATGATCTTCAATTCTGAGAGCAGCGAAGGCTTCATCCCTCCGAGTACGCCGATTATTAGGACGACCATCTTGACAGAGTAGCCTGGGTACAGCACTTGGAGCTCATACCGGAGATCACGATTTATTATTATTATTATTATTATTATTATTATTATTATTATTATTATTATTATTATTATTTACCATTTACCCCAATTTACCCCCCTCCAACGGAATAAGATGAAAATATAATCTAGTTCCAAATCTCGTTAAAATACATACGTGTACCAAATTTCAAAACAATATCTTAAACAGTTCCAGAGTAATCGTGCGCACAAAAAAGTTACAGACCGACAGACAGATAGACAGATAGACCGACAGACAGAATATTTGTTTGCTCAAATTTAAAATCTCGTTTCATGACATTCTAAGCCTATTTGATTTTTTTGTCGTTATTCTACTTCCACTGAATGTGGAAGTAATTAGACTTTGTGACGGTATAATTATCATCGGAGACGATGAAGATATCATGATCACTAATTGGCGACTAAATGAAAACTGATACGTGATACGAATAGCAAGATGAGAGGCATCGAAGGCCATGCGAGTGGGATGTGAGAGAAGGATTCAATGTGGCCATGCACTAACTTTCCAATTTTAACTCTTTAGTTATTAGACAAATCTTATTTTATCGTTTTGAGTGAACATTCTAGAATCATTGTATTAAAAAATTACCCTTAATTTTGAACATGCGTAGCAAAATATCACTTTACATTTTAACTTAGTCAAAATTGGTTACATATGCCGAGTTAAAATATGTTTTCTTCATGCCAAAACTAACATTTAAACAATATTCACTATTTATTACTTAATTATATCACTCCCGTTTAAGGAATGCATGTCTTAAATTGTTAATGAAATAAGAGAAATTTAGGTAGTTAAAGAAAGAAAGTAAAAGAAGGTTTGTTAAATTATATTTAGTATAAATACGAAAGCCAGTAATCTGGTTCTAGTATGGAACACGACATATCGCATGTTACAATGATCCCTACCCTCTATATTTAGTGAATAGTTGCCCGAACTGCTCCGTCGTATTTGTTGCCAAGATCATCAATGTTTAATAGAAATACAGGGTGAAACATCATTTATACTATTATATAAAACCACAGTGTCATATATAATATCAAGTTTAAAATAAAATATTTTGCTTGAACAAGCATATTTTAGGTTCTAACTATCGAATTGGAATAAAAATGTCATGTCAAAGTGTAATAAATTTCATCCACAACGAGATCAGGAAATGTAATTTCATTACAATAAAGTTCAAACAATTTAAACTTCTTTCAACGGACAACTAACTTACTTTGAAATTAATTAAATATGAATATGCGTTTCCTAATAACTTAGTAATAGGTATAAATCTTAGTTTACTACAAAGATAGTAATAAATATAAACAAATTTTTTAATTGAACATTTAATAAAACAAATTCTTCAGGAGTGTAATAATTTGTAACTTTCAATAGAATTTTTTCTTTTAATATTTTAAATGAAACTGGAGCTACGAAGCGATTTTAATAAAATTTTGAGGTATCACCTAAGTACCTAGATAACTAAATATGACTTTAGTATTAAATTTGATCAGTTAACAACAGAAATAAGCTGAGTAATTAGAATTCAAAAAATATTCTTCAATGATATGACGTTGAAAAGAAATCGGTACAAAACATGGCCTTATTAGTGTTATTAAATATTTTAAATTAAATTTAAATAAATTCATGGGTGAGGCACCTGCTTCCCTCCCAAAAAAGAGTTAAAGGTAAAAAAAATAACTTTTTGCAATAACTCCACAAATACGTAGAAAGCCCAGTCTTTGACAGCCTATCAGTAATTGACACCCTTTCATACATAATTCATTTGTAACATAACTATCCTATATAATTTTAAATTTGCCGCGCCGTTTCCCTGCTATGTCTATCCGGCAACATCGCCTATTGATTCGTCTCATTAACCGCCATTGTTTCGGACAAATAAATTTTTATACTGTCGTGGTACATAATCTAGTGGCTTGTCGAAGCAAATATAATAAGGTAAGTACATTAAGCTTAAGGTTATTACTTTTATGTTTTTCATGATAGGATATTGTTTTTTGTATCGACTATTCTGAAATGAATCATGGAATCGCATGATGTATTCAAATGATAACCTCAATCTTTATTAAGCTGTCACATTGCAATGTCAATCACTGGAATGGAAAAATAAACTTCATCCCAATGATTGACACCCATGTCAAAGACTGAATTGGAGGTTGTTATCGAGCTGTTGCCATGTTGCAAATGTGCGAGCCAAGACCGTCCCTCTAAATTAAATTATTTTATTTTTAAAATGATCCTTCCAGTGTTTGACATGGGTGTCAATTACTGGCCGAAAGACTGTCAATTACTGGATCCTTCTTTGGTTTTAGAATATGGCTCCCAAAAAACAGTATACACCCGAAGAAATGGCTCAAGCTCTGCAACGTATCGCCAGTGGTATTCCAGTTGCTACAGTAGCAAAGCAAACCGGGATTCCCCGCACAACTCTACTGTACAAGTCAAGTGGAAAATCTCCAAAAGTTTGTGGGATGGGGCCTGCAACAATTTTAACAACTCAAGAGGAGACGTTTTTGGTTCAATGGATTATTTTACTTCAGCAGAGACATTTTCCAATAACAAAGACTATGTTATTGGACAGTGTAGAAAAAATTGTTACTGAATCGAAAAGAGGTACTCCATTTAAAAATAATCGCCCCGGCGACAAATGGTTTAAGTCATTCCTGCGAAGGCACCCCGAGATATCTCCACGGGTAGCCCGAAATTTGACCCCTGCAAGAGAAAATGTGACTGAAAGACAACTTAGAAACTGGTTTGCTGAAGTAAAAGACTGGTTGTTCGAAATTAACAATCCCAAACGAGTATTCAATTCTGACGAAAGTGCCTTTTATTTAAACCCAAAAGGTAGTAAAGTACTCGCTAAAAGAGGTGATAAGAACATATACTCAATGGGTGGTGATGAAAAAGACAACCTCACAATCCTGTTAACAGCTAACGCTGAGGGTCAAATAGCTCCTCCCATGATACTTTTCACATATGTCAGAGTTCCTGGGTACATTTCAACATGGGCCATCGGCAATTCGGAAAACGGCTGGATGTGTAGCGCAACATTTTATGAATACATAACAAATATTTTTGTTCCATGGCTAGACCAAGAAAACATCGAGAGACCGGTCTTATTCTTTGTAGATGGTCATGTCTCACATTTAACCCTACACTTATCAAACTATTGTTCACAAAATGGTATAGAATTGACAGCACTTTTTCCCAATTCGACACATCTCTTACAGCCTATGGATGTGGCGGTATTCCGACCACCCAAAACTGCATGGAGAACTGAAGTCCAAAAATGGAGATCGGAGAATGGCAGCATTAAATTACAAAAGCAAAATTTTGGATCGATATTTGTGAAGGCTTTGGAGCATGTGACGAACGCGACAGTGAAAAATGGTTTTCGTGTGTCAGGACTTTGTCCTTTCGAGGTAGAGAATGTCAAATTTGAAAAAATTTCCAAAGCATCTGGAACTCAAGTACTTTTGAATGAAACTGCAAGACAGTTTTTAAGAGAATTACAAGCTAGGATTCCAAAACCAAAAATTGAAGAATTTGAAACTTGCTTGACAGAGGCAAGAGGTTTGTGGCATGGAGATATTGAGGACACTTCTCGGTTCAATCTTTGGAAAGATCTGGTTGAAAGTTTAAATAATAAAACGATTCGTATTCCTAATTCACCTGTTACCGACACTAAAAACACTCCAGATACAGCGAGTGATGTGGTTCCACATAGTACGGAATCGCCGATAAAAAATACAGATAACGAAGTGATTCCGCCCTTACCTAACCATGAAACACCAGCAAAAGAAAATAAAGAAAATGAAATAGCCCCGAATTATAAACAATCTACAAATTTACCTACCCCTTTAAAAAACGTACCGTCGCCGTTTAAAAAGGCACTTTTTTGGCCAGAGCCTTCCACATCGACTAAGAAGAAAAAACCCAAAGAGAAACTACCTTCAGTTGTGACATCAGAAGCATGGCGAAAATACAATACCAACAAAGAACATGAGAAAAAACGAAAAATTGAAGAGAAAGAGCAAAGAAAGTTAGAAAGAGAACAAAAAAAAAGAGAAAAATAGAGACAAAGAAATTACAGACGGTCACAGAAGAATCAGAAACATCTGAAGAAGAGTGGAATGAGAGTGACGATAGTTTGGCCGATGTTGATCTTTTTGAAGTTGAACGGGACTTCTGTGAAACTGATTTGCCAAGCCAGATTTCCATTGGAGATTATTTGCTGATAAAGTTTTTTGGAGGCAAGCGAAAAGCAACCCAATACAGATACGTTTGTGTTGTTCAAAACTTATATGATGACGACAATGAGATAGAAGTTATGTCTCTAAAGGTAATAAATGATGACAAAACAATGTTTAGAATGGATGAAAACGACATCTCAAGTGTAAATAGGAATGCTGTGTTAGGAAAATTGCCTCACCCTATGATGATTACCTCTGGCGATAGAATAAAATATAAATTTGTCAAACCAGTCGATGTATATGAAGCATCATAATTATTATTAAAGTTTTAAGAATTCAAGTTTTTACTGTTTTCCTTATTTCTTCCACAAAACTGCTGTAATAAGTTATCATTTATTATATTTAACTAAAACCTTTGATAAATATAACATCACAATGTCCTCTTTACTTCATCTTGAAACTATCAATGACTGGGTGTCAATTTATGGATCAATGTCAATGACTGGGTGTCAATTACTGAATTTTAGTTGTCAATAACTGGGCGTCCGAGACTACTCGTTTTAATTTTTTTCTTAAATTGAGAGAATGGTTTTTTCCCCAATTAACACACACACCAGTTAATATAAACCCCAATAACTTTTTTAACAAGTGAAATATGTTTGTAAAGTAAATAGGAGTGATACAATAAATTTTTTATTGCAAAAATGCGCTAATAGTGTCGAAGACTGGACGGTTTACCTAATATGCAAAATATTATTCAGATGAAATTTAAAGAACGGAAAATACTACAAATGAAAGGTGTTATACGTTTTCATTAAATTTTCCATAAACGCAACCAACGGTGTTCATGTAAAATACGATTAAAAAGTGATATGTCTCACTTCACTATTTATTTGCACTAAATATATTGTCACTAAACTGTGTAAATATGAATGGAGAATATTATTTAGGTATTAAGCAAATCACAACTTAAAATAAAAAGACTTCTTCACCACATTTCAATCGAAAAACGCTTATTAACATTAATGGCGGATATACTGTCAAAAGTGTCAAAATGAGATTATGATAATCAAACCGGTGCCCGAATCGGTCGCGAATAGATCGACTAGCCAATCAAGAACTTATGGAAAGAAGTGCCTTAGATTGTGAATCTATCAGGATCACACAAACTAATGCTATTATGTATCTAGATACAAGTTCTTTAATCGGAGATTGAGACAAAATAGATAGACGACTCTGTTCTTGTTTACTTGGAAGTTTAATCTCGACTTAAATACAATGCAGATGAAGATGAGCATAAAGCTAGCCATAAGCGAATCAACATTTTTGCATGAAAATATTACAGCCAATCTTGGGATTGTTAAATTGTTAAACATATATTTTAGATAATTATTTGAATATATTTGTGTCGCTCTGACGAATGTATGTAGTTCATATTAAACATTATCTGGGATGTGTCCCTAACTTGCAATGCATGATATGTAGATCTGATATTTTCTATACATAATTAGTTAGGCAATTAATCAATTAACATTATATAAATTGAATTTTTAATGAATATATTATTTGAATTCCGCCTTATCTTTGAACTAATTAACTTAAAAGTTAATAACTCGTGCGACTCTGTATGTTGGATCGGCAACGAGGGGCAAACCGCGAAATAAATCTGATGTACACTCAGAAGGCAATCCGAGGAAATATGGAGGAAATCTTAGTCAAAGAGGAAATTTGTTGTACAAAATTTTGGGCGCGGCAACTTATTTTTAAGGACTTCATACAGTTTCTCATATCAGAACTCCGATTGCTGCAATCGGAATCCTGAACTGAAATTAACGAAGTAATTAAACGAAAGTAATTAGCATTGAAAACATATATCAAAATAAAGTGCTTCACATCTAAGAAGGCAGAGGCATCAAATGGTGCCGATCAGCAGTATACGGTAGGTAAGGAATTTTTTTCTTTTTCGTGTATCACTGACCTCAGGTCCAAGGCATCTCAACCGTTATAGAAAATCACCCTGGGAGTGGAAAACGTTGCAGAAGGCACGATTGGCGCCTTTTGAATACAAATTCTTCTTGTGTCCTTCAGACGCAAGGCAGTAAGATCTACTACAACCACACTGTGCACTTAGTTCCGATAGATGTCGCTGTACTTAGAGCAAACTTTATTATCGGAGAAGGTCTCGGTTTTTGGTTTTTCGCTCATATCTCGGAAACAGTAAGCCCCAATCAAAAAGTGGCTATATGCAAAATTGAAGCTGACTAAATTTTCCACAATAAAGTTTCTATTAATTTTTTGCGTATCGGTTATGGTTCAGTAATGAATTGTATATCTTTTGACTGTATTCTAACTTTATTATAAATTGAATAAAAATTTTAATAACCATCGTAAAAAAATTTCTTGTACAGATATCCGTTTCACAACAGACTGAACTCAAATATCGAATAAAAAATTATTTTGCATCTGTAAGTGTGTGTGTGTGTGCGTGTATATGTATGTGTGCGTGTATACCGTTTCTTGTAAGCACGGTAACTTCTGTTAGACTTAAAATAATAATAATAATAATAATAATAATAATAATAATAATAATAATAATAATAATAATAATAATAATAATAATAATAATAAGGGTACGGAAAGCGGACCGGCAGCCTCCACGCGGTGTACCTGGACAGGCAGAGGTAACTCTGCCTGACAGATGTCGGACGTGGGTCTCAGGGCTAACCATCTTGAGACCCAGGTCTCTGGTTCCAACAAACAGAGAAAGGGCCCCTCACAATAGACCCCATTCGGATGGGGGTCAGAGACAAGTTGGAGGGGCCATACCGGATGGTCTCAATGTTGACGACGCACGCAATGTACAAGGACGCTTTAAGTGGACGAGGGAACTTCGAGATGACTTGCTGACCTGCTATGAGAGCAGCGAACCTGCGCGCAGGGGATACATGGCGCGATTGCACGATGTCTGGTGCGACATGCATCCAGAGCATCGCGCCTTCTCTGAGCAACAGCTCAGAGACCAAGTATCCTTCCTGCGCAGGACAGGCTACGTAAGGGCACCCCGGCAGCAGGAAGAAGTGCCAGCCGCACTTCCACCGCGGCAAATACCTGTTGGGGAACATCCTAGAAGATACGCCGATGTTGACTTAAGGACGAGGGTTAGCCTTAACAGCAGGGCTACCCTAAAGCCACAAGACCTGGCGCGGATGGACGCTGTCATCGATGAGGAATTGCCAGAAGACGCCGACATCTGGCAGATCAACACTGCCGTGTACAACGCTGCTAGCCAACTCGTTCCCCGCGAGAGGACAAACAATGCCTCGAGCGGTATCGAAAAGGCTAAGCGGCGTGTACAAAAGATCGAAGGCAAAATACAGTTGGCCAGACAACACGCTTCTCGAATCCAGAGTGTGGTAGAATACGTAACCACTGGCAAGGCATTTACGCCTAAAGTCCGGCGAACAGCAGCCGGACTCAGACGCCAACACCACACTCTAAATCTGACAGTGATGCTCACTATTAAGCAGCACTGTTTAGATAGGATTCGAGCGCTTATGGCTATCAAAAAGAAGCTAAATAGGCGGGTACGAAGTATGGAGCAAAATGCTTTGTTCCGTACGAATCCTTCCCGCCTATTTCAAGAGCCACAGCGTGTTGTCGATAATCCACCAACTGTAGCCGATGTCGAAAACTTCTGGAAAGGAATCTACGAAACGACACGTCCGTTCGATAGCAACACTCCAGCAATAGCACACTTCGAGGCTCTCTGTCACAGAACCTTTGAAGGGCCAGAAGAAGTGTGCGCGGCAATCAGTCCGGAGGAAGTCCAGCAAGCTCTTGTTGGCACCAAGAACTTCGCTGCCCCGGGTCCAGACGGCATAAACAACTGGTGGTGGAAAAAATTTCCTTCCACTCACCGTCGTCTGGCCCGAGTTTTCAACACGTGGTTGAATGAGGGGCAGACAATCCCGGACTGGTTTGTCGAGGGACGTACCGTGCTTATTCCCAAAAAGGGTGATCTGTCCGACCCAAGGAATTATAGGCCAATCACCTGTCTGAACTCCGGCTACAAGATATTTACACGTATCCTGTACGCTCGGACACTACGGCAGGTTGATCCGGTCTTCCAGCAGATATACGAGCAGCGTGGCGCCAAGAAGGGCATGGCAGGTTGTAAAGACAGCCTGCTGGTAGACCGCTGTATTACACAGGATTCTGTGCAATACAAGCGGAATCTATCGATGGCCTGGATTGACTATCGTAAGGCATTTGACACAACATCGCATGAACTATTGTTACATTTGCTCAAATGTCTTGCGGTAGCAGAGCCACTAGTGAGATGCATAGAACAACTGCTGCCACTCTGGAGGACCCGCTTCACCATAACATCAGGTGCACAGCGGGTTACGACAGAACAGGTAGCATTCAGAAGAGGAGTATTCCAGGGAGATTCTCTGAGTCCCCTCCTCTTTTGCATCTCACTGCTGCCGTTATCTGTTGAACTCCGCCAAACCCGCGGGTACCACTGTGGCCCACCCAGCAACCGGAGGCATAAGGTCACCCATCTGTTCTATATGGATGACCTCAAACTGTATGCCTCCGGTGAGCGTGAACTTCAAAATGCTCTAAGGGTGGTCGAGGAGTACACGCGGGCCATTGGTATGGAGTTCGGGTTGGACAAGTGCGCGGTCGTCCACCTCAAGAGAGGGCGATGCGGGGAATTCTCTGAAGATGCGCAGCTCGCAGACGGAAGCATTCTGAGACATCTGGATGCCGGGGAGACCTACACATACCTGGGTGTGCAACAACATCACATCCAGGATGTGAAACAAATAAAGGAGTCTCTCCGCGGCAAGTACAGACGCCTACTCCGAAAGATTTGGTCCTCCGAACTTTCGGGGAAGAATAAGGCGTCTGCCACTAACATGCTTGCCGTTCCTGTTCTGCTCTACTCCTTTGGAGTAGTAAAATGGACTGTAGATGAGCTGCGCCAACTAGACAGAGATACCCGCAAGATGATGAACATCCATAGGAGTATTCATCCTAGATCGTCCGTTCCTCGTGTTTACTTCCCACGTCATCGGGGGGGCCGAGGACTCTTGGGCCTGGAGTGTATGCATGGCAGAGTAGCGCTGAGTATGGCATGTAACATCCTCAGGAGCTCGGATCCGCTCCTGCTATTAGTGAGAGATCACGAAATCGCAGGGGTGGGCGCAGGATTGTTTAAGGCAGCAAAAAGAGCCGCAGATGAACTTGGTCTCGTATTCGACGTCAGACGAGGTGGCCGGCGCGGTGCTGATCCAGAGTCAGTCACCGAGCTTCAGCCAAATCGTCTGAAAGCCCAAATAAAAGCTGCCGAACAGGAGAATCTGTTCAGGCAGCATGTCGATAAACCCATGCACGGTGTGTTCTATAAGAACATAGAAACACTGGGTTTATCGACTAGGCTGACATTCGCCTTTTTAAGGTCAGCTGGGCTTAAGTCGGAGACCGAGGGATTCATTGTGGCCTGTCAGGATGGTGTAATAAACACCTTGGTCTACCGAAGCCGCGTAATGGGTGTAGAGGTCTCTGATATCAACTGCAGGACCTGCCGTCAGGCGCCGGAATCGCTGATGCATTTGCTTTCAGCATGCCCGATATACGCGATTTCGGCCTACATCCACCGCCATAACGCGGCTTTACGAGTGCTATACTACCATCTAAGGCACTCGTACGGGGTAGATCAAACACCAGTGCTGCCTTACATCCCCGGAGATATTGAGTCCGTTGTCGAGAACGAGAGGTGCCGAATTTATTGGAACTACTCGTTCCCGACCGTCAGGCTCATTCAAGCCAACAAGCCTGACATAGTCCTCCTCGACCATCAGAACAAAGTGATGTTTGTCATCGAATTCTCAGCACCTGCTGAGACAAACATCGCTTTGAAGGAGGGGGAAAAACGGACCAAATATCGTGATCTCCGGTATGAGCTCCAAGTGCTGTACCCAGACTACTCGGTCAAGATGGTCGTCCTAATAATCGGCGTACTCGGAGGGATGAAGCCTTCGCTGCTCTCAGAATTAAAGATCATACCGGCCTGTCAGAATTCGGCAGAATGGTTGGCAGGTCAGATGCAGAAGGCGGTTATCTTGGGGTCCCTTCGTCTGCTTAGGGCACATGATTCAGGTGTTTACAGTCACTAACTCCACAGGTCGTGGAGAGTGGCTGTAATTAATTAGCCGGCGCGGCTACCGTGTGGTGTCGGAGGCCACGGAAGCCCTGTCCGGCAACGGGAAACCGAAAAAAAAAAAAAAAAAAAAAAAAAATAATAATAATAATAATAATTGAGTGGACGGACGAGCTGAGGGACGACCTTATGCAGTGCTACGAAAGCAGTGAGCCTGCACGGAAGGGATACATGGCGCGGATGCATGTTCTGTGGTGTGATATCCACCCAGAGCATCGCGCTTTCACGAAACAAAACCTTCGTGACTATGTATCTCACCTCCGAAGCAGAGGCTACATCAGAACCGCTCTGAGGCCTGTTGAAGAGGTAGTCGTCAGACCACCCGATCAACCGGTCGAGGAGGTGGTTTTAGATGTTCCACCCATACCAGAGGGCATGAGAACTAGAAGGGGGCTGCACCATCAAAGGCCCCCTCGGCCACAAGATCTGGTCAGAGTGGACGCAGAACTCAGTGAAGCTATTCCAGAAGAGGCGGATATCTGGCACATTAATTGTGCCGTCTACGACGCCGCGATGCAGCTCTCTCCGATGGTGAGGCGGGATAATACTACTTCCCCGCAGGAGAGAGCTGACCGGCGTATAAGAAAGATGGAAGCCAAGATCCGGTCGGCGAGACAATATGCTTCCCGTATTCAGTGTGTGATGGATTACATGGCGGAGAACAGGCCTTTCACGCCAAAAGTGCGGCGAATCGCCGCCAACATAAGGCGAGTCCATCACACGCTTAACGTGGCAGTGCTGGTTACCACCAAGCAACATTGTCTCGATAGAATACGGATGCTAGTGGCTTGCAAAAAGTCTCTAGCAAGGCGGGCGAGGGCAGTAGCGGAAAATAACCTTTTCCGCAAGAAGCCATCTCGCCTGTTCCAACCGCCTGAGCGTATTGTTGAGAATCCGCCGACTGTAGATCAGGTGGAAGACTTTTGGAAGACGCTTTACGAACAAAAGCGTCCACTAAACCGAGATACTCCAGCCCTGGCACACTTTGAACCTTTTTGCCAAGGGCTCCAGCAGCCTCAAGCAGTGTGCCAACCGATAACGACGGAAGAGGTCCGAAGAGCCCTAGAAGGCTCCAAGAACTTTGCTGCTCCTGGACCCGATGGGATTAACACCTTTTGGTGGAAAAAACTTCCGAGCACCCACCGCCATTTAGCCAGAATCTTCACCTCGTGGCTAAATGGAGAGCAGCAAATCCCTTCCTGGATTATCGAGGGGCGAACCGTGCTACTCCCTAAGAACGGACATCTGGCAGATCCAGCGAACTACAGACCGATAACCTGTTTAAACGCATGTTACAAGATATTCACACGTATCTTGTACATGCGGGTACTTCAAGCAAGCGGCCCGGTTTACGAACGGATATACGAGCAACGTGGGTCTAAGAAGGGTGTCGCTGGCTGCAAGGAGAACCTGCTTATTGACAGATGTGTCACGCAGGACTCCGTGCAGTATAAGCGGAACCTTTCTATGGCCTGGATCGATTACCGCAAGGCATTTGATATGACATCTCATGAGCTAATTGTTCACTTGCTCCAATGTCTTGCGGTGCCCGGTCCCGTAGTGAGATGCATAGAACAACTCATGCCGCTCTGGAGGACTCGCTTTACTATAACATCTGGTAATGTTAGAGTCCAAACAGAGCCGGTTATGTTTAAGAGGGGTGTGTTTCAGGGAGACTCTCTCAGCCCCCTTCTATTTTGCATCTCGCTACTGCCGTTATCCGTTGAACTTCGCAGAACCCGTGGTTACAATTGCGGTACCCCCGGAGATAGGAGGCATAAGGTCACCCATCTATTTTACATGGATGACCTTAAACTCTATGCCTCTAGCGAGAGAGATTTACGTCAATCTCTCAGGGTGGTACATGAGTACACTCAGGCTGTCGGAATGGAGTTCGGCTTGGACAAATGTGCACTGGTTCACCTCAAGAGAGGACGATGCGGTGACTACGGAGAGGATGCGCAGCTTGTAGATGGAAGCATCTTGCACCACCTAGATGCCGGAGAGACATACAAATACTTGGGTGTTGAGCAACGCTCCACCCAAGAAGTGTCAACAGTGAAAAACGCTCTCCGCGGCAAGTACCAGCACCTCCTCCGGCAGATTTGGTCTTCTGAACTGTCGGGGAAGAATCAGGTGTCTGCAACTAATATGCTTGCCGTTCCAATCCTCCTTCACTCCTTTGGGGTAGTGAAATGGACACAAGGCGAGCTGCGCCAACTCGATGTAGGAACCCGAAAGATGATGCATCTCAACAGAAGCTTGCATCCAAAATCGTCCGTTCCACGGTTATATCTCTCACGACAACAGGGAGGCCGTGGACTCTTGAGTTTGGAGTATCTACATAGCAGGTCGGCTCTGGATGGAGCTTGCAAGATCATCAAGAGTTCGGATCCCCTTCTCTGCATGGTTAGCGACCATGAAAATGCAGGGATAGGAGCGTTCTTATTTAAGGCAGCACAAAGAGCAGCCGATGAACTTGGCCTCGACTTCGACACTGGGCGGGTAAACCCGAGCTCTGTCACCGAGCTGGGCCCGCTCAGCTAAAAGCCCATACAAAAGCAGCAGAGCAACGCAAATTTCTGCAACTGCATAAAGATAAGCCCTTGCATGGAGTCTTCTACAAGAACATTGAAGACAGGGGCTTATCTGAGAAGCTGACCTTTGCTTTCCTAAGGTCAGCTGGGCTGAAGTCTGAGACCGAAGGGTTCATTATGGCTTGCCAGGATGGTGTCTTTAACACACTCGTCTATCGAAGTCATGTCTTGGGTATAGAGGTCCCTGATGTAAACTGCAGGGCCTGTCGAAGGGCGCCGGAGACACTTATGCACTTGTTGTCGGCTTGTCCGACATACGCTGTCTCGGCCTATATCCACAGACATGATGGAGCACTACGAGTGCTGTACTATCATCTGCGGCACTCGTATGGGATAGACGAGACACCAGTGCTGCCTTACGCTCCGGGGGATATTGAGTCCGTAGTGGGGAATGAGCGGTGTCTAATTTATTGGAACTACTCGTTTCCCACCCTCAGGCAAATACAGGCCAATAAACCTGATTTAGTCCTCCTCGACCACCAACTCAAGACAATGTTTGTCATTGAATTCTCCGCCCCAGGGGAAACAAACATTGTTCTGAAAGAGGAGGAAAAACGGACTAAATATCGAGATCTTCTCTTCGAACTCCGCAGACTCTATCCGGACCACACTGTTAAACTAGTAGTTCTTATCATAGGATGCCTCGGTGGGGTGGGACGCACACTGCTTTCGGAATTGAAGACGATACCGGCATGCCGAGAGTCGGCAGAAATCTTAGCCGGAAAAATGCAGAAGGCCGTTATCCTTGGTTCGTTACGCCTACTCAGAGCACACGATTCGCGGACCCAGTGATTACTAACTCTACGGCGTAGGGAGTGGTCACTGGTATTACCAGCGTACCCTCTCTGGTATCGGAGGCAGAGAGAAGGGCGACTGGTTTTGAAAGAAAGAAAAAAAAAAAAATAATAATAATAATAATAATAATAATAATAATAATATATGTTTATTTGCAGAAAAAGTCATAATTACATAGTATATATGTAGATTATTTATAATAAAAATATAATAGAAAAATAACAAATAAAATTTATATAATTTATGTCAAATAAACTCAAATAAACAAAATAACTCGTAAAATAACAAAGTCTAGACTGTCTGTGAGTGAAATATTTAATTGCAATTTGGAACATATGTAAAACAGCATATTACAATAATTCCTATTGAAATTGGGCCATATCTGTAATACATGGTGATAACCAGAGGCCTACAAACTCTCACTTCATAATAATTTTATTAAAAATACCATGCTCTATATTTTAGGATCACATTGATATTATCATCTAATTTAAATAAAGTTGGTTTGCCTAACATACACCCGGTATATTGCAGTTTATAAATCTTATACATATTATTTTTGTATGCTTAATCAAAAACCTTAGTAATATTATGCTCTGAAATTAAAATAAAACCTATTTTACGTATGAGAGTGTAGGCCTCTGGTTTTCACCATGTATTAGAGATATGGCCCAATTTCAATAGGGATTATTGTAATATGCTATTTTAAATATGTTCCAAATTTTAATTAAATATTTTAAGTCTAACAGAAGTTATCATGTTCACAAGAAACTGCATACACGCACACATACATATACACGCACACATACACTTACAGATGAAAGACATTTTTTATTCGAAATTTGAGTTTAGTCTGCTGTGAAACGGATATCTGTACAAGACAGTTTTTTCTACGATGGTTATTAACATTTTTATTCAATTTATAATAAAGGGTCTAGCCGGATAAGCATGACGAGTCGGCCCCCAAATGGCAACCTATATCGAAACTTATGTTTTAATATCGACTTGATGTATGAACGCGATTTATATGTGTTTTGCCGCCGTACTCCGCTTTGACCTTGAGATATGGAAAAAAATGAGCACTTGCATGACTATTTTTCAAACAGACATATCTCGAAAACTAATTGAGCTAGAGAGGTAAAACCAACGGGAGGTTTCAGGTAACCTTAAAGAGTATATTTTATATTTTTTTGAATTTTTAGAATAATTACGCACATCAATAAAAAATAAATAAAAAATATAATAATTAATATTTCCGTGTTCTCTGTGACTTACAATCACTGAAATAATATATGTTGTAATACTTTACATGCATTATTACTCATAAAAGTTGCGTTAGAAAAAAGTTGGTGCAACACTTCGAAAAAAAAAATAAAATTCAACGCGCACTACATCATATAAGGATACAAACTTGATATGGGACACACCATATAAATATTTTATGAATTGGAATTATTGTTAGAAGGGAAATTGAATGTAAATATAAATAATTGTCACGTAAATATCTATTTCATACGGCGCACAGTAGCACGAATTGTAATTTTTTCTTTCAAACTTATCAAGAGCACTTCGCAACCGATTGGGATTTTTTTTTTAAATACTCGTTATTTAATTTCAAAAAAACGTAAGAAAGCCGATTTTTTTATTATGCTAACCAAAATTATTGAGCTTAACCAAAATGTCCATTTTTTATTTAAATCTTAATAAAACTTTTTCTTTAGTCCAATTTACATAAATCTTGTTACTCATGGGGGTTTTTGAGGTCACTGATTACGAATCTGATATCCAAATTGTCATAAACCAACCTACAAGATGGCGGAATCAATGGCAGCTATAAAATGCTAAAAAATTATAAAAAATGAAATATTTTCGTTAAAGTACAAGTTCCAGGAAGAAATTCAAGATGGCGGATCCAATATGGCGGCAACAAGATGATAAAACTGACGTCCATTGATAGGGTTATATTTGAACAATAATTTTTTTTTGCGTTACTATACTTTCACTGGATGTGGAAGTAAAATGACAATGAAAATCGTTGTATTGGAAGTCGCTGGCGTTGTAGAAAGAGAACGCCATACGTTTTAAATATATAGATTTTTAAATCCATTCACGATTAATTTGCACGTTAGGAAGCCGTGTTGTATTGCATAATAATTGAATTAATATGATTTCATCGAAATAAAAAAAACATATCAGTCTGAATTGGTGAATTGCATGTGAGCAAATGCTTAAAGAAAAACGAACCAGCGCTAGCTAACACTACTACCATTAAGAAACTCATAGTAAAATTGTTATTAACTCTCAACTAATTTTTAAAGTTAGATTGGACGAAAAGGATTGGTCCAACATAATAAACAACACAATAAATTCATGGTGCATAACACAAACGTAGTAAAAAATGTCAAAACATTTTAGTAGCGTCTACTTTTATGAGTTCGTGCTTTTTGTAAACCAGGTTTCAATGATATATTTAATTTATGCTGTTTTAACGGACTCACCCTAAATATTATGTATTTTTAGCTCACGAAACTTGTTATTTACAACGTATAATTCTCCTTAATTTAATAACAATTTGGGGTCTTGGATTAATATAATTTACTGAACACGTTATTGTGCGTTTCTTGTGCGTTGAAGCTGGGAGCGTATTCGGTGATGTGCTCAAACTTATGTTTGTGGCAGCTTTATGCACTCGAATTACCCACAATGTTACCTACAAAACGTGCAGACTGTTTTCCGTATCATAAATTCATAAATAATAAATTAAGTCATGATTTTTTAACGAATTATCATATAGTAATAAAAGCAACACTTGAAAGAAAACATTTACTTACTAAATATATATTTTTTTAAATGAATCACTAGCAAAAATTCAAAAAATTCCATAATTACTTCCACATCCAGTGGAAGTATAGTAACTAAAAAATTTTATTTTAAATTTTTATTTTTCAAATAGGCTTAGAATGTCATGAAACCAGAGATGTGCCGAGGAAACTTTCCATATTTGATAAAAGTCTGTAAAAGTCATGTAAATAATATAACTGTATGCACTTGTTTGGTATCAAAATGAAGCCTTGCATCATCGCGAATCAGATTTCACCATAAAATAGCCCATCAATATATCCAATGGAAAGTTAGAAGGAAAACTTCCTGGAAACTTTCCGTTTTGAAAACTCCGAAAGTATTTTAATTGTATTTTGTTTTCTTTTATCTGTAATTTTGATTATATTTATCGCACATTTTAAAACGACATATGAATAAATTCCTTATTAATAGTACTAATAAATTGTACCACGGTACCAATATGGTTGGTTCTATTTGAAAAAATTGAGTTTTGCCACAAAAACCATTTTGATGAACTTAATTTGCTCATAAATCACGTAATTTAGTATTTTTGACGGGATTTCGATTTTTCTAGCATTACACGGGTCATTTAGAATAAATCGGAAAAGTCATGGCACACTTAAATGGAGAACTAAAAATTATATTATAAAAAATATTGACATTTGAAATGTCACTTATTTGGTGTCGTTGGATTTAGAAAATTATGCAGAATTCAAAAATGCAATAATATACAGGGTGTTCCATTTAAAACTCGAAAGTTAGTGTCACTTCCGGCGAAACCGGAAGTGACCGCTTATTATGTATATAGGATATCCCAAATTTCAATCAATTATCTTCAAAACTAAAGGAGAAAATTGGGGGGGGGGGGTACCACGATCCTGTTACATCCCGTATGTTGATTTTTGCAAATAAGTTTCCACGTACCAGGATACTTTTGTAACATACACTGTGCAATATGTAGACTTGTAGACATGTATATAAAATATGCACATGAAAGTAACAGCTTTATTCCCATGAAACTGGCATGGTACACATTAACATAAAGCAGCTAAATGATCTTACCTACAGTTGTATCTCTGTTCGTTTTATAGCCCAAAATAAACATACCTGCAAAAGAGAAATAAATTATTTATAACAGGTTGTATTTAAATGCAACTAGAGGAGAGAGAATGTTTTACGACTCCATATTTTTATATTTCACATATTTTAGAAAGAGCAGAGACATAATAAAAACAATAAAGCATCTCTTTTGCTGATAAATTTTCCTTCTGCAAAATATAAGGTACATATACGTGTGACTTGATTTGGTTTTCTTTATTCGTTATTGCAAAATATTTAACTTTCATATCGCTAAACACATTTTTTGCTAACTTAAAAGCAGGTTTCTAAAGATTTTTCAAATGTAATATGTATTGCCTATGGTTTGTGAAACAATGTATAGATTAGGATAGAAATTTATGGATGACTATACAATTGTACATTAATCGTGTTTACTGTTGTTAATAATAGGTTACAAATAGTAAAATGTACATTAGAAAACAAAACAAATAAGAACAAATCATTACTGCACATTGTTGGGATGTAATCCAACATATGAATAAAACAGAACAGATTATTTTTTATAACTACTACACAGAACTTCGTAAAATTGTCGGGTGTGTTTTAATGGCAGTGTTTATTTTCAATTTTTTAGGCCAAATTCAATTTTGTTCGAAAATTTTGTTACAGTGTCAAATATCAAGTCTGGTAATTCATATACTGTGTAATACAACCTACGGACAGAAGTGCTTCATTTAAGGTGGGCGGTTCCGTGAACGTAATTCGAAAATTTCTCCTACATCCCTGAACCGATTGAAAAATTTTTTTGATATTCTTTTAGAGATATTCTTTTATACCTTATGGGTAGAGCTAAAGCCTTTGTGTGCCCCAGCCCATGTCCCGTAGCATTCCACATTCCACCTTTAAACAGTCTATTTGCTGCTTTCCTAGTTTCCAGTTCCACTTTGACATGCAAGGGAGTGAGTCCAAGGATTTCTCCATTGCAGCCGTTGGGGTGGTCCTGATTGTTCCTGTTATTCTTGGGCAAGCTAGCCTTTGAACTTGACATAGGCCAGCCCTAATTGTAGAGCACTCCTGGGAGCGCCACCACACAAGAGCCGCATATGTTATTGGGGGTTTTACCATAACGGTGTATATCCAGAGGGTGGTCCTTGGATTTATTCCCCACTTAAGACCGAAGACACGCTTGCACATCCATAGGGATGCGCAGGCTATCCTTGCTTGAGCTTCCACGTGATCCTTCCATGACAGTTTGGAGTCTAGGGAGACTCACAGGTACCTCACTGTACGGGAAAATCACAGACGTGTGCCCATGAGAGAAGGAAGCTGAAAATCGCTTATTTTTCTCCTTTTAGTGAACAGCATTAGCTCTGTTTTGCCAGGGTTGACCGACAGCCCGTGTCTGTTACACCATAACTGAACTATGTTAGGAGCCCTTTGTATGAGCCCTTGCTTGGGCATAATGAGGGCAATAATCGCACGAAGGACTGAATGAAGCGTAGTATATACAATATTCTTGCACTTCCGATTAATTTGAAAATAAGATGATTGATCATTTTAAAATATGCTGTCAACGTGATCCAGTATTCCAAACATTAAAATTCAGGGTGTCCAAGGGACGGACACCCTGAATTTTAATTTCTGTTGTATGCTCGTAATGTTTATTTTGAAACAGAATTTGCCAAAGCAAGTTACCGCAGTATCTAATTCCGTTTTTAATATCTTATTCTCAATTTTTACTTGTTTCATACATTTATCATATGCTTCACTATGTGTTAGATTCTTCTTTTATGGATATTCGTACAGTGAGGTATCCAAACTGTCGTGGAAGAACCACGCTGCAGTTCAAATGAGGAAGCCCACGCAACTTTATGGATGTCCAAACGCATCTTCGATCCTGAGTGAAGAAAAAATCCAAAGACCACTCTCTGGACGTATGCTATTATCGTAAAACCCCCCATAACATAAGACGGCGCTGCCATGGTATGATGACACTCCCGGAAATGTTCCACAATTATGTTAAGTTCAAAGGCTAGCCCATCTAGGAACAACAAGAGCAGTTGGGTCCACTCCAACAGCTGTAATTCTTGGACTCACCCCATTGCATCCTGAAGTGGAACTGAAAGCCAGGAAAGGTAGCAATCACTGTTCAATAGTGGCATGTGGAATGCAACGGAGCGAAGGCTGGGACACAGTTCTAGCTCTACCTACTCACTTCAATAATCCATATACAGTTATATTCCCTAGTCGAAATGAATGGGAACGTGAAAGAAAGCGTCTTTTGAATCCCGGAAGTCTGGAATAATATACAGACAGATCAAAGCAACTAGTCTGGCGTACACTGATGCAAACCAAGGGTTCGAATATCGGACCATTTGACAAGTACCCTAGTGTATTCCAAGAAGAGGCACAGCAAACGAAAATCTAGCAAAAGGTTTCATTGAATATATTTTTATACGAAGAGACTCATATGGGTGCTCGGACACAGTAGTGTGGAGGGCAATAAAGAAGTAGACCGTTTGGGGGGAGAAGGAGCAAAAACTCATTTCTCTGGCTCTGAGCCAGCCTTCGATTTGCCAAGAAGTATGATTAATTCAGAGTTACGAGACTGGGCTATGGCAGAGTTCAACAAGTATTACGCTCAAGTCCCTAGAATGGGGAAAGGGGCATACCACTGTAAAGTGGTTTCTTGGGATCATTAGAGAAAGCATGATACGGTGGACCTAAAAACAGGACACCGAATGTATCCTACATTCGGATTTAGATTAATCAATAGTTTTTGATTTAAAAAAAAAAATATGTTTTTCTTGCTTTTAGAGTATGTAGCTGACATAACTATCTTTATATGGTCCTATATATTATTATAGTTTCAGTAGTAGATGTACTATATTATCATATTAAAATATAATTGATTTTCTCAAATGCGGCTCCAACTATTTTCAAATTATGTACGTTGATACCAAATTACAAGCCTAGCAATATTCCAATAGTTTAGTAATAGTTTTTCGCCAGAAAATTCACATACTTCATAAACAACATCGAAACCCTCGAAACGGCAACGATTTTGTTCAAATATTGAACATTAATTGTACATCAAACCTAGAAATATGCCCAATATTGGTTTTTCCAGAAAATTCACCTAATGGTAGTTTACTGATGAAAAAGTTTTCAGTCACGCAAGAAAGTAAGTGCGTTGTCGCCATACCATTTATTATTTATATCTAATAATAAAAATCTCAAAAATTATTCTCGCGTAACCCTTGATGTTAATTAATCAACAATAACCATAAATAATTGCACAATGATATAATGGTACCTTTAAAACACAATGTTTAAAAATATGATGACTTTTGACTTCATATTCACTTTAGGTAAGTTTTTTCCATTCTTAATCTTATTAAAGGCAGGTCCATTGCTCTCAAATTATATATTTAATAATTAATTTCGATAAACAGTCAATTGGAACGAGTAATACAAAATTCATGGTTGTATTAGGTGGTCCAGTGTCAATGTTTACCCACAGGCGTTAGATCCATCCTGCCAACTCTCATGGGACATTGGATGGCGGTGATCCCCGTTTTTGTTCGCGATTTATTGTCTATAAAATATTTACGTTCTGTCCTATTGCTGTAGGGAATAAAAGGGACAAAATTATTGACATTGTGTAGGTGTAATTAATTTTGTAATAGGGATGAAAGTAATTTGCAGATTTTGTGATATAAAAGTGATTTACAATGGTTCTAAAATTGGCGCTGATAATTTAGTTCTTGCAATAGTTTTTATTGTTTAATATTATTAAAATGTCCAATTTACACTATTTCATTTTAATGGAGGAAAATGGGTCGCAACATTTTCTTCGTTCCGTAGTGGTTTCTGGAACCCGATTTCTTGGCAAAATTAATTAAAACAGTTTAATAAAAAAATAATCCAACTAATTATTTCGTAAAGTAAAATTAAGTTATTTTGGAGAAAATGGAACTAATTAGGGATTGCATTACCGGTTAACCGGTTATTAGGACAAAAAACACATGACGATAATTACCGATTATTTTAATTTTTTACCGGTTATTTCGGTAAATTCTGAACTTACGATATGTCACGTATTCAACGTTTCTATTTATGTCACTGACTGGTATTCACTAAATACAGAGTGATTGTCCCAACACCGAGCACTTTAACAATAAATAAATAATATTATAAAAAGTAAACTCTAAACACCAAGTCCTTAGAAATACAAGAGAGACATTGACAATATCTTACGACAGAAAATTTAATATTTCACTGCCGCAAATATCCTTGGAATACATTTAGAATTATGTTATTACCAATTCTTATTAACTTATTGACCCACCAATATTGATTGAAGAAGGGCATCTTCAGCTGGGGTATTCTATGCACAAATATCAGACGACTAACAGATATAGCTTTAAAAACTAACCCTTTTAACAAGCTATTTTTAAAAAAATATTATATTGTTAGATTGGGTATTCAGTAAATGCCATATTTGAGTTTATGTTTATAATTTTTGTTATTTAAGTGGATATTTTTGTTATTTACAGAATAATTATTTATTTAAATTTGTTTCATTTATATTTTTTCCTTTTGATAAATTAACTCCTATATAAAAAAGTCTGTTTGACAGTCACATTTTTGTCACTTTGACAGCGATAAAAAAAGTGCATCGTTTTTAATCACAGATAAAAATGCCTGTTCCTCAAAAGCAGAGTACATTTTGTAGTCGCATGTCACTTTGAAATCTATACTGTCAGCTATAATTTTTAAGTATTGTGGAAACTATACTGTACAATATGAGTCGTTTTGGGAAAATTATAATTATTTTTAATAAATTATTGTTGTTGTTCGTTCACATATTCTGTCGTTAATTTATCTTGCCAAAAAACACTCGAGCTTTTCTTTTATGGATAAATTTTTTTTAACTCAAAATTTTGCCAATCAGTAATTTTGCTCGAAAAACTGACATTTGACAAAATAGCTAATGTCAGTTTTTCTTATAAAATCACTGATTTGGCAAAATTATTTCATTACAAAGAGAAATTTATCTGATAAAAAAAAGCTCTTGTGATCTTACTGTTGATAAAAACCTTTTGTTTGTTCTTTATATTAAATATACGTATAAAAAAATGTTTTTTGGTAAATTTAGATAATTTTGTACACGGAAAAAGACAATTGCCATTTTCGCCACCTGAATCATCCATTCTAAAAATTACCGGTTAACCGGTTATTTTTATTTTTATTTACCGATTTACCGGTTATTAAAACTTCCGGTAAATTGCAATCCCTAGAACTAATCAGAGATATTTGATGTAAAAATTTCAACATTTAACATATATTTGGAAAACTCTTATTTTTTTTACAAGTGTTACATTTCATTTTCCAATTTTATTATATCTATTTGATGCTACAATAGTCAGGGAGGAGCAGGCGGGGCTGCAGCCTCGGGGCCCGGCACCATCACTGCTAAATGAATGTTTGTGTTTATTGTATTTCAAATGAAATATTGACCAAGAATACTTTATCGGATCTACATCATATAAAAGCAGGAGTACCGCAGGGTAGTGTTCTTGGGCCATTTCTTTATTTGCTCTTTACTTTAGATATCCCATTGTCAAATTCTACTACAATTGCTACATTTGTGGATGACACGGCGATCCTTCCATCAGACTTAAATCCAGGTAGAACATCCCAAAATCTACAGAACCACTGCAGGTCTGGTTACAGAGATGGAAAATCAAAGTCAATAGTGAAAAATCCACTCAAATCACCTTCACGACAAAACGAAGTACATGCCCTCAAGTCACTATAAATAACACAACCGATACCTGTAACCCTGAAGCCAAATATCTCGGACTACACTTTGATCAAAAGCTTACGTGGAAAACACATACTAAGGCCAAAAAAAAACAACTAAACCTAAAAGTTAGGAATATGTACTGGTTAATGGGTAAAAAACCCAATTATCACCAGAAATAAAATACACATATACAGTGTGTGCTATTTTAGACCGCAACACCCGGTATTTTGGAACACGTTGACCAATTTTAATTTTTTTTTTTTTTTGGGGGATATAGTGCTCGATGAGCTTTGTTTGCCTGTTTTGAAAAATGTGTAATTTTCATATTTTCAAGGCCTACTAAGCTCCTCTAAATGGGTCGATATTTCGATATCGACTATTACGCAATTTTTTTTATAGGCAAATTGGACCCATTTAGAGGAGCTTAGTAGGCTTTGAAAATATGAAAATTACAAATTTTTCAAAACAGTCAAATAAAGCTCATCGAGCACTATATCCCAAAAAAATTTAAAATGTTCCAAAAGAACGGGGTGCTGCGGTATTAAATAGCACACACTGTATAAGACTATATTAAAGCTTATCTGGACCTATGGCATAGAACTATGGGGTTGCAGCAAACCATCCAACATCAAAATACTCCAAACTAAGTCCAAAATGCTTCGAATCATAACAAATGCTCCATGATACAGTGCGTGTAATTGCCCATTATGTATGTACATTCACGTAGCGCCAGCTGGCACACGCGATGTTGTAATTCTTACTCCCTATGCCTAGCCCGCCACTACACACAGTGTATGTATCTAACCAAACCCCCCACGAAGATCTTGGAGTTCCTTTCATAAACGATGTGATTAGCAGATATGCCACCAAATATAGAGATCGTATTAGTGACCTGACCACAACAACCAGCTCGTCAAGGAATTAGCAACACAACCCTTAATAAACAGAAGATTAAAAAGACAATGGTCAGAAGACCTAGCTAGATGAAGATAGGTGGACCATCATTAGATAGTACCCAACTCAAGACAAGCGACGCGCACAAACTATTTACTTATTACCAATGATCGGAATCCGGGTTTAATTCCAGTGGCGCATATAGGTAGGTATATAAAATTTTACATCAAAAACTTAAAGTTTGTTCTTTCTTACAAAATTAAATCGAAATTAAATGTAATACGAACCTACCTTACGAGTTTCTCATTTATTTTGGCATAATAGAATACATATATACATATATCACTCAAAGAAAATGATAAGTGAAATCAACCAAAAAGAGCATATGAAATCGCGCCTATCTAATTTCATAGTTAAATCAACCAGAAAAGAATAGTCGAACAAATTTTGTCACCAAATTCAACAAATTATTAGTAAGATGAATAAATTATAGTCTTATTTTTTAAGTTAATGTTTATTTTGTTGTGTGACAAATTTTTATTGATTGATTTAACCCATACTATTTGCAAACAAAAGCGCTGACGCGACGTCTTAATTCATCAAAGTGGATTGCAGAACGATGTTATGTTTATGTAAACAGAACTGCTGGTTAACTCTACAATAATATTGGTTTATCTGTCAACTATAATAGTAGAGCGAACTGCTACTGGGATTATAATTACAGTTCAACAATAGTTAAAAATAAAATATACTATTATCTAGTTTAATTTGATAGAATTCTATTTTTTAAGTTAATGTTTGTTTTGTTGTACGACAACTTTTTATTAATTATAATAACAATCACCTTTTGTTTGAAAATACCATCAATATAATTTAGTTTAACAAAATTAAAGGTATTGTTAGTTAGCCATTTTTTTTTAGTTGAATTTACCCATAGTATTTCTTTGAGTGATGTACAACTAATAATATAAGCATATTTTAATAAATCCTTGTGACGACGCATCTGAAATTAAACTCAAAATTCCGATCACTGCTTATTACTCTGTAGTATAGTTAGAGTAAATTGTAAGTAAGCAATAAAAGTGAATTAAAAAAATATATCTCACAAAATATAGGTACATACTGATGGTGTTCATCTTCAGATTGGGGATGTATGCAGGAATTCTTAATTCTTAATTCAAGCTTGAGATTTAAAAAACATGAAAAAACCTGATGCAAAAATCTTACTCGTCACTTAAAATTGAAGTGTGTGAAATTAAAAACAGACTCACTCTGTGAGTCTCTAATTTTAAGTCAATTTAATTACTATGATTCTATGTATATGGTTCGACATTGATTCTTTCGACAAAAATAGAAATCAAAAAGTGTAAAATTCATGTTGTCGATTTATTTATAATCTTCGTAAATATGATCATATTTCTAGTAAAATTAATGAGACTAATTGGTTGCGATATTTACCACGGAAAAATATCGTAAATGTCCATTACAGAATCCAAATAAACTACTCTACAAAACCCATAAAATCTCATCTAGGTCTGCAAAAAAAAACGACGCACTTAGGCTACACTATTCAGTTAAAACTTTTGAAGCGATAAAGCTAGAATGAAAAACAAAAAATAATAAAAAAAACACGTTTGAAAACTCGATACAAATTAATCTGCCATATCTCTGTATTCATTTGAAAGTAAAACATTAAATTACCATAATAATTATAACACGCAAGAATAAAATATGTCCACATACCGTCCAACAAATTTTACCGTAAAATTAAAGGGACAAAAATTTCGGTCTTACTAGGGAGGAAAAGAACAATAGACAAAGAATTGACAATATATTTTACAATTTTCGAAAGGTAGATTTCATGGGGTTGTATGAAAATTTAACTCATATATACTGGAGCTTTTTAAATAGATATACCGATGTTGATAGTTCCTGCGACGCTTTTTATACAAAATTGTATGAGTTGCTTGATACCTTTGTACCCAAAACCAAACCTCATAGACGAATGTACCCACCTTGGTTTAGTGCTATCATTATAAAATGTATCCGTCTTAAATATAAAGCCTGGAGAGACTATAAAAAATATAAAGACCCTGTCGCGTTACAAGAATTCCAATTTTTGAGGCAAAGAATTAAAGCTGACATAGAAAACTCTTATAAAGAATATTGTAGTCGTATCGAAAGTAATATAAAAAATAATCCTAAAGAACTATGGCATTTTCTTAATAATAAAAAAAATAATAATGGCATGCCAAACAATATGATATATAATGATACTATGATAAAAGACCCAAAAAACATTGCAGATGCTTTTGCAGACTTTTTTCAGAGTTCCTATATAGATAGCACTCATTTTGAAGTTACCTCTCAAAATACCCTAACAGATAGCATACATCTAAAGCAATTCACTGAAACGGAAGTACTTAACTGTCTTAAAAAATTTAAACCCAAAGGTACTGTTGGCCCTGACAAAATACCTGCTTTTTTCTTACGAGACTGTGCATGTCTTCTCGCAATACCACTTACCATAATATTTAATCTCTCCATTAACACATCTACATATCCCTTTTCTTGGAAGTTCTCTAAAGTAATACCCGTATACAAGAAAGGAGGGAAAAACCAAATTGAAAATCATAGACTACTATTACTATTATCAACAACTTCTCTAAATGCCTTGAAATGCTTCTCCGTGATTTCCTCTTTTTCCATTTAAAAAACAAAATCACAACTAAACAACACGGTTTCATGAAGGGAAGATCCACAACTACGAACTTATTCTGTATAACGCAATTCATAGCTGATACATTTGACACCGGTCTGCAGGTGGACGTCATATACACTGACTTCTCGAAGGCATTCGATAGACTCAATCATGGTATTCTGCTTAACAAATTAGATCATTGTGGCCTGTTAAAAAAATCTGCTATATTTTTTCAAATCTTATCTTGAAGATAGAAAACAGTTTGTACAATGTTGCGGTCAACAATCTATTGAGATATCTGTCACCTCTGGGGTCCCTCAAGGGTCTATACTGGGACCATTATTATTTAATATATACATTAATGATATTATAAATGAGGTGGAAGCAAATTGTTTATTGTACGCGGATGATATGAAAATATACACTGCTATTAAGTGCTCTGATGACTGTATTAAGCTACAAATAGCATTAAACAAAATAAATAACTGGTGTACATCAAACAGTCTGCCTCTAAATCCTACCAAATGTAACGCAATGTCCTTTTCTCTGAAACAAAATATCATAAAATATGATTATTCCATTGATGAAGTTTCCTTGCATAGACCTAACACTATCCGTGACCTTGGCGTAATTTTCGATCCTAAACTATCCTTTACTGACCATATAAATGATATAGTAACAAACTCCTTCAGATCTCTTGGCTTTGTGATACGGAATACACGCGAATTTAATGATATAAATACCATCAAGTTATTATACTGCGCTCTTGTTAGACCTCGCGTTGAATATGCTTCCATCATATGGTGTCCTCACTATAATATTCATGTTCAAAATATAGAAAGAGTTCAGAGACGTTTCCTAAAATATCTCAGTTTCAAGGATGATAATTTATATCCACCAATTGGATTTCCACATAATGAATTGCTGTCTAGACACTCATTCGATGCTCTTGAAAATCGCCGTATTATAGCCCAACTAGTTTTCTTACGCAATCTAATAACAAATGACATTGACAGTGAGGAGATTCTCAGCCAGTTGAATTTCTCAATTCCTCATGTAATCCTACGGCAATCTCCTACTCTCAATCTCCAAACACCCCGTATTAATGTAATGAAATTCTCACCGCTTCATCAAATTTGTAACAATTATAACTCTGTTCAAACCAAGTTTGATCTGTTCAACTGCAGTATAGCCTTGATAAAAAACCTAAAATTATAGTGTGTACCGATGTTTATTATATCTGAACTTCTAATAATTTAGCGACACTTAGTTTTTAGTCCTTAGCACTCTTAGTATTCTTTTTTAGTATTTCTTTTGTTAATAATTATTAGTTATGAGTATTGTTAGTATTGTTATAAATATTACAACTCTGTATTGTACCCATTCAGTAATTGGTGTTATGCTGTTGAATGGTGTAAGTTAAATAAAATAAAATAAAAAATAAAATAAAATAAATATCTGTATTTGTTGGGGCAAAAATAGCATGTAAAGAAAAATATATTAAACACAATCAAACACTCTTTGAATGTACTAAACATAAATACAGCGTATTCAATTACATCCACACAAATTCCCATATCCTCCGTATAAATCTTCTTTACAAACTACATAAGGATAAGATTCTTGTTAATCTTCTTTTGATTAAATCTCATGTGGGAATCTCTCATTATGGAGATTCTAAAGAAAGTATTATATATGACTAAATTTAAGTTTCAAATATGTTTATGGGATGTATTATGCATAAGGTACAGGTTCAGAATGATTAGGCAGAAACCACTCACCGTGGCCCCTATCAAAAATTCTTTTGTTTATAGGTTGGAGGTAATATACTTCCGTAATAATAATATGTCTATTTTGTTCGTTTAAACTTACAAGCAGAACAAAAGACTTGATGATGGATTGTTCAATCCGTTAAACATGCATTTTTCTCATCTTAAATAAATTAAATTAATTGTTATTGTATCCTACTTTCAACATCTATTTTTATTTCAGTAATCATAAACAAGGTCAACAAATATGCAAGCAATGGGGAACTTGCCCATTTTTTTCAATTTCATTAAAGTGTGTATTTATGTATAATAACCATAGCCCGTATTTCGAATAACATTCCAGAGACGGACTCTGAATTACACGATACTATCTAATACTTTTGTAAAGTTACAATCAGAAACATCGGTCGCTAACAATAAGTATTATTGCCACACAAACCAAAAAATCGTTAAATACAAAATTTTTATTTTATAAACCTTAGTGAAAGTCCAGGCGAACGCTTATTGAGATGTTTACGTTTCTCTACAGATAAAAAGAGTCCCTGACCGTCCAGACAGGTAAAAAATTATTAGTCGTATTATGTGGTGTCATTACACAGTAAAGTAATTATTCTTAAATATTGCAAGTTCTAAATATTATTTTTTGGTCGACCTAGACAATATCTAGATTTTAAAGATATAAATTGGATTTTACTATTATTATATAAAACATTAGTAGTTATAGTTGTATTGAATATTGTTCAATGATATGGAGCCCGAAGTATAATAATTATGTTAATAGACTCGAAAGTACCTATTTAAAATAAATTTGTCAAATTCATTTTACATGCATAAACATTAACTCATCGGTTATAAAGCACTAACAGTAAAGGGTAAAGGTATGAGTTAGAGATGGTACGAAAGAACCGAACCTGTTCTTTCGGAACAGGTCCGACCCAACAGTTCCGCGGAACAGTTCTCAGATTTAGAAAATACCAGTTCTGATTCCGCTGGACTGTCATCCATTTGAGCGGAGCACTGAGCACATGATAACGTTGTACCTTCGGACACGGAACCGGAGTGGAGTGAGTGGAGTGGAGTGAGCAGATCAAACTTGCGGACTTTTTGGTATTGGTGGTAGTGGTAGTACTTGTATGGGATGTATATAATAATAAATTCTGTTTAATTAGTGTAAGTATTACAAAAATGTAGCCATAGCACTTTTTAGTTCGAGGTGAAGCATTAGGTGAATATTTTGACTTATTTCCATGCATGTATAGAAATGAAATACTCACAGTTCTAAATCGCATTACAAAACAAATTAAAAGTATACTAATTTATAAGACACATCATCGACACTCTCTACTCTTATTCAGAGTTCAAATACTAGTTCATATAGGTTTTGGTATACAGGACGTATTTTGTATTGACCGCTTTCTTTTCAAGAGCTCAAAACTGTGAATGGAGTATAATTGACATGTCAGTTTTCAACTTTCATCAACCAATCAGCATTCTTGTTTCAAAAAAATCAGGACTCCAAGCACTTGAAAAGAAAGCGATGTCATTATGAAGCATATGGAGCTGCGAGTGCGAAAGAACGGGCAATCACTAATGTCGGACTCGGAGCAGGTCGGAATCGGAACAGGTCTTTGGAACAGGTATACTTTTTACCCGGAACAGTTCCGACCTGTTCCGAGATAAATCCACTCGGTACCACCTCTAGTATGAGTAGAAGTGTTGGGGCTATCAACACTGCGTGGCTCACCCGCCCGAAACCCAACGCACACTGCCAAAGCCAAACTAGAGATGAGTTGCTATTTAACAACTTGTTATTTTATAACTGTTATTTGTAAATAGCATTAACAGACTGTTACTTCTGTTCGAAAATGACAGTTGAGAAAACAACAGATAAGAAACACGACGTAGTAAAAATGTTTTTGCTAACTGTTGTTAAACTGTTATTGAGAAAACAGCAGTAGTAGGTAATGAAATCGCAACGCAACCACTAATGTAGTTGAATATATTATTGAAGTTCAATATTATTGTGGGTATCTTGAGTCATCGGCTTTATGTATACACTTTTTAGTTGTTATTTTATCATAATATATCCAAATCTTTTTGATTTTCTTCTCCGTGTGTATATTTTCGATTAACGCACACCGAGTTTAAAAATGAAGGGCTGCCAGAGTTGAATATTTTTGTAAAAATCTCGAGTCATCCACTTTATGTACTGACTTTTAGCTGTTTTTTAAATCAATATGTTCAGAGCTTTTATATTTTCTTCTCCAACTGTATATTTTCGTTTACCTGCATCTCTAATATTGTCATTGCATACGCTGTGTTTGGCGTATTTCTTTGCTGGTATTTCTTTATTAAGGTAAGGGAAACTTTCCAATGACTATTTCGGCAGTTTAGTATAATAATGGCACGTCCATTGCCGTAATACAAACAGTACAATCGTGGATTTGTGAAGACGCCGGGTTAACATTAAATGATGCAAAGCTCAAGTACCTATCAAAAGTGCAATATTACCCTGTTATGATCGCGCAAGTTTTTAATTACATGGCATGTGTCGTCTAACTTCCATCAACAGGAAAATAGGGATTTATAAGTGATATTCTTAGAGAAACGGCGCGCGGCGTCCTTTTCGTGCCGAATATTTAGACTCATATTTAATTATCTATTGTTAATTACGTGGTATTAATCTGCAATGTAACAGTTTGATTTAATGTTTCCAATTGGATCAGCAGTTAACTACAAAAAGAGATAAGAATTATTATAATTTTGTACTACCCTCCCAAGCCGACTCTGCATTTTACGCCAATGTCATCCAAAATACGGGCTCTGATAATAACACACCACACCGAATATCAGCTCTTAAATCGCAGTACTTACTTTGCAATAAATAATTAAAGTTGAAATCCTTGCCACTCCTCACCGGGTGAAAACTAGTCTCGCGTGGTGTCCAACAGATGGCGTACTTTAGCCGAGCCTAATTAATAGACTGGGCGGAGGTTGGCTTTGAAACGTCCGCATATTCGGTCATAAGTTTTGTTTTTTATGTTAGAGAAAAAATAAAAAAGTGTCGGAAAGCTCAATCAATTCTCTTTACATAAGCTGTCTACAAATTTTTCGAAAAAAACGATAACTATCGAGATATTCGAGGAAATGTAGGAAATTACACCTTTTCCTAAAGAGTGTATGTAAATCTTAAAAAAGTATTTTTTCTCAGAAACGTTTGTTTCGAAGGGCCGAGATTAACGGAGCGTCAAAGTCGTACCCGATATTAAATGAACATTGTATATGAGATCGATTTCAGTTAATTACCGATTAATTACGGTGACAAAATGGAGAAATTTTATCGAAAAAAAAAAGTCCCAAATCCCGCCCCTTCTAATTCCTTCATTTTTGTCGGAATTCGAAAAATAAAAAAAAAGTTTTAGCAAATTTAATTCTATGTAAATTAGCTAGAGTAGTCTTTTGGCGTAGGAACCAAGATTAAAAAGTTGCCAACTGTAGGAGCTCAAAATTTGAGATTTTTTGCCTTACGTGGTCGACATTTCAGTAATCTCCGGAACGAGAAAAAAAATCGAAATTCTGATGGTAGCAAAAGATTTATGGTGGAAAATACTCGTTTGACCTTATTTTTTATTTCGAGCTAACTCCCACCGTTTCGGAGATATCTGCGAAAAAGTGCAAAAAACAGCTTACATTTCGGAGCAGAAAAAATTGCAAAAAAATGCAATCTTGACACGTTCATATTTTTCGAAAAACGCCATTGGGGCGGCCGTACGATGTCGCGGCGTAAAGAGTAAGTCTTCCAGATAAACCTGATCGTAAATTGCACGGCGAAATTCGGCTCGGCACGAACGAATAAAAAATAGCATTTTGTGACATTTCAGAATATTGAAAATGTTTTACACAGAGTAGTATTTAAATTTTAGGTTAGGTTGTGTTCACTGCTAGTTGTTTCTGAAAAATGCGCATGCGCATGTGAAATTGCCAAAGCCAAAGCAGAATCGGTGTCGCTTGACGCCGTCATCCGACTTTCACCTTGTGAAGTCGCGTTTCAAGACTGGGTAAAATCCGGCAGATTTTAATCGCTTATATTTCTGGAAGAGATTTTTTTTTAAATTTTTTGTTGTCTATGTGGCTTTTAATGATGTTAGGATTTCCAGGCCAAATTTACTATTTCATTATTTAAATGTGTAACGTATAATTGTTTTTAATATTTGTTAATATGTTTTTATTGTCACTTAGTATAAATATAATTTTATTTGCTTAAATAAATCAGTTTCAACTAATTACTTGTTGTACTCTTTTAACCAATCTTTCCAAGCCATAATCAGGAGGTGAGGCTGCCTCCAGGATTGGATTTTACCACAACAAAAATCCCTACAGTCCACTGGTCCCAGAGCAAGTAACCTCAACTACCCTACTACAACCCTCATACAGTTTCGCCAATGACCCGCTCAGCCCGAGCATCATTGAGAGATCGTACATTGGTCCTTCGAGCCGGATCCAGTGATTACGTTCATTGGTCCATTGAACCCAAGAAGAAGAGGAACTACATCTCGCCAGTGACCCGTTCATTCCGAACACGACTGGGAGAGGAACTACAACTACATCTCGCCAGTGACCCGCTCAGCCCGAGTATCACTGGGAGATCGTACATGGATGCCGATATTCACGTAAGTACTCTTCCATATAACCACCCTCTAGTAAGTAAATAAAATTAAAATAGAATTCTAAACAATATGATAAAATAAAACAATATCAACGGAACACACACCATTTATACAATGTGTATCTTCCGTGGCCAATAAATTATTATTATTAGCTATATTAGTACAGGACTTTATATTAAGGATAGCACGATCCACAACTCCACATTTGCGTGCTTTAAAACCACTTTCTGAACTGCCATGCGGTTTATTGTTTGTATTTGATTTCGATTTGATTTCGATAAAAACAAATCATTTTAACCATGCATAGAAGCCAAAAGGTAACTTAAATCAAATCCTCGTTAAGTTCTGCTATGTGTGACAAAACAGAAGAGAAGAGAAGAGAAGAGAAGAGAAGAGAAGAGAAGAGAAGAGAAGAGAAGAGAAGAGAAGAGAAGAGAAGAGAAGAGAAGAGAAGAGAAGAGAAGAGAAGAGAAGAGAAGAGAAGAGAAAAGAATTGTTACCAAAATGCTTTCGTTTAAGGAGAGAATCAAAACGGGATATACAGTCACAAGGGCAACCATACCGTCCATTGAGAAAAATAAGCTGTCATGATCATGGGACCTTACCAAGTGTATGTGCATAGCCATCATACGGTCAACGATGACATATGGAGTCCAGAACACTCAGAAAAACCGATGCCTAAGGAATTACTACTTCCACAGCCAGATTCTCTATCCAAGTCACTCACAACGAAAAAACTTTGTGTGTGGAAATAATTGTTTATGGAACTTTAATAATATAATATTTGAAATCCTCTACCCCAAAAATCAGTAAAACGATACCCCACATCGGTAGTGGTGTGGGGGTGGATGAAGTAAAAAATATTTTGAGGTTTCTGGTTCTTGTACATACACTAAATCACAATTCTTTTTCATCCCTTTTAGTAAGGAGGTGGGGGTTGGTAATGGGGGTGGCTAATGCCAAAAATTTTTTTGAGATCTTAGCTTCTCTTGTACATACTAAATACCAATTTTATGGACTCTTACCTTCTTGATTTACCCATTTACCCCAAATTTACTCCAATTTACCCCCCAACCCTTCGACGGAACAAGATGAAAATATAATCTAGTTCTAGATCTCGTTAAAGTACATACGTGTACCAAATTTCAAGTCAATATCTTAAACGGTTTCAGAGTAAACGTGCGCAAAAAAAAGTTACAGACACACCGACAGACAGACCGATAGACAGACCGACAGACAGACAGAAATTTTTTTCGCTCAAATTTAAAATCTCGACGTTTTATGACATTTTAAGCCTATTTGAACAATAAAAATTTTTTAAAATGTTTTTGTCGTTACTATACTTCCACCGGACGTGGAAGTAAAAGAAGATTCGAAGAAGCAGAAACACAAAAAGAGGAGCATAAACCCTCCATACGACACAACGCGGCAACATATTTCACAAGATGACTCAGAACAGACAGAATTACAAAACCAAAAACATAAAAAAGGAAGTTTAAACGCTCCCTAACGTCAGAATGCGGTAACGCATCTTACGAATACCTACACCTCCCAGTGTGGACGTAGCAGGCCCAGCTGTATAACCCTGGGAGTAGCAGCAATGCCTACCGCACGCTGGTAAATCAATCAATCAATAAAAATTTAAGTCGAACGGAAGTTATTGTGTTTACATGAAACGGTTTACGCGCACACACATATCAGACACGCACACTACGCATACATTCATATTTTCATATGTAGATATCTACAGACAGATAGTTTTAAATTTGACATTTCGAGTTCAACGTGTGAAATGGATTTCTGTACCTGCCATTTCATTCATATAGATATAATCGCAACTCAATTTTTGCAGTTTTGTACAGAAGTGACAAATTTAATATGCCGTTTCGCATCATCAGCCTTTTGGTTCTATACATTTTTAGTGTGTATTTAGCTATAAAATTTTATGACGAATCTTATTGCAACATTTATAGAGTTCGCCTTGTCAACTTTTACGTGATGGAAATCTTCGTATTTGATATTCCTTTTCAAGGGAAACGCGAAGGCATTTCGAATTATCTGAAATGTACAAGACATGCATTTTCAAAGGGAATTAATTCTACAGAAAGATTAGAGAATGTTAATATTCTCTTGTTGTGCGGTAAGACGAATAAAATATTCAAACCATCATATTGAGACTGAGTAGTCTGTATTATAATCGTATCTGGGTGGAGTGGTCTCCATTGTGGTTACAACTCCTCTTACTTGAAGAAATTTAATAATTTCATTTCAAATTTCTCTATTCTGCGAACATCTTCCATTACTTCGGCCTCGAGTGAAAGGAAATTAATATATTTCGACATAATTAAATTCTATATTTGGCAAACCATTGCTTCCCACATAATTAAAATGTCGAAATTATAAGATTTTCTTTTATCCTAAAAATCCTCTACATTTAAATATTGTATTTGTGTTTATATTCCAAGACAAATTTAAGAAGAATATTAATTACTATCTATATAAATAAATCTGCAAAGGTAGATAAGATAATTTTATTATTTTGGTGATTCAGATTTTTGATATTTTAAGTTTTGTTTGTAATGCCAAACCCAGAAAATGCATTTTCAGAATTTTGTTTTATGTCTATATGAATGTTTGTTCAACAATAACTCGAAAACCTATTTTGATAAAATTTTGTACGTCTAGATATACAGGGTGTTCCACTTAAAACTTCCGGAGCCATTTTCTCAATAAGTAAAAGAGATATTTGAATTCTGTAAAATGTGTTCACTAGAATGTATATAAACGACTTCAGTTTTCATTTCACAAATTAAGGTATAGATGGCATTGCATTGCAAAGAAATTATTCGATCCCAGAAAGCATTAAAAGATGTGCATGTGAATGGGTATTATATTCTACGCAACTTTCACAATACGAACAATTTTCGAAAAATCACTGGTTTTCAATATAATTTTTCTTTGCAACAAAAATCTCATACTTCTTCCAAATGTAACCATATGTCTATAACTGATAGTATACGATTCAGACGAATATATACCATAAACAACCATAGAAATTAGACAATACACAATAAACAGAAATGTCAAAATTTTTTATTTCCAAATAGCAGTTGCATTGTTTTATTTGAAAAAAAATTAAGTAAATATTTATGTTTTCTGTTGTGAAATAAGGATAGTGAGAATATGGGAAGACGGGGGAAAAGTAGGACAAACTGGTAGGATGGCAGGGTAAGATGGTGGAAAGCTGAGGAGATCATGGCAGATATGGTTGGAGGGGGCGAAGTGGTGGTGGATCCATCTAAGTGTATCCGTGGATTTAAGCTATATATATAATCACCCGCCATATTAGTTTGATTTGATTTAATTTGCTAGTGTACGATAATCACTTCTGTCAATCCCGAGAAACACGATCGGGCCGACTGAATTTAGGTCATGCTTGTTGTCAGTAGCGATAGCCACATGAATCACATGATATGGAGTGTTTATGTTTCTAGAGATTTTCTTCTATGTCCTCTGTTTCCTACGTTTCTAATTCCGGCAAAGCATAAATCACTGTGATTTATTTATGGTATTCCCAGTATGATTGGTCCTTTACTAGTTTGTTCATCATCCTTTCAGTTGTTGTTATCCATGTGCAGTATAGTCTCCCTATTTTTTGTTCATTGTTGTTCAGTATTAGCACTTTTCTCAGTAGATATATTCGGTCCCTTCTTTGGACATATCCCCAGTACTTCACTGAGTACATTTCTATCCATTTGATAATTGTTTTCCCTCCTCCCTTGGATGATGTCTCTTTCAGATCTTCTCAGGTTTCTTCTGTTGGTTTTTGTTTTTGCCGCTTCGTATGTCACCTTTGGCAGTATCATGGCTATGAATATCCTCTTGAACAGGTTCCATAAAGGTTTATTTTTGTCAATGAAAGGTAGAATTGTCCTTGTAACTCTGTATGCCATTTTAATTCTTTTCTTCACAATTTCACTCCTTTTCAGTTGGTTCATCAGATATGTTCCTATACCTTAACCGGGAAAGGAGGATAGTAATATGTACACGTGATTAGTGCATGAATCAGATCCTATTGGTGTTTAAATTTGGAGGGGGAGTAATTCAAAATAATTTCTACAAAGATTTAACAAACCAACGTCGCTTAATGACATGTGCCGCTTGACAATATTAACAGTTCTTTTCATCACTATCCTTCTTTCCCGGCTAATTTATTCGGCATTCTCGGGGAGTAACCATGTATTTTGTATTCTTCTTCGCTGACTGGACTTTCTTTTGCTGACTGGTCTCACACAATTGTTAGATTTTTTTTTAAGTTTGTTATCAGTCCAGATATTTCCAAATCGGTTTCAGGTTTTCTAGAAAATTCAAAATATCCTGCGATTTTCCCAGAATTTAGTAATTTAGTACCCAAACCACAGCTAATTCCCTCTCGTCAAGCAGGATCTGATCTCGAATTTTAAGATAAGACCAAATACGGAATTAAGAAAACCAATTTGAATGTCGATGTCGGCTCTTAATAATTCCTTAGATTCACAGGATGGTAACAGTAGCAACTTTTGGTGAGACCACTTTTCACTCATATAGTTATATACAGTGTGACCCATTTTAAGTGGAAACACCTTCGTAACTCAGTTATTGGTCATCCAATTTCAACCAAATTTGGATCGATATCAAAGATCTTTAATATTTCTTTTTTGAGTAAAACAAAACTTATTTCAGTCAGTGGCGTGCATTTTTATTAAGAAAAAAATGGTCGATTTTTAGAGAAATCGTATTAGGCATTTTTTTGTTGAAAAACTAATGCAATACTATTGATCAGCATACTGTAGAACCCCTATATTTAGAATTTAACAATATTTTGATTTTTGTTTTTCGAATTAGGGCCCACTTAAAATTGCCTATTTTAAACATTAAATAATCAATAAATTGGCAACGAATCTTCTTTCGAAAGAAAGTCATTCTTTATTTTCTCTTTAAATTTCTACCACCCTATATCATCAATACTTTCAAATTCGGTAATCTTTAATGCCCGAATAATTTACAGGTCTGATGACCCAAAATTATTCATTGAAAATTCTTGGCCTTCGAAATTTGAAAGTTTCGATGATATAGGATAGTAAAAAAAGTGAATTTAAAGAGAAAATGAAGAATGACTTTTTTTCGAAAAAAAATTCGTTACCAATTTATTGATTATTTAATGTTTAAAATAGGTAATTTTAAGGGGACCGTAATTCGAAAACCAAAAATCAAAATATTGTTAAATTCTGGATATAGCGGTTCTACAGCAAGCTGATCAATAATATTGCATTCGTTTTTCAACAAAAAAATGCCTAAAAATCGACCTTATTTTTCTTAATAAAAATGAACGCTACTGACTGAAATAAGTTTTGTTTTACTCAAAAAATAAATATTAAAGATCTTTGATATCGATCCAAATTTGGTTGAAATTGGATGACCAATTAGGAAGTTTCCTATTTTAGAAATATCATGCACATTCAACCTCATTTAGTAGTCTTTCAGTTAACTAGTCAAACAAAAAAAAAATCATCTCGATATCTGAAAAACTCACGAACTTATTTAATTTGCTTATTTGAATATTTCGCGCTAGATTGTGACGTCACAGTACACAATTCGCTGTTATTTTAGGCATAATTACTTCTTCAAACGATTAAAACGTTAAACAAGCCCAACTACAAAAATATCTTATGCTGGGTCCGGTAAGAATAACACTGAATGAACTAAACTTCCGGTGCCCGTGCCTGCTCGCTGTTGACGGAATCATGTACTGTGACGTCATCGAGCCTCGAGATAATTAAAAAAAAAATTACAGATATTTTTTAGATTTTGACGACTATTTATTACGAGAAAATGAGAAAAATGGAAACTTCCTAATTATTGAGTTACGAAGGTGTTTCCACTTGAAATGGGTCACACTGTATACAATTGGGATCGTAAAAATATACATTTTTTCCCTATCACCTGAAATCCAAGCTTGAAGAAGATTTTGTTGAAGTCGATACAATTTTTTTCAGAAAAAAAATCTTATTTCATTTTTCACAATTTTCAAATTAATGATGTAGTGATATAACGTGCTAAGTGTGAGAAATTCTGAAAATTATACATTTACTTCTTATTAATTCATATAAATCATTAGAAAGATAATTGAATACTTCTAATGATGAAACAACAGAATCCGTAAAATTAGAGTTATGGCCAACGATTTCGAGTACTTAAATATTCCGACAATAATGTAGGTAAGTCTTTTCGCTTAGTAATAAAACTGTTTATCTCTTGTACTTTCGAAAGGCAGTAAAACGCAGGTAAATCTTTCTGCTTCTCTATGTGATAAATCCAGAAAGGAATCATTGTACCAAATCTTAAATTGATAACTAGGACGTAAACACGCTACTAAATTACACAATTGGTTAAGTTCCCAAATTAATTTTCTACTCCCCTAAATTTATAGGGATCAAGACTAATGTTTTAAAGAGTGTTTTTCTAGTCAGCGAAGGGTTACTTTTAATATTCGTTTATGAGCCCCTACTGGTACTTCTCACAGACTAATGGAGTGATATTTGACGTAAAATATTGTAGGGTTGTTATTTCAATCGGTTTTATATTTCTTTAAATATTCTCATAAAGATTTTATTTGGTCCTTCACTGCTAACTGATTTATGATTAATTTAGTAATGTAATGATAATGAAAACAACTTCGAAATGTGAGGTACATCACTGTAGTCCTGTTTTAACGATTATAAACAAGACATTAACAAAATATCAACTTTTAATAAGAACATTATTAATTAGTGAATTCAAATACTATGTCAATTTGCAAATTTTACAATCTAAAGTTCACAA
Organism: Rutpela maculata; assembly: GCA_936432065.2. NCBI lineage: Eukaryota > Metazoa > Arthropoda > Insecta > Coleoptera > Cerambycidae > Rutpela > Rutpela maculata. Next base: position 42,337,557 of record OW386291.2, on the reverse strand, counting down.
TTTTATAAAAGCTAAGACTTTGTAAAACTTATTTGAATTGAATTATTGAATGTATCTAAAACTAGTCAAAAAAAATTTAATTGGTTTTAGAAATATTATTTGGACTTCCAGCATATTAAAAAAGGGAGATATTGAACGGTAGAAAACAAAAATGAAGTAACCCACACGAAATGATCGTCGGTGTTTGGTGGGTTTCTAAGTGATGATAAATAAATTCATCAAATTGAATAGAGACTTAAGTAAATCATAATGATTTGTTTAAAAATAGTTGTCAAGTGTTGAGCCTGGTGTAATATAAATAGTGCCATTTTTTACTTCCACATACAGTGGAAGTATAGTAACGACAAAATTTTTTTTAAATATTTTTATTGTTCAAGTAGGCGTGTCGTGAAACGTCGATATTCTAAGTTTGAACAAAAAAAAATTCTGTCAGCCGTTCTGTCTATTTGTCCGTCTGTCTGCTTTTCATTTGAATGTCATCTACAAACATATAATCTGAGCTAAAGCTTGAATTTTATATTCAATCAAAATTTAAATTGATAAAAATCATTTTTTGTCAAAATAACATACGAAAATATGAAATCCAAATTACAATTCGTCACAATAATAATTGAGAGTAAAGATTATACTCTTCGTTTATTTAAACTTTTCATACATTTATTGCACATTTTATAGGATACTCTTCGCAGTTTTTTGTAAATAATGTTAATTTTAGACATTCATAATTTCATATCAGCTTAGTTCGTGAAGCTCTCCTTAGATGAAATAAATTAAAAAAAAAAGAACTACAATCAAACCTACACTGATAAAAGTAAAATTACCGAGTAATTGAGTGAGCACTTTACTAAGTAAATTTCCCATGACAATACTGTATTTTTTTACTTTCTTGTTCTAGGTGAGAACGAGAGACATCAAGTTATTTCTTATATGTACAAAGAAGAAAAATGTTCAGAAATCTTAAAATTTATTTTGACACGTATTACGTGTTTAATATGCATTACCAAAGGCAGTTTCTTCCACTTTAGAATTTCTACAAATATACTCAAAATTCACCCAGACCAAGGCCCAAGAAGCTCAACTTTTAGTACGTTAAGAAATAGTGTCATAGACCTAATGAAATGAAATGGTTGACTGAATTACCAAATTGAAGCATGCAGTGATGACAGTACAATTTTTGCTCTTTCTAAGGTGAGAGAGAATAGGCCATTATAGAATAATTAAACAAAAAATTTTAAATTTATTTTGTTCTAGATATTCTTGACTAGGTTTAATGGAAGACGAAACGAAGTCTATTTTATTATTTAATTTTCAGAGTTGTTTAATTTGTGTTGTGTTTTGTAGTTTGATTACAAAATTTTAAAAATACATTCTACTACTTTAATTTTTGGAGAAATATAATATAAAATTACTGGACAAATTTTGGACTCTGGTGAAATCTGAAATGGAATTATTAATAGTACTCCTATACTTTTTCGCACTTGGAATAGTTTCGACAGAACAAAGTTGTCCATTATTAAGAGGCATATTACAACTGCAAAAATTGTTTTTATTATCTCTTGATAATAGCAACAGTGTTGTCAAATGCGTTTCGAATGCATTTTAATATAATAATTATTCTGCAAAATTATTGAGTAAAATTACCTGTGTATAAAAAGAAATTTTGAAATTTACCTGGTAATCTTCATTCTTGTACAAAAATTGCTAGGTAAATTTACACCATTTATGTAATTTTAATTGTATTAATCAGTTTTTCTTTTCTTATGGGTTGCGGTGCCAAAAGCTCCGCCGTACTGAAGTTTAAGCTTATTGTACCCTCGTTATCCCATTAATCCCGTTCCTCTCCAAAAGGAGAGTATACGGTCAATGGGAGCTCTGGCTATTTCTTCCGGAGTCACGGTTAGTCCCCCGAAGTATGAAACCTCCCAGCCACCAAGGCTGGGCATTCACATAGTATGTGGTGAGGAGTTTCTTCATCCTCCACATCCTGCATTCTAGATTATCCTTTACACCTATGTTGGTTAGGTGTCTGTTCAGTGTGCAGTGTCCTGTTAGGATTTCTACTGCACATCTCAGCTGTTTTCTGCTCAGCTTTAGCAATTCGTTAGTCTTTGTCTTGGATGGCCCTCCAGTGATGAACGTACGTGTCTCATCCCTGGCGAGCCGGTCCAATACAAGTTATGTTTCTGACTCAACAGTTCCTTTACCATTCCTCTTGCGGTATTGTATGATATCCCGCAGGATGGCTCGGGTCCCATCAACGCTGTTTTTGCACCTTCTTTGGCCAGCTTATCTGCTTTTTCATTGCCTTCATTGCCCTGGTGCCCTCGCGTTCACTCCAGTTGTATGCTGTTGTGTTCCGCCAGGGATTCAAGGCAGTCTTTTACTGTTACAGTTACATTTGATGTAAATTAGTAAGTAATATTCAGTAATAATATGGTAATTTTAGATACTAATATTACAAAATTATGTAACATTACAGAGGGTGCTGAATCGTTGGTAATAAAATGACCGTATATCTGTACCTGAATTTTTTTATCGGTGTATACATGCATCTCAAACCCGCGTTGGATGTCGAATTTCGAGTCAAAAATAAAATCAAATTTTAATAATAAAAATCTTTATTCACATATCAAATTAGTGTACATATGAAGGATAATATTTCAATTATTGAAAAGGCGGAGTTCAGCTAAAAAAACAGAAATGTCAGATCAGCTGGTCTTACACTCAACCTGAAAATAATGCATTTTGAATTATAATACTTCTCCTCATTCGCTCCCGTATCCAATCGGACTAGCCAAGGCACCGCTGCAGTTGATAGGTTGGGCGGGGAAAAGATCAAGGTAGAATTAAATAAATATTACCATACTCCTACCTACCTAGTAGATTTATTGGTAAAATACGGTAGTTATGTGTCTTAAGACTCAATACAGGGTGTCCCAGAGACAGTGGTCAAAATGAAACCCGGTGAAAGGAGACATCACTACCAACCACCTGAACATAATATAGGATTATCCAAAAGTCGATGGTTTAAAAGTTTTTCAGGTTTTCGTAATTTTTGAGAAATTTACTACAAAAATTACCACTGTACTAAAACTAATCAGTGTTTTGGTCTGAAATTCGACACAGACAAACTTTGGTAATGTAGTAACCATATAAAGTATTAATGTTTTATTGATCATTAATGTAAACACCATTTTTTTTTTGTTTCTTTGCTAAAATTTCTGTTTCTGAGAAAAAAGTTCAATTTACAAACGGGCATTCTAAAAACTGTTCGATGACGACGTGAACATAATGTTAAAAACTACCTTGGTTTATGTTACATGAAGGAAATTTCAAATTCGTGAAGCCACTGAAACATTTTAAAAAAGTCATTAATCCTGATAAATCCAAAAAAACAAGAAAAATTTAATTAACCAAAACTGTATAAAATAATGAATGAAAGTGTATGATGGAAAAATTAATTAACAAATAATCAAAAATTTGTTTATTTTACTTATTGCACAAAAAGAAGTAAATATTTAGGTAATTCAAATAACCACTTCTTAATGAAATCCACCACCGACAGATGTCGCCACCTGACAGATGAATTGTTTACAAGGTTTACTAAAACTTCGTCTCAGTTTCTGTGGTAATTTTGTTGTTCGTAGTTGATAACATTGGTCGGTAGTTACCTGAGCGATTATTCAGTCATTTGTTGATTCCACTAACTGCTGTTCTCGAATCTGTATTCTGTATTCCAACGGTTTTAATTGTTGCTTCTTAACATGGGTGCTTTCGTGATTTGGACTTTTATCTTGGAAAACCGATTTAACGTGTTAAAGGACTTTGAACTTGTGTTGCCTAGATGATGGCCCATAGTCATCAACGTTATTCACCAAGTGAATATGCTATGATGCATTAATTTTACGGTGTTGCAGAAGCTAATGGTTCAAAAGCTGCAAGACTGTATCAAGCTCAATCCCATTTTAAACAACTTCCAGCACCAATTTAGCGTAAACCTGTGTAGTGGGATTTTGAACGCTGAGTTTATCGGCCTCTTTGAGCTGCCGCCTCGCTTGAATGGAGAGAGAGATATCAGCGTTTCTTGGAAAATGAGCTGCCTATTTTACTGCAGGACGTCCCATTAGAAATTCGACAAAATATGTGGTTTCAGCAGGACGGCGCATCTTGCTATCATGCTATAGAAGTACAGAGATATTTGAATAACGCCTTTCCAAATAAACTGATCGGACGCGGTGGTACAATCAGGTGGCTAGCGACATCTCCTGATTTAAACCCCATGGATTATTTTGTTTAGGGGCATTTTAAACAGAGGAAGATTTGAGAAGGAAAATTACAGTAGCGATAAATGAAATAAAGCAAAAACGACAGACATTCACTCGACTCAAACGGAATTTTTTACACGAAGATGTAGATTATGCATTTAGGAGGCAGAAGAACATTTGAATATTTAATAGTAATAAACATATTTTTGATTATTTGTTGTTTAATTTTTCCATCATACACGTTCATTGTTTTGTACGGATTTGGTTAATTTAATTATTTTTCGGACTTTTCATGAATGATGACTATTTTAAAAGTGTTCCAATAGGCATTCGAATTTGAAATTTTTTTATGTAGTTATCGTAAACCAAGGTGGTTTTTAACATTATGTTCACATTGTCATCGAACAATCTTTTTTACAATAGCCATTTGTAAATTGAATTTTTTTCTCAGAAACAGAAATTTTAGAAAAAGAAAACAAAAACGGTGTTTACATTAATCGTAAATAAAAATTTAATACTTTATTTCGTTGCTACATTAGCAAAGTATGTCTGTGCCTCATTTCAGTTGAATACACCGATTGGTTTTAGCACAGTGGTGATTTTTGTAAGGAAGGTAGTAAATTCCTCAAAAATCACAAAAATACGAATAATTTTTAAACCGTTGACTTTTGGATAACCTTATGTCATGTTCCGGGTGTTGGTAATGATGTCCCCTTTCACCAGGTTTCGTTTTGACCACTGTCTCTGAGGCACCCTGTATAACTGAAAAAACCGTTGCCCAAGGAATCACTACTTCCACATCCAGATTTTTTATCTAAGTCACTCACAACGAAAAAAATAAAACGATACACCACATCGGTAGCGGGGTGGGGTGGTAATAGGGGGTGGTAGTGGGGATGGATGAAGTAAAAAACAAACACACCCTAAATCACATTTTCTTTTCATCCCCTTTAATAATGGGGTGGGGGTGGTAATGGGGGGTGGCTAATGCCAAAATTTTTTTTGAGACCTCGACTTCTCTTGTATATACTAAATACCAATTTTATGGACTCTTACCTGCTTGATTTACCTATTTTCCCAAAATTTACCCCAATTTACCCCCCCAACCCTTCGACGGAACAAGATGAAAATATAATCTTGTTCTAGATCTCGTTAAAGTACATATGTGTACCAAATTTCAAGTCAATATCTCAAACGGTTCCAGAGTAAACGTGCGCACAAAAAAGTTACAGACAGACCGACAGACAGACAGACCGACAGAGAGAAATTTTTTTTTCGCTTAAACTTAAAATTTCGACGTTTCGTGACATTCTAAGCCTATTTGAACAATAAAAATTTTTAAATTTTTTTTTGTCGTTACTATACTGGATGTGGAAGTAAAATGAAACAAAATATAACTTATAGCTGCAGAAAAGCAGATGTGTTGTTTAAAATTTGTATTGCTGAGACAGGAAACCAACTAACTGAAAATACTCTTTTTTTATTTGAAATAAACGCATCAAACACAAAGGCATATGATGACAAGATTACATGATGATAACAATAGAACTATTTGGTATATAAAACAATTTATATTTTATGTAAAAGAGAGCGGCTATATATGGCAAGCCGTTGAATTTTTTGTAATTATTAAATTTTGGTACTAAAAAATAAACTTTATTTTGAATTATTTTCTGTATTAAGTGATTTGCAGCACTATACTGATACTGATATTTCTGTGGACATAAAAGCTACAAAATTATTCTTGATTTTTAAATTGTTTCACAACGCCTTTTTAGTTTATCTGTATCCATGAAACACAATTGGTATAATAAATTTATGAAAATAATTGTTCGTTTTTGCACTCGTACGCTACTGCTAACCGCCAATAGCGATAGACAATAACTGTTTGAAATATGGAATAGAATAAATGTACGGATATTAATATTTACTGCAACGCATTTGTTGCACTTTTAAACCAAAATCAAACTAACATTTGCCGCTATGCATTTTTTCCATGCAGACTATATTTATTGGAAACATATTGGTTAAAATTAATGTAAAAACCAAACCCATAAACTTTGTGTCATATTAGCTGCAAATTAGACCGTATTTCAGTAAAGCCGTTATATAACATATTTTATTCCCTACAGTCAAATTACAGTGGGAATTGTATTTTCAAACAATAAATAAACACCGAGCATTGGAAAACGAACTGAAAATTGCAAAATTATTAAATAAACTTTAAATTAGAGCTGATTCACAAAGCGTTCGTTGATTGTTTTCAGTGTGACTTGTTTATCAAACTACTCCTGGATGTAGTAGTGCTATTATATTGTTATTAATAGAATGGCCCCCACAGGACCGACTTGTTACTATAATGGGATTTACATGAAAAATTTGTTATTTATGCACCAAGTATTAAATCCCTACATTATGTGCGCGCTATCCACATAAACCATGTGCAAAAAACGAATTGCTTGGTTTTACTGCAAATGAAACTGTTTTTTACGAGATTGTTTTGGTTTTTAAATAGTCGTTGAGAGAAAAATGTTCCAATAAAAATTTTTATTTTATTGCTTGTACTATTAAATTTGATTACTATTGAAAGGGACACTACATAAACAAAACATAGCAAAGTGTATTTACGATACATCTGATATTTCGAAAATACGTACATAAGGTGTCCAATTTATTAATTTAATATCTATTTGTTTCATTATACAGATTGGTACATGGAGTATATTAAAATAAATAACTGCTATATCTACACGCTTTTGATTGTGCAATAGAATCTAGATATAATGCTCTGTAGATTCTAAGTAGATTCATTTATTGTTTTAGGTGTTTTTCTCGGCTTCGCCAGGGTGCAAATCATCTCCCTCTTCGGCATTCCTCTACTGTGGACAATAAACTGCAAGTTAACAGTTAACGTTCGAATATATCTTTTTAACGCGCTTTTATACTTAGTGAGAGTGCACACGGGCGTATTATAACGCGCGTCATGCAGCGCGTTAAAATTTACGCACCGCCTTAGCTAGTGCACACGAGCGTTGCGAAATTGAAAGTTCATGCAGTTTGATTAAAAATGGAAGACGCTCAAGTCGTTGCGTTTGTTTATGTTGCATTTAAGGAAGGCGTCTTCCCATCGAAAAACATAATTATTTTAATTATTTTAATCGACAATAGAGCACATGGGTGGGTATGTGTCAAATTTCATGCTTAAAAACATCCCTCTCCCTGTGCGCCGTATGTGTTTAAACCATCTACTACCCCCGTTTTGACCCCTTCAAAAAGCGAAAATCGAAACTTCGTCTTACCCGTATCTAATAGAGTTCAACAAAAATATTTCTGGCAAATTTCACGCATCTAGATATAACCGTTTCCGAAAAAGCCTAAAATTTCAACCCCCTTTTCCCCCTCTTGGGAATCGAATTTCGAAAAATTCCTTCTTAGTGGATGCCTACGCCATGTTTACGCATCCTACGTTCGGTATACACATATTCGTGCTATTGGAAGGAATATTTATCACAAAAAATTGTTTGACTACAACCATTAGAATACAGAATTACTAGACTAAAATACTAATAAATCATTTTTAATACAACAGCCGTTTTCTTTAAATATTTAAGCAGAAACGTACAAATTATAAATACGCAGAACAGTAGGGGAACATATAAATTCCATATAGAAACTGGGAATATTTAGCAATATTAATCCAATTTTAGCCCCATCGTGAAACATATATTACATAACATCCTATAATTCAGATTTTGCCGTAGTGCATGATTTAAGCTGTCTAAAACATAAAACCCTCTTTTTTAACAGACATATAAGAACAGATTTAATAATATTAAATTTCCATCAATCACTGACAAAAAGAAACCCATACAGAATTTTTTCATATAATTAATATTTTTAATATAGGCGCTTTTTTATGCATACAACCATGTATTTATTCGTATTTCAAAAGTAAGGAATAATATTTATGATTTTTTTCACACTTTGCCTAGAAAATCTACCGGCAGTTCCACTGATTTAAATTAAAATACATGTTCGTGTATTGCCATCAGGCTCCCTCACCAGCTCTAGTCACCAAAAGTTACTTTTATAGATTATATTTTACTTTTCTTATGTACACTGATAAAAATAGGCATAAATAATAATGAGTAGAAATTAGAATCGGGAGTGACCTATTGCGAATACCGAATTAACCATTTGCTCGAATACGGTTCAGTTCACTTCTACATGGTGCCACTGAGATTAAGTACACATCAATAACTCCAACCAGCTAAAACCCCTCCCTCTCTTCAGTGTTTCCTGTTGGCCTGCGACTGCTTTCGTTTTTCATCGGACCTACAGGTCATTTAAGTTTGTCGGTGTTAATTGGCGTTTCTCCATGGGTTCAAACCCATCTCTCTTTCCTATTCTTCTTTCTTTTTGATAATGTGGGTTATTCCCTCCTCCACCCTTCTCTAATTCTCCTCCGTTTCTTCATCCTCTCTACCATATCATAACGACGCCCCCACCGCCTCATCTCTCTACCCTCCATCTGTTACATGCGAACACGGTGTGCTCCACGTCATCGACCTCTCCACAGTATGCACACTCTCTGTTGTCAGTCTTGCCAATATATAAGTATTCCATGAAGCACCCATGTCCGCTCAGGGCTTGGGTGAGGTAAAAGCCTCACCATGCCTCCGTTCCATCCACGCTCTGATGTTCGGGATGAGGCGCCTCGTCTACTTTTGCTTGTCTGCAGTGTCCCACCGCCTCTGCCATCTTTCAAACAGCCTGTCCCTGGTCTCTGTCCTCCCGGCTCCCTCAAATATTTCCAGCCGTTCTTTGGCCATCCAAAGGGGAGATTCCCGCCACTACCAACGCCGCTTCGTACGAAATCGTTTTAAATGCACTACATAACTTTAGTGCGGCACATCGCTGGATTCTAGCCATCCTCTCCCTCGTCCTATCCACCTTTATCGCACTTTTCCAGACCGGAGCTGCATACAAAAGGAGTGCACGACGCTGCACAGTAGTCTCTTCTTGCTCGCTCTTGGTCCGTGCGTATTTGCCATAAGACTCCCAATGGCTGTGGCTGCCTTTTCCGCCTTCTCGGCCGTTTTTGTGGCATGGACACTCAAGTTCAGCTTGGAGTCGAGCCAAATATCTAGGTATTTCAGGTAGTTCCCTGGGGATATCTCCACCTGGCCCACCCTAAAGTTTCATAGGTGGAAGATTTCTTTTCCTGGTGATAACCAGGAGCTCTGTTTTCCCGGCAGCTAGCTCAAGTTGCAGTCTTTCTAGTCATCTCTCAAACTTTCTGATAACCTCGTTGCTGCTTCCATTATTTGGACAATCCACCTTCCAGTCACCCTTATGACCAAGTCGTCGGCACACCCGATGTCCTTCACACCCTCCTTCCAAGGCAATCGAAAGGCATCATCAAACATCACGTTCCACAAAGTCGGAGCGAGCACCGACCCTTGTGGAACCCCACACGTGATGCTTTTCCAGGTGATCTCTCCCTCTGACTCGAATCCGATCATCCTGTCTTGGAAGTAGCTCATCATCGCCTTGACAAGGTACGCAAGCTCTGACAATAATCTCCCATACCGCCGTGTTAAACGCGTTTGTGACATCTAGGGTCACAACAGCTATCTGTTTCGTGGCTAGGGCTTCCTACGCCATCTCCTTTAGTAGTCTAATGGCTCCTATCATTGATCGTCCTTTCCGAAAACCGATAAGGCGCCCTTCTTGGCTATCTCCTTCTCTAATTTCCCCAGTTTCAGATACTCGAGGAGCTTGCCCGTCGCGTCAAGTAAACATAGCGGACGGTGAGATGACGGTTCCTCCGGCGGCTTGTTCCCTTTCCAGATTAAGACGAACCTGGCCTTCCTCCATTTGCTCGGGAAATCCCCACTTTCTAGAGCACGGTTCATTACTCTTAAGATGTCTACCGGGTATTCTTCCGCAACTAACTTGACTATTTCTGGCGGAATCGTCTAAGCCTGAACCCTTTCCACTTTTAAGTCTAGCATATGCTGCTTCCAGCTCCTCCTCCGTGAGTGGGGGGACCACGTTAACTTCTACCGCCCTCCATCTAACTATATCTCTTTCTGGAAATAGAGCACCCACGACTTCCGCTACTTTCTCTGCCGGCAAGACAGGGGGGGAGGATTTCTGATCTGTCGAGTCGCTATCTTGTAGTCACCTCACCAGACATCTCCATCCACAGTGCCTCATAATTCCCTCCACCTCTCCCTCTTTTATCTTTTAATTGCCTCTCTAAGGTTTTTTCCTGGCGTTTCGGTACTCCTGGAGAGACAGGTTCTCCCCAGGGCCTGATCACCTGTTCTGCCTTATACCCTGTCGACGAATCGCGATACATTCCCTTCTGAGAGCTGTGACCTCCTCCGTTCACCTATAAACCTCATTTCTGGTATTTCTCCTTCCCTTCCTGGACATCGACTCGTTGCAAGCTCTAGTAACCGCATCAGTGAGGGCCTCCTCCGTTTCGATAATGCCTCCTCGGAAGGAGCCAGCCAGACTTTTTCTGAAGGTATCCTTGTTCAGCCTACCAAGCTTCCATCTGCCTTTTACCACCTGGGTGGCGCGGTTCTGCTCAATCTCATAGCTAAGCGGTGGTTGTTCAATGTCTCCTCCTCTGTTAAGACTTTCCACCGGCTGGTTCTCCTGGTTGCCCCCTCCGAGCCTAGAGTAAGGTTCGGGATGGAGCCGGTGGTACCCCTTACGAACGTATAAGCTGCTCCTTCGTTCAGTATTTGCAGGTCTTCACTGGCTATCCACTCGCTGATTATTCTTCCCCTCCTTTGTATCCGGTCCATTCCCCATTTTGGAGAGCTGCCATTGAGGTCGCCGGTTACTATCACCTCTCTTCCTCTGTTCCTACTCGCTCTCACCTTTCGAGCTCATCCAGGGAATTTTCCAGTTCCGCTATACCAGCGTTGGGTGAAAGGTAACAGCTGAAGAGATCCACCTCCTTCAACTCCATCCAGACGTACCCTTTTCCTCGTACACTTCCATATATGCTAAGCCTAGGGTTCAGGATCCCCACCGCGGTATCTATGTTTTCGACGAACCACTCAGGCCTGTTTTTCACCATCTTCTTATTAAGTTCACTTATTATTAAGATGTCCTCCCCTTTCCGTTTCCCTGTACCCCAGACCAGATCCTGCGCGGCTCGGCATCTATTCCGGTTTGCTTCCCTTATTCTGGCGAATGCGCCGGGTTTTCCTCCCGCGTTCGCCTCGACTTCCTTATCGCTTCTGCCAGTATAAGGCAGTGCAAGGAATCAGCGATGCCCTCCTCTATCACAATTACGGCAGAAAGCAGCTGCCACACAGTCTTTCACCGTGTGGCCTTCCTTGGCACACTGGAGACAATCCTTTGTCCTGTCCACCCCTCTGCAGTTAAATCTCATATGCCCCACCTTCCAGCAGCTGTGGCACATTTCGACCTCTGACCTTTCGCGCATCTGACATCGAAGCCATCCCACTTTGAGGTGCTTCTTCCCCAGCACAACCTCTGCAGCCTTCCGCGAGAGTCTAACAGTGGCCACCAGGCTTCTCCGAAAAAAAAAACAACCTAATCTTGTTCAAATTTGAGAAACTCACTGTATGTTACAGTTTAGATATCTTGTACATTTTCGCATTTTACTAATATTTTGCTATACAGTTATAATACAACACAACAGTTCACACGCCTTTGGCGCTCACACTCGCTTTCGCGAGATCTTCAGTTTTTAATTTAACTTTTTTTCGTCAAGTCAATAATAACAAAGTTATCGAGGAAAAAACTGTTTTTGTGAATTTTAAATGTGAATTCCTCTCCCACCCCGTAAGATTAAGCTAAACTAACTTGATGAAAGAGAACGCGTGTAACCGAACAGTTAAAAAATTTTTTTTAAAAAAGTTGGTTTCATTTCAAAACCAGATCTGCTCCGCTAAAAAGTTGGTGCTTCAACACATATTTTAAAATTCATCATAAATAAATACTACAAATGTATTTTCTAGGTGTTTGTCAAGTCCCACAAAGATAGACAGACACTTAAATAAATAAGTTAGAAGTTTACCACGTTGATAATAAGAGTTAAAAACTGATTATGAATTTTATAGTTTACTTTTGCAATTTGCTCTGTGTACAGTATCCTGATGTTTGTAATAACTTTCTTAACATGTAGTTTTATCAATAAAGTAATAATTCGAACTGGGGAAACATCAAAAACCGAATATTCCAAAAAGTGCACGACCCCGAAGCGATTTGAGTGAAGGGTGCAAATTCATGTCCAGCTTTATTCAGATGTCCGCCCTTGCTTATAGAACGCCGCTAGCCTAGGAAATGAAAGAGGGTGGAAATCCGACATGATCTTGAAGCCGACCCGTCGACAGAGGACTACTCCCTGCTAACAAGGTCGAATACATCAGAGAAAACGTGAGCAATACACGATCCTTTCTTAGTATCCTCCACCAATGTCTACTCGTAAATAAATACCAGCTAAATTGAGAGAATTTGTTTTTTAAGCGGGAAGAGAAAAACTACAAGAGGCTTTAGTCGGCATGTCATGTTCAGTCTCCAATTCTGTTAAACGAAATTCTTTCTAAAAGTAAGAAACTATTTCGGAAGAGAATTTGGAAGCCTGTATGACATGAATGACAATTCAAAGTGGCTGATAAGACAGTGGCACATACAGGGTGCAATTAGTTTCATGTCATTAAAAAAAAACCTTATATAACATGGAGTCTAAAGCCCACAGTTTGGGAGAAAAATAATAAACAAAAATTTCAAATATTTTCAAAAATATTGTTTGAGAACTGCTGGAATATTGGGATAGGCTTTACATCGTCGCGTCTGGTCGCACATGATACTCTGACATTTGTGCAGATAGGTAGTCCCTTGTGTTATTGTCGAGCAATATTTTAGTTTATGTCCTTACTGGGTTAAGACCTACCCGTTCGTTGTTTGTCTATGTTGCTTTTATTCTTTTTGAATTTTCGGCCACTGTATTTATAGTTAAGATTTATTTTATTGACTTACCGTTCAAGTCGTTAAATACTTGGTGACGTGATCCAATTGACACTTTAGAACAACTGCAGCGACGTATTTAATGTGCGTAGAAACCATAAAAAAACCGCTGCCCAAGGAATCACTACTTCCACATCCAAATTTTTTATCCGTCACTCACAACGAAAAAAATTTGTATGTGGAAATAATTGTTTATGGAACTTTAATAATATAATATTTGAAATCCTCTACCCCAAAAACCCATAAAACGATACCCCACATCGGTAGCGGGGTGGGGGTGGTGATGGGAGGGTAGTGGGGGTGGATGAAGTAAAAAAATATTTTGAGGTTTCTGGTTCTTGTACACACACTAAATCACAATTTTTTTCATCCCCTTTGATAATGGGGTGGGGGTGGTAATGGGGGTGGCTAATGCCAAAACTTTTTTTGGGACCTTAGCTTCTCTTTTATATACTAAATACCAATTTTATGGACTCTTACCTGTTTGATTTACCTATTTTCCCCAAATTTACCCCAATTTACCCCCCAACCCTTCGACGGAACAAGATGAAAATATAATCTAGTTCTAGATCTCGTTAAAATACATATGTGTACCAAATTTCAAGTCAATATCTCAAACGGTTCCAGAGTAAACGTGTGCACAAAAAAAGTTACAGACAGACAGACCGACAGACAGACAGACCGACAGACAGAAATTTTTTTTCGTTCAAACTTAAAATCTCGACGTTTCGTGACATTCTACGCCTATTTGAACAATAAAAATTTTTAAAAATTTTTTTGTCGTTACTATACTTCCACTGGATGTGGAAGTAATTATCCTGATTTCCCAAATGTGTTGAATGGATTGCGTATGTCCTTAGTTCGAGGTGTCGAAATGTGTATTGATGTCGATGGAGGTCATTTCGAACAATTTATGTAAAACAACAATAACACAGGTTTATAAAAAAAAGAAAGTTTTGATCTGGGAATGGGACCTATCATTTCCCACGTATGACACGCAGAAATCGAATCCTTCGAAAAAAAAATTTCCTACCGCTTAGATTTCTAGTAAATTCTGGTTTTTATTGTCAAAAAACCGTATTTTGACGATAAAAACCGAGATTTACTCGAAATCTAAGCGGTAAAAAATTTTTTAAATTGAAAATTCGGATTCAGCACACAAAAATACATAAGGAATGAATTTTTTTTTTGTAGACCGTGCACAAAGTGCACCTGTGCACAGATCTACAAAAAAAAATTTCTGTTCCAAGGACTAAACCTATCATTCCTTATGTATGCTGAATCCGAATTTTAAATTTAAAAATTTTTTACCGCGTAAATTCCGAGTAAATTCCGGTTTTTATCGTCGAAATGCGGGTTTTCTGACAATTTTTGACGTTTACTCGAAATCTACGGGGTAGATTTTTTTTTAATTGAAAATTCGGATTCAGCACACAAAAATACTTAAGGCATGTTCGGTCCCATTCCTAGATCAAAACTTTTTTTTTGTAAACCTGTGTAATTTATTGGTAAGTCCTAGATTTCTTGAATAGGCCTGTCCACCGCGCTGTCACATTGCTGTCACTTTCAAATCAAAGTCGCTGCTAGGTTAGATTAAACTTTATTATTATGAGCAACTTTTGTGGTTTTGTGCATACTACGCAACAGATATTGCACTGAATAAAAGTAGACTTCTCCATTTTTTCTTCACATACTTTACAAATGCTCATCTACCCTAAAATCTATTTCATTCCACACGTATGTGAGCAGCATATTACAGCCGACTAGTGTCATAGCCACGGTGATAAGATGGCATCCCACGACACGGAGTTCGGCGAGTCACGAGCCTGACTCGCCGTGCTCCGCGCCGTGGGAAAGGGACGGCTCGCCCTTTCTTACTCTGCTTGGACCGTTCGCTCTGTTGACAGTAAATTTTAGCGAGCCAAAGAAATGCGAGCGTCTTCAAGCTTGGCTCTTGTACTTTCGATACTCGATTCAACGACATTCACGGCGCAGAGTGCAAATCAGTAGCGCTTTGTCCATTGGAGAGACCTGCCCACACTATTTACGAGTCACTGATTGTGTATTGCTTTATTTTATCAAGAACAAGGAGCTCGCAGCGTCAAAGGTGTCCGAGTCTGCTTCGCGCTGATGAGAGCCAAAAAGCTCAAAACTAGCACGCCAATGACTTTGGACACCTGCCGCAGCAGCTCCTTCAATTTAAACATAATTCTCTTCACCAGAATTACAAGCACTGCGTTTCTAGTAATGATAACAATATCATTAAAACGTACATCCCAATAATATTAGGAAATCAAGAGGAATATGACGAAACCGTGCTTTGTGTATAATTCGTCTACCATTCCTCTATCTAGCCTTTACTAGTAATATTTGCCTAGTCCTATAAAGTGTTTGCGGCCGATGCCGTTGAAGGGACCTCACACTATTTATAAGGCACTGACTTTGTATTGCCCGACTTCATCATGAGCAAGGAACCCGTAGCGTCAAAGGATGTTTCTTCTGTGAGGCCTATCCTCTTTCCGATATCACAGCAAAGACCGTTGCACGCATTTTATTTCAAAATCTTGTTTGTCGCTTTGACGTACCATTATATGTCACTACTGATCAAGACGTCCAATTTGAATCAAAATTATTTAATGAATTTGCAACATTTTTAGGGTTCCATAGAAAACGTACCACCACTTACCATCCCCAGAGTAATGACATGGTGGAACGATTCCATAGAACTCTTAAAGCTGCATTGATTATTAGAGCTAACACGTCACATTGGGTAGATGAACTTCCTCTTGTATGATTAGCTTTTAGAACTATTCCAAAAGATGATTTACAATGCTCTTCAGCCGAACACATATTTGATCAGACTTTGCGACTGCCCGGCGTGTTCTTCACTAAATCAGAATTGTCCTGATGTTCCTTATTTTATCGACAAATTGCGCACTTATTTTAATAATTTAACTTTTATTTCTCCAGTTCACCACGCTGATCATAAATCATTTGCCAGTCCTGACGTTTTCACCAGTGATTTCGTATTTGTTCGCAGAGAACGTTTTAAACCTACTTTCTCTTCTATGTACGAAGGTCCATTTAAAGTTTTGTCCCGTACAAATAAATTAGTTACTTTAAATAAAAAGACAAAAATTGTAACTGTACTGACAGTTACGTTACTGACTCTGTCAATACTGATTGACAGAGTTAAACCTGCCTTTTTATTGGTTGACAAATGTGATGTCACACCGATACCTGTTAAAAAAAAGTGCATTTCGTCATCGACAGTTTTAATTAATTGATTGTTCATTTCATTGACGGGGAAGTGTGTGTAGCAGCTCACTTACCTCAACTTAAGGATTCTTTAGAGTTAACCATTTTTGAGTAACCAAGGATAAAAAATAATAACAAAAAAATTATTTCCTTTATGAAATGTTGTATATTTTTAAAAAATATAATTTTTAATATTCTTAATATAAATTTTTAAAATTTGGATCTAATATTTATTTTGTGGACAACAGGTGTTCGAGTTTGCTTCGCGTTGACGAGAGCCAAGAAGCTCGAAACCGGTCCGGCGAATTACTCTGGTCACCCGCTGAAGCGGCGGTGTTCCTTTAAATTTAAACATGGTTCCTTTCATCAGTAATATTTACAAGCACTGTGTTTCTAGTAATGATACCAATATCATTCAGAAGGCACATCCTAATAATAATATTAGGAAATCAAGAGGAATACGACGAAATCCTGCTTTGGGTATAATTCAACTACTGTATATATTTGAAAATTTCTTCTGTAACTCTCCAATTTCTACAAGTCCTTTAAAAATAAAACAGACTGCCACTTTTATTTTATTGTGGGACAAATCCTGAGGATTTATAGTTCCATCTTAAAGATCAAAAGTATAAAACTCAGAATTAGACATGCACTTTTTCACTGTTAACATATTATTGCAAGACATCGAAATTTAAATCCATAGTAATTTCCCTGGGGTGATATGATTAGATGATTTTTTGTTTCCTGCCAAGTAATTTTCTATAAGCTTTACGTACTGGGTACTCCGCCATACGCACGCACTTGCGATAAATAATCTGTAGTTTCCTTTTAAGGCTCATAGGATTTCGGTAGGGCAGTTTGGTATTGAATCTTATGAGGGGGGACTATCGTATATTAAGGTTCATTTTGGCAGTTTCCAAAGCAGGAAATAAGATATTGGCAATATGTATCTGAAGTCAAAGGGATATTCTAGTCCGTTTAGTAATGACGTGTTCATTTTCTAAAGCAGAGAATTCGCTTACTTTGTATTTATTCGAATCTTAAGGGATTTAAAAACACGTGGCTTTTGATAATTTAAAACAGAATATGAAACAATTTTCTAAATCCCCGGATGATAATCCTTTTATAAAATAGTTCTCAAAAATATAATTATTTTGTTTCACGTCTTTAATAAATTGAAAGTTAGGTATTCCCTATTGAAATTTATCACTTACACAATAGAGTTTTTGGAACTTTTTTAAATTGATTTATCAACGATTAATTACGAATGGATATATTTTCTTATCATTTTGACCTTTTAAAATCATCGTGTGAAAAATAGAAAGCAGAATATCGTCCTACAAAGTCCCAAAATTTTTAATTGTGTAGCAATTTTCACGAAAATTTTAGCTTAGGAGAAAAGCCTTTGGAGTTGGTACCGGTTTCTCAAAACAATTTTACTTTTTAATCAATACGCCATTTTACTTCCACGCCCAGTGGAAGTATAGTAACGACAAAAAATTTTCATTTTTCAAATAGGCTTAGAATGTCATGAAACGTCGAGATTTTAAGTTTGAGTAAAAAAAAAATTTCTGTTTGTGTCGGTCTGTCTGTAACTTTTTTTTGCGCACGTTTACTCTGGAACCGTTTAAGATATTGACTTGAAATTTGGTACACGTATGTATTTTAACCAGATCTGGAACTAGATTACATTTTTATCTTGTTCCGTCGAAAGGTTGGGGGTAAATTGGGGTAAATAGGCAATGCAGCAGGTAAGAGTCCATAAAATTGGTATTTAGTATATTCAAGAGAAGCTAAGGTGTCAAAATTTTTTTTGGCCTGGTCCTCCGGACAGACCATTTTTGGGAGGTGTTTTTTGGGGTTGAGGGTGAACAAAGAACAAATCTGACAATTCTGATTTCGGATTCGGTTTCAGCGGGTCAAAGTACATACGGATACACTGGTCTGGTCCGCCCGACAGATCACTTTTTTTTGTGAGGCTATGTAATCAATAACTTGGAAACAAATTATCTTTCGAAAAAAAGTCATTCCTCGTTTTTTATTTAAATTCACTTTTTCTACTATCCAATATCACTTATGCTTTCAAATGTTATGGGAAAGAATTCTCATTAAAAAAATTCAAAAAACTTTGAATCAGCAGCCCTGTAAATTATTCGGGCATTAAGGATTAGCGAATTTGAAACTGTCGACGTCTAATAACGTATTTAAACCATGTGTAATTAGTTTATTTGGTACACTTTTAATGCTTCGTATTATTTAAATTTTTTTTTAACCTTTTAACCTTTTTTTACTATTTTGGCAAATTATATAATATCGTTGTGACAAATTCTAATAGAGAGTAAAATTAATTTTTTTACCGCAAAATTAAAGTTACCTATGTAGTTACTGATGTTTTTGTAGCCGGAAGGCTCCCAGATGTTTTTGAAATTGATTTATTATGAAACTCAGTTGTTAATTCTCGAAGCATTAAAAGTGCCAAATACTCTAATTAATTATACATGGTTTAAATTCGTTATTAGAATATTTTTAAATTCGTTATTGAAAATTGCAAAAATCCATGTACCGAGTGATAATTTTAGGCAAATATCAAAATAAAAAAAAATTAAGCCCGTTCCAGATATTTTTTTCGATTACCGTACTGAAATCTCTATTAGTGAAACATGCCTACTAAATTTGTTCGATTTGGTGAAGCCAATCAAAAAATATGGCCGATCGAGATTTTGGCAAAAAATAAAAAAGACGCTGTATATCAAAAACGAAGGGCACTAGGGATATAATAAAGGATATTTTGAAATCGTCTCAGGGTACTGTACTCCTCACTAGCGTATGGACAGTCGCTCACGAAACACCCTGCAAAATCTTTTGAAAATAAGTTCATCTTCTAGGTATAATTACTGAAATTTTAATATTAGTCATCTCCCGATGATGCCAATATGGTTAGCGGAACGTTATTCAAGAAGTATACTGATACAGCATCTGACGTCATCGCCAATCACAGCCTTCAATTATCCAAATTTTACCTTAAACATTTTAAATTGACGATAGAATACTGTTTAAATGTTGAGAAGTACTTTAATATACTAAATACTCCATTTTAATAATGCCAAAAAATTGCATATATCAAAAACACCTAATTATTGAGAACATATGCTTTTCCTCTTACAACATAGGCACTTCTCTATAAAACTGAAGCGTCCGCATCGTTACATTTTCACGTCTGGCACGTTTGACCCAATTGTCAGCGTTAAAAAGGTTATACTGAATCAATTTTGTTCTATAAAAATTCAAATTTGTAACACGATAGTTTTGTTAAAGTGGTTCTAATTTAAATTTACTTAGTTAAAAGGCCGTCATTATCGGTGAAATTCAAGCATTTAAACGCGGCGGGTTCTAAGATGAACGAGAGTATTAAGTTTCAGTTTGATGGATCTGGGGACAAGATAAATAATAATTATTAAATGGAATAACACTGGATAAACTTAAAGACGTTGTCGAGGTTAATTTTGACTAGCCATCTGGGTGGTCTAGCTTCAAGATTCTGTAGGTGTTTCTCAAAGATGGTAATCTACCATACTTTGGTATTCACGTATGATTAACTTCACTAGTATTACACTTTAACCGTCAGTAGATGTGTGAGGAAGCACAAGAAAATGTAAAAGGCTTCCTAATGAAATTTACTCCTCTAGTCTATCCTTATTTGCACACAACCGGGTTATAAATTAATTCCAAATGCTCACTATAATACATTGCGTCCACAACATAGAGTAATTTATGTTCTTTCAAGAAACGTAAATCAATGTATAAGAAGGATATTATTGTACATCTTATTCCATATATCATGATACTATGTACCTTTCATTACATAGGAACATAGTATTGTCTTTAACTTCACATTGGAACACAATTATTATTTAATATGGCAAATTTTATATTTCAATCATTATGTAATAGTACAGTACTTTTTTTTTTTTTTACAATTAATTATCTTTTATTTATTTGCTTTTATCATGATTAGAGAATATTATTTAGGTATTATGCAAATCACAACTTACACACTTTTTATTCATTATGAAAATACCTACTTTCTGTATATTGTTGCCCTAATCTGGGCACGCTAATATACTAGTTAGGTAAATACTTTAAAACACTCATTATTGGAGAATCAATCAAAACAACTACTCTTCTAGCTAATACTGACGAAGTATTGAATTACATGATAGAATTCTTAGCATTTTAAAGAGAAAAAATATATATTGAAAATACTTAAATCATTTATTCAAATTTAGTCATTCACACTTTTTTATTTAATATGAAATTATCTACTTTCTGTATATTGGTGCCTTAATCGGGTCACGCTAATATACTACTTAGGAAAACACTTTAAAACACTCATTATTGGAAAACCAATCAAAACAACTACTCTTCTAGCTAATACTGACGAAGTATTGAATTACATGATAGGATTCCTGGTATCTTAAGGCAAAAAAATATATTGAAAATACTTAAATTATTTATTGAAATTCAGTCATTCACAACAATTATTGAACCGTACATTCTATTTCAACTCTAGAAAAGTTGTACAAGTTTTTTCGAACTTGTTAGTTCTCATCAGTAGAGTATAGAAACATTCATTCATTATTTACAAGCCTATTCTTGATTTATTTTTACAATTAATTATCTTTTATTTATTTGCTTTTATCATGATTAGAGAATATTATTTAGGTATTATGCAAATCACAACTTACACACTTTTTATTCATTATGAAAATACCTACTTTCTGTATATTGTTGCCCTAATCTGGGCACGCTAATATACTAGTTAGGTAAATACTTTAAAACACTCATTATTGGAGAATCAATCAAAACAACTACTCTTCTAGCTAATACTGACGAAGTATTGAATTACATGATAGAATTCTTAGCATTTTAAAGAGAAAAAAATATATATTGAAAATACTTAAATCATTTATTCAAATTTAGTCATTCACACTTTTTTATTTAATATGAAATTATCTACTTTCTGTATATTGGTGCCTTAATCGGGTCACGCTAATATACTACTTAGGAAAACACTTTAAAACACTCATTATTGGAAAACCAATCAAAACAACTACTCTTCTAGCTAATACTGACGAAGTATTGAATTACATGATAGGATTCCTGGTATCTTAAGGCAAAAAAATATATTGAAAATACTTAAATTATTTATTGAAATTCAGTCATTCACAACAATTATTGAACCGTATATTCTATTTCAACTCTAGAAAAGTTGTACAAGTTTTTTCGAACTTGTTAGTTCTCATCAGTAGAGTATAGAAACATTCATTCATTATTTACAAGCCTATTCTTGATTTATTTTTACAATTAATTATCTTTTATTTATTTGCTTTTATCATGATTAGAGAATATTATTTAGGTATTATGCAAATCACAACTTACACACTTTTTATTCATTATGAAAATACCTACTTTCTGTATATTGTTGCCCTAATCTGGGCACGCTAATATACTAGTTAGGTAAATACTTTAAAACACTCATTATTGGAGAATCAATCAAAACAACTACTCTTCTAGCTAATACTGACGAAGTATTGAATTACATGATAGAATTCTTAGCATTTTAAAGAGAAAAAAATATATATTGAAAATACTTAAATCATTTATTCAAATTTAGTCATTCACACTTTTTTATTTAATATGAAATTATCTACTTTCTGTATATTGGTGCCTTAATCGGGTCACGCTAATATACTACTTAGGAAAACACTTTAAAACACTCATTATTGGAAAACCAATCAAAACAACTACTCTTCTAGCTAATACTGACGAAGTATTGAATTACATGATAGGATTCCTGGTATCTTAAGGCAAAAAAATATATTGAAAATACTTAAATTATTTATTGAAATTCAGTCATTCACAACAATTATTGAACCGTACATTCTATTTCAACTCTAGAAAAGTTGTACAAGTTTTTTCGAACTTGTTAGTTCTCATCAGTAGAGTATAGAAACATTCATTCATTATTTACAAGCCTATTCTTGATTTATTTTTACAATTAATTATCTTTTATTTATTTGCTTTTATCATGATTAGAGAATATTATTTAGGTATTATGCAAATCACAACTTACACACTTTTTATTCATTATGAAAATACCTAAGAATTCTATCATGTAATTCAATACTTCGTCAGTATTAGCTAGAAGAGTAGTTGTTTTGATTGATTCTCCAATAATGAGTGTTTTAAAGTATTTACCTAACTAGTATATTAGCGTGCCCAGATTAGGGCAACAATATACAGAAAGTAGGTATTTTCATAATGAATAAAAAGTGTGTAAGTTGTGATTTGCATAATACCTAAATAATATTCTCTAGTACAGTACTTAGAAGTGAAAAATATGTAAAATTTAGGAACAATCTCATAATTATGTAATTATAATTTTTTTTATGGATGATTGTTGTAACATCTTCAGTTTCTATGCAGTCCGAACATTTGCTCTTATCCTCGAGGGGTGAAAACCAGCCCTAAATTTAGATGTATAACATTTGAAAAAGTGTTGCTAATTTATTTTTGAAAAGTAGGATGTTTATGTTCTTGGGATCGGTGATTACGAACTTGAAGTAAAAGTTAAAAAATTTAAAATGTGTACCGTAATTTTTGGAAAAGTTAGGTAACACCGTAAACGCTAACGGTTACTCAGTTTTTACGGGAGCCTTTAGGTCGTGGATTACTTTTTTTTTTTGTATTATTTTTTTTTTTTTATGTTGTTCTTTCTGTGCATTGTGAGAAATAGTATTTATCGAAACATTTGAACTAGAAGTAGAAGGTTCACTTCTGCTTAAATAATTTAATTCAGGGAAAAATTTAGATGCTTTTGCAGGAGAATGATATTCATCTGCAAATGTTTGACCTTCGTCGATTTTTTTACACCAATTTAAGAGATCTTCTATCGTTTTAATAGGATTTGTTACTACAGACAGACGTTCATTGTAATATGGTAAAATACCTTTTCTGATGAATAAAAAAATTAAGCATCTACGTGGTATATTTTATGTAATATTATTAACAGTATTTTTGAGATTTTTTTTAATTACTGCACAATTACAGTAACAAAACATTTCATTTGAAAAAATGTGAAAACGCACATTGCTTCGGCCATAACTTCTTTGTTTCTTATGATAAAGAAAAAAACAGAGCATCAAATTTGATTAGTTATCTTTAATTCTAGTTCTTAGATTATTTGACGCCAGTGTTATAGGTTCTAAGATATTCGATATTTAAACTAAATACTTTATCTTGTAAACTTTCGGATCCTATCTTTAAACATAAATTTCTTCGAGACTATTAATTCCACATAGATAAATAAAAAATAAATTAATTCTCAGTTTATAAGCTATATTTTTGATCTCCACCATTTTTTCGCTAAAACTATTTATTGAGATCTTTTCAAACAAACAAAAATTTTACGTTTTTCCGAAAATCCCTCTATAGTTGAAAATGATATTAAACATTTAAAAACTGAACACTTCGTTTTATAAACGTTCGGATGCCATATTTGTACTTCCAGATCTTTGAAAACATTAATTCTACATAAACTTGGGGGAAAAAAGAAGTATCCTCAGTTTAGTAGCTTTCTTAGTTGTCCCTAGCAATTCTTGTAATACTTTTCTGAGTTATTTGTCGAAAATCGTTTTGAAATACCTCTTTTTCGACCTAAAATTGCAATTTTCAGGTCGTTATGATTTAAAGACTATCAATTTATATAAAAATTTGCACAGAGCCTTTTCTTCTCAAAATATAATTCTTCTTCAGCTCCAATGTTTTCGTCTGTTTTATTAGGTGCCAGTGGTGCCACCCCCTGTACATTAGCGAGCCTCCGCATACTATAAACTTTTCTGTGATACATTTACTATTAAATTGTCAAAAAAAGAAACGGAAACATAATTATTCCGAAGTTAGTTACTATACTATAAGAAAACATGGCTCGCCGATCCACAGCTGTGACGTCATTATGCGGAGTTTTTACGTTATTTTCATATTTATCTGCAGAAAATGCAAACGATATTTCTGGTAATAATAATTAATGTTTTTTAATAATATTATGTATATTGATTGTTCCTTTTGGAAGAAAGAACCCCGTGCCATTCTTATCAGAAATTGACTTTCAATATACTTGTTTAATTTTTTTATAAATTGTAGATTTTGACCATATACCCTTGAAGTCTCACTGGGAATGATCTCTAAAAATCAACAGTTTTGCGTAACTTGCGGAAATTAGACAATTTACATAATTTTAGATATTCAAGAACTTGCCCTTCATTGACTATTCAATATTTTAAGAGGAGCAAAAGACAAAAAATATTTATTAAGTCCGACGAAACTCTAGGAAATTTTTCAGAATTTGTATCAGTTTTAAGTTTCAGGAAAAAAAATACGACATACTAACATATTAAGTTGATTATTTCAGTCATTAATATGGTAGAAAATGGGAGCCTGTATTTTTACAACATTGCACCAATCAAATCATTATTAATGGTAAACTAACCTAGATTGACTTATGACAGTACCAATATGAATTATCGCTGTAGTTTTCTCTATAGACGCATCAACAGATTTATCGCTGTAATTCAGATCGCACCCATTTTATGTTATGGTTTGTTTCATGAAATGTTCTTCCCAAATATCACTATGCTTTTAGTTTTTATCTATAAATTTTTTGTCCAGCAAGTTGTCAATATAATAATACAATTCGTGTAAATTGGACAGTTTCTATCAAAGATTAAATTAAATTAGATTATTTCACTCATTAACGCTATAGCCAATGAGAGCCCGTTTTTTCACAACATTGCACCAATCAGACGTCATTATTAGTGGTAATTCAAGCTAGATCGGCTTTTGACAGTACCAACATGCAAAATTTATCGCTCTGATTTTTTATGTCGCTGCAGCGGCAAATACTGCGATAATTTTTTGACGTTTTGTTTCGTGAAACATTTTCGGCAAATAGGGCAACTCCAGCTTTTAAATTTTATCTATAAATATCTTCTCTAGCTTATTACTAATTGTTTACTTACCTTGTAAATTGTAATATTGTATTATCTAGTAGCAAACATAAACACACCACATATATAGTAAACAATCGTCAGTTGGCAAAGAGAACCTGTCTGAAATATATATAGGCTTATTATAAGCCTTGCCTATCTGGAACTATTTCAGTTTGCCCACTTTTCAATCAGGTAACAATAATATACAAAGATTGTACTTAATATACCTAGCTCATAATCAGGGTGTATTTAATACACCCTGCTCATAATACAGGAACAAGTCAAGCACAGCTTTCAATAGCTCAATAACGTAGTTACAAAGTAAGCAAATCATTTAATATAAATGTGAAATAAACACATTCGCTCTGGAAACTAAGAATGTACCTACTTACATACGGTAATCTATCAATAAGTAACTAGTTGAATCAAAGCTGTGCAATATTTTAATTTGTTGTATTTAAAATTCACTCTGCTTAACGAAGCAAACTTCAACATAATTTGTAAATTTTGTAAGTTAAAAATAAGGATTAAATACGTAAATATGTATCAATGAACATTTATTTATTATGGAATATAACTCTAGTAGCGCTAGATGGCGCTCTCTATATCAATCTCGGAATCATGGGTGTATAGTATAAATAAGCGGGACATCGGCAATAAGATTAAATATGTAGTGCTCTCTCTATCGTTCCTCGTCATATTGCACCTCAGAAACGCCTGAAAGGTGTTAAGCCAGTCTATATATTATAATATCTAAGGTTTCAACTCGTTTTATTTACTAGTTGCCATGGAAACGTCACTAGATTATTTTAAAATATAGCGAATCTCCGTTGTTTCTACTGTGTTTGTTTCAGATTTGCTGTTTTGACAATATGAGTCGGTTTGGAAATATTTCTGTATATCAAATTAATGATGAAATTGAAAATAAAGGTCAGTAAAGTCTAAAAAGTGACAAGAAAACGTCTGAAGGCAATTAATGAGAAAACGTAATATTGAAGTTGTACTTAATGAATTATTTATTCGTGAAATATTCTCCTCAAATACCACTCGTGCTTTAAATTTTATCTAAAAATTTTTTCTCAAGCTAAGTTACCCCTAGTTAACATAACTCGTGCAAATTGGCAGTTTATTATCAAAGATTAAATCCCTCCCGCTAAAGCGGTCGGGATTTAATCAGATAATAAACTGCCAATTTGCACTCTTTATATTACCGGGCAACACGCTTTCGAAAAAATTTTCGATAAAATTTTAAGCACTCGTGATATTACATACGATAATAAGCTGTCAATTTATAATTTTTATATTACTAGGAAACTACGATTTCGAAAAATTCTTCCGATAAAATATATCACTAGTACTAGTACCATAGGTACTGGACTTTATATTCATTCTTGCTCTTTCCCCCGTAAGTTAAAGTTTAATAAGTAGAAAGTTCTTGAATGTCTGAAATGGTCTCGTTTTGATAAGCTGTATCTCAAAAACTGTTAATTTAGGAGGTCACATCCAGTCAGATTTTTTTATTCAGGACATCCAAATCTACGACACATAGAAAATTTAGACAATTTCCCATAATATGAGAATGGTACGCGTTTATATCTTCTAAAAAGAATAAGTATAATATCTACGGTTGATATTTAGATGTCATAAAACTCGTCACTTACTACATTACATTTCAAATATCGTGAGTTCTACGTAGGTACTTTGAAATTTATTTAAAATGTTATTTTTGTCTGCTAGAATAAATACTTTAAATATTTAAAATATGTTTTACGTGTATAATTAATTTATTTACTAGTAAAATATTCTCTGCTCCTGCTAAATTCGATCTATAATTTTTTCTCGAGTAATGTTGTCTAAAGTAATACAATTCGTGTAAATTGAATAGCTTTTCGTGAAATATTAACCAAGTAATAAATAATTGTCTATTTACACTCTATATTACTAGTAATCACACTCGTAAAAATGTTACCAATAAAATTCTAAGTACTAGTAATATTAAATACGATAAATAACATAAAATCTGTGAAAGTAGACAACGTATATTTATTAGTATTTCGGAGAAGATGGCGTAGCAACATTCTCTTAAGAGGCAGCTAAAAATGCCAACCTCCCTAGAATAGATATCCCATTATCTTCGAAATGTACCAATAATTGATTAAGTGGACGAAAACAAAATTTATTAGATTACAAAGATTAGATTGTCATTTGGCTATTGCACCCTCCTGAATCTTACGTGTTGGTAAAATAACCATTATCTAAACTTGAAACTGCTTTTAAAATGTTTTCAAATTCATGAATATGTTTAGGCATTATATGCACTCAATAGGGAGGAAATTTCAACATTAGAGAAATCGAAGAAATCACTTATGACAGTTCTACAGTGGGTCGCATAACACCTAACGTGGTAGCTAAAAGTGTATTGTATTTTTCTTGATTTCGCTCTTTCCAATTCGGTACTTAGACCGGGAGATAATGACACAAAAGTCCAAGTCATTTTTTACAAGTAAGGTCGGGGTCGAATTTCATAATTAATGAAACGAAAATGATAACCAAACCGCTGGACATATTTCAAACGATTTTTTTCATAAAGATTCTTTCATTTTCCGGTAGTCAATAAAAAAACTCGGCGAAAGGGAAATACCATACTAGCCCAGTAAATGGAGACATTTCGACTGGAAAAAATTACGAGAAAGCTGGTTTTTGTGGAGACCTTCATTGAGGTGCCCTTAGTACCGAGCAATTTGAGCCATGCGTTTTTTCTTGGTTGGTAAAGGGGAAATGTTCAGTTTTTTGCCATTATCTCGAAAAGTATCGCTTTTTCGACAAAAATAGTTATGAGCAAAAACATTTACTACAAAATTCTACACAAAAAAGATCATTACACTTTTTTTCGTAGGATCAATTGTTTTTGAGTAAGTTACGGAAAGATACAATGTCTGTATTTTTTTAACAGTAACAAACAGTAGGCCTAATCCACATCTGACACTCAAACTTGTGTGTCAACTTCATCGTCCTCTTCATAAAGAGCTTCGTCAATTGGCTGATCAGTTGATGGTATCGCATCTTCAACTACATCTTCATCTATAGCTCCGTTGTTACTATCTATTTCTACCGTCGCGGGGTTCAAACAAGATTGCCCAGGGCAATGTCCGCATACTGCAGAACAGCGGAGACCTAATTTTCTGCAGCTACAACTACCGTTACAGCCTTTAGTACAATTGCAGAATATAGTATTGATCAACTGATCGGGTGCCGGTGAGGTTTTGAATAGGTTCCAATCTATTATTGATGATCTTCCAGCCCCAGTCTTCAGGATTTAAGTCATTCTACTGGGATTAGAACCGAGGCTCCTCTGATGGTTGTAAGAAAAAGCAAACGGCGCGGCGGTTGGCGGGAACGTTGAATAATTTTGATGGTAAAATTTAAAATATATAATATTAGAGTAGACGAAGGAAGAGCTGGTTGGAAAATTTTATCATTTTGGTTTGGGATAAATATGTTTTTAAATGTAAAAAATGTGCCGATCACGATGGTAATGTCCAAATTTTTCAAAAATGGGCCCTTGTGAAATATTTTCGGAAAGCTGAAAAATTAATTCTTTTCCTTGCAATTTTCTGAAAAAAAAAAAAATGGTAAGAATAAAACTTGTTTGATATCATGTTTTCCATACGGAGAAAATATGAAAATCAAAGTTCTACACTTTTCAGAAAATTTATATTGGAAAATCGCTCTAGGGGGAGAGTATTTTAAAAGGGTAGCACATACTGTAGAAAAATTTGGACATCACCATCGTGATCACTCTGCATCTTTTTACAGATAACAACATATTTCTCCCAAGGATAAAATGTTATCAACTTAATCACCAGCTCTCCCTTCGTCTACTGTACTTTATTTTGTTAGGGTGATTTTGAAGGCAGGACTGTGCCACATATTCAATTAATGCTTCTACTTACTCTATTTTAAATGATCGGATTATTTTAATACTAATGACAGCTTACGTACAATACATATCTACTTTTGTATCCGTATTTCTTTTGTAACCTTAATGAAGTCCATCCGTTGAGATACAAATAAATTTAAAAAAAAAGTTGTCTAGTTTGTTTCTCTTTATTTTAAGAACAAATACAGTTTTCACATTTCTTTTTTTATTATCGTGCAACATTTAAATAACTGAATGCAATTTAGTTGCATAGAAGATATACTTCTATAAATTCCACCCCCTTTTCAATATTACTATTTGAGGATTATCTGCAAAGACAAATAGAATATTTATAAAACAAAACAACAGTAGAAACTAGAACTAATTTATCTGCAACCGCATTTGCTATTTGTCTTTCTGCTGGTTCTACTATTTGTTTATTACTGTTTTTTTACTGCTTGATGACTTCTAACCATTTTTTAAATTGATTAATGTCTTTCTTGGATTTGGGAATGGATGACTTTCTGAAATTTTGCCCTCACAACTAGACACACAACTTTTTATGCACGTACTATACGTACGTACTGTACATCTTTGAAACGATTGATCCTACGAAGAAAAGTGTAATGACCTTTTTTGTGTAGAACTTTATAAGAAATATTTTTGTTCATGACTATATTTGTCGAAAAAGTGATACTTTTCGAGATAACTGAAAATCGCCCCTTGAATGAATCTAAATGAAACTAAATGAATTCGAAATTATCATTTCTGTGAGTTTTTCCTGGCTAACATAGTTCGTTTTGTGAAACATATGTTATGAAAATTTGCTAAAATGAATATTTATTTACTTATTTTACTTACAACAAACCAGTCATACTTCAACGTGTTCTGGAGTCAGCAACTTACCTGAAAAGAAAAACATTATTAGATAAAAAAAACCGCTGCCCAAGGAATCACTACTTCCACATCCAGATTCTCTATCCAAGTCACTCATAACGAAAAAACTGTGTATGTGGAAATAATTGTTTATGGAACTTTAATAATATAATATTTGAAATCCTCTACCCCAAAAACCCATAAAACGATACCCCACATCGGTAGTGGGGTGGGGGTGGTGATAAGGGGGTGGTAGTGGGTAGTGGGGGTGTATGAAGTAAAAAATATTTTGAGGTTTCTGGTTCTTGTACATACACTAAATCACATTTTTGTTCATCCCCTTTAAGGGGGTGGTAATGGGGGTGGCTAATGCCAAAAATTTTTTTGAGACCTTAACTTCTCTTGTATATACTAAATACCAATTTTATGGACTCCTACCTGCTTGATTTACCCATTTACCCCAAATTTACCCCAATTTAACCCCCAACCCTTCGTCGGAACAACATGAAAATATAATCTAGTTCCAGATCTCGTTAAAGTACATACGTGTACCAAATTTCAAGTCAATATCTTAAACGGTTCCAGAGTAAACGTGCGCACAAAAAAAAGTTACAGACAGACAGACCGACAGACAGAAATTTTTTTTCGCTCAAACTTAAAATCTCGACGTTTTCTGACATTTTAAGCCTATTTGAACAATACAAATTTTTTAAAATTTTTTTGTCGTTACTATACTTACAATGGATGTGGAAGTAAAAAAAGCAAAAATTGTCTGTTTGTATACTGACCAAAAAACTACAGATTCTATTAGTGTGATGTATAATGCCCCCAAAATTAGGAAATCTGCAATATATGGAGGCATAGGCCATTCACTGAATATTTATCATGTGTGTTATTGTAAATTGTATGTACAGGGTTATTATGTTATTATTGGAAATTTAAAAAAAGTGTCTGAGCTCATCCTCGTTTGCTAAGGTGGCTGCAAAGCTCAGATAAGAGATCTTAGTTGAGGGTCCCGAACTAAAGTGAAAAATGGAGCCCTTATAGAATGACTCGTTTGTCCGTCCATCCGTCAGTAACAGCGGTTTATCTTCAAAACTATTTTAGATAAGGACATGAAATTTCACATGTAATTAGAATTTGGAGTAACTAAAAAATATTCTCTGACACCCGCTACTTTGAGGATCAAAAGTGGGATTAAAGAAAATAATCCAGGCAAGTAGGTATCGCTTGAAATGTCTAAAGTATTGAATTATTTTTTTAAACATATTAATGAAAACACTTTTCATTATTAATATTTAATTTAATGATAAAACTTCATATTGTCACGTGTTTCTGTTGTAGAACTCTCCAAAATCGTCCTAAGTTGAAGACATAATCAAAATTCGACTTAGGCAAAAATTTCATTTAAAGACATTTTTGGGAGTCTGCAGAGGCGCAGATCAGTCCATAAGGACCGTTTTGGGTTCTATAAGGCGTTGGGAATGACCACGTGAAAATTCGAAGAAACACCGAATTTTCACATAGGAAAAATGTTTTTGGTTCAGAATATGAGAGTAGAAGTATATAATGACAAAGATTTATGAATAATATACTTTTTCAAAGGTACCATAAATTGGACTTTGAAAAATAATATTTTTGGAAGGGCGTCAAAATTTGGCCCAGGAATCGATTTATCGAAAGTACGCCAAAGTTTCACTTGCAGACTAATTTTTCAAAACTGCGTTGAAATTTGGCTTGAAGATCGATTTTTCAAAAGTACGCCAAAATTTCACCCGCAGATTAACTTTTCAAAAGTAGCTTGAAATTTGGCTTGAAAATCGATTTTTCAAAAGTACGCCAAAATTTCACCCGCGGATTAACTTTTCAAAAGTACCTTGAAATTTGGCTTGAAAATCGATTTTTCAAAAGTACGCCAAAATTTCACCCGCAGATTAGTTTTTCAAAAGTACCTTGAAATTTGGCTCGAAAATCGATTTTTCAAAAGTACGCTAAAATTGGTCTTAAAATGGATTTTTCAAAAGTACCACAAAGTCAGTTTAAAAAGTACCACGAAAATATAATTTAAATTATTTTTTATTTTTTATTCCTCAACCAAAGACATTGACCTTTGAGGTACGGTCATTGAAAGCCCAATTCTAAAGTATGAGCATAAAATTTTAACGATGCACTGCATCCAAAAGGCAAAATAGAAGATTTTGTCAAAGCCGATAAGCAAAAATTGATAAAAATCAATGCACATGTACAAGGCCGGTTTCTCGCATAGAAAGAGTTTGGACTGACCCAGCGGCTCACAATTTGGTCGAGCGCGTTGAGTGGTCCAGACAAAGCGATGGTAGAAAAGCCAATAACAGGGCTTTTCAAATGACAAAGTTATAGAGGAAAACGCCTTGTGCATAAAAATCCAAAAATTCAATTTTGCCTAAAAGTCGCTCGAAGGTGAGACGCTGCCAAATCGACAATATTAATCGACTGTGATAAGGGTTAGTAAGTCGTGGACTGATCGAACGCCACTCAACTTATGCAGTAATAAGTCCTCTGAATGTGTTTGAGTACGTGAATCTCCACGATACAAGAACTTTAAAGCTAAGTAGTCTCTAGCGAAACTAAATTCATTTAGTAAAACTTTTTTAAGTTAATTTCAGTCAGCCTTAATTATTCATTTACCCAGAGTCTGAAATGATTCTAAAAGCTCGCATTTTGATTCTGAGAAGGTATGTATGAATCTTTTCTACCTAATCGATCGTTAGCGTGAGCGCTCTCGCTTGTATGGTCTGAAAGTCACTACCTTGATTGGGGAAGGCACGATTCTTTCTTGAGAATTTTGTATAACCAATTCTGTTAAATAAACGGATTCTTTGAACTAATATTTCTTAATTGATCTTGAGGCCTGTTGACGGTCTATAATCCCTGGAACTTTCGTATAGAAAACCGGATGTGTCGAGTTAATTCGCATTAACGTTCGACCTTCTGGTTGCTTTACGGAGGTTTGATAGGGATTTTTTTATGCGTTTTTTGAGAAATATATTCCGTTATTAATGGACCAAAACGTGATTTTCGCGTACCAAAACTAATCCCTCCGCAGAGAAATTCTTCGGTTGGGATTTTTTTATGCAAAAATTCAGGAAATTAAGAGGTGCCTAAACCCCTAACGAGGGAATTCGGGTCCAGAGAGAGCGTAGTTTCCGATCTGTGGTAGTGCAGCCTTGGTCCCATTACTCGGCTACCGAAGTGCATCTTATCTCGAACCCGCCTGGGAGGTAGAAGAACGGGGTAATACGCGACTGGCGCCCCCTGAGAAATAAATTGGTGTCGCGTCATTTTGACGCCCGGTAGTGCGTTCTTCTACATTTCCACCCTTAGGAAACTACCCCTTTGCAAAATCCGTGGGTTCCAAAAATTATAACAAGAGATGTCCACTAACACACTTTATTAAATATTTACTGGATACTTCACAATACTATTATTTACACTTTACTGACTAAAAATCACAATGTTTATCACTTTGTTTATCTTTGAAGTCTTAACCTCACTTTCTATACTTTCTGAACTACTCGCCGAGAATGCGGTCGGTCTTTTATACCCAAAAATGACAGATCTCGATTGTTCTGTGATGACGCCACCATTCTCTAGATAATTCCAGACGTCATCACTCTAGAACTACTACTGGTAGTTCTTTCTCGAGTAGGTGCAAATACATCTGAATTAATTGAAAGGGTTGCAACACATCACACTGCCCCCTCCTTAAGCCTGAACGTCCCGGTCAGGCAATTTGGAATCATCGGTGTATTTTGCCAGTCTATCCAAATGCACGATCTTCATCTTGGACTTTTTGCTTTGTTGAATCCGATAAACGACATCATTAATTCGGGTAATAACAGTATACGGTCCATCCCAAGGAGGTTGAAGTTTCGGGGATCTCCATTCCTTCCGCTGTGGGTTGTACAGCCAAACCAGATCCCCACCTTGAATCCCCCTGTACTGGCATTCTGATCATAACGAGCCTTCAAGCGGTTACTAGTTCTGTTCATCTGCTCTCGATCATTCTTCGGCTGTTCTCGACTTCCATTTCTGTAGTTGTTCATGGAAAATGGTTCCCCACGGGCAGCACAATTCTTACACTTGCGACACCAAGCCTCCACATCCTGGCGACTATTAACCCAATAGAACTGTTCCCGTGCTCTACTCAATGTCTTCTTTATGCCGAAGTGTCTGCTGGATGTTTAATTATGTGCTTCCTGGAGTACTTCTGGTACACGACACCTGGGAATCACTAGACGCATGGCAACCTGCTTCCCATCTGGGCTTTCCCATGCTCTCCTCAAAAGCCCATCTACAACCGTAAGTGAATCCCATTGTGACCATAAAGCCTTCAGCCCCACTTCTTTATTGGAAACATCCTTCCATGCTGGACGCGTTCCGCCTTCTTTTGCTCTCAACAGGGGTCCGATTTCTACATCGCGCAATTGCTCTTGCCTCAGAGTTTCCTTTGGCCAACTGTCTGGAAGATCGACCTTGACAGTGTTGACCTCAACCATGTTCGGCAATTTTCTCACCTGAGGGTAGCGCTTGCAATCTTCCTTGTCTGGTTTTCTGGATAATGCAGGAGTTTAGACTGCCTGCGTTGTCAACAGCCTGGCTTTCTCGTATTGGTTGTTCACTTTTGACAGAATAAATTGTTCGTTCCCAATTCTTAAGACTCGCTCTCCTACGTCAACAATAAACCCATACTGTTCCATAATGTCCAGTCCCAAAATGAAGTCATCCGTGATGTCAGCCACGATGACCCTGTGGTCGAACTTTAAATGTCCAATCTGCAAACCCAGGTCTACTTCTCCATGAACTGTAGCCCTGTCCCCCGTAGCTGTCCGGACGATCACCTCATTTTGCCTCTTGATAATCTTTATGCCCGATATAAATCCTGGCCGTACTATTGATGACGTAGTACCTGTGTCGATGGTAAACAAACATTTTCTTCCATTCACATGGCCTTGTAACAATAGACTATTCGAAATTCCTCAAAGCTGGGAAATCTTTATTTCTCTGGGGTCACTGCATTCCCTAGCCAGCACAACCCCCCTGGTATAGTTTTCCTGCTTCCCTTCAATATTCACAGCATTTACTCGACTCTCCGAGTTCTGCTGTTGACAGTCTCGTTTCATGTGTCCTACCTTCCCGCAGTTGTAACATTTAATACCTCCGCTCGGCTTTCCTTTATTTTGTTGTTTTTCCTGCTTTCCGAGGCCATCCAATTTATCACATAATTTGGTGAACATTTTCTGTATCTCAGTCAACATGGTTCTGATTCATTTCTGGTTGCGATTCTTCGACAGTCACAGCTCGCACCCTCGACCTTGGAGTATCTCTGTAGGCGGCTTCTACTTCGAGTGCACGCACCAAAGCTTCGCTACTATTTTGGTGTCTCGTCAGCCTCAGAACTCGCCTGACCTCTTCGTCCCTTATACCATCTAAAAAGGCTCCCACGGCTAATTGCTCCTGAAATTCTCTAGGTGCACTCGGATACGCCAGGTGTGCCAGTCTCTCTATGGCAGCCTCGAATTCTTGTAAACTTTCTCCAGCCTTTTGTGTCCGTGATTTTAGCTGGGCCTGGTATACTTGGGCGAGATGTTGGTCGCCATATCTTAAGTCCAATGCAGCTTCCAAGACTTTGAAGTCCCTTTGTTCGTCCACTGGGATAGTCTGAAGCAACTCTGAGGCCTGGCCCCTTAATGCCAGAACTAATGCCATGGCCTTTTCCTCATTATCCCAGTTATTCGCCGATGCTGCTGCCTCGAGTTGTCTCTTGTACGTCGTCCAGGAACTTTGGCCGTCAAAAGAAGGAGGTTTTAGTCGCTGACCTGATGATACCACCTGCTGGCTTCCTCTATCTCTCAACTGTCGTTTAAGCCGGTCTATTTCTCCTTTGACTTCTTCTTCGAACTTGTTTACTTTCTCTTTAACTTCAGTTACTTCTCCTTTTACTTGACTGACTTCTGTCTCGACTACTCCTACTTTACCTTCGACCTTGTTTATCTCTTCTTTGACTTCACATTTTAGTACTTCATTGGCAGAAATTATTGCGTTAATTCCTCCTGGCGTCTTTCTTCCAAGTCTTCCATTATTTTTCTGAGTTCGTCTTTTTCCTCTTGACGTTGTCTTTCTTGTTCTTGACGTCTTCTTTTTTCATCCTCTTTTTCTTTCTGACGTCTTATTTCCTGATCTTCCATAATTTTCTTTAATTCGTCCCTTTCTTCTTGACGCCGTTTTTCTTCCTCCTGGCGTTTTCTTTCTTGCTTTTCTTTATCTTTCTGCCGTTGCTGAGCCATCATTTTTTGGAATTGTTCGAATAAGTCCTGTATTTGTTTATCGGATGCCATACTTCTTGTTGTTACGGGCATACGATGAAATTAAAATAAAATAAA
Organism: Rutpela maculata; assembly: GCA_936432065.2. Classification (NCBI taxonomy): domain Eukaryota; kingdom Metazoa; phylum Arthropoda; class Insecta; order Coleoptera; family Cerambycidae; genus Rutpela; species Rutpela maculata. Next base: position 42,300,749 of record OW386291.2, on the reverse strand, counting down.
TTTAACTGTCACGTCAATATCGGTAATGGAACTTTCCAGACAAATCTCGAAATAGCACGAAAAAGTCTTATCCAGAGTCTTTTGTCACTATCCAGTTTAGAGAATTTAATAATCTCCACTAATGTCCAAATAGAAAAGTTCTAGAAATTTTCACGCACTAAATGAGTCTTTTTCAGTGTCTCTATCACTTCTCAGTTCAAAGGATTTAATTATCACACTAATGTCCTAATAAAATGTTCTACAATGTCTCAAAAATGCACTTAACACTATTTTCCTGTTCGAAAATAACCCTCGAACAATGTCCAGTAAATGAGTCCTCCGTGTTAGCACTAACCCTCGAGAATACTTCTCGAACACTCCAGCACAACTTCAGAGCTCCTCTTGTCATAAAATTCCGCTTTCTGAAACCAATTTGTCACGTGTTTCCACCCTTAGGAAACTACCCCTTGCAAAATCCGTGGGTTCCAAAAATTATAACAAGAGATGTCCACTAACACACTTTATTAAATATTTACTGGATACTTCACAATATTATTATTTACACTTTACTGACTAAAAATCACAATGTTTATCACTTTGTTTATCTTTGAAGTCTTAACCTCACTTTCTATACTTTCTGAACTTTCTGAACTACTCGCCGAGAATGCGGTCGGTCTTTTATACCCAAAAATGACAGATCTCGATTGTTCTGTGATGACGCCACCATTCTCTAGATAATTCCAGTCGTCATCACTCTAGAACTACTACTGGTAGTTCTTTCTCGAGTAGGTGCAAATACATCTGAATTAATTGAAAGGGTTGCAACACATCACAATATAGTAAATATAAAGATTCAGAAATAAGCAGTACAATGTATATTCTTTATATAAAACTTCGGCAGTTGCTATGCATGTTACATTAAATCATACGCTATATTTTTAGATATAAAGTAACCTTTCAAATAGCATCATATTGCGGTACTAGATAACATCTTCTCTTCAAAATGACTTATCTAGATATTATATTTCATTTAACTTCACACATCTTATACTGAGTTGTATACTTGCATTTACTTTGTTCAACATTTAGATGTAACATTTAAAACTTATAGATAGTAGTAATAGACGCTTTTACAATCTGTATTATACTCACTGTATAATCTGTATTATATTAAACATTTCAAATCTATAAATGTAACTTTAGTTAGGAATCGACGCCGATTCCTGCCCACTCCTATAAAATATTTTTTTAAAACTCTTTAACACAAAGTCAAATATAACAAATGGCGCAGCCTTGGTGGATCTGTAAAAACACGCAGTTCGGGTGCCCAACTGGTTGAAAAGTGTCCGGAGAACCAAGGAGAACATCAGAAGAAAGGTGCCTAACCCTGGAAAACATCTTCTAGAACAAGGAGAATTTCCTAGCTGTAGCGATGGATCCCAATTTGTAATCAGATGAAGAACCTACACGACTACTCAATAAAGAAAACTCAATACTAATGAAAGTAAATTAAGAATCATCTCGCTTAATTGTATTATTCGCAATTTATTTAAAAGTGTATCATACCACAATCAGTGAACAGTTTTCTTATCAATTTAATACCTAACTTAACTTAACTTAACCGTAACACAAAGTCAAATATAACATGCAAACCTACCATTTACAAGATGAAACTCAGCAAGCGGGTCCAACTCGCACTTGACTGGTTTCCTTTGTACTTAGTAACATTTTCAATAAATGACAGCTAAAGCGCATTCCATTTAGCCATATGAAATATGACGAAATTAAATTATTATACTGACATTATTTTATTTCACATTTTCGAGCATGCCGGCAATTATCGAGTGAAGGTAATTAAGGACTACGAAAGGCTATGAAATGGCACCGTTGCAGTCAGAAAAAACGCATAAACCGAAACTGCTTGTTTTTTGTAACACAATATTCATTGAAATAAGGCACAGCACACGTATAGGAATGCAAAAATATTCCACATCAATAAATACAAAATTAAATACCATCGGCTCAAAACAGGAGTGAGGATTGTCCGCAGTCGACAACCGTGATTGGAAAATATGTATCAGAGATATGAAATTAGGATGAATGTCCTCGCTACGTCATATGTTTCGGTTCACTACAGCCATTTTACAGTCGGTCAGACAAATACAGTCAACTCTTAGGCCTAATGGGCTGTAGACGAATAATGGGCGCCACAAGGCAATGTCTCATAGAACTCAGGATTGCGTTTCCATGATAAATATTTTAGCAGTTGTGGAAATAATAAATTAGAATTTTTCCCCTACCCTCAAACGCGATTAGGGAGTTATATATGACTGAAGAAGACTCCACCAGACAGTATATAGGCAGTTAGGGCCTCTAAAGAATTCACTAATCAAGTCTAATGTATTGTCTCCCTCCTTAATGCTGGAGAAACACCTTAAAGATGATGGTGTAGTAAGTAAATAAAATACAAGAAAAAATATTTTTCAAGAGTACAGGGTGTTTCAGTTCGATGTGTCAATTTTCAGCAGTGATTATACATGAAAATGCAGGGTCGGCAAGATTCCATTATTTTTTTGAAAAAATCCAAGCCAGTGGACAAAATATTAAAAACTACAAAAATTTAAAAAAAAACAGAAGTCAATATTCTATACAGTTAAAATTAATACTGATATGCTGATATTTATTTATTTTGTTTATATATAGAACAGGATGAGCCGCTCTCGAGTTACTTATACGTATCTGTTTTATGAAATTATGTTGATTGATATTTGATAATAAATGCATTTTCGTCATACCCCCTCGTAAGTATACTCTAATTCCATTGTTTTCTCGATCGTAAGTGACGCTTTATGTACCAAATACTTGTTGCCAATGGCAACGGGTCGTTATTTTTCATAACGTCCCTAGGGAAATAAAGTTTTGGGAAAATTTTCTCTTTTTATATAACAATAACTTTTTTGTAAGTAAATCCAGATAAGCCTTACTATATCTTCTATATCCGACGTTATTTTCAAAAATGTTCAGAGCTATTATAATAATGATTTAATTTATCTTTTGAATATAAGCCGCGTCCTAAATTTAGGTTAATGGCAGTTGCCATGGATACTCCAAGCATTGGTACATTTACTATTTGCTTAGCAAATATGAAATCTTACTCAAATAATTATAGTTTTCCACTAGTTTTTCTCACGTTTTTTCCTAGTTTAATGATTCATGGGTACGACGAAAAATATAATATGCACCGCGGGTTGTACAGTGCGATTTTTTTAACTAGAATACTTGCAAACCTCGGCCCTACGGGCTTCGGATAGAAATCTGTATTCTCGACCGAAAAAAAAGTGCACTTACGACCCTTGATACATTTGTCCAGCCAACAATGGAAAAAATATGAATAAAAGTTCCTATAAACACAGGTCAGGAAATTTCTTTCAAGGAAGCTATGGTCCTCTGAAAATTGGGATTTTATTTAACACCTCAGGAATCTTACGAGCTCTAGTGGCAAATTCTTGATAGGACCTCATCGGAATATGATTTTATGAAATACTAAAGCTTGTCCTGCTAGGAACCTAGGAACAACAGTTTTTGAAATATATGATATATGAACCTAAATATATATACAAATATATAACATATACAAAATTACTCTTTCCTGCACAGTTTAACAATATAAAACATGCTAAGAAATCAATTTTATAAAATAACAAACATGAACTTTTTTCATATTTGTTGACCAGAATCACTTCTGAAAATTAATGACCGCATCCCTGAAAAAAAAAACCTCTTTTGTCATCTATATGAATTCATAATTCATTTTGTTTATTCATTTAAAGAAAAAAGTATTTCTTTTCATACAGTAAAAGTCATAAAAGATATTGTACTTCTGTAGGTTTCGACCACATTTTAGTTACAAAAATGTAACAATGAAATTAAAAAACTTAAAAACACCGCACTAAAAATATAACTAAAAAACTTAAAAATGACTAGTGAATTTAACTTGCAGATATATTTAAGTACGCAACTATATACATAATCTATGCAACTATACATATATAAAATACATAGGCAATGGGAAATGTTTTTTAACACAAATATTAACTTCAATTGAATTGCGAAAATAGAATTTTCAATATCCGCCTCTATTAGAAATTGTTGATAGAAAATTGTTATCGACTACTTGCCTGAATATGATATCACAAAATCGTCCTCTCGTTTCCATGAGCAAGTAATTTTAGTTCATAGACAACATGAAACAAGTTCATATTATATTGTTAAATGAACTAATTGATCTATTGTTAATTAAACACAACAATTAGTTTCTGTGTAAAGAAGGTAAATTATTCAAACATTGTTATTATAGTATTATTCTGATATTGTATGCTCCACGGTTCCATTCTGGGCCCTTTATTTCTTATTCGAATAACCTCCAGAAACAATGTTTGGAGTGCCAATTTGCAGACAAGTTAAAATTTATGGATATATTTTTCATTCAACGCCTCCTACTTCAGAAAAACAAATAATTGTTTCTTTGTAAATAAATGCTTCACAATCCTATCTTTCAGATAGAAATTAAAAAAACCGCTGCCCAAGGAATCACTACTTCCACATCCAGATTCTCTATCCAAGTCACTCACAAACGAAAAAACTTTGTATGTGAAATTAATTGTTTATGGAACTTTAATAATATAATATTTGAAATCCTCTACCCCAAAAACCCATAAAACGATACATCACATCGGTAGTGGGGTGGGGGTGGTGATAGGGGGTGATAGTGGGGGGTGGATGAAGTAAAAAATATTTTGAGGTTTCTGGTTCCTGTACATACACTAAATCACAATTTTTTTTCATCCCCTTTAATAAAGAGGAGGTGGGGGTGGCAATGGGGGTGGCTAATGCCAAAAATTTTTTTTAAAACCTTAGCTTCTCTTGTATATACTAAATACCAATTTCATGGACTCTTACCTGCTTGATTTACCCCAAATTTACCCCAATTTACCCCCAAACCCTTCGACGGAACAAGATGAAAATATAATCTAGTTCTAGATCTCGTTAAAGTACATATGTGTACCAAATTTCTAGTCAATATTTTAAACGGTTCCAGAGTAAACGTGCGCACAAAAAAAAGTTACAGACAGAGAGACAGACAGACCGACAGACAGAAATTTTTTTTTCGCTCAAACTTAAAATCTCGACGTTTCATGACATTTTAAGCCTATTTGGACAATAAAAATTTTTAAAATTTTTTTTGTCGTTACTATACTTCCACTGGACGTGGAAGTAATTATCTAATTCTCCGAATGAAATGGAGCATTTCCATGGCATTTAAATAAATACAAGATGAAAGAACAGGGGCAAATAAATCGACAAGTACTTGCTATTTCTTTAAATAATTAGTATTTTTTCGATGATTACATGAATTAAGAAAGTAGACGGAATATAGTGGGAAATCGTAGGCAAATCCGCTACTTTTGCGCCACCAATTTACAAATAAAACAATGCCCTTGTTTATAAATTAACAAATTTATTTAACGTACGTCAGTATTAGAAATTCATTGACAAATATTAGGTAATGTGATCTAATAGACAAATCCACAACTTTTCTGTGTTTAACTATGTAACAGATTATAAAAATATTTTCATAATACCTACATAAAGCAAGGTGCAAAGTCACATAATATTTGTCAACGAAACTCTAGTACTAACATAGATTGAATAATTGAATATAGTATACTCACTTTATGCATTAAGATTTCTTTAATATCGAGTTTTAATTTCAACAAATAATGCTAAAATAAATCTACATCAAATCGGTAAAACGCAATAAATTGTATTTAAGTTTTAGATATAAACTTATCGGAGACGAAAAAGAAAGTGAAACTTGGTAAATTAGTTCGAAAAGATACAGAATTTTACAAAAAATTATCATTTATTGATGGGGTATTAGAGGTCAAAGGAGCCATTTCAGAGAGTTTTTCAGTAATAGTTTTTTGATCAGGAAGACACATACTTTATGTAAAAAAAATTTTAGCCAATTTGACCGAATATTTTTTTCACTTGTTATTTTTGGATAGAATTCCCGGCGCCTTCGTCAAAATTTCAAACTTTATTTTTTTTCTACGCTATTTTTATTAAAACAACAAATCTCTTAGTGCAAAATATTATAAAAGGCCATTAGAAAGTATCACAATATAAAATGTATGAAAGAAAATCATGAATTCGGAAAATTTTTAAATTGACTTCCATGAGAGCTTTTGATCAGAAAGTCGAAATCTACAACATATTAAAAACTTCAATTTGACCTGGACTAAGTTTCCATATGCTCTGTGCAGGGTCCTTTGCGATAAGTAAAGCGTTTGACTGCGTCTCACACAAAGTGCTGCTAGAAGAGCTAAAGAGGTATAAGTTCGGCCATAACAGTATATCATTATTAAGATCATATTTAACAAATAGATAGAAGTAAATAATGCACATTCAAATAATACATGGCATACAAGGCTCAGTACTCGGCCCCCTCCTAGTTTAATATATGATAATGATTTCCCGTATTCAAGCGAACACTCTAGTGACATGCTGTTTGCAGACGATACGACTATTGGTTCAAAACAAGAATATTGAACAACTTTCTACAATCGCTTGCGAGGCGGAGTCAAAGGCAGAACAGTGGTTCAAGTCAAATAAACTTACATTAAATAGAGAAAAAACAGTGCATATAATTTTCTCATTGTGTAATAAGATGGGGCACAATTTTTTTCCGACCCTCAGGAGACAACAAAACTCCTGGGAGTTTATCTAGGTGACAAATTGACCTAGCAAGTACATGTAGAAAACTTGTCAAAAAAGCTAGCAAAAAATACATATTTTGCACTATGCCACTCTTTGCTTTCCTAAGCTGTTTTAGTTTGGAGTCAACCATGAAATTGGCCTAGAACTTTTGCTCTCCAAAAACGAGCAATACGTAGAGTATCTGGGTTAAATTATAAAGAAGGCTGTAGAGAACAGTGGACTAAAGATACTCACGTTACCCTCAATACATATTTATGAGTTACTTTTGTATGCTAGAGAGAACTTTTATTCTCAAGGTGTAAACAGAAAATGTGACTACCATTATAGTAGAAGACACAAAAATATGTTAACATACTTTATGTATGTCACACGTTCACTGCGAACACCGCAGATCCGCGTCGCGCCGATGTTTAACGTGAGGCGGCCGATGCGAAAACGCGTCACTCAGTAATAAAGATGTTTAGGTGTATGTTGTCAGCGTGTGTGTTGAGCGTTTCCTATTATGTCAGATTAACTAAAAGTCAAAGAGGAATTCAATTTTATAACAAATTGCCAATGAATATAATAAGACTACCAGATCTGGCATTCAAGAAAAAAAAATAAGGGCCATCTTGCTCGAAAAAACTTGTTATTCATATGATGAATTTTTATCATATAATTTTAATAGGATATATATAATAAGAAAATGTTGCGTTTATTAAATTCCTGATGTTTGTTATTATACCTTATATGTTTGCGAGATATGTGTACAGGGTGTAATCAGTTTCATGTCATTAAAAAAACTGGTGGTGGTGAACGACTAAACGAACAAAAAAACATGGGGTCTAAAACCCAGTTTTAGAACAAAAAAAAATTTTCGAAAATTTTCAATAATATTGTTTGAGAACTGCTGGAATGGTGGGATAGGTTTTTATCTTCGCGTGTGTCGGCGCCTCTAACCATCAAAGGTAATAAGGTAAGGTCTTTAACGGTGCGGTAAAGGTGAAAGACGTCGGCGTTTTCTGAGTGCTGAGTAGATCTGAAGAAAACTATACTCTCCCTTGTGCAATATATTAGTTTCTGTGGGCACTTCGTTAAGTACATCCGTTCGTTGTTTTTGTATGTTGCTTTTGTTCTTTTTGAATTTTGGGCCACGTATTTACAGTTAAGATTTATTTTATTGACTTACCGTTCAAGTCGTTAAGTTCTTGATTACGTACAGACACTACTTGTTCGTTCTTTTTGTGTTGCTTTATGGATTTTGGACAAAGTTCTTATTTTTATTTTCTTTATTGACAACGTTTGTTTAGTGTGGTATTTTAATACACATAGAAACCATCAAAAATGATAATAATTTACCAAATGTGTTGAACGGAGTGCGTATGTCCTTAGGTCGACGTGCCGAAAAGTATATTAATGCAGACGGAAGCCATTTCGAACAATTTATGTAAATTAAAAATAATTTATTAGCAAGTTCTAGATTTATCGAATATTTTAGTTTTCGATACCTGATTGGCAATTCGTTAAATAATTCAGATTTTTTCCTAACTTAAAATACACATAATTGTTTTCTGTTATCGTATCTCAGACGTCTAACTCTTTATTTCCCAATGTCATGCAATAATTACTCGTTTTTTAAGCTTAACCCAGAACACTCATTTAGGTTACAAATGTTAATAAATCACATTTAAATCTGATAAATTATAAACAACAATAAAGCTCCAATATTTCGTTCTAAATTAAAAAAACACACATGTAAGGAAATGCTGTGTTTAAACCTTCCACGCCCATCATTTGCTTGCAGTTCTGCAAAAAGAGATAACGAGTTATTTATATTTTTATAATTGGTTCGGTTCAGGCGGTCATCAAAGGTGCCGCCCTTCTTTGCTTTGAAACCGCGGGCCGGTGAGAACGAGTTGGTCGGTAATCTTTGCACTTTTTTATGACAATTTAAAAGTTGTATAATTGGGAAGTACATGCCCATTGACCCAGAAAGGCAGTGGTTCTCAAATGTTTCCTACCCTAATATTCAAATTGTTGACCTAGGTCAGTTTTTTTTTCAAAGTAGAGGAAAAGGTCATAAATGTTTCTTGTTTGTCTAGTCGGTCCCCATTACCAGTTTTTTTTTAATGACATGAAACTGATTATACCCTGTATATTCGTATATTCGTAAATTTAAATATTGACTTGTGCAAATACTATTTTTATATATAGCACTAATAAATTGATTGATTAATTATCTCTATATATTGTGCAAATAACTTAGGTTGTAGTTTCTAACAAAACTAAGATCCAGTTTCTAATTGCTATAATACGTTCTAAATCCCACCATACAATTTCCAAAGTAGGATTAGAACTAAGAATTCCACGCTGAAGGGGCATTAGAAAAGCGCACGACGTATCCGTCTGAAAGATAGTAATTTTTAAATTCTTTTATTCCAAGAAATCGTGAAGGAACTTGCTGGCTGCCCCCTGAGTTGGGTAACATCGTGACACGCGTTTCTTATTTAGACTCCCCTCTAACCTTAAACCCCGTTATTGAAATATATTGGGGAAAAGAGAAAATCTATCGATAAATCATTCCGAACAAGATGGGTGGACAATTCCTACGACAAAGGAGCTGTGCAACCACCTCGTTCGTGGGAAGAAGACGATAGAACGGAGGAGTGTCTGTACCTTCTTACATATTTTGTCGACCTGTTTGACGTATTTATTTAATCTTCTGCTATAGACGTTTTATCTTTATGTTATACGAATTCAACTGGAAATATCGCTTTTTAATTCGACGTTAAATTATGCGCCAGAAGAGAACTTGAAAGGATATTAAAAAACGCATATTTCATTACAAATATCTAATATATTACTTTATCGTAAACAGATAAACATATCTGACATAAAATAGGTTATTTATATCAGTATTTACAAAAATATCATATTATTTAAAGTTTTTATCTTTCTTCCAGCGCCTACATGTAAGGCACAATTTAATAGATACCTCAAATTTCATTTCAGAGCAATATTTTATTTTTTAAGGATGGACAAATTTTCCTGTAATCACTAGTGAAATCTTATCGGGTACAATTTTTTTTACACGAAACTTGATTGTTATGTCATTTTAACAACTATAATATAATGAGCACAAACACAGGAGCGTAGGTTGAGTGTTTTCTTAGTTTATTTCAGTTTTATTATCAAAAACATTTTCGAAAAAATTTGAACCACCTCCAAAAAGAGGTTATTAAAAATAATAAAAGAAAATTTTACTGTCGCCCGGTTAATTGGTCTTTATTACCTAGTATCGATACCGAAGTCGCTGCCTAAGGAATCACTACTTTCACATTAAAATTTTCGGCTGTAGTGTTAGTGGCGGTGACTGGTGCCAAAAAAATGAGGCCTTTAGTCCTTGTACACATACTATAATCACAATTCAATTTTTTCCCTTTCAATAATGAGGTGGAGGTGGTAGTGGGGTGACTGATTCGAAACAAATTTTGAGGTCTTTGGTTCTTGTACACAATTTTTTTCAGTCAATACAATCTCAAATTTATGGACTCTTACTTGCCTGCTTTACCTATTTACCTCCCACTCACCCCCTAACCTTTCAACGGAATAAAATCAAAATATAATCTAGTTCCAGATCTCGTTATAATACATGTGTACCAAATTTCAAGCCAATATCATAAACCTTTACAGAGTAATCGTGCGCACAAAAAAAAATTATAGCGAGACCGACAGACAGACAGATTTTTTTCATGACATTCAGAGCCTATTTGAACAAAAAAAATAATTTATCATACTTTCACCATATGGTTTGGTTTCCTCATTTGTTCATTTTACTTCCACATCGACTATTACCTCCTCCTCCCAACCCATTATTAAAGGAAGTAAAATAAAGAAAATTGCGATTTAGTGTGTATACAAGAACCAAAGGCCACAAAATTGTTTTTTACATCAGCCACCCCCATTGCCACGCCCCACTTGTGTTCGGAATTCATATTCAAGACAAAATTTTTGCGCGAAATAAAAACAAAAATAACGACCCTCTGACATCTAGGTATTTAAAGGGAATATTTTCTTCAGCCATAATCTAAAGAAGAGTGAATTTTTAAACAAGCATTGTTTAAATCAAATAAATTACAGATGACTTATACAATGACGTGAAAGAAATACCATAATATGTAAGTATGAGTATTTTACGTGGTCCTTCTTTCTCAACAGTTAAATACAAAGTATGTTGATAATTTCCATTGTATGTATTGTATCCTTGAACCCACATCCAAAGTAACTAAATACACTTAATTAAAAACATGGAGGACGCCAAAATAATGAAGTGTTCTTGCCATTTGGTATACATATTTATGTAAATCTAGTGAATCTATCTACATCCTATAAACATTATTATAATAACGACCGTATATATGAAAAAAGTGTATATTTCTTGTTCGTCAAACCACCCTGACATGTTTGAATAATATTAATTTTAACAGTTTTCTGTTTCAGCTCGTAATTTGTACTAAATACTAAATCAAAATCGTTCGAACAGGTATATGAACAAGTAGACAACTCCCACCACCATCTACAAGTAACTTGAAATGAAATCATTCAACCAGATATTTGGGTACGCCTAGACGAATTAATGAATGTATAAATAATACAGGTGATGTAATTCCATTATTGTTGAAGCTTTACTATAGACCAATGTTTGTACAAAGTTTCAAAGTTTATAACTTCAGGGTGGAGCCAGTTTTGTTAAAACTGTGTGGTGCGTAATGGATTATTTTAACTATTTAATTAAACTGCTGGCCAGTTGAAACGGACCAATCAAATTTTTAGGTTGAATTTAAATCCACATTTCTTGAGAAAGAGAGTAGATATCAATGTGCGGTTTTCAGCACGTTACTACACGCTTTTCTTTCACATCTTGTAGCTAGTGACGTGTTTCGAAATGAAAAAAATGGACAAAATAATACACTCTCATCTGGAAAAGTTATTGAAAATGGAGTTGCTCAAGGCTCTATTCTTGGACCCTTGATTTTTACAGTGTATACGTCTGATTTTAATAAGGTATTAAATAAATGCAAAATGCATAATTACACTGATTCATATTTCTGATAATATTTCAAATTTTAATAATATGACCTTAAATAATGAACTTCAACAACTTGGATTATCAACTGAGAATAAACCCGCGTAAAAGTGTTGCTATGATTTTTGGATCCAAGAAAAGTAAATAAAGTTAAAAAATAATTGCGTAATAACGATTGGAAACCAAACGCTGCCAGTAATGGAAAGACATTAAAACTTACTCTTGAACGATGATTTAAGATTTAAAAATTATGTCAGCTCCCTAATTAAACGTAGTTATGCGGCCTTAAGAGTTTTGTACTGTAATCGATCAGCTTAAGAGGAAATTATGCGAAAGCTTAGTGCTTTCAAAACTAAATTAATGTGACGTGGTATATATGCCTTGCTTGGATCAGACAACTAGTAATCGTTTACAAAAACTACAAAACGCATGTGTACGGTTTATAACAGGAATAAAAAGGAGGGAGCATGTAAGCAACAAAATCAAGGAACTGTCATGATTAAAAGTTAGGGATACATTTAAGATGCATCATGTATGCCTTATATATTCGATTATGATTAATCAGCAACCTAAATATCTGTTAGAAAAATTGAAAAAGAACTTAAACATGCATAGTCGAAATACCCGATTTAATTATAAGTTAAGAACTCCTCACAAAACTGCAACGCTCCAAAGAAGTTTTTCGTATACACAGGTGTATCTATCTTAATCAGATACCTGATAATATCAAAGATCGCAGTATATCTCCATTCAAATGTAAATATAAAAATTATTATTTATTAAATCATAGTTAATGCAGTTGAAAACGGTTGTATATTGTATCTTCTTTAGTTTTTTTTGTTATTATAATTGGATAATTATTTATTGTATACATTTTTAATGTTTTTTCTCTGTACATTGATTAATTAGGGTTTTAGTGGAAGAACAGTTTTTGTACTGAACTACGCCTGAAATAAAGACCATTTATTATTATTATTATTAAAACTCGCTATTTCACAAATAAACTATTTTTTAAATCCTGAAAACCGCATATCGATGTCTATTCTCTTTCTAAAAAATATATGGATTTAAATTCAATCTAAGAATTCGCTTGGTCCGTTTCAATTGGCCGACAGTTTATATATAATAGTTACTATCTAAAAGTAAGTTGAAGAATAAATACGCTTTGTTATTATTCTACCACCGTTCCAGGTGATAATTAATTTGTTATCACATTATGTATGAACTATGATGCATCTGTAGCTGGAATTTATTTCTGCGGTACTATTAAGAGGATAATCTGCGTTAAGACAAAACATATTTTCATTGATATATATGAAAAAGGTATATACGGGTGGGCGTGCACCTTTGATCAATGAAATATGCCGACCAAGTAAAAAGGCGGAGAATAACATATTGTGTAATATATAAGAGAAATAGTTCAAACATATTTCTGTCGTACAGAGTCGAATTTCGCGTTGGGTGCACAAGAATTTTTATTTAAAGTAATTTGAGTAGGAAAACTGAATGCGGTTGTAGTGATTCCTTAGGCAGTGGTTTTTAATTAAAAGAAAAAACTATCTGTAGGTACATAATGTATATTTACAGTGTACAGGGTGTCCTAGTTAACGTGTTATGTCCGATTTTCTCGGTAGTTTTTGAGATAAGTATTTTTTTTTTTTTTTTCGGGGAATCTATGCCGCTAAGAAACATATAATTGAACATCAAAGAAGAATTGATCGGATTATTTATGTTCTTAATTGACTATTAAAGCATTAAAGGAAAGTAAAAAAAGGCATGTAAATTTTAAATATCACTTCCGGTTTACATGGCAATGGCGTTCTTTTTCTTGAAAATAGAATATTGATTACTTCCACATCCAGTGGTAGTATAGTAACAAAAAAATTTTTGAAAATTTTTATTGTTCAAATAGGCTTAGACTGTCATGAAAGGTCGACATTTTAAGTTTGAGCGAAAAAAAAATTCTGCCTGTCTGTCTAACTTTTTTGTGCGCACGATTACTCTGGAACCGTTTAAGATATTGACTTGAAATTTGGTACACTTATGTACTTTAACGGGATCTGGAACTAGATTATATTTTCATCTTATTCCATCGAAGGGTTGGGTTGTAAATTGGGGTAAATGGGGAGGTAAACAGGTAAATCAAGCAGGTAAGAGTCCGTAAAATTGGTATTTAGTATATATAAGAGAAGCTAGGGTCTCGAAAAAATTTTTGACATTAGCTACCCCCATTACCACCCCTACCCCACTTTTTAAGGGGACGAAAAAAAGTGTGATTTAGTGTATGTACAAGAACCAAAAACCTCAAAATATTTTTTTACTTCATAGGCCAAGAATTTTTATTGAAAAATTACCAAAAATCCTCGTTATGTTGGGGTGATGCCTATTACGAATAACTGGCAAAATAAGGATACATATATTACTTCAACATCCAGTGGAAGTACAGTAACGACAAAAAAATTTTTTAAAAATTTTTATTGTTCAAATAGGCTTAGAATGTCATGAAACGTCGAGATTTTAAGTTTGAGCAAAAAAAATTCTGTCTGTCTGTCGGTCTAACTTTTTTTTTGTGCGCACGTTTACTCTGGAACCGTTTGAGATACTGACTTGAAATTTAGTACACTTATGTACTTTAACGAGATCTAGAACTAGATTATATTTTCATCTTGTTCCGTCGAAGAGTTGGGGGTAAATTGGGGTAAATTTGGGGTAAATAGGTAAATCAAGCAGGTAAGAGTTCATAAAATTGGTATTTACTATATACAAGAGAAGCTAAGGTCTCAAAAAAAATTTTGGCATTAGCCCCCACCCCATTATTAAAGGGGATGAAAAAAAATTTAATTTAATGTGTGTACAAGAACTAGAAACCTCAAAATATTTTTTTACCTTATCCACCCCCACTACCACCCTCTATCACCACCCTCACCCTATTACCGATGTGGGGTATCGTTTTATGGGTTTTTGAGGTAGAGAATTTCAAATATTATATTATTAAACAATTATTTCCACATACAACATTTTTTCGTTGTGAGTGACTTGGATAGAAAATCTGGATGTGGAAGTTGGGCAGCGGTTTTTTTTATTGTTAAATTAGTGTACAATATCGATAATTCTACCATTCCCAATTGAAATTAAAATTTTGTGGACATGCCTATTGAAAGTCGCATTTCGGAGATATGAACTTTACTTTGCTTTTTTTTAAAGGAACACTCCATATATGTACCATTTGAAACGCCATAAAAAAAGCTTTGTATTTATAATATAATACATGGTAATTATCTTAAAAAAATTTTGTCTAATTTACTATAAATTTACAATTTATCAAATTAGCCATGGAAAACAAAAGTATGTAAATTAAAATAAACAATATGTTAGTTCTGTCTAATTTCACTTTATTTTAAATAAAATGGAGAATTTCAATAATTGATACAGTGTGTTTCACTTGAAATGGTAACACCCCAATAACTTTATTTTTTTTCCGATTTGAATCGCATTTTACTTAAGTATAGAACAAACTAGTATCTACTTATGATCAGAAAAACATTCGCCTCCTACGGTACCAAAGCCACCTGCGGTACCAAAATATGTGGAGAAAATCGGAAAATCATATTAGGCATTTTTTTATCGGAAAATTTTGTTAATAAAACTTGTTCAGAATTGTCCAAAATGGCCAAAATTTAATCAAAATTAAAAAATGAAAAACTTGAAATTTAAAAATTTTTGAAAATAATTAGGTATTTAAAAAAAAAACTGTTTTACAACTACCTGGCAGCTTGGGTTTAATTTCAAACAAAATTGTCATAGTACAGTTTTCTAAACGAAAAAACCCATTCAAATGATATTTTCGGACTTGGACATTATTTTAATAAAAATTTATATATTTTTTTTGATTAAATTTTGGACTTAAGGTTTCTGAACAATTCTTTCATTAACAAAATTTTCCAATAAAAATATGCCTAATATGATTTTTTGATTTTATCCGCATATTTTGGTACCGCAGGTGGCTTTGCATTTGTAGGACGTGAATTTTTTTCTGATAATAAGTAGATCCTAATTTGTTCCATAAGTAAAATTAGATTCAAATCGGAAAAAAAATTTAAAAAGTGAAACAGACTGTATATATTTTTCGGACTACCATGACTTAATGTAAGAAAATATAAAACTTAATATCTACTATAGTTTTTAAGAAAAATACTGGGTCATATATCATTGAAAAGATTTTTCTATGGCCTTTCAAATGGTGTAAAAATATATGGGGGTGTTCTATTTAAAAAAACCGCTGCCCAAGGAATCACTACTTCCGCATCCAGATTTTCGATCCAACTCATTCACAACGAAAAAATTTAGTAATGGGGTGGGGGTGGCTAATGCCAAACATTTTTTGAGACCTTAGCTTCTCTTGTATATACTAAATACCAATTTTCTGGACTCTTAGCTGCTTGATTTAGCTGGTTACCTCAAATTTACCTCAATTTACCCCCCAACCCTCTGACGGAACAAAATGAAAATATAATCTAGTTCCAGATCTCGTTAAAGTACATTTGTGTACCAAATTTCAAGTCAATATCTTAAACGGTTACAGAGTAAACGTGGGCACAAAAAAGTTACAGACCGACAGACAGAAATTTTTTTTTCGCTCAAACTTAAAATCTCGACGTTTCATGACATTCTGAGCCTATTTGAACAATAAAAATTTTAAAAAATTTTTTTTGGCGTTACTATACTTCCACTGGATGTGGAAGTAAAACCAAGGTAAAGCTCATATCTCCGAAATTCGACTTGTTTGAATTGTTTTGCTGAAATGATGTTTGGAAAATACATGTGATATCTCATAACTTTTATTTTTGAACGTATTTACGTAACTCCAAAAATAAAGAAGTTAAATGAGGTTCTAACGTTTGCACACCCATCCTGTACTGTTGACTATAATAAGGAACTTTAGTCTAGTTATTATAAAAAACACGTTCTCAAATAAATTAAACATGTTCTGATAGAACATATTAATAATAATAATTTTTTGTTTTTATGTCTTTGGTGTTTTTCAAAAAAATTGCCGCGCTTGGATTTTACCCTATAGCCCCCCCCCCCCCCCCTAAATCCGCCACTGACTGCGCTCCGTCAGAAACCCTAAAATACCTATATGCATGTTTGGAGCATATTTAATGTCCGATATATCAAAAAATATTACAGCTAGATCCTTATATGTTTGAAATCGGGGATAAAGGATCTAAAAGAATATGTAAAAATATACAGGGTTTTTCATTTAAAAAGCAACCTTCATTGTTATATCACGTGACATATCCAAGCAATTGTTTTTTAATTGCATTTAAAAAAATATGTATACAACCTTACAACTCTTATACGAAACTTTTTTTGTCTCCAATAA
The DNA here is from genome assembly GCA_936432065.2 of Rutpela maculata. NCBI lineage: Eukaryota > Metazoa > Arthropoda > Insecta > Coleoptera > Cerambycidae > Rutpela > Rutpela maculata. The sequence goes on along the minus strand of OW386291.2, from coordinate 42,283,539 downwards.
TAACATAAATAAAGGGGGGTGGGTCAAAATATAGATATAATTCGTCCGCTGTCTTGGATTCCTAAATTTCTACCAAAAATTCGTAACCCTCATCCCGAAAATCCCCAGATATCGATTTTCATTCGAATAGGATCACAGATGACAAAATTCATCCGCCATCTTGGAGTCCTAAATTTTGATCAAAAATTCGTAACCCGCATCCCCGAAAACCCCCAGATATCGATTTTCAGCCAAATAGGACCATAGATGACGAAATTCGTCCGCCATCTTGGAGTCCTAAATTTTGATCAAAAATTCGTAACCTGCATCCCCGAAAACCCCCAGATATCGATTTTCAGCCAAATAGGACCATAGATGACGAAATTCGTCCGCCATCTTGGAGTCCTAAATTTTGATCAAAAATTCGTAACCCGCATCCCCGAAAACCCCCAGATATCGATTTTCAGTCGAATAGGACTATAGATCGCGAAATTCGTCCGCCATCTTAGATTCCTAAATTTTGACCAAAAATTCGTAACCCGCATCCCCGAAAACCCTCCGATATCGATTTTTAGTCAAATAGGACCATAGATGACGAAATTCGTCCGCCATCTTGGAGTCCTAAATTTTGATCAAAAATTCATAACCCGCATCCCCGAAAACCCCCAGATATCGATTTTCAGTCGAATAGGTCCATAGATGACGAAATTCGTCCGCCATCTTGGATTCCTAAATTTTGACCAAAAATTCGTAAACCGCATCCCCGAAAACCCCCAGATATCGATTTTCAGTCGAATAGGATCGTAGATGACGAAATTCGTCCGTCATTTTGGATTCCTAAATATCTTAGCAGTATGAGATTCCTCGGAAAACCTACGTCAGATTGGATTTTGAACCATAAACTTATCTCAGAAACTACCGAGAAAACCCAGCATAGCGCGTTGACTGGGACACCCTGTACATTTTGCTTGGTAATAATTTCGAATAAATTGATTTCTGACCTAACTTAAAACCGCATTCAAATTTTCATAATAAAATTTGTAGGAGTGTTTATACAAAACGGTCCTCTCTATTTGGCACCTTTTATTTATGTATTAACATTTTCAAGAATTTCATCTATTAAGTCATTCCTGTAAGATAAAATAATTTATAAATAAATTTAAGATATTACCAGAACTCCTAAATGCTTCCCTGGCAAGCATTCATTCGCGTCAGGTCTCCATGACAACAAGTTCCTCCCTAAAGTCTGAGAGCGTGTAAAGCTATGCGAATGCCGAGGCGAGTGCCATCTATTGACGGCAAAATTGGAAACTATTTATTGAATCTATGTTTGAAAAACAAGAGGTTATATTTTATCCACGTAATTAATTATGGACTATCTAGGTCGTCACGATTTCGTTTTTTGTAAATTCCAATTTTTCGACGTCCATTTTTTCGTTGATCACGTGTTTTTGACTAAAACAAAAAAATAAAAACGTGACGAACTAGAATATATATTTTAATACATACGTACAAAATTTGAAGTTTCTATCTTCAAAAATAAGCCGAATAATTCGTTTCTTCATTTCACTGACCGCAGATTATACTCTTAATATAATCAATTTTTAACGCATAAACTTTAATATGCCTTATATTGGTTAACTGTTCTTGCTGTTATGGTAGTTTCATTATATAGTGTTAGATAATAAATTAACAAGCCTGACACCATAACGCAAGATAATCAACGGATATTCATTGTTTATTTATCAAGTACTGAAGGATAATAAAAGTGTAAAACTGCTGTCTTTAGTAATAAGGCATCCGCTACAGGTAGTTTATCTATTTCATGGTAGCAACATGTTTCGATCAACCTTAAATAACGGACGTCTTTATTAAAAGAAAATACTACTCAGAGTAAAGTTTAGACCCAAAGATGACTGATACTACTCGTACACTTAACTCTAAAAGTACTTAAACTTACTACTCAATTTTATTCCTACAAAAAGAAAAGATATTGTGAAAGACAAAAAAAGAAAAGAGAAATTTATTTGTGCAAGGCATTATTATTCCTTTCAAATATGTTAAATATGTTAATAGTATTAATACTGATTGGTATCCAGACAGCTTTCAATATACTTTATCTATTATCCTTAAATAAGAAGAATATTTTTGGCTATCTTATGGATTTCTTGGAAGAGACAAAAATTAAATTATAGGTTAGATTTGTTCCCTATGTTCTACACCTTTGTGTTATAAAAACCCTCCTAACCATGGTCTTATTTTGTATGTTAGAAAAGTGTTCTGGACGAGCAGTTTGAAACCTTTGTACATACTTCGTTTTGTTTCTGACAGCAGCACGTCATGTATTTTATTGTTTAGGTTAGATGTATGTTCGCAATTTTTCTTCTGTGGCTGGCTATATAGTTTTTGGCCTTTATGCCAAAAAAAAATTGATTTGGTCAATGTTATTAATTTATGTTTAAACGTTATATGATTTCAAATTTTTACAGAAACGGGAAAAAAATATACATTTTTTTGCATTATACATAATATTTTTTCATAAAGATGTTCTAAATCTTGATATATTAAACATCTGATGCAACTGTATATTTCCCAAGCGTGCTGATTTATTCTTTTAAATTTTTCTTTAATATATGATGGCACACTAGAATGAACTATGGAATACGCAAAAGATAAGAGGTGTAACTTTGAAGTATGGCTTATATTTAACCAATATAATATTTTTATTCTAGCAGATATTTTCTGGTAATATTTACAGAGCCTTTACACAAGTCTACAATATGAATTTTGTATATTTTGTAATCTGCTTTTCTCTCCAGGCAGAGTTCGTAAATGAAACTACAATAGTTCAAATGTGGTAATATAAACGCTTCACACAAATTTTTACGCAAATCGAAATAGTATGTCTGTTCGAATATACAACTTTTAAGATAAGATAGACTTTTTGCATTACTTGTTTCACTATTAACTTCAATGAGATGTCAAATACTACCATCAAATGTTTTCGTGATTTAACCCATTTATTTTTATTTGGATCTGTCTTATTATATTTACGTCATTTCTGCTGCCGACTACTTATTAAGATTAATAGACGAATTATTGTTTATACATTTTAATGTATCACATTCTGTACAAAAAGAAAGTTGTCTTTTTGAAAACTATGATATAACTGAGTCTCAAATATATATGCATAATATAATTTCTGTTATGTATACGCGAAAAATAAAAGCCCTAAAATTGTACCCTGTGGAACTCCCATTAATAGTGGGTAACGTTCAGTATGAGTCATATATTCAAACACGGTTCTACTGTATAAAAAGAATTAAGCAAAGTCAAATGCAGTTTGATCGCAACTATAAAATTTTGTTTATACATACATTAAATCATGATCAATTTTATCAAATGCCTTTGAATAATCCAATAAAACCAAAATAACAATCATACTTCTGTCCCGAGCGTTGACGTCTTCTGTAACTTGATAAACCACATAGGCAGTGTTATGAGCAGATCTAAAGTCTGGCTAATATTTATCCAATATATCATTGTTGTCGATATTTAAATTTTTGATAAAGCAAGTAGATCACTGACACCAAATGATAGACGATTCAGTTATTTTAGGTAATTACCTTAGAGATCATTTCAATTAGAAATTCCTCGGAAAGTACCCTTTTCATACACAACAATTTATGATGCATGATGTATTTTGCAATAAAAGGACTACAGTATTTGATCATTTTAATGTTTATGTTAATGTCCTCTAGTGATGGTAACTTGAAACTAAAGGTAGATAAGGGCCTTTTTCGCCCATCAGCCATCTCATATGTCTTGACGAGTAATAAAAAACAGTTCTTTGGAATAATAGATTATTCAGTGAGCGTATAATGTTTTACAATACTCGCCTTCGGCTCGTGACATAAACATCACCCTCGCGAGTAATAGACATTGTACGCGAACTGAATACTATAATTATCCACGACTATCGTATTTTTAACTGTTTTAATTGTTTAAAACTGATAAAATAAAGTTCGTTTACAGTAAAACTTTGACGTGTTAAACGACAAACACGAAAATATGCACGGAAACATGGTCTCTCTTGAAAAAAATGGGTTCGCCGTTTCTTTATGAAAATTGCTAGTTCCTGATTGGTCAAAGGTGCGTTAGAATGAAAACAGTTAGTTCCTGGTTGGTCAAACTTGCGTTAGAATGAGATTATTTCATGATACGTTAGGTTGGAATAATGATTATCATGATTTGTCGATTGTTAAATGTAGACTACAATGATTATACGATAATCGTAGATACAAATATCTGTATTCAATACACACGACAATATGTGGTTTTGACCGCTGACACGTTTAAATTCGCACGCAACGTCGACACCACTACGACTCCCGCGGAAACGATTTTGTTTTTTATACATTGAAGTTTTTGATGAACCAATATAAAGACCATTATTTAAAAGCGTAAATACTCAAAACAATGAAATGAGGTATAGATTTTCTTGGATCATCAAGCGTATCTAACGAAATGTATATTAAAAGTTCGGAAAAACGTCAAAAATTACAAATAAATTGCAAACATGCTTACTTTGAAATGCTATTATTACGACTTACTGTTGTTTTTCATATGTAAAACGTATAGAAACATAAAGATCATATGTTCAACTATAAATAAATAACGTTTAATGATTTTAATGAGAACTTTTTATTTTTATGAAATTAGTGGGCGAAAATATATAGCTTATCTACCCTTGTCCTTTGCTTGTCGGTATTATCTAGATTATTGTTATAGTTATTAATATTGGCAGACCTATTAAAGTTTAACGAGATCTTAGCACAATATTGAGCTTCAACATTAAAATTTTTAAAGTAGCCCATATTTTAGGATTTTCTTCACAATTGATGAAATTAGTATATTTTCGTTTCAATTGTTACCGTTTGATTTCTTAACCTTCTATACTAAATCTAGTGATCAGATCAGTTGATAACTAACGTAATAAACATATCCTTTGTTTAGTAATCACAATTTTTTACAAATAAAAATAGTTTGTCCCAATAACACACATTTTCTGTAACATAACATCAGTTATTGTAGAGTTGGAAACGTTTTTCCTTTATATAACAGCCGGTAGATTAATGATCAATTTAGGTGAACTTCAACCTCGTACGTTTAAGGAAGGAAATATTTTCCTTCGTAAATAATCGTCCTAGTTTGAGATTGTAGAAAAAATGTTGAACTACTTATTTGCATGACAAATGATAAGGCAATGTATGTTTATAAACGCGAATTAATTTCAGGGTCCAAAACGCGATAAACTAACCCTTTCGTGAGGTTAATGATTCTAGACCTTATAGTAATACATAATGTATGACAATTTCATATTTCTGTTCTTTTTTTCGTCGTATCGGAAACACGAAATAACCTTTTTGTTTACACGGAATTACATTTAAATGAGCTTAATGAAATGCAGATAATAAAAACTCAACTGCCGAACATTTTCCAAATTTATGCTTATCACAAAATGCGTGTTTTAAATGGATAGTTAACGGTTCATATAATTATAACGATTTTTAACATACCACGCTAAATTTTTATGGTATGTAGGCAAGATAGCAGCCGTTGTAACTTACAAGTACACCGTTAGAAAAATATTTACCAAATTACATGTCAATTATGAAAAACTGGAGTAACCCCATTATAACCCCTACCGGTTAATAAATTATACTAACTAGAGCAGCACGACATCATATTTTACTAAAGCATTTAAAAATGTCGAACAAAACAAAGAAATATAGTAATTCTAACAGTTGCTATATTTGTTGTAACATAACTGCCAACACGACCTTATCGTTTTGGTATTACTTTAAATATAACTAATAAATACTAATAATAATGTAACAATCCGCTAGGAATCACTACTTCCACATCAAGATTTTCTATCCAAGTCTCTCACAACGAAAAAATTTTGTATGTGGAAATAATTGTTTATGGAACTTTACCCCCCAACCCTTCGACGAAATAAGATGAAAATATAATCTAGTTCCAGATCCCATTAAAGTACATATGTGTACCAAATTTCAAGTCAATATCTTAGACGGTTCCAGAGTAATCGTGCGCACAAAAAAAGTTACAGACAGACCGACAGACAGACAGAATTTTTTTAAGCTCAAACTTAAAATCTCGACGTTTCAAGACATTCTAAGTTTATTTGAACAATAAAAATTTTCAAAAATTTTTTTGTCGTTAATATACTTCCACTGGATGTGGAAGTAAAAAGTTGCTAAAAGTCTTCATCGTCTTGGTAGGTATATAAATCTGGAGCAAATCATTTTTATAATCATTTATTTCACATTGTCTTTACTTTCATACATATGAGTGAATAAATAAAAATAAACACAACACACGTACTAGTCAACCTCCAAATACAAAGTCAATGCTGGAACCACAAAATAATATTAAAAATAAATTGCCACTTCTTTTCTATTTTAAAGCGGAATTAGATAAAATTTTCTTCTGAACTCGTTATGAAAAGTAATTTTATTTGACTCATGTAATTTGCCAAACTCACAATCATACAGAAATAATCAAATTGTCTTACATTGTCAAAAGTTGGAAAGTATGACATTTCTACATCATTCGACAATTGAACTTAACGTGACATTACAGGTTGAAAAGTAGCCATTTTCTTACCAGTTTTTTGGTTGGAAAGTGAGCATGTGCCAACCTATGTTTTCTTTTAGTTGTAGGAAATATGAATTATAAGAAAAACATAGAGAGTATATTTATTTATTTTAACAGAAACCTCGATACAGAGCAATTAATTCTACAAATAGCTGAAAAAATAAGCTACGGAACTCGATTTCCAACCACAAACGACGCGACGCTACTTTGACATTTGTCGTCTGATAAAAAAAATGTTTTGTTCATTGCCTGCTGCTAATAAAAACATAAAATGCTATTTCAAAATTTAGTAAAAGATTTCTTTGGCGATTTGTTCTTTAAGGGAGATGATTGTGAATAAAATAGTATACAAAACTTGGTGGAAAGTATCACTGCTGTCTCGAGAATTAGTTGACCTCGCCGCTTCGCGCATCTCTCGACAACAATGAAACACTTTCCACCTTGGTATGTAATATACTATTTTGTAACGCCATATCCTAAAATGACACGTATTTGACAGTTTCAATGAATCAAAACAATGTCATTATTGACAAGTGTAAAATAAAGAAAAAAGAGTGAAATAATAGTTATTTATGTTATAAGGATCATAATGACAATCATTATGGTACTAGCCGTGAATATGTGTGTACCATAATAATTGTTTATGATCCTTTCATACAAAATTTTATCTTCTAGCGTAAGTTAATTAAAATAAAATATAATATATATCTCTATTGTATTTTGAAGCTTTGGGCAGTAATTATTTCAAACTGACATTTAAGTATGTTACTGTCATGCTACTGTCTATGATGTGTCCAAGTTACTAAGTAACTGTTTAAAGGTTCTTTATATTCATATGTTATTATTATAAAATAATATTGCTAAAGTTTTCTTAGTTTTCCCAAAAAACGAGCGATTTAGAAAAAAGTTTACAGCCAGAAATTGAAGCCACGGCAGACGGCATAGTTGCTTCCCTCCTGCCCCAACAATCTAAAAGCGTTTATGAAAAAATGTATGACCAGTATGAAAGTTGGAGTAACCAGAAGAACATTAAGAATATTTATTACGCATGAAAAGGTATTGATAGTCTACTTTAAGGAACAATCAAAGTTTAAAAAATCTACTTTGTGGAGCTATTATTCGATGATAAGGAGCAGGTTGTCAATTAGGAGAAATGTTGATATAAGCAAGTATATTCAACTAATTGCTTTTTTTAAAGCGAAACTCTGAAGCATATAAATCAAAAAAAAAATCAAGAATACTGAGTAAAGAAAACTATAATGTTTTTGTTGGAGGCGGAAGACGAAAAATATCTTCTAACAAAACTAGTAATGGTAATTGGTGTAAGTGGTGCCTGCAGAAGGGAAGAATCAGGACAGGAGAAGTGTATGGCAAAGGGTCTGTATTTAGAATTGTTATACCCAATACTAAAACTAAGGTATCCCGCGAATTTTTCATAACTCCTGGGGATACTAATGGATTAAATATGGTTCAACTTGTTCGAAAATATGCAGCAATGCGACCCAGAATTATCGAACATTTTCGTTTTTTTCTATCAGTCAGGAATAACAAATGTACAAAGCAACCAGTGGGTATTCATACTTTTGGAAATATGCCAAAAAATATCGCTACGTTTTTAAACTTGCCTCATCCTGAAGAATATACAGGCCACTGTTTCCGAAGGTCTTCAGCTTCTAAGATTGCAAATTCAGGTGCAGATCTTCTCATTGTCAAACGCCACGGTGCACAGTGGCACGAATCGTGAGCACTTGTTTCGCAACCGATTGGGATATATTTTTTTAAACACTCGTTATTTGATTTCCAAAAAACGTAAGAGAGCCGATTTTTTAATTGTGCTAACCAAAATTATTGAGCTTGGCCAGGAATCGTCATTTTTAATTTAAATCTTAATAAAACTTACAAATTTTTTTTTTCTTATCCAATTTACATAAATCTTGTTACTCGGGGGTTTTTGAGGTCGCTGATTACGAATCTAATATCTAAATTGTCATAAACCAACCTGCAAGATGGCGGACTCAATGGCGGTTATAAAATGCTAAAAAATGATGAAAAATGAAATATTTTGTTAGTTTATGCCGAAATCGGCTCTCTTACGTTTTTCGGAAATTAAATAACGAGTATTTAAAAAAAATATATCCCAATCGGTTGCGAAATAAGTGCTCTAGATAATTTTGAACGAAAATCACGATTCGTGCCCTGTGAGATGACTGGAAAAGTAATACTGTTGCTGAAGGATATATTGAGAATTCCAGTGAAAAGAAGAAAAAGATTTCTGTAGCTATTTTTGGAGAGAAATCATCAACGATACCTTTATCGCAAGAAACTGAAAATGTCAAAGAAATCATCAAACCAACGCAACCATTTCGACACTGACGAGCAATATCAGTATATCTAATTGTAATGATTGTAATTTGACACGTCGGAAAATAAAGAAATTTTATTTCAGTGTGAAATAAAACTTATTGGTTTCTATGGAAACAGCAGTAGAATTTATTCTATTTTTTCAAAATTTTATTGTTTTCTAATTTCGAATGGCGATACAAAAAATTTTTTACATAACCCGAGACTAAAATGTGCTTTTTTTACTCGTGTGGTTTATAGCACTCGCCTTCGGCTCGTACTAGAAACGCCCCATTTGTAAAAAAACACCATTTTAGCCACTTGTTATATAAAATACTATTACGTGTCTTTTTACTACAAAGTAAAATTTTTAGTGTTAAAAAATATTGTTTATATAGAGATGAATTTAATTGTTCTCACATCGCGATGTATTTCAAATCTGGTAAAAATAATATTTTACATTTGCACATTTGTCCATAAAACAGTTTTAATTAAATTAAAATAAAATTAACTCGAAACAAATGAATGTTATTTCAAGTTGAAAACTGTCCACCAAAGGCATTTTTCACAAAGCGATATTTATTTTAATTTAAAATGTAATTACCTCAACATCAGCTGCAAAGATATAAAATTACAAAGGAATTTTTAAGCGCGCATGTCAAGAACCAAGTCACGTACATTTTTGTTACTAATTACCGCGCACATAGTTTCAATTTGGACGGAAAAAATATGAAATGTTTATGATTTGAGAGACCCCATTTAATTTCCGGTGAGATAATTACAAAGATTAGGGGACAAATTCAGTGAGATACATTTTTAGGATGATGCTCTGTTGACATCTGTACATTTTTAATAGGCCAAAATGTCACCCCTTCGTTATTACGACCTCTGTTAAGTAAAAGGATTTTTAAATGAGAAAAATCACGTAATCGTGTTTAGTACTGAATTTATAAATTATGAAATATTGGAGTGGAATGGCAAATTAAGAGATGTATTAGTCATATGTATTATAGAAGCTAAATTTTGCAATTAGTTATCCCCATGTTTTTAATGGTCCTTTTATTATTAGAGAGATCATATTACTAGTGTTTTAAAAATGTAGTAATAGAAAAGAGTGATAGTACAGTAAATTTGGCTAGAAACAAGGGAGTGAGGTAGAAGAAATTAGTAACAAGCTGATCTAACCGGGAATATTTCGATAACACGTTGGCTGCCATGAGCATTCAACTGAATGCACATTAGGTGGGTCCAAGATACCACGTGTATGTATTAGAATACACAATCTAGTTTATACATATAGAACAAAAAATACTCATGGCTTGGACGACCCAATTACTGCATTTGGTGCGGCAATCAAGGTGTTAACCTGCGAAAAGTTCCATTAGTTCTCAGTGGGGGAAGTTCGGGGGAAAAAAGGCCATCATCTTGGTTTTGGTATGTTTTTTGAGATATCTTAGTTAAAGAAGAGACATCCATAATAAAAACAAAATAAATCTTCGAACTTATCTCCATGCCGCGCTGCCAGGTGTACCTGTATACTATACAGATTCGAAAAGGCGTCTACCAGTATTCTAGCAGAGTTAGTGTTTACAGAAGGGTCTTAAAAGCAAGACAAACCATCCCAAAGAAGAAGACTGTTAGAAATTTCGTACCATCGAAGATAAACTTTCAAGCTTCCGATTACACTGAAGTTATTAATTGGAATTCTTGTGTGTTGTATCCTCCCCCAATGCTGCGGGACCTAAGTGAAGATGATATTAAATCACTCATCAATTCTGACACTAAGCCCATCAAAGAAATACAAAAGTTTCCCTGTCACACCCAGGCTGTGGAGAGGTGCGTCAAATTTGTTACAGAAGCCTCAAATAAAGTATGTGGACATGAAACTAGTGTTGGCTATATCCGAGCAACACTGAAGTCTAGATCGGTTATGCCTCATTTCTCCAAAAAATCAAACTTTAAATGTGTAGTAGATAAGATATAAAAAGGAAAAGGTAAAAAACACAGTAAGCCAAAGAATCCTACTCATAGTACTCATATCTTTGGCTTACTGTGTTACTTGGAAAATGTTTGTAAATAGTTGTAAATGTACTGTAAATACCACTCCCAACAATTGTATGGTTGATTGGGTAGCGTGTGGGTGGAACTCGACGTGCAACCACCTCCATGTGGTGAGTTCTAGGCCGTTTTGTTCTAGCAACACGAGCGAAGAGTTGCATAGTGAAAATTGCGAAAAATTGGTAAATTTCTGTTTTTTCTAAGACGTTGAGCGAACGGAAAAAAATTGATTATTGATCAGAATTTAATTTATTTAGGTTATTTAAACCATAAAACAAGCATAAAAGACTAAAGCGTGTTTATTTCATAAGTTTTAACTAACAGAAAAAAAATTACAAAAATATCGTGATTCTTGCAATTTGTCATAAACTTTAAGTACGATGCGCCAACGGAGATGTTAACCGATTTTAATTTTTTTTATGCCGTTTTTATTTTCATCTAAAGCGTTCCGAAAAAAAAAATGTTTATTTTTTTCGACCCACCCTAGTGAACATCTTAAATTCACGTTTTAACGTTAGTGTCAAATATGATGGTTACACCTACGTGAAAATGAAGATAAAATAACTAGCATTATCTGGAACCTGTTATCTAAAAAAATAATTCAAATTTAGTAATTAAAAAAATATGTACTTAGAATAATCAACATCGCGTAATGTGTTATGTTAACTCGATTGACTAGAACAGGTGTCCATTCTATCAAACAATATTTGTTACCCACTTTAGAATCTAAAAAAAAAAAAAATAGATATAACTTATGAGATACATTACAGCAGCTTTCCGCAATGTCTGTGCGCTGAACCATGTAAATTACAACTTATTGTGACGTGGAGGATCAAAGAAACCATTGTTATTTAAATATGGTCAATTACACTTGCATAAAATTTAAATTTTCATAGGAATGGACGTTTAACACACCAACAGCATATTCCTCAAGTGGATTTTCTTGTTCTACACTAAAAATTATCTTATCAGTTTTTATCCTAATATTTTATTAAGTAAATGGTGCTTTTAACTCAGTGTTTTAAGATAAATCCGACCATGAATATTTTAGATATAAGATGGGGTCAAAGAATTATATAATATATATATTGTCAGAAATATTTTGTTATCTCAATTAACATTATATTAGTAACATAAATAAATAATTTGTAAATATATTTATTACTTAGCATATCTACTGATAATCAGGTTTCCATAATTTATATAAAATTCAGATCGGTAATCCACTTACAAACAAGTTGAAAACATACTATTCACCGATTTACTGAATTTTTATAAAATTGTTACGCATTTTTGTTTAAGTAATGTTAGTTTTTGACATTTTTAATTTTATACTACGAACTTAGTTGGTGAAAGACGTATAAAATAAAGTATAAATAAAAAAAAACTATACCAAAACCTGTGTGAGTTTCGAACCCGGGACCCTTGGATTCCGAGTCATTACCATTAAATTCAATTTATTCAAGATTTCATATTGTACATGTCATGTACTTAATCAAATATCATTTATTTTGTTTTACAATGTAATAAAAATAACTCGAGAATTACATACGTCCGCGAACGCGAAACACTCGACCTGCCGATGTTAGGCCAGTGAGAATTTATTAGCATGAGTTTACAGATTGATCGCACACAAAAAAATGCTTATATGAATTGGATTTATGAAAAAAGATGTTTATAATAATTGAATATATGTGGGAGTTTAGTTGAGATTTTATTAGATTTTAACTGTATACAGGAAAATTTCAGAAAGACCTACTTCACGAAATATTGTCATGTGATAAAACAGTGTGGAAGAGATAAGAGTTTTGTAGCGTATTCACTCACATATTTTTAAGTTTTACGTTCCTTAGATATAAAAAATAACACAAAATTAACCAAAAAATGTCATATTCAAATTTTAAAATAAATCTTTAAAATATTGGTTTTTACATTTAAAATGTGGATTTATTGCCACAATAGAGCGGAGCTAGGTGGCTTTTTCGGCTGCTCATCGTTTTATGAACTTTGAGATATTTTTATGGTTTAATGGATGATAACGATTCATAAAATCGACTTCTGGCGGGGCACCTCCTGTCAGGAGCGTCACGAACACTGTTTAAAAATCAGCGAAATCATGTCATCGTTACAAGGCTCATTTTTTTGTGTGTACACATTTTATGTTTAGAATGAATAAAATAAGATCACCAGAAAGTGTGGACCGTCAGGAGGCGCAGCCAGAAAGGTAATAATGATACAATACATCTGAGGCACGGTACGGAGTCAAGTTAGCCGAAAGTGTTAAATTCCTGTATATTTAAGAGCCTATGGTACTTTTGTTGACACTAATAACTTTACGGGGAGGCTATTTTATTGCTTAAGGAGCTTATATTTACGTTTTAAAAAGGAGCCAGAACTTGTAACGATGAGTTTAGAGTTCTGAGATGAAATATGCTAAAAAAAATCCAATTTTCTTCAAAAATCCTAAACATTTTCTTTCTGGCTAGCCTTACTGGCAGGAGTTTCTTTCTGGGAATTGTTTTCTGTATTCAAAACATTTAAATAAACATGCTCAACCTTAAAAAAGTTTGTAACGATGATGTTATATAACTCCGCTTTTTAACCCCTTTGACCTTTCTGGTTGCGCCCCTGATGGACCACACTTTCTGGCGATCTTATTTTATTCATTCTAAACATAAAATGTATACACACAAAAAAATTGGCTTTGTAACGATGATATAATTTCACTGATTTTTATGTCTGGCCATGGCCAACTTGACGGGCTGACATATGCCAGAAGTCTATTTTGTCGTTATTTAAGTTCGATAGAATTAATCAGCGCACAGAAAATGCTTGTAACGATGAGTGTCCGAAAAAGCCAATTAGCTCCCGCACCATAAATTTCTATGTGGAATATGAGGTAATTGATTGATTTAGATGTGTGTCATTTTTCCTCTCGCTGGATTCCTCAGGGTGGGTTAGGGGGGTGGTTCGTATGTTGCTCGGTAGATTTCGAGTAAATCCTGGTTTTTATTATCAAAATACGGTTTTTGGCAATAAAAACTGGGATTTACTCGAAATCTAGGCGGTAGAAAATTTTTTTAATTGAAAATTCAGTTTCAGCACACAAAAATACTTAAGGCATGATAGGTTCAGTCCTTAGAGCAGAACATTTTTTTTTTTGTTGACCTGTGTAACCGAACTATAGATGAGAGGTACCTACACTCTACACTGTAAATTTCAATCGCCTCTTACTTTTTGTTACCTATGCTGACAATTTCGGGAGGGCTACACCACTGCTCGTAGAGAAACAAAAATCATATTGTATGATCAAATTCTAAATAACTATCAAAAAAACTGCGAATAGTACCCTATGATAGAATGATCAACAATTTTATAAATATGTTTTTTCGGTGTATAATAATTTGTATAATGTATGTAATTATATTTTAATATATCTTCATATTGTGTATTTGGCTACAAAATTTATGTTTTATGTAATTTTTACTTTAGTTGACATGTGATAAATAATTACATTCGATGTATTAACTAAATGGTTTAAGCTCTATTCACCCAACATAGAAAATAATTTACTAAGAAGTCGTGGTTTGTCTTTATTAGAATAAGCACCAACAGTTCCAAAATTAGCTTTTCTAAAAATACATAAAAATTCTATACTGACACATCTCAAACTTCGAGCACCGCATTTTTATATTCTCTAGACTCATCCAGTAATCTCTTAATAATCTTTTATTAGTATCCTGGAGGACACCGGCGTCTCATCTATGCTTTTAGCTTATGTTCTTGAAAACTATAAATCGTATGCGTTCTGCAACGGTTTCTGAGGTTATACCGTATATTTACAGTTATTTTTATACATCAGGTGTATAACCATAACAATATATTGCTCTCTACATTTCTCTCTTCGTTTACATATCAACATTTATGACTGGTCCTAAGGGAACTCTCCAATGATATTTCCGTTTACCTTTCTTCTCAGCTATACAATGGGTAGACGCTCTTTTTATATTTATTCAACGACACAGACATAGAAATGTTGTCACCGAGCAATGAAATCCAATCGCCTGTTTCATAAAATACTCAGGACCTCTACGGCTGATGTACATTTTTATTTGAAATAAAAATAAAACTTTCTAAAGGAACTATTGAGCTTTAATCCAGTATATAGTCAAAACAATGGATTGGAAATAATCTCGTTTTGCGCCGTGGTAATATAGTTAACGTAAATTCTTTAATAAATAGTAATCTAAATTATATAACTATTATTATAAACGTCACAGATTAAATGATCTGTTGTTAGGCTATAATTAGCTATAATAACACATGCACACATGTCGTCAATATTTTCATGTAAGCTCAAAAAAAAAAACAGCTTAGGACAAGCCTGACACCGCGTAAAAAGTAAATTGAAAGATTACACAAGTGGGCCCATGTTTCCACACATATTTTCGAGCGCTGAAACCGAATCCGAGGTCAGAATTTTCACGTCTTCAATATCTTCATGTAAGCTCAAAAAACAGCTTAGAACAAGCCCGAAACCGGGTGAAAAGTAAATTGGCAGATTAAACGAGTACGTATTTTGGGGCGTTGAAACCGAATCCGAGATCAGATTTTCCTTATCATGTCAGAATTTTGACATAACCTCAAGAAAATCTCAAAAAGCAGCTCATAAATGGTCAAAAATGCATTTAAAAGTAGATTTTAGTGTTTTGAACAAATTTTTAACTATTTTTATAGTAACTTCTTGAGGCTATGTCAAAACTCTGATATGGTGGGAGAATTCTGATCTGAGATTCAGTTTCAGCGTTATTTTAATTTTAATTTATATAAGTAAAGTGGTTTAGTCGGTTTAAGTTTTTAAATCCACTTTAAAATGCATTTTGGACCATTTATCTGAGATTTTCTTTGAGGTTATGTCAAAATCCTGACACGATAAGAAAATTCTGACCAATTCAGTTTCAGCGCCCCAAAATACGTGTGGAAACTTGTTTAATCTGTTAATTTACTTTTTACCCGGTTTTAGGCTTGTTCTAACCTGTTTTTTAAGCTTACATGAAAATATTGACGACACGTGACAATTCTGACCTCGCATTCGGTTTCGGCGCCCCAAAATACATATGGATATGATATTCGGTAAAAAAGTACACGACCTTTTTTATTTTTTGTGTGCCTGTATAATTATTACAAATAAAAAGAAATAATAAAATTGGTTGAGAACTTCTGGTCAAAAGTTTTATAATACACAGTAGGTCAGTAACGGCTGTCAAACTAAATCAAGTTTAAGGTCTTCTTGCGAGCTACATCTTCCATTTTTTAACGGTCATTGCATCAATAATAAGAAATAAACAACTTAAGAAAACACCAGATAAATGTTTCCCTACCTATTTGACTACTGCCGTCGTTTTTCATGTATAAAAGTTTATTGCTTAGAATAAAAAAGCGTAAAAAATCACAGACTTTTGTTCTTGTTGCCATGCCATATTATACCTGTACGCCCACCGGCCTAATTTTTTTGTCCTAGCGCAAAAAACATGGCATTTTCATTGACATGCTTCAGCTTAACTGTTTGTACCAATTAGGGAAATGTAAATTTACATATCTCAACTAGTATTATTGCATTAATATTTAACAAAATTGTCGTGTAATTATTTTATAGTGGTGGAAAAATTTTCTTTTATGTTTTATTAAATTACTATTGTGAATTAATTGGCTTTCTGTGACAATTTGGTGATACGCACTAAGAACGTTCCTACAACATAATCATAAAACAATTTTATAAAAGCTCTATTATCCCCTTGTAAAGGTTCCCGATATGTCATATAAAATCTTGTAACTATGTGGATATTTTTAATTTATAACGTTATATAAATGTTGGTTAGAGAGCTATTATAACATTTATGGAATAGTCCTTTAACGCCATATTACTAGGTGATATAAACGTTCTTACAATTAATTACAAAGCATAAGCAGTTAGGGGCATCCAGGTAAAAGTTCTTGATAAGTGCTCTTATACAGAAACTTTATTAAGGTATCTTAAAGGAACTCAGTGAATTAATAAAGAACTTTTATACAGCCTAAAGTCCCTCGTTGCAGCATTTCACCTGCGATAGTTATATTTATAAAACTTTGGAGGAAATTAGTAATGTACTTGTTATAACATGGAAAATACATCAATTGATCTATAGTTTCCGATCCCCTCATCTAATGTACTTAAAGAGCATCAGAATAATCAGGATGATGTCAACATGGAAGGGAATAAAACGTAGTGGAAAATATTCTGGAACCATTTGACCCTTTATTGACAATATTGAAATTATCTAAATGTTCTCATAACAACCAGAGACCCTAGGGAGCTATAATTAATATCTATATAATTACCGCCAATCTAACCAAAGAGCTGTTATGCTTTATAATGGCTGCGTAATACACTGTTCTATAAGAGAATCCATAAATTCTATGCTAGCTTCGTGGTTGTTTAGTGTCTGCATAAGGAGCTGAATTATTCTCTAAAGTAAACCGCAATCTATTGCTATAAACTAAAAATTTTTAATGGCTGTATAGTAGGGTGGGCTGAAAAACACGAAAATTTGAATTTACAGATGGCCCACTTACTGACTTATTACTATGTATCTAAAACTAATTCGGGTAGATTTTTAGCCAAATCGGTGAATATCTAGCTGGCCCCCAGGGCCTTGAAAATGAAAGAAAGGGCCAATTTTTCGATTTTTAACATTTTTTAAATTGACATTTGAAATTTTTTTTTACTCTTTATTAATGCCTAAATGCGTGTAGCAAAAGTTTTTCGAATAAAATATTTTTCAGTTCCAGGGAAATTAGAAATTTTATACAGAAAACCTTATTTTCGTCGAATTCTACGTTTTAGTGACAAATTTCTAATTTCCCTGGAACTGAAAAATATTTCATTCGAAAAACTTTTGCTATACGCATTTAGGCATTAATAAAGAGTCAAAAAAAATTTCAAATGTCAATTTAAAAAATGTTAAAAATCGAAAAATTGGCCCTTTCTTTCATTTTCAAGGCCCTGGGGGGCAGCTAGATATTCACCGATTTGGCTCAAAATCTACCCGAATTAGTTTTAGATACATAGTAATAAGTTAGTAAGTGGGCCATCTGTAAATTCAAATTTTCGTGTTTTTCAGCCTACCCTACTGTATAGTAACTGCATACCAGGCCGAATTGTTTTGTAGCAAAACTGCAGTAGTCTTTATACAATAAAAAAATATGTAGCTATATAATAGCCATATAAAGAGTTAAATTGCTCTACAATATAACCAATAGTAGTTTTACTATATAAGGATTTTGTCGCTATATAATGGCTACGCAATGAGATACATAATTCTATAAAATAACCTATTACAGTATACAGGTAGCCAGAATGACTATAATTACCACAAATAGAACGTAATTATTCTCTAAGACACTGTGAAATTAAAAAAGCTTTGTAACAGCTGTTAAACAAGTAGTTTTTAAAAACTGTTCAATTTTAGCTCTTACGAAAATCGAAATTTTAATGTACACGTATTGAGTCACAAGAGAGGTAAAGTTGACCTCTGACTTATACTGCACACCAAAAATGTCGGCGTCTTTGATTCTTTACCGCACTATCAAAGACGCCTACATTTTTTACACACAGACTAAGTCTGTAGTCAACTACAAGTCGAAGCAATGGTTATGTTTCCATATTTTTTAAGTTCATATAATACAACTGTTATGAAACGAGAAACATCTTTAAATTATTCAACCAAATATACAGTAAAATTACTTCATAACTGATGCTTCACTAGGCTATAAAAGTGCTTTATTGTTGAAGAGACTTTCAGTTGGTTTGTGGGCGCTAATTTGGTTGGTTTGTGGATGTGTACGTCACTTCGAACGTCGCAAAATATCCGATTAAGACGAAAAGACGCTCTGGGCGAACACTGTGGATCCAGAGATTTGCGTGAAGAGAAAATATTTACGTATACACTAAAATTTCATGCAGCAACCGTTACGCGTTGCAGTTACACTTCGCCTGTGAATAACCACCTTTATATAGAGAAGTATAAAAGAACTTCGACTCTTTGCATCTCTATAAGAACTTTTTAAGATACTTTATAGATGCTGTGAGAATGTTACTAAGGAGTGCTAAATAGTTGTATAATGATTGTTTTTGCGGCCTTTAAACGATAAAATGGCTTTATAAGCCTGCGCATATTCTGAGTATACAGTGATTGTATAGATATAGATATGTTCTCAAATTTGAATTATAAAGCTTTTATTCTTTTACAATGACGATATAGATGTTCTTATAGCTATTATATGATTAGTGTTATTTGGGATATTCCTTGACGACTATACGTCCATTAACCCACAGAAAGCAGAGGTCCTCAAACTTTTCGTACGCATTTGTCAAGTTGGCCTAAGCCAGTTTTTTCAAAGTTCGACGAGAAGAAAAATTTTCATAGGGTTTTTGTTTTGTTTCGTTGTTCAGGACCAATTTCCTTAAATGACATGAAACTAGTTCTAAGTATATAAATAAATGTGTTAAGATAGTTATTTTTGTAATTTGTTCTTAAAATTTTCGATACTTTCGAATTTGTTTACTGACACCAAAGCGAGAAAATGAATTTTCAGGATTTTGTTTGTCTGCTTTTCGTACTGAATGTTAGATAGTAGTGTATGAAAGAAGTTGACAATGTGTTTCTTAGGGGGAACTTTTTGATATACTAACGTAATTAGACTTGGATTAATAGTATATGAAAAGAACAAATGGATTTTGTGCATTAAAATTGGTTGTTAGGTATTTTGGGAGGATCTTCATACCAAGTCAGATGGTGTCAAAAGTTAAGAATTCAAAATGACGAATCTACTATGACTGTTGGTAATTGCAATATTAAAAAAAATATATTTTGGGTATTCAGGAGATAACTTTCAAAGAAACCATTCGTTCCTTTCAGATACATTGATCTAAATCTGATCAAGCTAGAATATCAACAAGAAGTTCCCTTATATTTTTATTTAGATACATGGAGATTTCATGATTTTATGATAGCAAATTCAAACCGACGAGTATTTGCTTGTAGTGTGTAGAAACTAAATAAAGAATCTATCAAAATGGATGAAAAATAATTTTAAAAAAAATTCAGCAGCCTTCTAAAAAGGTCGCTAAAGACGTATATATGCAAGAAGTGTGCAAGTATTTGTTTTGCTTTAAAAAGATAAAAGTGAGTAGTTAGAGAGAAAGAGAGAAAGTTAAAAGTGAAAATATTTTATTATTCAACATTCTATGTATGGTCTGCAGTATCGTGAAAATTTAAACACATTCAGGTTTCAGAATATATCACATGAATATAATACGTTATGGAGAAAATTTGCAGCACTCACTTCACAGATTAGAACTTTATAAATCTAATCCTTACTATGTCTGTACGGTTCTATATAATAAATTAGATATAATCATAAAAAGTTTTGCTAAATGTATATCTGCTGTTAAAAACATAATGCTCACTAATGCCTTTTATAACGTAAATGAATATTTAAATTAAAAAAAATATTTTTTATTATTATGTGTAAATGATTATTTATTAAGAGGAGACAACGCCAATCACAAAGTTTCATCGGTAAAGCTAAAGCTGAAGTGGGGTGAAGGGTAGGAAGTGTGGCTATTATAGGGTATCTGCCCGTGACGTCACAGCTAAACTCAAAAATATGTGTTCCTTGAGATTTAACAGTATTACGCAGCTTTTATTAAAATTTCTACCTGGTTCCCGTATTTTCAACTAAAATCTAGTTCAGTGTAATGTTTATGAACTTCTAAATACTTTATCCTAATAAAATAGGACTCTTTTTGTAGGTTGGTAATCTAACCTGTAATTAGCAGTCTATTTTTATTAATCAACAATATTGAAAAATTATTTACGTGAATTTTTAAATATTTGCTTTGGGCCAGTACGGCTCCAAGCTAAAAATGCGTATACAAACATTAAAAATGAGAATAAACTTGAAAAACTTAACTAAAAGGTTATTGAAGTTTTATCGTTCATGTGTCTTGTTAAATTATATCAAAGTGACTCCATCTACTAAAACAGCATTGTACTAAAAAATTTCCAGCAAAAAACATTTTTTGGAGAACTGGCTCATGTTATTAAACTGAACAAGAGATATTCTTGTAAGTAAATGAATACTACACTTCTATTGAAGAACATTTTTAGCTAAAACTTGTTTATTAGGAAGATCTCTCTTCACACTGGCTCATTTTCGCTCACTCCCCTCTGATTTGATCGCTTGCTCCCTCTTAATGTATTCTCTTTTTGACCTGTCCTATATCAACATTGTTTGATATATTAGATTGAAAAAGTATTATTATTATTATTATTTTTTCGCGTGCGCGATGCTGGACAGTTCTCCTGTGTCTCCGACATTCTCACGGGAGAAGCGCCAGCCAATTATCCACAGCCACTCTCCACTATTATTATTATTATTATTAATTTTTTTTTTTTTCGTAAAAGCCAGTCACCCTTTATACTCTGTGGCTCCGACACTCACAGAGGGGAGCTGGTAGTACCGGCAGCCACTCCCCACGTCCGTGGGGTGAGTGACTACTGGGTCCGAGAATCGTGTGCCCTGAGTAGACGTAATGAGCCGAGGATAATGGCCTTCTGCATCCTGCCGGCTAAGATCTCTGCCGAATTTCGGCATGCCGGTATGATCTTTAGGTCTGAAAGCAGCGTGTGTCTCGTTCCACCGAGGGCTCCTATGATCAGGACCACTAGCTTAACAGTATGGCCAGGGTAAAGCCTGCGGAGCTCGAAGAGCAAATCTCGATATTTCGTCCGTTTTTCCTCCTCCTTCAAGACAATGTTATTCTCCGCGGGAGCCGAGAACTCCACGACAAACATTGTCTTGAGTTGGGTGGTCGAGGAGGACCATGTCAGGCTTATTAGCTTGTATTTGCCTGACGGTGGGAAACGAGTAGTTCCAATAAATTAGACACTTCTCATTCCCCACAACGGACTCAATATCCCCCGGAGCGTAAGGCAGCACTGGTGTCTCGTCTATCCCATACGAGTGCCTTAAGTGATAATAAAGCACTCGTAATGCTGCGTCGTGCCTCTGGATATAGGCCGAGACTGCATATACTGGACAAGCCGACAGCAAATGCATTAATGTCTCCGGCGCCCTGTGGCAGGTCCTGCAGCTGACATCAGGGACCTCTATACCCATGACACGACTTCGATAGACGAGTGTGTTGAATACACCATCCTGGCACGCCATTATGAATCCCTCGGTCTCAGACTTTAGCCCGGCTGACCTTAAGAAAGCAAAGATCAGCCTTTCGGATAAGCCGCGGTCTTCTATATTTTTATAGAAGACTCCGTGCAATGGCTTATCCGAGTGTAGCTGCAGAAATAAACCAATTTCAGCAGCTTTGACTTGGGCTTTTTGCCGAGCAGGTTCCAACTCGGTGACAGAGTCGTGATTAACCCGCTCAGCGTCGAAGACCAAACCGAGTTCATCGGCGGCTCTGCGCGCTGCCTTAAACAAAAAGGCTCCTACTCCTGCACTTTCATGGTCTCGGACCATGCAGAGGAGGGGATCCGAACTCCTTATGACCTTACAGGCTCCATCCAGAACCATCCTGTTATGGAGACTCTCCAAACTCAAGAGTCCACGGCCTCCCCGATGTCGTGGGAGATATAACCGTGGAACGGACGATTTAGGATGCAAACTCCTATAGAGATGCATCTTTTTTCGGGTTCCTACATCGAGTTGTCGCAGCTCCTCTTGATTCCATTTAATTACTCCAAAGGAGTAGAGGAGGATCGGAACGGCAAGCATATTGGTAGCAGACACCTTGTTCTTCCCCGACAGTTCTGAAGACCAGATCTGTCGGAGTCGGTGCTGATACTTGCCGCGGAGAGCGTTTTTTACTACACTCACTTCTTGGGTGGAGCGTTGCTCGACACCCAAGTAAGTGTACGACTCTCCGGCATCTAGGTGATGTAAGATGCTTCCGTCCACAAGCTGCGCATCCTCTCCGTAGTCACCGCATCGTCCTCTCTTGAGGTGGACTAGTGCACACTTGTCCAACCCAAATTCCATACCGACAGCCTGCGTGTACTCTTGTACCACCCTGAGGGACTGGCGTAAATCCCTCTCTCCGGAGGCATAAAGTTTAAGGTCATCCATGTAAAACAGATGGGTGACCTTATGCCTCCTATCGCCGGGGGTACCGCAGTTGTAGCCACGGGTATTTCGCAGCGAAACGGATAATGGCAGTAGCGAGATGCAAAACAGAAGGGGGCTTAGGGAATCTCCCTGAAATACTCCCCTTCTGAACAATACCGGCTCTGTCTAGACTCTGCTATTACCCGATGTTATGGTAAAGCGAGTCCTCCAGACCGGCATGAGTTCTTCGATACATCTCACTACGGGACCGGGCACCGCAAGACATCTGAGCAAGTGGACAATGAGCTCATGGGATGTCATATCAAATGCCTTGCGGTAGTCGATCCAGGCCATAGAGAGGTTACGCTTATACTGCACGGAGTCCTGCGTGATACATCTGTCGATCAGCAGGTTCTCCTTGCAGCCAGCGACACCTCTCTTTGACCCTCGTTGCTCATATACCCGTTCGTAAACCCGTTCAACTGCTTGGAGCACCCGCATGTACAAGATGCGTGTAAACAACTTATAGCATGCGTTTAAGCAAGTTATCGGCCGGTAATTTTTTGGGTTAGACAAATCTCCGTTCTTCGGGATCAGCACTGTCCGCCCCTCGACAACCCAAGAAGGAATTTGCTGCTCCCCATTTAGCCATGAATTAAAAATTCTGGCCAAATGGTGGTGGGTACTGGAAAACTTTTTCCACCAAAAGTTATTTATCCCATCGGGACCTGGAGCAGCAAAGTTCTTAGAGCCCTCAAGAGCTCTTCGAACCTCTTCTGGGGTTATCGGTTGGCACACCACGTTTGGTTGTTGAAACCTTTGGCAAAAGGCTTCAAAGTGTGCCAGGGCTGGAGTGTCTCTGTTGAGTGGGAGCTTCTGTCCGTAGAGCGTTTTCCAGAAGTTTTCCACCTGATCTACAGTCGGCGGATTCTCTACAACACGCTGAGGCGGTTCGAAAAGGCGCGAGGGCTTTTTGCGGAATAGATTGTTTTCCGCCAGCCCCCTCGCCCGCCTCACTAGTGACTTTTTACAAGTCACTAGCATCCGTATCCGATCAAGGCAGTGCTGTTTGGTGGTTCGCAGCACTGCCCCATTCAGTGTGTGATGGACGCGTCTTAAATTGGCGGCTATGCGCCTAACTTTAGGCGTGAATGTCCTATTGGTCGCCATATAGTCCATCACACATTGGATACGGGATGCGTGTTGCCTCGCCGACCGGATCTTGGCTTCCATCTTTTGTATACGCCGCTCCGCTCTCTCCTGTGGGGAGGCAGTATTCCGCCTCTCACCCGGAGTTAAGCGCTGGGCAGCAGCGTACACGGCACAATTTATGTGCCAGATGTCAGCCCCTTCTGGTATCGCTTCACGAAGTTCAGCATCCACTCTGGCTAGGTCTTCTGATCTGGGGGGTTTGATGTAGTGCAACCCCCTTCTGGTGTTGAGGCCCTCTGGTCTTGGTGGAACGTCTAGAACTGCCTCCACAACCGGTTCATTCAGCGGCTCTTCGACCGCCTCATTTACCGGCTGAGGAACAGCTCTCACGTAGCCCCTGTTGCGAAGGTGGGATACATAGTCACGCAGATTTTGTGGCGTGAAGGCGCTGTGCTCTGGGTGTCTTGCACACCACAGAGCGTGCATTCGCGCCATGTATCCCCTTCGCGCGGGCTCACTGCTTTCGTAGCATAGCAGAAGATTATTCCTCAGCTCATCGGTCCACTCGAAGCGTCCATGTAGCTCGCGGTCGTCATTGCCAGGCAATCCGTCCGGTTGGGCCCCACCACCATGCCTGTGACCCCCATTATTATTATTATTATTATTATTATTATTATTATTATGAAATAAAATTTCACCGTCTTACGCCGCGTCGCCCAGTTAACCTTACTATCTAATATCGATATTGCGGTAAGTGTAAAAATAAACAAATAAACAATTCAAAATTCTCTTAAACCGACTTCAATGTCGATATTAGCTACGATAGTGAAATTTTATTTCATTATTTTTAGCGAAGTTCTTTGAAGGCAATTCAATTTTTTTTAATTTGTAAAAAAAATTAAAAACCTGAAATCCAGATTACACAGTACCGCTATTTAATTCCGATACGTTTAACATGTCATCATGTTTAAGAAATAGGCGTTAATGGTATGTTTGAATTACAAAAAGAAAGACATAAGTCAATACATGTTAAAGAGTATCCAAACGGGCACACTTTAATTCAGAAAATAGTGTTAATTAAAAGGTACTCTAAATATTCATGAGTCTTCCAACTTTATAAATCAACCCGAAATCTATGTTATGTCCAGTTTTCCCAGTAATCCGCTGGTGCTTGAAAAACCGAACTCATTAAAACGCAACTTTGAGGAGATTCTTTACTTATACATATTACTTATTCAGTTGTGAGCTGAGGACATTTATTCTGTTCATTACAGTTTTCAATTAGGATCGTGAAGTAATTTCGGAAGAGAGGAAACTTTCGGCTTAAAATTGTGTATTTGAGGAAGCCTAATTAGTAAGACCGTTTTGAATAGCTTCTTCTTAGAGTCTTTAATTATTATATTTTTTATGTCGCTATGACTTTAAGGAATTAATTGAAACTTGTCAGGAGTTCTCTTTTAATCAAATATTAATGTAACTTGCGAAATTTCTAACAAAGTAATTAGTTTTATTTTAACAAGAGTGGCGTGCTTAGAGTACATTATAAAACATACTGCAGTACATCTTTATTTTAATATACGAGTTATAACTATTATACGCTATGCAGTATTGTTGCTATTTTACCGATTCGAGCGGGTTATTTAGCAAATAACAGCCTGCGCATTTTCCACCAATTTAATGTTAAATATACTTCAGGAAAGCAGTAAAAATGTTAAATTCACATTCATTAAATTTGTTAATATACTGGCAATATTTATCTCGTGTGGGCAAAAACTCACTGCATGAAACAACATATAAAATTCCAATCGGAACATATCAGGGTAAAATATTAACATTTACATGTATTACAGTTGTATTCACCTATTGATTATTATTATTGACACAATAAAAATTTGTTTTTAATCAAAGCCATAATAGTCCAGTAACTATAAAAATTTCCATCGCAAAAAATTATATTTGAAAAGAAAGAAAACCACCCCCTCGGTGAAAAAAGTCTTATTTTACTGATAACTCGTTAACCGCTTAAAATATATCTTTCATTTGCTTATTGATTGATATGCCGACAATTGGTGAAGATATTAACGATTTAATAACGCATTATCTAAAAATTCAATTTTTCTTATATTTTCAATATCGATTTTCTCGAAAATTATGGCATATACAAAAAAATTACAGAAGGACTTTTTTTAGGAAATTGGTCAAGCTGTCTTTTTTATAATAAGCAATTTTATATCTTCAACGGTTAACGAGATATCAGTGAAATAAGGCTTTTATCACCGAAGGGGTGGTTTTTTTTCTGGGGGAGGGGGGTTCCCTAGAACTGATTTTTGTGGTTTTGTGATGTATAGCCCCTCCACTACCAGTTACTGAAGGAATACTGAAGGAAAATCTCAGAAATAATTTTTTGCGAACGAAATTTTCCTGCGAACGTCTGAAAACTTAAAGAAATTAAATATAAATAAATCCGAATTTTTAATGTTTCATTTGATAAATTTATTTTACAAATATGTAAAATATAGCAGTGTCACGAACATCGTATAATGGAAGTTGCTGGTGGTGTGTTATTATGGCTATTAGCCAACTTGAATATAAGCAGTATTATATCAATTTATTAAAAATATTGTTTCTAATTGTTATTAAATTTTGTATCGAATTCAGAATTTTCAGAGATTTTGGCTAAAAAAAATAATTATGGAAGATATTAGTGATGACGTCGTGTCGCTGATGAGATACTACAAGTGTATTTACTACCAGCAAAATTCAAAATGAGATATGAATAAACTTAGAACCAATTTTTTGAATGAATAGTGTGAAAAACTTTCAAGAACAGTAATTCTTCCATATTTTGGAAAAAATCTAAGGTACTCAATTTATCTAATGTTTGGGTGCATTAAATATAAACACACAATGCATTCTATGCTAAAATCTACGTTAACGCTGAAGATCGATATCGATATTAGCAGATATCACAAAATAACAACTG
Source organism: Rutpela maculata (assembly GCA_936432065.2). Lineage (NCBI taxonomy): Eukaryota > Metazoa > Arthropoda > Insecta > Coleoptera > Cerambycidae > Rutpela > Rutpela maculata. The sequence continues at coordinate 42,256,178 of OW386291.2, read as the reverse complement.
TCTTGAAGCGCCAGCATGAAAATTATAAAACCAGAAATGTAAAGTACTAACTAGAAATGAAATCAATAAGTTTCTTTGTGGTGCTGAGTGCCTACCTATGTCCTTTCTTGGAAAATAATAGTTACGATTCGTGTTAGGTTGATGTTATTTTTGGTGTAGCAGGAGTTTGCAGAAGTCAACTCACAAATATATTGACTAATCACATTGGAGATCATACGCTCGCGCTCGCTAAATGATCTACTATTCCAAAGAACTGTTTTTTATTACTATACTACTAGAAGAATATAATGACATATGATATGGCCGATGGGCGAAAAAAGGCCTTATCTACCCTTGTCCTTTCTAGAACATTATGAAAACGTATAAATTTAGCAAATGCTAAAAACTAATATATAGCTTCATAGGGAAGTCATTATTTAAATACCTATCCAGATCTGGACATCAAAAGTGTGTGTGCTCTAAAGAAATCGAAAGTGCTTAAAACACATTTTTATTAACCTGTGAGAATAGAGTGAGCTCCAGGCTTACTCAACTGCGTGATTACAGTCGCGCGTACACTAACGATCAAGAATGAGAATCTGCGCTGTTGCCAAGTGGACAACCAAACAGTCTCCCTCAAGTTATAATTCTAGACGTACAAAACAACTTATGCCTTTTTACTCTGCACAGGACAGTACACTTTTTAGTCTATTTTATATATTGATATCTATTCTAGTAACAGATTCCTTTGTAAATCGGGTTTGTCTACAATATAAAAATCAATGGCTGTATCTCTCTATACGCGTGAGTCGTTCAATCAATCAATAAGAATTTATTAACGGTTGTTATATACATTTATGCACCTCCTCGGAATCTGACCCAGAGCCAGCCAGACAACCATGGTGCTCAGCGCCGTGGTAATTGCGAGGCAGATCCGGTTTGACTTCACGACAGATGACTTATGAATTAGTACTCCTATCCGCTGCAGGCACACTTAAAGCTAATTAAAAGAAAACTGTAAAAAATTATCGCTCACTAGGCAAAGCATTTATTTAATTTTGGTTGCTGGTACAGAAAAACAAAACTCAACGAAAAAACCCATTCGAAGCAATTCCACCCTGGTGGTCTTCCTGCCGCCAGGAAAATGCCGAAAAATATACGAAATATTTTGGTTTTTGAGAATTTATAGGTCAAGATGGAATTTAGAAACAGGACAAAAGAACAAAAATGATAAAACAAATAGAACGTACAAAGGGGACAGAGAAGGTTAGTTGTAGGTTTTAGAAAAGATTAAAAGTGGGGAAATAAGAAGTTGTATAGGAAAGTATAGCTAGAGAGGTTGCCGAAAAATAGGCAACGCAACAAATAGTAGGGGGTTTTGGATATCGAAAGGATTGCATTAGGCTGTCTAATCCGGGTTATGTTGCGGGTTAGCGGACTATCGCCCAGTTTGAATTCGTAGAATTTTTGAGAAATTTCTTTGACGTAGTTTGCTAGTGGGGTTATGTCATGGCAACCATCATATAAATCTCTGCGGGAGGTATATCTGCCCGAACCAGAGATGAGGCGCATTTTATGTTTGAGAACTCGAGGTTTTCTCATTGTCGCGACCAGTATGCTGCACCACACCGGCGCCGCGTATGTGATGGCCCGCCTTGATGACCATCGTGTACAATAATTTTTTATTTCCTGTTGAGTCTGCTACCCCTTGCCAGGGGCGGATACAGACTCCTAGACATGGGGTAGACCTTGCGTACCGTCTCGTTAACATGGGTGTTGAACGTCAGTCGTTTGTCCAAGTTAAGCCCCGGATACTTCACGCACCGTTTGATTGAAATTTCTTGACCCCCAATTGGGATTGGCGTTAAAATTAGGTTCTCTGTGAACTGGCGTCTGAAGGTAATCGACTTTGACTTCTCGGCGTTGATCCGAATTTTCCACTTGTCGTAATACGCCGTGGCACGGGCCATGTGCGCTTTTAGCAGCATATTTGCCGCTTGTGCGTTATGCGAATGCGCATACATGGCCGTGTCGTCGACGTACTTGGCAAGGTTCGAATTCGGGAACTCCAGGAATTCAGTAATTTCGGCATTTTACTTAGTTTTATTGATTTCCACCAGTAAAATTTACCCCAATGTATCAATGGGAACTTAGATTATTTTTTCCTATAATCACAAAGCTAATCTGGATCCGTTTCATAAAGGAGGATGTTAAAAAGTGGCTAGTGTTGGCCTAAGTTAGACAATGTAAAATGAACACGGTTTTTGATAGCATTTTTCCTGTAGAATGCGATGATGTATTCAGTTTACTTGAATTTTGCGTAATAAACTCTGAATCATAAAAAGTTTAAATTTTTGATTATTATAGACTCGAATTTGTGAATTTTTAGGCATTTTCTTAATTTGCCGCATTTTTCCGACAAAATTGGCCACTTTTTAACATTTTTAAATGGCTGTTATGGCTACCAAGGAATTTGATTTAAATTAGCGCCCCTTACTTTTCCAATACTCATTAATATTGTATTTGAGTATTTCCATATATTCTTTTTGTAAATATTTATAAACGAGGTTTAACTGCATAAATAACACGATAATTGTCGCATGATTTCTAGGTGCTGCTGGATTCATATCGTCTGCAACCTTCCGATTTGTAGGTTTTGTCCACTCTCCTTCTGTAGTATATTGAACTTCTATACAGAACTATTCGCCAAAACCTTACATTGCAAACGACTACGGGAACATGTATTTATTGTACAGTGCCTATTGTTATTAATTGTGCCAAATTACTTTATTATAATTATTATATATTTTTACTTTATATGCCTTTTATAATAATAGTTTATGTGTAATATTATTCAATCTGTACAATTTGTAAACAAGATATAAAAATAAATGTGTTTTTCTTCAACTTCATTTTTTTTCCCTTCAGATCCCTTTTTACATGACCACTCACGTTTTTATTTGAATTAGTTTATAAATTTTAAGACCGTCCGAATTTTATATCCTTTGTACATTTTGCTCATTGGCCGAACTCTCGGAAAGGCATGAATAATTTGGCGTTACGGCAACACCGACTAACGGCAATGTAAATTAAGAATGAGACTTGACGGCTGCTAAGTGCTGCCTCCTCCCGATTCCGGCCGCTATCACTGTCCGGAGTCCTCCGGACTTGACAAGTGTCAGGGTCCGGAAGTTGTCACCGACCGAGCCGCGGCAGTGAACTTCGCCCACTACGATATCAATGACGGCATATTGCTGGGAACACCGACTTCAAATGTCTCCCTCTTGCTATAACTAGATCAAAAGATAAATGTGTATGAGGTCTCTAAAGAGGATAACGTCTATTATATTTGAGATTTTAATGAATATTTACTTTCTCTACTATTTACTCAGTGTCTCCATATTTAGTAAAGATGTGCTCTCACCAGATATCAATATGAAATTATGCTACTGAGGAAATCTTAATGTCTATATTTATTTATTATATGAAACACTGGTGTATTTGCCGTGCACTAAATCCCTAAAGGACAGAAAATTTTAAAAAATTATTGACTTATTATTCGTCTTCTTACGTGATACATTAAGCCAAATCCAAAAAAATATGGACAAAAGATGTCATTTAAATGATTTTTACGATTAATGTATTAATGATTTTTTGCAATAAATCACCGTCATTGTAACAGAAATTGAAAAATCGAAAATTTTTTATTTTAATTTTCTGTTGCATCTTTGGACCATTGGGTATTTTTTTGACATTTTACTGTTAGTAATGCATTGTTGAAGAGTTATCTAAGTGCGAAATTTAAAATCAGTGCCATTGAATTAGTGGTAATTTTTAAATTTAATTTTGAATATGCAAATTTGGGGTTTTTCAATAAAAAGTGAAAATTGAAATATTAGTACAGTAACTAATAATGTCATATTGAACGGATTTCGTTCATTTTTGGCAGTATAATAGAAAATTCTTTACAGAAAAGTTTCTATATTGTGCGGGCTCTTGCTAATTTATGGGGGTGGATGCCACCCCCTCTTAGGGGGTGGCACTTAAAAAAAAAAAAATATATATATATATATATATATATGAAGTGTTGGTGTACTTCCGGGTGTTTTCCCACGTAGTTGATAGGCTCCTGCTGGAGCCATTGTTGTCTAAACGACGTTTCGGCAGAATCCCATCTGCCATCTTCAGGTTCTCGCTGAAAGCTGCCTACTGCTGCTCCTCGTTGCTCGAACTGGAACAGTCCAGTTCGAGCAAGTTCGAGCATTCGAGCAACGAGCAGCAGCACTAGGCAGCTTTCAGCGAGAACCTGAAGATGGCAGATGGGATTCTGCCGAAACGTCGTTTAGACAACAATGGCTCCAGCAGGAGCCTATCAACTACGTGGGAAAACACCCGGAAGTACACCAACACTTCATTCAACACCCGCGAAAACCTAAGAAACAACATATATATATATATATATATATATATATTTATTGGAGCTGAAACAGAATCAAATTTTAAGAAGAAAAGATTCTATGCAATTTTTCACATAAATTGATAGTTTTTAAGTTATAACGACTTCAAAATGCAATTTAGCTTAAAAAAAGGTATTTCCAAACTCTTTCGTCAAGTATCTCGAAAAGTATTACTTTATCGAAAAAATATTACAGACAAAATACAGAATGTACAAACTGGGGGAATTAATTATATTTTTTGTTTATCGATGTAGGATTAATAATTTCGGAGATATTTAAGTTTATATTTGGTATTCAAGTGTTTCGAGTTTAAAGTTTAAAATGCATTTTTTTCTAAAGCAAGTGCTTTAAATGAGCAAAAAAATTTGAGCATCTAGATAATGCTACATCTTAACGAAAAACTGTATTTGAGATAATTTTTTTAAATTACTGGCTAATTAGAGAAACAAAATGGCGACCTTTTTATATAAAAAAATATAAATACGCATATTTTTCCGTCATAACTTCTTTATTTCTTATGCTACAGGAACGAGTAAAAAATAATTTAAAAGAGCAATTAATTTTCTTTAATTTCATTTCTTAGCATGCGTGACGTAGGTGTCACAATTTCTGAGATATTTAACATTTAAACTGCATTTTTCGTCTTATAAACGTTCGGACGCCATTTGTAAACTTTCATATCTCCGAAACTATTAAATCTATGTAAATAAATAAACAAGCGAAATTCATTATCAGTTTATGAGCTTTATTTTTGGTCTTTATCCATTTTTCAATAATACTAATATTTATTGAGATATTTGGAAAAGGAAAAAAAAATTACGTTTTATCGAAAATACCTTTATAGTTTAAACTGTATTTTTTTCTAAAGCAAGTGCTTTATACAAACCAAAAAATTTGAGCATCTACGTCATGCTATATATTAATGAGGAACAGTGTTTGAAATTCCTTTTTTTTTAATTACTGGCTAATTACAGTAACAAAATGGCGACGTTGTTATTAAAAAAATGTGTAGACGCACATTGCTGCGGTCATAACTTCTTTGTTTTGTATGCTACAGAAACAAAAAAAAAACAGTTGAAAGCTTAATTAATAGGTATTATTCTACCTATTAGCATCCTTGACGTAGGTGTCACAGTTTCTGAGATATTTAACTCTCACTCTACATAATTATCTTATGAACACTTGGATGCCAAATGTGAACTTAAATATCTCCGAAATTATTAATCCTACAACAATAAACAAAAAATATAATTAATTCCCAGTTTCTACTTTCTGTAATTGGTCTGTAACATTTTTTCGATAAAGTAATACTTTTCGAGATACTTGACGAAAGCCGTTTGGAAATACCTTTCTTTTTAAGCTAAACTCGCAATTTTGAAGTCCTTATAACTTAAAAACTATCAATTTATGTAAAAAATTGCATAGAACCTTTTCTTCTTAAAATTTGATTCTACTTCAGCTCCAATAAATATATATATTTTTTAAGTGCCACCCCAAGAGAGGGGGTGGCACCCACCCCCTATAAATTAGCAAGCCTCCGCACAATATAGAAACTTTTCTGTGAAGCATTTACTATTATACTGCCAAAAATGAAGGAAATCCGTTCAATATGACATTATTCCGAAGTTTTGCATATTTTTTACCTCTAGATACTGTACTATATCTCGAAAACCAAAAACTTTTACATATTAACACATGTAAGTTGAAATGATTGCAAATTAGGTACTCTAACGCCCCTTGACAGGAATACGTCGAGTTAACAGTAGTAGCGCTGTATAAAAGAATGTATTATTACTGGAAAATGTGTTTTATGGCCACTATTTCAGCATACAACCATACTAAATAGTACAGTAACTGATCTCACTTCGAACTAATTCTATAGCAGTTTTCAATTCAAGTATTTTTGGACAGTTTCATTCAAAATTGGTCAAATATGAAATATTAAAAAGGAATAAAGGTGCTTTTTCGTTGGGGGTGAGTTTCACCCCAACTCAACTTTCGAAAAAAAAAAAATTACTATTGGAATGTGTAGATCGTCATTTTTTTGCTTTAATACCCGCCGAGTTACAGAGGGTTAAAAATGTTGATTTTTAAGCAAAAAAAACACTGATTTTTCAAAGGTTTTAAAGCAAATTACTTAAAGAGGATCACATTTTCGAAAAAGTTTGTCATAACAAAAAAGTTTAAAATTTAAAATTTTTTGTTATTTCGTTTTAATACATTACATATTGGAAAGGTCAAATATTTATGTAACAAGATACAAACACTTTTCTAAACATGTATCTTTACTAGACCCAATAAAGCGGCATTTTGTGACTTTGTCCAAGGTGGCAGAAGGTCTAGAGTCGTCGCTGTCTACAGAAACCTCACTTATATTTTTGAGTGTAGAATCTACCCCTAAACCGACGAGAATTACTTCCCTAACACCCCGTATATATTCCCTAGGTGAACTTGATAAGTCATTTAAATTAAATGTCTCCTGACATAATCAATAGGGCATTATCTCCAAGGCAAAGTTTCTGTAAAGTTCTTAGACTAACAGCAAACTTTGAGCATGATGCATTGAGTTTTCAGTTTCGTTTCATTGTGCCTCTGAGTTCATTCTAATCCACAACAAAATAATTGGTGTCTGGTATGTATTATCATGATGACGCAAATTAATTTCTACATGATAATTTAAATTATAGAGATAACAGCCAAAATGGATCTTTCGCACATGCCTTTTTAACTAAGGGATAGCCAACTTGATGATAATGCTAATTGTTATAATAAATTAGTACAAGGCTCATGTAAACTTATATATTATTTTTACCCTAACGCGCGACATGACGGAACGGAGCAGGTATTGCGTGTAATCTTTTAGCGGTTTTGTGTGTAATCTTGTTTATTTATCTGTTTATAACTTTGAAACGGATGCATCGATTCGATAGATAATTCTGTAGAGCACGCTTCTATATATACGTAAGTTATTTATTGGTGCTTATTGGTGATTATATAAAAAAATATTTACACAGGTCTAATATCTAAACGAGGCACGATAACTATAGATAAAGGTAATGTATAAATAATATAAAACAGAGAGAAATATTACATATCACATACAGTGGACTAGTCAGCATGAAAAATTTATAAAGCGTCGTCGAATAAACCATTTTTTTTTCACAGTTTTGAAACGTCTATAGTTCAGTTTTTTAAGTTACTAGATAAGACGTTAAAAAATTTTACTGCGCGATAATCTGTCCAATCGCCTGTTTTTGAGAGCAGAAAAAGTATGGTTCATATCATATTTATTGTGCACATAAAGAACTCAAAGTTGCCTAGATAATATAAAAGCAGAGGGAGGCATGCTTTATTTTTTCTACGCCGTATACAACGTATTTTTTAGTCACTATAGGAGTATGGAGTATGGAATTAGCAGGAGGGTGGTCAAAAACCACAGCACTTAGGCCCCATTGGACCCCTTGTACATCCTCCCTCTAGGCAGACACTCGCCTAGGCCTCCAACCAACCTATTCTTTCGAAGTAGGTGGTGATGTTGCCTAGGGGCATCTCCCTTACATTGGCCAAGGTAGGCCAACGCTCTCCCAAGATGGATTCTCTAATTGATGAGACGGCTGAACAGTCACAGAGTACGTGTTGAACCGTCTCATCTTCTTGTTCACAACCTCTGCAAAGAGGTGTTTCGCTTAATCTCATATTGTATAGATGTTTCCTTAGTGGACAGTGTCCAGTCTGGATTCCTGTTATAAAATGTAGATTCCTTCTGGTCATTGCCAGGTAGTCCATTGCTGTTTTCTTGTTGGGATACGTGAGTAGTTCCCTAGCAAGCTGACAGCTGCTTGTTTCATCCCACAGCTTCTTAAATTCGTTGTGGGTGTTCTCCTTAATTAATTGCATTATCGCCGTAATCGGTAACAGACTGGCCGGGCCTGGTCCAAAAATAAGTTGGCCTGCTGCCTTCTTGGCCAGTTTGTCGGCTTTTTTGTTGCCACTGCACTGTGCGTGTCCTTTCACCCAGCATACCGAGATGTTGTTCGTACTGGAGGCACCCACAAGTGCTTGATGACATTCCCATACTGCTCCTGTGGTTATTTTGTAACTTCTCAGGGCTAGTAGTGATTGTCTACAATCTGTGTAGATCCTGATTGTTTTGCCCGTAGTTTGTCTCCGGACAATCTCTTTTGCGGCTATGGTTATGCCCGCCAGTTCAGTTTGTACTATGCTGGCTCGCTCATCCATAGTCCATTTATATTGGATTTGCAGGCTTCTGGAATATATTCCACATCCTGCCCCCTCCTTCTTCCTTGATCCGTCTGTGAAAATGTTAATCACACCTTCACCAGCGGTCTCGTTTTCACTGTTTGTCTGTATTGTGTAGGGTCTATCAAAGACAAATCGGGGAGAGACACCATCTGTGCATGCCTGTAGAAGAGGCGTCTTCCTGACGGCCTCGTTCCACAGGCGACTTCTGGTCTCCCCACAGCCTACATTTGGTTGTAGGCCAACGGACTTGAGGCGTGCCATTGTTATTAAGGCCACTTCTCCTAGATGTAAATCCAGTGGTGGCAAACACAGCATTACCTCCATTGCTCTCGTTGGCGTTGTTCGCATAGCTCCTGTTATGCTTAGGCAGGCAACTCTCTGCACTTGGCTGAGCTTGGCTCTCGCTGTAGTCTGTTTACTCTTAGGCCACCAGACCACAGCTCCATAGGTTATCATTGGTCTTATGATGGCAGTGTATATCCACATGACCACTTTGGGTTTCATTCCCCAGGTTTTCCCCACGGTCCTGCGACACTGCTCATAAGAAATGTAAGCCTTTTTTAGTCTTCTGTCTAAGTGAAGATTTCATGTTAGTTTGGCGTCAAAGGTTACCCCAAGGTATTTCACTTCTGATGCGAAACTTAGTGTTGTGTCCAGGAGAACTGGTGCTTTCAGTGCTCCTGGTTTCCTTTTTTTTGTGAAGAGAACCATCTCCGTCTTCCTGGGATTAACAGACCGCGAGTGTTCTCTGCACCATTTTTCAATTATTCTTAGAGCCCCCTGCATCCTTTCACAGAGGACTCCTTCAAATTTTCCGTTGAGCAGTATTGTTACATCATCTGCGTAGGCGATTGTGTGGAAACCCTCTGAGTTGAGGTGGCGCAAGAGGCTGTCGAGAACTAAGTTCCATAGCAGTGGTGATATTACACCTCCCTGCGGGCAGCCTCTCGCGACCATTCCTCGCACAGAAGCGTCTCCCACACTGATTTGTACAGCTCTTTTGGAGAGCATGTTGGATATCCAGCTTCCCATAATCGTGGGGACGTTCCTCTCCACTAGGGCTGCCGTGATTTTTGGGAAGGTGGTTTTATCAAACGCACCTTCTATGTCTATGAATACACCTAGGGTGGACTCTTTATTGTCCAAGGATTTCTCAATTCGACTAGCGACCGCATAGAGGGCGGTGTCGGTGGATCTTCCCAATGTGTATGCGTGTTGGTTGGGATGCAAAGGGTTGTCTTTCACTACGACATCCCTTATGTATCGTTCACATAGCTTCTCCATATTCTTGAGGAGAAACGAGGTTAGGCTGACAGGCCTATATGCTTTGCGGGTGGTATAATCCATCCGCCCTGTCTTTGGAATGAACACAACTTTCACTTCTCTCCATATCTCTGGAATATGAAGGTGCGCCAAGCTCGCCCTAAATACTCCGACCAGGTGCGGCAATAGTTCATCCAGTCCCCATTGCAGTAGGGCGGGATAGATGCCGTCAATGCCTGGTGATTTGAAAGGAGAGAAGCTCTGTATTGCCCATCTTATCCTATCTTCGCTCACTGCTTGGTTGGCCATTTGCCAATCCAGGTCTGAGGGCTGAGTGTCGACTTCGTTTGGCCATTCCTTCCGTTCTGTTATCACAGATTCCGGGAAGTGAGTTTCCATAAGTAACTCTAGGCTTCCACGAAGGTCGGTAGTTCTTGTGCCATCGTCCTTTTTTAGTAGGCAAAGGTCATGGTCTTTATCTTTGGCGAGGATTTTGCAAAGCCTAGCGGTCTGTGAGTAGTCTTCGATTTCCTCACAGTAGGTTCTCCACGATTCTCTTTGTCTTTGTCTGACTAGTTTCTTAAACTCTTTCAGGTTGGTTTTGTATGACTCCCAATCTGATTCCTGTCTAGTTAATTTTGCTTTGTTGAACGAGGCCCTAGCCTTCTTCTTGAGGTCAGTCAGCCCCTGACACCACCACTTGGTGGCCTCATTGGACTGTTGCGAGGACCTCAAGGGGCACCTCACTATAGGTTCAAGTGACCTACGTTACTGCTCAAGCCTGATACTTTAACTCTTGGGTGTAGGTACGTGATTAGCAGACTAGCAGATTACTCATTACTGTTACCTTATTAGTTGTTCTCTATAATACAACATCAAACGATATAAATAAATACTGGTGGTGCTCAAAAGATAATCTCTAAAGGTAAAATGGGCGCCACGTTATTTAAGAGTATAGATTAATTACCTATATATATATATATATATTTATTGATAACCTAGAAAAACAAGGAAACCCGGGTTATTTTATGTTGCTGAAATTTAATCAATACTAATTAATAACAACAGCGTATAACAAAAAAACAAGATATTAACAAGAAGGATTGTACAGTGTACATAAAAAATCTTTACAACTCACTATAGATAAATACAAAATACCGTAAATCAAGCTTGACTCCACTGGACGTTCATAAAATATGTCATTATAAATTAACATAGCAGAATCGGTAATTCAACGAAACAAATAATGCTAAACATGGACTTTAACTTCTATTACAAACAAATGTAATGGAGTATTTATTACAAGTCTATCAATAATAAACATGAAAGTTGTGCACTTACTGGACCCTAGCTGGTCTCGAAAAAATCCTAAAAGTGGTAGATTAATCCGTACCATTAATTAAATAACGGAGGATTACACGGAATGGCGATAATTGTCTAAAAGTTTCTCCCGCACGAATAATTACCATGAAAAAACACTAGTAAAGAATTTAATTGTTCTAGACACGAACTGATAATGTCCACGGTAATATATGTAGCATTCGGCTACTCTAATAAGGTAATTTAAAAAGAAAAGAACTTACAGTTTTGTTCCCTTGTACCACTTACTGTCCTGGCTGGGATTTTACAACACACCGTATAACTTCTACAATAACCAGGCTTCTAAGTCACAAACACTAGCATGCAGAATTTAACAGCAGAACACATTTGTTATGTTCGTTAACACAAAACAGAGAAAATAATCAGGCAATTTCTTATGACAGACATCAGTAATACGGAATATTGTTGTTTAAACACACACACATTTACTTGGACTACACCACTGATTAGGAAGTTTAAACATTACACGTCAACAACATTAATCACTAGGGATTACACTAAATTTTGCAATATCTCATTAGTCCAGGGAAATGAGTAAAAAAAGTACCATGTTCGGGACTGTGACTCATCCAGGCAGAGACCACGATTTTTAGGTAGTATAGGTGTCAATAAATGAAACCTATATAAAATCTGCGGTCGATTTTCTGCATATGTTTATTTACAGCCATTTTAATGCAAAAAAATGGAAAAAACGTGTTTTTTCACACTTTTTCACCTGCCAGTAAAAAGTAAACTATCTTACAGATAAATCAAATGAATCACCTTGTAGGAAATTAAAAAAGCTTTAAAATGGCGGTTGTTAAATGTCGATATAGTTAATTGTTGCTAAGATAATTGCAAAATGCGGAATTTTATTCAATAAACAATATCAATATCTTGTGTAAAAAACAATCTACTGTTTTGTCCTTGCGTAAATAGTTGACTCTCATAGTGCTTAATATCTGGTAAAAATTTCAAATCGATTCATCAAATAGTTTTTGAAAAATTGCATTAATTTATCCCAGAGACCTTTTTTTTGCAACCCCACCACGTCCAGAGAAATCAAAATACAATGATCCTACGGCCTCCACCTGAAAGGGAAAGACTTGATTTACCAAAATGCTTTGTTAGATATCGAAAAAATTAATTTTCAGACCTGCAAAATGACGTTGCAAAAGAACTCAGATTTTTACCTTATAAACAAATAGAATAATTTTTTAACAATTGATTGTAGAGCATCGGTTTTTCGATATTTGAAAAGCTGATATTTTTACACGACTTTTGAAAAAAAAAAAGAAGGTCCTAGGTCAATTTGGGGCAAAGTTAGCAATTTTTTTTCAAAAATTCATAGCTCCTTTGTTTATAATAATTAAGAAACGAAACAAGCGCCATTTTAAAGGGAAAGAGTTCAACTTTTAGTGTAAAAAATTTGAAAATGATTGTGAAATTAATTGTAATGACGACGATGATGATATTGAGAATATTAATTTAATGTTAGATAACTTTGATCATTCTAATGTTGATGATAATGAGCCGATCCTAAAAAAAATACGAGTTGATTGATTTTACCTTATTAGAATGTGTATAGGTATATTATTAAGTAAATTTATATGTGAATCGACAAATATTCTGTATTATTATAAATTACAGCGTTATTTATATCGAACAATGTGTTTCTTTTCACACTTTACAAATTCTATTGTTTATAACTTAATATGACAGTAATTTATATATTTAATTGTACACAAACCTTTCCTATAATTTTCAATAAGAATGATACAAAAATTTTGATAATGTATAAAAATATTTTTTTGTAAAATGTTTAAACAAATTACAGGTAATTATTACTCTCTTATTATTTTGGAGCAGATGTGTTCAACCATAGAAAGTTTCTACTGTATCATACAAACCATTATATATGTACATTCACACGCGTGTTGTATACTTCTACGAAGGAAGTAATGGTTTGTTTTATTATTTATTAATAATTAATAATACGCAAATTAATAAGAGCACTTTTCATAAATTGTATGGTAATTTTGCATTTGAAAAATGTAAATTATATCGAATAGAGTGTTTTTATTTTATAAATTTGAAAAAATCAATTGTTTATAACAATAAGATATATATTTACGTATACATAAGTCTTTTCTACAACTTCCAACAAGTACAAAACAAAAAATTTTGACATTTTGCAAAAAAAAAAATTTTTTTAAATGTTTAAACAAATTACATTGTTAATAATAATGTTAATAGTTTAACAGATTGAATATTATTAACGTACGCAAAAAGGTACCCCAAATTGAAAAAAGAAACATCAAAATCGGTTAACAAACACCAAAGTTATGACTTATGTGGTCAGTTTGAAGATGCTGTTTCAATTTTTGAATGCGCGGATTTGAGGGTTCCCCCTCCACAACCTCCGAGCTAAGTTGATTCGAGCCTCATTTTAGAAGCTTTGCCAACAGTTTTGAGAAAGTGCAATCATTTTCAAATTTTTTACACTAAAAGTTAACTCTTCCCCTTTAAAATGGCGCTTGTTACGTTTCTTAATTATTATAAACAAAGGAGCTATGAATTTTTGAAAAAAAATTGCTAACTTTGCCCCAAATTGACCTAGGACCTTCTTTTTTTTTTTCAAAATTCGTGTAAAAATATCAGCTTTTCAAATATCGAAAAACCGATGCTCTACAATCAATTGTTAAAAAATTATTCTATTTGTTTATAAGGTAAAAATCTGAGTTCTTTTGCAACGTCATTTTGCAGGTCTGAAAATTAATTTTTTCGATATCTAACAAAGCATTTTGGTAAATCAAGTCTTTCCCATTCAGGTGGAGGCCGTAGAATCATTGTATTTTGATTTCTCTGGACGTGGTGGGGTTGCAAAAAAAAGGTCTCTGGGATAAATTAATGCAATTTTGCAAAAACTATTTGACGAATCGATTTGAAATTTTTACCAGATATTAAGCACTATGAGAGTCAACTATTTACGCAAGGACAAAACAGTAGATTGTTTTTTACACAAGATATTGTTTATTGAATAAAATTCCGCATTTTGCAATTATCTTAGCAACAATTAACTATATCGACATTTAACAACCGCCATTTTAAAGCTTTTTTAATTTCCTACAAGGTGATTCATTTGATTTATCTGTAAGATAGTTTACTTTTTACTGGCAGGTGAAAAAGTATGAAAAAACACGTTTTTTCCATATTTTTGCATTAAAATGGCTGTAAATAAACATATGCAGAAAATCGACCGCAGATTTTATATAGGTTTCATTTATTGACACCTATACTACCTAAAAATCGTGGTCTCTGCCTGGATGAGTCACAGTCCCGGCCAAAACCTCATTTCCCTGGATTACATACTAATTTTCTTACTATAAACTCGTAGAAGGCACCATAAGATACTTCCTTCTTTAGCTCGATCCCCATCAAATCTGTCATGGCTACTCTCAAATTTAATATTTATATCGTCCCCCGTAGGGGTTACAAAGACACCATTAAGAGACACCAATCCGATTTTTTTATTTTGAATCAAGACCTTATATGGTAACTTAATCTCTAGAAACGCCCTTGAGCTCGCGGAAAGATGTAAACAAATTCAGCGGTTAACCCAAGTCGGAATCACCAAACGTGCATCCTACACGTTTATAGTCGGTTTCACGGAAAATGCACGTTACACGTATTAAATAATAAATATAATGTATTACTTAGTACATAAAACATCTTGATTCTTATGTAAACTATGTTCTATTAAAATAGGAAATTAATGGAAACACACCGATTAGGAATTTTCGTCAGTGTAGCAGTGCTTTGAGTGTGTACAGTTTATGTTTAACACGGTTTCTACATTACATTTTAGTGGATTAAATCTCTCACATTAGTATAGTTGTTGTCTTCAGGTCTGGTAAGCACTCAAAAAATGTCGGTGCCTTTGACCATCAAACACGCCACACCGCGCCGCCAAAGGCGCCGACATTTTTACACGCTTGTACGTATAGTCAATTTATGTTCATTGTAATACACAAAAATTTGAAATTGTCAGTCATTTGATATTTTAATAGGCGGTTTTTGCAGCCTTTTCTATTTGCACAATAAACATGATATTACTTATGTTATTGCGGGTAGAATATGAATGAATTTGATTCCGTGCAGTATACAGTGTTTCATTTTCTTTAATGTAAAGGAGCAATCATAATATATATGCATAAAGTGGGAATATTTAGTATTTTAAACGAATATTTGCGTTCTTCTCTATAACCCAACCCGGTAATTATCCAAATAGCTTTTCTTCGTATGGCAAACCAAAATTTCATAGGTGATTAATCCATAATACGCTGTATTATGGTTGTCTGTAACAAAATTCACAAGACTTCTCAAAATAAATATATTTTTTGATGCTTTATTACATAAGAAATTAACACGTCGTGCCCATGTTAATTTGTTGTCAACATGAAGAATCGTTGTTTCTATTTTATTCTCATTTAACATTAAATCATTTGACAAGAACTAGTCTTGAATAATGGATTTAATTTCATGTATCCTGAACAAAAATACATTTATATCTTATATAGAAATGTCCTATCGTCGGCATATAGAACAGAATTTGTTTGGATGGTAGGTGTTACTGGGCAAGTCATTAATGAAAATGAGAAAAATAACTGGACCCAGAATGGAGCCTTGAGGTCGTCCAAAATTAATATTTATAAATCCAGAATTTATACTTTAGTATAATTGAGGAAATAAATATAGTCGATTGAAAGAGCGCGGAGAGTAGCAGTAGCCTTTATCGGTCGCTTTTATCGGCTTTAGCTGCTTTATAGGGAAGCTTTTCGATGCCCGCCTTACTCCGCTAGCTCCTCGACAACATCTCTGGCCACTCCTAAAGTTCATAAATTGAGACCTCTCCTCAAGGTAAGATGTCGATAGATTTTGACTGTCAAAAAAAAAAATTTGGACAAATTTTTAGTAAAATATCGTGTGATACACAGTTGAAGGCTTGGCTCAGATCTAAAAATTGGGTCTAGAAAATGTTAGCCTGTTCAAAGACCTGTTAATTAAATTTGTTAGTTGATAGCTAAATTAGTGGACATTTTTCTTCTAATCGCAAACTGACTGATATGAAACAAATTACAATAGTCAAAATAAGCTATTAATTGTAATTTTAATAGTGTTTCAACAAATATTTGCAAATAAAGGTATAATAGAAATCGGTCTGTAATTAGCCAGATCTTCAGAGTTACCTCGCTTATAAATGGGAATGATTTTTGATACCTTAAAAATGTTAGCAAATACGCTACTTATTTGATGCATTGATTTATGAATTTAGTTTTTTATTTTATTTTATTTTAATTTTTTTATTTTAATGGAAGATAACGGAATAAAAATGTATTTAATATAGTTTGGTATTTTTAGGTACATAATATGAGCATATTTACAACTAGTATTTTCATTTTCTACGTTGTTAAAAATATTCAGAATTTGCATATAAGAACATTCGAAAAATTAAAGGCCGGTTTTTGGCCCTTTTTATTTTTGGTAAAAAAATTACGAAACAATTTTTTTTATCATATATATTCAATATCTAATCCATTCCACCCCAAACGGTACTTCCCCAACCTTCCCCCCTCCATGTATCCCCCTTAAATTATTAAAGGACCAGTTTACATTAGACACATGTTTCGATGTTTTTGAACTTGAAAATCATATTTCTTTTGAACAAACTGCACCCTAAGCTCCCCCTACTACTATACAGTACCCCAACATCCCCAACCTTCCAATGGCAACAACTGCTACCAGATATAAAATAATTTTAAACAGACTTTTTATTTCCATTATTAATAAAATGCCAATTCCTTGTATACCCCTTCCCGAACCATTCTGTTGTGTAGAGAGGTTTAGGTTAGATTTTTTTTTTGTTCTTTCTGTCTCTTAATTTAGGGCTTATAGTATATGTACTATTGTCTGATTTTTTCAGAGCCTTAGAGCTTAACTATTTTTGTTCATATTTTTGTTGTTTTGGGCGTAGGAAGAGGGAGTAAAACGGGCGCAGGTTATATCCGGGGTTATATCTTTCTGCCGATAAAAAAAAATATTAGAAAAGTCTTCGTTATACTATTTTCGAGCTTGCAGCAGTATGATGATCGGAATTGACATTTTATTAATAACGTAAATAAAAAATCCTTTTAAAACTATTTTATAAATGGTAGGAGCATAAAGGTTAATGTTAGTGCGGGGAATGGGGGTGTCGTTGGGGGTTGGGGGTGTTGTATAGTAGTAGGGGGAGCGTGTACTAATATAAACTAGTTCTTTAATAATTTAAGGGGGATACATGGAGGGGGGAGGGTTGGGGAAGTTCCGTTTGGGGTGGAATGGATTATATATTGAATATATATGATAAAAAAATTGTTTGGAAATGTTTTGACCAAAAATAAAAAGGGCCGAAAACCGGCCTACTAGGCCCCTCCTCCTTTACTAGCGACTCTTTCTAGTCTCTCTCTACTCAATATTAATTAGATAATTTTTAAAGTTTATTAGAAAGAAATAATGTGTTTACAGTAGTTACTGAGATCTGTGGCCTGTGGATGTAATGTGCGAATCTATAAGGCGGATTACGGGACTGTTGTTTCCGCTGTTGTTTATTACTTTAAGAAATGCACATGACAATTATCATGTGCATTATTTTTGGCTCTTTTCAATTCTGATTTATTGACAGATTTTTTTTTGCATTTATACTATAGATTTTAAATCAAGAGTAAGATATATTTAATAAATCGCTACCTGAGAATCAGACTATTCTATGTCCACTTTTTTCAGATTTTCTGATTTTTACATGAAGTTATTCTATATCCACAGAGCTACTTAACAATCCAACTAATTTTCTCCTATCTGTGATTCTGATGTGTCTAGAATATCGAACCATTTTATTCTATGTCCTTTATATTCACATCGCAACGAGTCATTGTATACTATGTCCCTGCAACCAATAGGAGTCGAGGCCTCTGGGACATAGAAATATGTAATTTAAAAGACGTATGCATTGGGGCCTTCTAAACATTTTTTGTCTCTTAGAGTTAGAGATTTTGGTAATTTTAGCGTTCAGTTGACTGGACTAACATGAATTGATGTTAATTTATATGTTATTTTGTGTTTTTATATGAATTTAAATGTTTATTTTTTACCTTTGTCCGTTTCACAATAAAACTGAAGTAATCCAGATACTGGTGCATCTTTGTATAAATAAGTAGCTACAAACTGCCTCAGTTCCTATTCCTCGAGGACAGAATAAGTTTACACTCAACTGTAAGGTTAACGTTATTCTATGTCCATTTTTTTTGAAAAACTGTTAGAAGTAGTGAAGAATCAGTACATATATTAGAATCTACTATTGACAATTACTTACATAAATAAACAATCAAATGTAAAAATTGCACCCTTCACTGTATACCAATTGCTTGAAGTTTCAAATCGTTCTCCTACACAATTACTGAAAATGGACATAGAATAGTCTGATCCTCATGTAGCGAAATGTCAGCAATAAACTCAAAGCATCTCGCGTTTGTCTTAAATTATTAGTGAATTAGTTAATCCTCGTACGTTCGTTACATGTAAAAATTTAGTTCCATTGCAGATGTAAAATATTTAAAAAAAATTCTAATTTTCCATCGACTGTTGCAGACACATCAGTTAAAAAGGTTCAGTCGGTATCTTTTAAAAGAAGTCTTTTTTCTAGTTTAATGATTCATGGGTATGACGAAAAATACAATATGCACCGCGGGTCAGACAGTGCGATTTTTTGATCTCGAATACTTGCAAACCTCGGCCCCACGGGCCTCGGGTTGCAAACTATATTCTCGACCAAAAAAATTGCACTTACGACCCTAGATACATAAATTAATGTATAGGTAATTATTATTTTTGGGGTTAATGAATTTAAAAAATATATAAAATATATTTTGTAATATTAGGCTGTCTCTATAAAAACTTAACTCAAATTGATTTAAATCAGCAGCCTCGATGCTGCAACTACCCATTAAAATGATCTCAGATTTAATAAGGGTTATTAAAGAAATATAAAAAAGTAATTCCTATCAATAAAAAAATCTAATACTTTACAGACGCACAAACCGAAAATCGGAATCCGTTCCATTCCATTCCTTCGCAAGCTGTCGCGGATTTCGCCAAACGTACCTGCAACAAAAAGAAATATATGAGAAAATTTGTTGAAGTGTAAATTTTAAGATCGGTAATAAAATATATTTCACGGAACAAAAATTGGTTCGTATGTTTTAGATACAAATAGCGCCGCATAGGATGGCTTACGAAGTCTGGTTCCAATATACTCACTCACGCACTCTATCAAGCAGAAAAGTTTACGTCTGATTTCACTTGAATAATAGTTCAATACTCACGAGTGTTAAAGTTCGCGAATCGATTTCAGAGAATTTAAGAGGTCGCGCCTTGTGGAGATCAAGCCGCTATTGGAGATTTTCTAACCAAAAGGCCATGCAAGTCAGTTTGGAAAGAGATAAGAAACTGACAATCCTCTCGGAAGTCACTTATAATAGAGACAGATTTTCGTCAGCCGAAGGAAAGACTAATCACACTAAAAAGTTTAATCCAAATCGCTCAATTTATTTCGAATCTGAAAAGGCAAAAATAGATTTGTATATACAGTAACTATCACCTTATGGTCTTCTTAATCAACATCGAATATGATTTAATCCACATAAGATTTAGCTTAGGAAATATTTATATTTTTTTGTAATCGGCTTTAATATGTCCAAGGAATTTAATGTCGATTTTTATTCAAATTCAACAAACTAATATTATCTGACATGTTCTATTCACTGAATATCACAAACCGATACACCTAGTAGGTAAGTAATATGAATGAAGCATGATACAATTATGTACAGAACCCACATAAATTTTATAATCAAGAATTACTTACATTTGGACCGCGATTTACTAATAGGTTAGAGTATTATTCGTTGGTTTAGCAGTAACAAATTTACCAATAGCCGGGGGGCTGTGACACAAAATTGCAAAAGTTTCGTCAAGGCCCATTTTTCAATATAGTGTAGGGTCTAGATGAGTCAGCAACAGCTCGCTTGAAAATTGGTATGGTACTGGTCAATCATCCTAGATTGGCAAGTAGCTGCGAAGAGAAAGAAGAAGTATCGTCACTGTTGGACAGAGACAAGCTTCTTAAACTAGCTGGCTAGCTTAAGAAGCTTAAAAAGCCTGTTTGTCTCTGTCCAACAGTGACGATATTTCTTCTTTCTCTGCACGGTTACTTGCCAATCTAGGATGGTTGACTAGTAGTAGTATATGGAATATAAAACTGACATAAAATGGTCAGAGAGCACAGTTTTAGAACATACACTCTTTTTTATTTATTATGAAATTACCTACTTTCTGTATATTGTTGCTCTAATCTAGGCATGCTAATATACTAATTAGGTAAATACTTTAAAACACTCATTATTGCAGAACCAATCAAAACAACTACTCTTCTGGCGAATACCGACGAAGTATTAACTAGAAGGGTAGTTGTTGTTTTGATTGATTCTCCAATGATGAGTGTTTAAAGTGTTCTAAGTAATATATTAGTGTGACCAGATTAAGGTACCCATAACACTGGACGACAAATTTTCACTTTTATATTGTATCTTTTATGCAAAGTTAAATATTTTGTTAATTTTGAGGTGCTGATTATGAAAATGACAATGAAATAAAAAAATTGGTTGTAGTTCTCAAGGACGTATCTATGTTTTTTATTTTGAACTGTATAATAAAAACATATTATATATTGACAGAAACACATTATATGTGAATGATGCAACACTACTCTGTCGATTGCATCATCTTTTTGTACAGAATTTGCAAATATTCCAGGTGCGCTCTTACGGGCATAGTATTATTCTAAGGGGCACAATCACACACACATATCTTCAAAACTTGAACTAATAAAAAAAAAGAAAAATATTTTTGGGTTTAGCACATTAAATGTAGCCCGGTTTCTTTGATTGTATTTCGGATACTTTTTGGCTGTCGTCCAGTGTAATTATAAAGTAGATAATATCATATTAAATAAAAAAAGTGTGAATGACTAAATTTAAATAAATGATTTAAGTATTTGCAACATCATTTTTTGTTTTAAAACGCCAGGAATCCTATCATGTAATTCAATATTTCGTCAGTATTAGCTAGAAGAGTAGTTGTTTTGATTGGTTCTCCAATAATAAGTGTTTTAAAGTATTTACCTAACTAGTATATTAATGTGCCCAGATTAGGACAACAATATACAGAAAGTAAGTAATTTCATAGTAAATAAAAAAGTGTGTAAGTTGTGATTTGCTTAATACCTAAATAATATTATCTAATACTAACATACATAGAAAGCAAGTTAAATAAAAGCTTGTAAAAAATAGTTTTTCTTTGGTGCAATTAATTTGTAATTTCATACTTCATTCAAGTGATTTTACAATTTGCCTTCAGCATAAGAAGAAGCGTACAAACAAGAACGATGTTTGGGTGATTTTATGAGAGAACCATATCTCTTGCAATAATTATGGTTGCAGAATTAGTTTAACTTACCAATATTCCTTTTTACGAATAGAATACAGCTATAAATGTAAATACACGAAAAAATGATATTTTATGTTCACGGAATACTAACTGGCCTTCAATGAACAATTGCGCCTTACAATTCTTTTTGGGTAATAAATATTCATTACTAATAGTGTAAAAATCCATAGCGACTGTATTATCTACATTAACAATTAAAGTAGTTGGTAAATTGATCGGAAATAATGCTAAACTTATGGAGATCCACCGAATGTTCTGCATAAAATCCTTGAATAATATCAACTGCATGCACAATAATACAATTTGCGGAAATATATGTTTATGAGTCATCGATAAATAATAGAAATATGAGAAGACCCAGCACAGATCCCTGCGGAACTCCAACTTGGGTTTTAAATTCATCAGAGGAAATATTTTCAATTATAACTGATATTTTATTATAGGTGCTTGAGAGAAGACATTATCCTTGCTAATCTAAAGACTATAGTTTCTTCTCAATAAACTTAAATTCGAGAAAGTCGGGAGCTCTTGCCATGTCAAAAAATGTGCACCCACTGCTTTTCATTTTTAATGCATTTGTGTAGGTATGCCGGGTGACAATGATAACTGTTCACCTATTTTCCCCTTGTTTTTCAGGATATCAAAATAAAATTCGACATAATTAATGTAGACGTAAAATGCCATATTTTGACTTACTTGAAGATTTTTTTCGGACTACTGGTTTAGCTGGAAGTGACGCCAATTCTTGATTTTTAAATGGCACACCCTGTATATTATATATCATTTTCAGAATTCTAGGGAAATTCTTAATAAGTCTGAATGATTTTGGTGAGTTTTCACGCCGACTTGATTTTTTAGAGCCAAGTTCTGTTTTGAATCTAGAGTGCTACGATTAACTTTAAATCATTATAAATGACATAAAAAATAATGGAAAAATACAAATTTGCCTTTTAACCAACAAATTTAATAACTATGTGATTTTAATTTTTGGAAATTAATTTCTTGCAAAACAGTTCCTTTTTCAAAGTTAAATACAAAAGCTCAAATCGATCTAAAAATGATACCCTTTTTAGAGTATAATCTTTGCTTTCAAAAAGCTATAATTAAAATTGATTTCTTACAGAACTAACCCATTAAACATGATTTTTATATTTGCCAAATGGGAAATGGGGGACACTTGGGAAATGTATTTGAAATTCAAATCAAATCAAAATTTATTAACCACATTTACATTGTTTCCTAGTTTTTCAACCATTTCTAATATTTATTAATACAGCTAGATATAAAATATATCTGTGTGTGTATATAGAAAGAATGTTGTTAATATGCCTGCACATTTAGTTTAGTAATTCAAAAACATTGGTATTTAAATAATAAATACTACATAAATATGTATAATAATAATAAGTAAATAAAAATAAAGTCCTGAAACTGCTCATCAAAACGAGTTAAATTTATGAGAAAATAGTCTTATTTGAGTGTATAAATATAGCAATTTTTTTCTTAAATAAATTTACATTGTTTATTTGTTTTACTTCATATGGCAAACAATTGTAAAATTTAGGCGCAAAATAATTTATAAATCTTTGTGTTTGTGTTTTTGTACTTACAGGGATATTCATATTTAAATTTACTTTGCTTCGGGTATCATAGGTGCGACAGATTTACTTATTTAAAATCGATTTATGTTTGTAAGAAAACATGAGAACTGATTTAGCATACAATAACTCTACGTTCAAAACATCAAATTCATTAAAAAGCAGATTTGTGGAATATTGTTTATTTTTTGATAGAATTACTTTAATTAAGTATTTTTGGGTAATTTTTAACACTTCAATATTTGTTGTATATGCACTACCCCAAATTATTATTCCATAGCGCAGTATTGATTCAGCAAAGGAAAGTTTTTCAATTGTTAATTTTTTTACTTCGTCCCAACTATTACCTTCTATTAAGAGAACAGTGTCATCAGCATATGATATAATTTTGCATTTGGTATTTAAAAATAAAAGTTCGTTTAAGTAAATTAAAAATAATGTTGGTCTTAGAACGGTTCCTTGTGGTATACCATATTCTAATTGCTGTTTAAAAGTACTGAGTTGATCACTGATTTTGACACATTGTTTTCTGTTTTGTAAGTAACTATGAAATAGGTTGTTAGCCATTCTTCCTACACCATAATCGTTTAGCTTATCAATAAGCATGTTATGAGACACTGTATCAAATGCCTTGGCTAAATCAAGAAATACTGCGATCTGCTTTTTATTGTTTTAAATGTTATTATATAATGTGTTTGTGACCATCATCAGTACTCATGTCTTCTCTGAAGCCAAATATTTCAATATATGAATATTATGAATTATAATCTGACAAAATGAAAGAAATTGAAATGAAACTGAAGGATGTAAAACACGAATAACTTCTACAAACAGTTTTGTTTATAAAATATATATAAAAAAATGTAAATGGTTAGATGCATGCTCTAAATTACCCGAGTTACACAGAATGATGCCGACATGAACAGGTTTTAAATAAGTATCCCATATAACATGGAACTCATTACAGATGTTGCCGTTATATGTTCAAGATAATAACAAGATAATTGTATAATTAAATTTTTTAGAGTAATTTACTTTTTGTTAAATTCATTTACTTATACTTCCTGGATTAAATTCCTTATGATGTTGATAGTTCTTTGTTCCGTACCACAATATTCGAACGGATATATATTCAAGTTTTGTTTATTTTTTACCTTGTTTCACGTTTACCACCGGTATTTTATTATTAAAAACCTAAACCTACCAAGGTTTAATTCAATTTTGCTATTCTCGTTAGAACTTGGTATCCACTTAAACAACCTTAGTCGATATTAATTTGTTAAACTCCCTATTTAGACCAAGAGCACTTAATATATAGAATATTAAAAATATGCAGCAGGGAAAACGCGTTCTTAAATTCTTAAAAGCCGGCAATGTAACCAAACACTTTAATAGTTTATTTTTTTAATTAGATATTGCGCAAAGGATCCTGAGGGAAGAGGCATCGGTTTAGCCGCTGTCATATGAGTCGCTTCCATTTAGAGTCCATTAGGAAGATTCGGGGTGATGGAGAAAATATTAGGGGTTTCGAGGGTGGGTTAAGGGTGGCAAATGGAATCCTGATAGAGCGGTCGCGCGACTCGTGACATTTGGCAAGGGGCACGGATTCTAAAGATGTGTACTGCATACACCGAGAATTTAGAATGACAATGCCACTGGCGTAGTAGTTGAATCTTGAATTGATTACTATACCTTTACTGGTTTGAATTGCATTACATACAATATGTAGGTTTGTTGTTACAAGTTATTATTGCGCAAAAATCGTGGAAAAAAATGGAAAAATTTTTATCGGTATATTTTGGGATTTTCATATAATGCTTTCCACACTCCTAACTTTTGAGTTTATACAGTGATCTTCCATGATACGCAGAAAATAAAATGGTGTATTAGTCTTCAATGTGGGAAAGCCCCTGCAAAATTCTGAGGTAATTTAGTATATTAAATTATTAGTAAATTTGCGAAGATACACTACTGATGTTGACTAGGTCAGGAATAGGTCGACGAACTTACTTGTGAAAGAACTTATTGGAGTTGTTTACATTTCCTTAATTGGCATAAAAAGTGAAGCTGCCAAGTGCAGCAAAGCACAGATCAAAGAGCCGCGTTTTTTTCTTTTGGTCGAACAATGAGGACACCGGCGTGTTATTTGTAAATATCTCTTGCTATTGCAGAGTTGACTGGCATAGGTTATTGTCTTTTTGATTTATTTCGCTATTTTTGTAGTGCGATTTGATTAAAACCAAAAAGTCACTTCTATCCTCTCCAGCTTTACTCTCAATAGTGTCATTCCCAAGTCTGATAAAGTGATATGGTTGTACCGCGTTACATCAGATTAGTTAAAGTCATTGACTGCGCATTTCTACAAAAAAATAAGGTCATTTTTTTGGTCATTTTTTAAAAAATTTTTCATTTGTTAAATTTTCCACATGTCATGGTAGATCATGTTGTATAAAGATGATACCGTTCACAAAATGCTCAAAGGAGGTAGATTAATTATGATGCGTAAATGACATGAGCTAGCTTCTTCTTCTTACTTACAACGTTTTGCCACACGTTCTTTGATTCATGGAAATTATTCGTGAAAGTGTGTAGAATAATATTCTGAACAGTCTACATCTCGCTTGGCTGCAGAACATTGAAAAAAAAAAGTGAAAAAAATTTCTTTTTATCCATTTTTTGAAAATTTTGAAATTAAGTCAAAAATACAGATGGATAGACCACGTGTTCTAGAAAGTAAGAGTGAAAAATTCTTATTCAATGATCATTACAAAGAGTACTATGAAGCAAAGCCGAATAAATGACTGTACATCAGAAAATTAAACGAGGTGCAAAGAATATTTAATTAATTTTAAGGTTAGATTAGGTTAGGTTAAGATGTTTATTGGTAATTCGTAATTTCGTTAGCAATCTAAAACTTCAAGCGTACCAAATAAATCTGAACCTAACCTCAAAATTAATTAAATCTCCATCTCTCTCTTTGTAATGATCACTTAATAAGTCTTTTTCACTCTTAATTTCCATAATAAACAAAACAAACAGCTCAACATGGCTTCCGGACAAATAAATTGATCGAAACGGCAACTAACATGTCTTTTGATGAAATACGTCATTTCGCGAAAAGCCTAGGCAGTACATGGACTGCCGGCATATCATGTAAATTCTTAAGGTTGCACAATCTGCCTAGACATTTCGTCAAACGCGCTGATCGTCTCGGCACATGACGTTTAAAATCGTTCTACACGATCTGCCGCAAATTACGAAATGCCTAGGCAGATTGTGTTTATTTTTATGGAGAATGTAATAAAGTAATTTCAAGAACATGTAACGAATTTGCTATTTGCACAAAAACGGAAATGCAAAAGTCTTCGTGGTTGTAATTTAAACGCGGTGGCATTTTTTGACATAAGAGGATAACTGTCATTAGTGATTGTTTCTAATCATAGCTATTTTGATGAAATTATTGCTAAGAATGCTTGAATTTCTAAGGAAATCGCAAAATAATTCAAAAAGTCGTGAGTTGAACACCTTGGGAAAAAGAGGTATTTTTACATAATTTAATGCAAAAAATACAGGGTATTCCATTTGATTCAAACAAGTTTTTGCGGTTTGAAGTTAACAAAAATCGTAAAAACTCAACACTTGGTATATTATCATTGAATTTATTTAAACTGTAGAGGATCTTTTACGTGAAAAAAGTTATACTGCAAACCGTTACACCTGTCAAATTTTTTATAAAATGTCAAAATCTCTGAAACGGTTGGGTTTTGGGGTTATAGTATGCTACATGTTTTCGACTCAGAATTTTTCGCTCTTTTTGAAAACTTCAAAATATATAGGGTACCTATTCCAGTTAAAATAAGCAAGTTGGTATCGACTTTGGTACTTTCGGTATAACCGGAAGTAACAAATTCTTGTAATTATTTTCTTTGGATCGGCCAGCCTGACTTTAGTAATTCCCAACACTTTAAACATGTCCTGGTGCGAACTTTTTTCTATATCGATAGAGGCAGTTCCCGATGGGACACCCTGTATGTATAAAAATATCAAATCAATCGTTTGGCATTTTGCCTCGGTTACTGGCTTGGAAGCTACAGATCTTGATGCATTTGCTTCTGAGATTAATCCCTAATTTCAATAATCAAGGCACTAGAGAGATTTGAATTCAATATACAGGGAGTAATTAGTTTCATGTCATTAAAAAAACTGGTAATGGGGACCGACTAGACAAACAAAAAACCTATATGACTTTTTCATCTAGGGACACTTTGAAAAAGACTGACCTAGGTAAAAAAATTGAATGTTAAGGTAAGTTGAGAACCACTGCTTTTCTGGGTCAATGGACATATAGTTAAGAATCAAAGGAGTTTCTTGCTTACTTTTAAAGTCATAAAAAAGTGTAATAATTACCGACTTTTGTGTCCTCGCCGCCACGCGGTCTCAAACAAAGAAGCGCGGCACTTTGATGGGACCGCATTAGCGTGTTTGATGTTTAAAGGTATCGATATACGTGACGATAATAAATTCTACCTCAACATTCCAGCAGTTCTCAAACAATATTACTAAACATTTTCGAAACTGTTTTTTTTTCTCCAAAAGTATGGGCTTTAGACCCCAATCTATATAAGGTTTTTTGTTTGTCCAGTCGTCCCCCACCACCAGTTTTTTTAATGACATGAAACTACTTAAGATAAAATACTCAGAAAAATATTTGCTAAAACATAACAGCAATACCAACAAGTTATATCCCAGATCACACAAAATCAAGCTATCTCCTAGACTATATCGTCATATTTTGATCCAAAGAATCTACCCTTGAACTATGGCCTATTATTAATGGTCCATCCTGTATATATGGAATTTTCTCGGTTTTACACAAAATTTTTAGAAGCATAAAACCCGTCGAGCGTCAATTATTCATGATTTTAGAATGACACATTTTCATAAATTTACAAAAAACGGATCTCACAATATATAATAATACGACGGAAAAACTCCTTCTCAAAAATCAACGTGCGCTAATGTAATCTCCTGAAGGGTAGCAAAGACACCCCTGTCAGATTCCATCAGTCTACAGGCTTATTGAGCACGCCGAAGAATCACTTACTTTGGTAATGATCGAAGGATCTTAAAATTTTCCTACGGGATTTTAAAATGGCATTCGATACTCATCCGTGATATATGATGTTTTTTAAGCATATCAATGTCTCGTTATAACATTGCAATAGTGGATTATGTCTCGTATAATTTTTGTTTGAATTAAAATATACATATTTTTGTTCAAGAAGAATTAAAGAAAACATTAGCATTACAGTTTTTAAATAAACACGGAAGAAAAAGATTACCAAAAAAATATTTAAAACAAAAAAAAAAACACGAGAAGTTTTTAATATGTCAAAATTCACAACATTCATTTAAAGATCTGGTGACTGGGAATTAGTACAGTACCTAGAGGTAAAAAATATGTAAGTGTTCAGAATAATTTCATATGTAACGATAATTTTTCTTTATGGATCATTACTGTAATAAAAGGTATCGTTTTCAGTTTCTATACGGTCCGGATATTTACCCTCAAGGGGTGGAAACCACCCCCAAATTTGAATATTGAATATTTGAAAAAGTGTTACTAATTTACTTTTGAAACGTAGGATAGTTATGTTTTTGGGATCGTTGATTCCGAATCTGAAGTCAAAATTAAAAAATTCAAAATGGCAACTTTTTATAAGCTTCATTTTTGATATCTACTATATCTAATATTTATTGAGATATTTGCAAAAAAAAAACAAAATGTTTTTTCTAGAATTCCTTTACAGTTTAACATGCATTTTTTTTCTAAAGCAAACGCTGTAAGAAGACGAAAAAATTTGAGCGACTAGGTCAAACAATATATTAACGAAAAACAGTAAATGGGAATATATTTTTCAATTGCTGATTACTTACATTAAGAGAATGACGACGTTTTTATTAAAAAAATGTGAAGTACGTTGTTTCTGTCATAACATATTTGTTTTTTATGCTATAGAAATAAAAAGAAAATCATTTAACAGTCTTTTATTTTGTTTTTTTAACGCTTTTGACGTAAGTGCCATAGTTTCTGAGATATCTAACATTTAAACCAAATACTTCGTCTTATAGACGTTTGGACGCCACCTTTATACTTCCAAATTTCCGAAACAATTAACTCTATAGGAATTAGAAAAAAATGAAATTCATCCTGAATTTAGTAGCTTTCTTATTTGTCTCTAGCATGTTTTCGCTCAATGTAATACTTTTCGAGTTATTTGACGAATATTGCTTCGACGTACCTTTTTTTTTAAGGTAAAATCTCAATTTTCAAGTCGTTATAACTTAAAGGCTATCAATTTTTATGAAAAGTTGCATAGAGCATTTTCTTCCTAAAATTTTCTTTTCTTTTAGCTCCAATGTATTTTATTTTATTCTTAGTTGCCACCCCTGAAAAGGGGTGGCATCCACCCCCCTATACATTAGCAAGCCGCCGCATGATATAGAAACTTTTCTTTGATACATTTACTATTAAGTTGCCAAAAATGAACGAAATCCGTTTCATATGATATTATTCCGAAGTTAAAACTTTTAAGTACTGTACTAAATGCTGATAATTAAGATTAGTTTGTGTAACTTGGACACTAAAAATACAGAAGCGATAATTTTAAAATAATTTTAAGACTTTTAGTGTTGACAGTATAACGGACGCAAGAGTCTACAAATGATGATCTTCATAAAATTACCACCTTATCTAATTAACATAATTTAAAATTAAACAATAACAAACGCCAGGTGACATTCTTTGGAAATAAAAAAAAAATAGAGAATTAGTGAAAAATGATATAACCATAAAAGTTAAAAACTTGATCTTAGAGTCCAAATATTCAATAAGAAATCTAGATATTATATTTGATAGTGATCTAAAATTTCATCGTCATGTTTAATAGCGTTGAGGGTGGACAAAGTAAAAAAAAATTTAAGGCCTTTGGTTCTTGTACACACACTAAATGACAATTTTATTTTTTTCATCGCCAAAAATGTTTTGATATCTTAGCTTCTCTTATATATACTAAATATCAATTTTATGGACTCTTACTTGCCCAATTTACTCCCCAACCCACAACATAAAACATTTTTTCAACGGAATAAGATCGAGTAATCTAATTCCAGATCTTGTTAAAATACATACGTGTACCAAATTTCAAGTCAATATCTTAAACGGTTCCACTGTAATCGTGCGCACAAAAAAGTTACAGTCAGACCGACAGACAGAATTTTTTTTTTGCTCAAACTAAAAATCTCGACGTCTCATGACATTTTACGCCTCTCTGAACAATAAAGATTTTCAAATTTTTGTTGTCGTTACTATACTTCCACTGGATGTGGAAGTAAAATTATTTAAGTACTTCCGTAAAGAAAAAATTGTCCGATTCTTTGATATTTCACGTTTTAATTATGCAGATTGTGTATATGGTCCATTACTCGATTTATTCGATCAAAATACGATCCGAAAGGTGCAAAACGCTTGTTGCAGACTTGTATTTCGATTGAGAAAATATGATCATTTTCCCATAAAACAGCCTAGCTAAATTGGTTAAATATAAGAACTAGGCGTAAACGCAATTACGACGTACCGATTCACATGATCTAAACCTGGGAGATAACCAAAATTTTCATATTTCATGTCACTCAGCTATGTTCAATGTAAAACATAATAATCAGAGCGCGGAAATTGTATCTCGGCGCCAGAGACGGCTCTCATATAGACATAACATTATATTGCAAACACCTACTGAAACGACGAAGTGGTGAAATATTCATCGTTGCCAGCTACAATGTATTTTTGGTAAAAATGGCAATGGTTTATACAAAAACATGTGATAGATATCTAGCAAATAAAAAATAATTCTGAATCAAACACATACTGTCCTGTTCTGTTTAATATGTGTGGCGTGTTTATATTATTTTCACAATTAAATATAAAAACCCAATAAGCTGCTGACAACATAAAACATTTTTTCCCAATAAAATAAACCATTTTTATATACCTAATATTAAATCATACAGAACATAAAAGTTAAGGATTAATGGCATAAAACTGCCATGTGCCGTGTGCATCATAAATGTACACAACGTACTAAAGTGAATTTTATTTCATTTTAAAATGTTAATACGTAACCTACTTTTATCGGAAATCTATACATTTGTGAAACGTACTGACAATTACCTAAAGACATAGTTGAATCTTTACAATTGTAGTACTGAAGGCATTCGATCCTGATCGAGTGCCAACATTAGAGTCCAGTGTATGGTGGTACTTTGATATGTTTTTTACTAATGCGGTTTTATTATCTACTTAATTAGGTGACACCGCCGAAATTGTGAAACACTGCTTTGACATAATCCCTTTTACTATACCTACACTGTGGCAATTCTGAACACTTACGTCGACATTTAATGAAGGGAAGGGCTAGATCATTCGAAATCGCAGTTTCGCAGTACAAATCTAGCCATATGTATGTATGTATGTATGTATCTACAAACCTAGCGTGAAATTATACAATCGTGCTTCTCAGGCTACAGTATACTTGTGGATTCGCGATTTTGCAAAACTGCAATTATATTATTATATTAATAATACACTTTTGTGGTGGCAGGGGTGGATAAAGTAAAAAAAAATTGTTGAGACCTTTGGTTCTTGTACACAAACTAAATAACAATTTTTGTTCACCTCCTTTAATAATGGGGTAAGGGTGGTACTGGGGGGTGGCTAATGGCAATTTTTTTTTGAGCTTCTCTTATATGTACTAAATACCAATTTTATGGACCGTTACTTGCTTGATTTACCTATTTATCCCTATTTATCCCCATTTACCCCAATTTACCGCCAACCCTTCAATGGAATGAGATCAAAATATAATCTAGTTCCAGATTTATTAAAATACAAAAGTGTATCAAATTTTAAGTCAATATCTTAAACGGTTCCATAGTAAACAAAAAAAGTAATGAACAGAATTTCTTTTTTTTGTATCAAACTTAAAATTTCGACGTTACTTCCACTGGATGTATGGTTAATGGATATGGAAGTAAAAAGAAACAACCTTCTTTGCAACTTTCATTAAAAGTAGCAATGATTGCCGAAGTGTCAATTAACGCAAATATTTATAAAAGTTTAATCTGTTGACTTTTATTAATCCGTCCTTTTGATCTTTCAAGAACAGGGGATATACAGTTTAACCTTCGATTGCCTCTTTTTCTTTTTAGACTTGGAAATAATTTAGTGAAATTGTTAATTTAGTAGAGAGATCCATTGCTGATTTAACGAAGTCGTTTTCTGAAGACGCGAAAGGCAAGAGGCCGTATAGTACGAAAAGATAAGGAACAGCGAGAGAATTCATTGTGATGCTTTTGTAATAGAAAGATTAGGATAGAATTGGAAACCTCATACAAAACAGGAACTTCACAAAGAAGGGGAAACAGTCCTCGACTCGTGTCCACGTTCGAAAGATAGCTACCAAATGGAGGAGTGGGAAAATATGTGTAATTATTATGAAACCTGACTACGTTATTTCGAACATGTGACAATTGCTTATTACTTATTCTTATTACTTATTTTGCTTTATCGGAACCGTGTTACCTCTTTGATTTAGTAATATGGGTATATTATAATCGAACAAAAATATTTACTTTTCATAATACGCCGAACTCGGAAATCTAATTAAAAAAATATCTGTGTGTACGTCTGTGTAGACCGTGTCTTGTCATAGTCCAGTCAACGAATGAGTTGCAGAGGGGGGGATTTTCCTCTTCTGAAATGTGTTGGGGGTAGTTAGGAGGTAAACATACTAAAAGTCCCCGCTCCTAGCTCCGTCGCTTCAGGGGGGGAGGAGGAAAGGTCCCTTTTTTTCGATTCTTCGCTTATAACTCAGAAGTGATGCGTCATACTGGAAAAATTTTTCTATATAAAATTAACTTGTATTAAACCTACCTATGTTCATTTTTCTCCTATGTGTTATAGCTTCCGAGATATTCGCCAAAAAAAATCGATAATTAATAAATAAGTTAATTATGTATCTGAAATGTTTCTATCAAAACGGTTTACCGTGGTCTGTTAATAAATCACAGTCACAAAACAATCTTTATTTTACAACACTCGACATATTTTACTAACGTAATATTTTGTCGAAATCTATACATTTCCTTAAATATACAGTGTGACTCACTTAAAATGAAGACACCCTTATAATTTTTTATTTTGTATTTTACTCAAGTATAGAAAAACAGTTTTTTTCAATGTTTTAAATGGTATGTTTAAAACAGGTTTAAAACGTTTAAAACTCTATTAAACTAAAATTAAATAGTGCCAAGTTACTGTTACAACTACTTGATGTCAGATGGCGCTCTTAAACGGATTTTACAGCACTCTGCAAATAAAATGCTCAGTATACCATTGTGAGTTAACTATGGACCTGAACTGGTCGGAATGGACCATCATCGGCCCTTTTCTTGCTTTTCGATCAACTCCAAAATGATATATTTGTTTAAAACATCGCACTGCGTTTTAAATTGTGTTTAAAACAGTTGTTTAAAACATCGCATTGTGCATCAAATATGTTTTAAACATTTGTTTAAAACAGAGTGCGATGTTTTAAACCCTTTTGTTTTAAACATTCCACCCTAGTGGACAGATAATTGGAACAAAAGCTAATTAATGTCTTCTTTATCACTTTAAATCATAATAATGTCTATCTAGGTAAGCCTTGTGTATTTTTATTTTACTGAAAATAAAAATATAAATAAAAAAATTCTCTTTAAGGTCATATCTGTGGACAAATGGGTCACTTAGGTGGACACCATTTTCCAATTTTAAGTAAAAAATCAGAAAATACTAATCAACCATCTTAACCATTCTATATAGTTGTACTTAGCTTAATGTTTATAAAACATTCGTCCAAAGGAAAATCAATATATTAGTTTTTCATTTTTATATTTTTGAAATGGTCGTTTTCCCGCTTTGGTGAGAATTAGCCAGTAACACTATGAGATGGCATGACTATACTAGTTCGGGCTTAAAAACTAACAAAAAAAGAGAAAATAATAAAAACTACAATATCTGTCTTGTAGTTTTTATTATTTTTTGAAATTATGTGTCTCTAAAAACCATACGTTTTAAATCTCATCAAAATCGTTTAAATAATAATGGAGATTTGAAGATGTAAGAAGAACAAAGTATTAGTCCAACAGATTTAGCCTACTCCTGATAATTTTATCAGTCCCCAAGCTACGTATTGAATAATATTTACGTGTGTGTTATGAAAATTAACCAACAAAAAATAAATACCAATTGAACAATACTTTCAATACAGCCAAAGGTAATGATACTAAAATAAATATATAAAGATCTAATTATAAGCCATTAAAATAGACAAAATTATAAATATAGGGCAATCTGAAGTTGACGTAATTACGTTTTTACCTTGACGAAAAACTGAAACATAATTATAGGTTACTGGTTTCAAATATTAAAATAATACTACCACAAAAACAGAATTGCTTTAATTTCCTTTAACAATTACTATCGACTTTTCCGTATCAAAACATTTTACTTCAAAGCATTTTAAATTATATATTCGCAACAGCAAACTTGTTTAACAGACACAATTACCCTAGTTAATTAGTACATTTAAACAATTCTAAATGTGAACACAAAAATCGTTGATTTTGAAGAACGGCAAATTGTTTCTCTGATATATTTTCTTTTTCAACTTTATTTAGGTAGATTGTAGTAAAAAAAATCGGCAGCTACTGGAAGCAGCTGGAACTTCCCCACCCGGTGGATTTTAAAACTGAAAAGAGCATTAAATTGTGTGCCATAACGGCACTAAACGTAATCCGACCTCAACTTGCTTTGTTTTTTATTATTTTTTTTTTCACAGAGACGAAATCGAAAGGGTGCAAGTGTGATATATCCTTGAAATCGAAATTTTTACTGCTTTTCAATGGTTCGATTACAAATTGTTAGTAATGATAAAATAAAATAAACAACTTGTTGTGCCAAAACGGCACTAAACGTAATCCGATCTCAACCAAAACATTTTCAGATCTTCTGAAGCATTACAGAAACCCTCATGCAAATTTTTATCCAAATCCGTTTAGTAGTTTCGCCACTATCGAGCTAACACACATACACATAGAGACATTTCTCAAAAACCACTTCTTTGTGACCTCAAAATAAGGATTTGATGTTATCTCAATTTTCGATTCTGGACCAATTTTAGTAACCTCCCACAATTTTGTAGGGACGTTTAAATTAGAAAACACGCTCCTAAAAACTTCAAGAACCTTATTACCACAGGAATAAAATATTGGTTATATATATTCAATCCAACAATACCTAGATTATACTGTTTACCAAAGATTAAAGTAGGAAAGCTTGTATTCCACATTGTGTATACAATTGAATCAACTTACTACCTTTTAAAATAATTAAGAATAGAATTCGAAAATTTACCTAGTGCACGTTGTATTCCAATGCCGATGACTTGAATAATAAGATTAACAATATACAATTGAAAAAAGGTAACATTTTAATGTCTTCTACTGTTTATTGTAATATTTAGTAAATTTTAATATGAGTTACTCAAAAATAGCATTATCGGATTTTAGTGGTGCGTATATTTTACACATTAAAACAAGGTACATATAAACTTTTAGAATTAAATGTTCGGACCACAAGTAATTATTTCGTCGATTTCCGAGTAGTTTAGAAGGTATCACTATTGAGCTTACAGTAAATCTCTGCGAACTAACCTAAACACCACGGTCCAGTTAACATTGGAGATAAGTTGATTTTGATTTAAGGGTGCATCCCTTTGCGCGACCCAACCAATTCAACGTCTACGTTTGCCAATCCTCTATGAAAACAATACCCGACAGGATAAAATCTACTTTTAGAATACATATTCCAGATTATTCTGTATAAACATCGTTCAGCCTGACTTTATATAATTTTCGTCTTTGAACTTATAGGTTACCATATCACAGGGCATTAACTAACATTTATTTTCGAGATCACGGTTCGACCTTATAAGAAAATATTTACAAACAATTTGGTTCATTAATGAACTTGTGGTCTACCGGTTAACAAAAGAAAATAAAAAACTTTCTATTGCTTTTCTCATAACTCACATTTTACTTCCACGTCCAGTGGAAGTATAGTAACGACAAAAAAATTTTAAAAAATTTTTGTTGTCCAAATAGGCTTAAAATGTCATGAAACGTCGAGATTTTAAGTTTGAGCGAAAAAAAAATTTCTGTCTGTCTGTCGGTCTGTCTGTCTGTCGGTCTGTCTGTCGGTCTGTCTGTCGGTCTGTCTGTCTGTAACTTTTTTTGTGCGCACGTTTACTCTGAAACCGTTTAAGATATTGACTTGAAATTTGGTACACATATGTACTTTAACGAGATCTAGAACTAGATTATATTTTCATCTTGTTCCGTCGAAGGGTTGGGGGGTAAATTGGGGTAAATTTGGGGTAAATGGGTAAATTAAGCAGGTAGGAGTCCATGAAATTGGTATTTAGTATATACAAGAGAAGCTGAGGTCTCAAAAAAATTTTTGGCATTAGCCACCCCTATTACCACCCCCACCTCCTTATTAAAGGGGATGAAAAAAAAATGTGATTTAGTGCATGTACAGGAATCAGAAACCTCAAAATATTTTTTTACTTCATCCACCCCCCACTATCACCACCCCCACCCCTCTACCGATGTGGGGTATCGTTTTATGGGTTTTTGGGGTAGAGGATTTCAAATATTATATTATTAAAGTTCCATAAACAATTATTTTCACATACAAAGTTTTTTCGTTGTGAGTGACTCGGATAGAGAATCTGGATGTGGAAGTAGTGATTCCTTAGGCAGCGGTTTTTATTTGTGGCGTTTTAGTGACCCAACCATAATTAGAATTACTATCAAAAGTAGTTATAATTATTCTTCTAACAATTATTTAAGGCCCAAATTAATTTTAATAACAAATTTCCTCATTGCTTCCCAAGCTGAGAAAATGTAAACGAGCAAAAGTTGCAATCGAGCATGAGTCACTGCGAATATCTATTTGATATACATTTTGCTTGAATGCAATATAGTTCACGTCCACGTGGCGACACTGACATTAATTACACATATCTATTTTATTAACTTCCCCATCAATAAAAATGGAGAGGTTATTGCAATTGACGATTTGCACGAAAGAAAGTTTGGTAAAAAGTGTCTAGATTGGTATCACTGTAATTCACTGCACATGTTGACCAACTCGTCTAATTTCCAAACTTTGCAACAATTAAATACCTATAATATAATAATCATAACATTGTTTTCATTACCTTTAATGTTAAACCTATTTCCATTGAATATAAATCATCTTTATTAGGTTGTTTCGTAGTCTACAATATTTAAAAAATGTCGAATTATGCAATTTGTCCATCACTGCTGCCAACTCTTCTAAACTGAGAGATGGAAACAGTGTTTGACAAATTGTATAATTCCACATTTTTTAAATATTGTAGACTACGAAACAACGTAATAAAGATGATTTATGTTTAATGGAAGTAGGTTTAACATTAAAGATAATGAAAACAATGTTATGATTATTATATTATAGGTATATAATTGTTGCAAAGTTTGGAAATTAGACGAGTTGGTCAACATGTGCAGTGAATTACAGTGATACCAATCTAGACACTTTTTACCAAACTTTCTTTCATGCAAATCGTCAATTGGTCCAACATCTAAAATTGAGATAGATTGTTTACATTGTAGAGTGTTTAAGAGGTCGCTTGGCCCTGAGTTGGCCTTACTTCACCTCGACCTAAAAGGAAGTCTTACCAAACAGCCTACGGCACGTTCAAATAGCCGTCGTTGCTTTGGTGAGTGTCCTTTCTAAGTGTGAGTTCCAGGTAAGTTTTTGGTCTAGGATTACTCCTAGATACTTGAATTCACTGGAAAAATTCAGTACTGTTCCATTTAACATAGGAGCTCTCTCAAATTTAGTTTTCTCCTTTTGGTGAATGGAACAATAACTGTTTTGCTCGGATTGACACTGAGACCTTCTGACGAACACCAGTTAGATATTATGTTTAAGGTAATTTGCATGTGGTTTGAGATCATAACCTCATGCCTACCCCTCACAGTAACGACCAGGTCAACAGCATAGCCCTGAACATTGAAGCCATAATTACTCAAATTTTGGAGGAGATCGTCGACCACCATTGACCACAACAAAGGCGATAAGACTCCACCTTGTGGACAGCCCCTAACTGCAGTCACGATGGCCGACTCGTTCCTCATATTTGTGGTAATTATTTTGCTTCTTAGCATGGATTGTATCCATTTGATTGTTAGGGACTGTATTCCCCTTTTTTTCCGCGGCTCTTTGTATGAATTCATAGGAGGTGTTATCAAAAAGCACACAGAGCCTGTTCCTTTGCTGTAAATGGCAAATTGTTTCGAGTGAAGCGGTTTCTCTGTAATGATTTCGCTTCTAATCTGTTGATCTAGTATTTTCTCCATTGTTTTAACGAGAAAACGGGTTAAGCTGATTGAAAATTGAGATAAGACCAGATCTTTATGTTTTGAGGTGTCAGGAACGCGAAAAAGTGTTTCTTAAAAAATAACGGTGTGTATGTATGAATGTGGATACGCTAGATCCAAAACAAGCGAACCGATTTTGATCAAATTTTACATATTGGTAATATAGGTGTAAATCAGATTCATGCTACTTTACACATGTACTAGAACTTATGTTTACAAGAAACAATCTCTGCACACATACACACACACATACGAACATTTTACCTACATACATTTTTTAATCGACATTTGAGTTCATGTGTTATGTTTCGGTCCAAGAATGTTTCTTCTACGATGATTATTCAAACATTTTCTCCGGTGATAATATACCTACATAATCAAATTGGAATAATATAATAATAATTCACGGTAAGTCTCGAAGCAAAGGGATCAGTAAAAACATTATTCAAGACCACAGAATTAAATTTGTCAATTGACCGCTACTTAGGAAACTTCAAGTAATCAGTTTTCAGAATAATCAAACCTTATTTTAGTTTACATAAACCAATATTTTACCAGTGAGGAATTTCAGCAGCGCATAAATTAATAATAACAGTAATAATGATCAAATTTTACATATTGTGTGAAAACATAATACTACGAGGATCAGACGTTGAGATTCCGTAGAAAAGTAAAATAAATAGAATAAAGTTATTGTAATACTGGCATGAAAAAGAATTCATTACAAAGTGGGTGTGATATTTGCTGCGAGAGTGAAAACGAGTGCTTGAATTAAATTGTTTTTAACAGTAAACTTTTTGTACTGAAAAAGGCTTAATTTCTATGAATTCTTTTGATTTGCATTATGTATGTCAGTTTGCCTGTTGTCAAATTTAATTTTGTCATTTAGTTTTGACGCACCTAAATCAAGTAGATACATCAGTTTAGTAATGCTTAACTGTTCTTCATATAGTCCACTCAAATTAGGAAAAAAAACGCCGTTTTAAAGAAAGATTTTGAACAGCACTTTCTTTGCATAGATAGTAAGTACTCAACTTTTAAAACAATTTTTTGCTTATGCGCAGAAAAAAAAGACATGATTTTTGAGATATATACATATATATGTTTTTTCGTGTTTTTTTTTCATTTAGACTTTCATATTTCGAAAATTACATGTTTTTAAGGCTAAACGAACATAGGTAAACGTGTTCAGAATAGATTTCTTACAAAAAAGCTTCTATACATTTTCCCGATTATCCCATTGGTTTTTCCGGAAAAGCGACTTGAAAAATATATCTATGTGTTTTTTTTTATTTTGAATGCAAATATCTCGAAAAACACGCGATTTTAAGGCTAAATGAACATAAATAAACCTATTCAGAACGAGATTTTCTACAAAAAAACTCTTATATATTTTTCGATTATCTCATTGGTTTTTCCGGAAAAGCTTCTTGAAGAATATATATTTGCTTTTTCGTATTTTTTTTTTTTTTTTCATTTGGACGTATATATCTCGGAAAGTATGCATTTTTAAGGCTAATGAACATTACTAAACTTGTTCCTACAAAAAAGGTTCTGTATATTTGATAGACATATACGTCAAAATGAAAAAAAAAAACACGAAAAAGCAAATATATATATTCTTCAAGAAGCTTTTCCGGAAAAACCAATGTGATAATCGGAAAAATGTATAGGAGCTTTTTTGCAGGAAACCTCATTCTGAACAAGTTTACTTATGTTCATTTGTCCCTAAAATCGCGCACTTTTCGAGATATTTGCATTCAAAATAAAAAAATACACGAAAAAAACACATATATATATATTTTTCAAGTCGCTTTTCCGGAAAAACCAGTGGGACAATCGGAAAAATGTATATAAACTTTTTTGTAGGAAGTCCTATTCTGAACATGTTTACCTATGTTCATTTAGCCTTAAAAATGCGTACTTTTCGAGATATATACGTCTAAATGAAAAAAAAACACGAAAAAACGTATATATATGTATATCTCAAAAATCATTTCTTTTTTTTGCGCATAAGCAAAACCTTGTTCTAAAAGTTGAATACTTACTTCCTATGCAGAGAAACTGCTGTTCAGAATTTTTCTCCGCTATTTTCCTAATTTGAGTGGACTAATATAGCAATGTTCCACTAACATTAACTGAAACGTGATAGTTTTAGCTTTTAAATCTCTTTTGCAAATTTTAATTATACTATATCCAGCAAACATTCCTAATACATATTACATATATGTATATAATGTATAATGTAAAGGGTTAATGATCCTGCATCAAATTTCAGAATTAAATCCAGATAAAAGTTTTTAATTAAAACATTATACTGGATTAGATGAAAGACCCAGACTTGGCCAGAAAAACTCTTTTTTCAATGTGAGCGCCGATCGTTAAAGGTCATGAAAGCTTGAGAACGGTTTCTAAAAGCGTCGACGATAACTTCTGAATACCGCGGGTGTGACTCGGGCACAGAAAGCGGATAGATATTGGAACCAATTTGCTCTACGACGT
This sequence comes from Rutpela maculata, assembly GCA_936432065.2. NCBI lineage: Eukaryota > Metazoa > Arthropoda > Insecta > Coleoptera > Cerambycidae > Rutpela > Rutpela maculata. The sequence continues at coordinate 42,214,567 of OW386291.2, read as the reverse complement.
GCTCAAGCTATGGTCCGGCGGCCACCTAAACCTGATAAATCCTCGTCCATGGAGCTAGCTCGCGTAAAAACCGCACATACTATACGCTATTACTACCACCATATGCTTTCAAGGAGACTTATTACCGGAGTTAATAGAACTCTACACTTTGTCCTCAACCACAGGCTATTTAAAATTAAATTACTCATCAGAAAAAGTTTAATCGGCAACGGATATAATTTTCTAGCGGCTATACGTTTGGGTTATAGCTGATTAGTATTAAAATACCTACTAGATAAGTTTTCACATTACAATTTTATTGTATTATTCTGTTATAGGTATAAGTTTCACACGTTCCTTTAAAATAACCTTACCAAGTATATAGTTAACTATATCATGTTAAATGTTAGGCGTTTTCTATTTACGAATATAAATAACTAACTGAGCTTTTGACACAAAGGATTTATCCGGATAAGCATAGTGAAAAATACTCCGGAGCCAAATTGGACTCTGCGTACATGGCTCGTTAGCTCTCTATTAATAAACAATTTCAGTCAAGTTTTAACTCCGTATTCCTACCGTGAGGCCGATCACACAAGAAAACGTTTCAGTTTTATAATTTCGCTTTTCCTGTTGCATCGAAAATTCTGAAAAAAATCAGGGTATCAGAGTATCGCTGCACGTCTGGATTTTTTTTCTTTTTGACTTCAAATTCGGCTTGTCAAAAATTATTGAAATTTTAAAATTTCATTCTTTTTATGATTTTATAAAGTAATTTTTATTTTTTTACAGTGAAAACGACTTTATATGCTAATTGGCTTGCAATTTTTCCAGATATTTTACAGTGGTAGTTAATGGTGTATCATTTTTTGTATATTTGATTGGTATTTTTGATTTGTGTAGTTTTTAACGACGATATAATGTAACTGTCTCTACTGATATATTACAGCGCATGATTCATTAACTGTGTTTTTTATGCCTAAGTTCTAGATGGTTACAAATAAATACTGCAGTGAACGACGATAGCAATAAAGACTTATTTACGTAATCCTATTTAATACATATCATGTACTTACTGCAATGTGGGTACAGATTTTTATAAAAAAATCACTTTTTTGTAACACTTTTCATTTTTTTCCTTATATCTCTTGACTTTCAAAATGTTTGTCATATGTCCTTCTGTCCGCCAGACAAGCAGACAGACGGATACTGTCTGCTTGTGTCTCCGTCCGTTACGTTTCTTTAAAGCACTATAATCTAAGAGAGAAAAGTCCGATTTTATTGATATTTGTACAATAAGTGTTAGCTAGAGAAGGAACCCTAATTATTTTGAAAAAAATCAATCAGTAAATATAAAGGTTATGAAATATTTTATGAAGAAATACACGTAAATAGTGTTGTAATCCTTAATAGGAGTGTAGATTTAAGTGCCATACTTACAATCTTAATCATCTCCTGATGATACCATCTTGATTTTCGAAACGTTGGTTAGTATACTATGCAGATATTTATGTGTATATCTTATCAAAGGTGTTACAACACTCTTCACGTGCATTTCTTTTGTCATAAGATGTTTCATAACTTTTATATTTACTGATCGATTTTTTTCAAAATCAATAGGTTTCTTTCTCTAGCTGACACTAATAAATAGTCCATGTAAAACCCGGGGTTTGACGCTCGGAATGCCCCCCCCCCTCATCGGGACCACTTGTATTTCATGTTTTTTGAGTTGCTGATCACAAAAATCGGGGTCCCGCGGCTCTAAAAATGCCAACATTTTGGGGAGTTTCTCGCGGTAATGTGAATAATACTGTAAAATAATGTTATGAATGTGCTAATTGTAATGATATCCTGCCAATATGTTCATCTAAAATAAGGACAAATTTTATGCTGAGGGGGAAAACTACCCCCAAATTGACGTAAAATGTAAAAATGATGGAATTTTTTTTTCATTTTTTGATTTGAGTTTAGATGAATGGGGATTGTACAATGAAGAACATTTTTTTCCAACCCTTCAGGGGTTAAACTAACGCTTAGAAAATAAGTAGAGAGTAGAGTATAGTTAGTTTGCTTGTAATTTCTGATAAACTTCCGTCAAAAAAAATACTAAAAAGGGGGTAGTTTTCACCCCTGAAGGGTTGAACAAATTTTTTCTTCATTGTACAATCCCCATTCATACCGTGCGTGTAATTTCCCATTAGGCATGTACATCCACGTAGCGCGATAGATATGGCAACATAGTTGCCGTAAATTCCTCCGTCGAGCGGAGCATTCCAGCCTGTTATTTCATTTTAGCCAGCTGGCACGAGCGATGTTGTAATTTTACTCCCGATGCCTAGCGTTCGGCTACACACACGGTATAAACTCAAATCAAAAAGTGAAAAAAAAATTCCATCATTTTTCCATTTTACGTCAATTTATGGGTAGTTTTACCCCCTCTGGTTAACCCTCAGCATAAAATTTGTCCTTATTTTAGATGAACATACTGAACTAGCAAAATATCATTACAATTAGCACATTCATAACATTATTTTACAGTATTATTCACATTACCGCGAAAAACCTCCCAAAAGGAGTGGTTTTTGGCATTTTTAGAGCCGCAGGATCAGCGACCCAAAAAACATGAAATACAAGTGGTCCCGATGAGGGGGGCATTCCGAGCGTCAAACCCCGCGTTTTACATGGACTATAACTCACTGTCCAAATTTCAGTCAAATCAGACTGTTGGCTCTTAAGTTATCGTGCTCAGAAAGACGTAAGCGCAGAGAAACAGACGGACATGTGGATATTTTAAAGTTATCAGAATTCTAGACATAATCATAAGAACACAATAATATGAATTTTATTTTCTCTACGAGTGACATTTACGGTTTTATGTGTTGATCAAATGCAATTTTCGAATTTCCGAAGATTATAATAATAGGTAAAGAAAAAATATGTGTTACATTTTTGTAGAAAGTTTTATATGCTTTATTTCTTATAGGAACCACAATTTCGATATCACAAATGGTTAGCGAGATATAAGCAAAAATATATTCAGAGCACTACTTTTCCAAGATGGCGACTCAAGTGTACGACATAGAGTAGGATTTAGTATGTTCAATAGTAGGCCTTATAGTCCAAGATCCCAGAGCTGCCAGACCTACGTTATTTTAGCAAAGCTAATATTTTGACAACAAATAGTGTAATATCTAGTTAAGAATGAGCGTTCTCAGTTTTTTTTTTTAATATACGTACTAAGAAAAAAAGTTATGGCCAAAAATAATAAATATTTCCCTTTCGGTTGTCTCTTTCTTGGTAATCACCACCTTAAGTTAATATTTGTTGAAAAAAAAAAACTGAGAACGCTCAGGATCGAACCTCGGACCTTCGGATTTGGAGGCTGACGCTTACACTATGTAGTTAGCGTGTCACTTGTAAAATAATCCAGCTATCATAATTTAACGTACTAAGTAAAATTCTTATGTACCTTTTGTACCTGTTTTCTGCAAAAGGGCCCCACTTTCAAACTAGCAAACACGCATACGTTCTTAACTAGATATTACACTATTTGTTGTCAAAATATTAGCTTTGCTAAAATGACGTAGGTCTGGCGGCTCTGGGATCTCACTCTATTAATTAACACCGTCAAATTTCAAAACTTTATCAGTATTTTCCCTATTTGACTCGAGTATCTGTGTAAAATATTTTTTAATACTTTCAAAACCATCAGATATTTATGCCCCATGCTGCATTACCTAAACTATTAAACTAAAAATATTGTGATTGTCGTGAAAAGATTAAAGTATTCTCTAAGCTTATGTGATTAATACTCAACAACTTTTCAGATCAGGGGGAGCACATTTTTTTTAAATATTATAGGGAGTCCAGAACTCTAGTTGGTATTGTCTAAATGTTAATTGTGGCTTTTTTTTTCTCCCAGTTGATGGAAAAAACATTTTAAACATGTCTTCAGATCAGAAACAAAATGAAACTAAATCAAATCATAAATATTTTTCTCATAGTTTTACTCAGTCGAAACTGAACGAGTGCGAGACGTCATTTCTATTCTCATTTTTTTCTAGCAATAAACTAATTATGTTAGAATGGCTATAATTTTTCTATGCTTTAAAATTTATTCCACAATTTTATTATTGATATTAACAGTTTGTGAATTTACAAGCAAAACCAATTAGAGCAGAGTCTGCCTTGTTCTAGAAATTCACCGAGATACTCTTGTGTGCTGCAAACGTACATTCACAAAATGGATCATTGAATTAAGTCTTACAGAGAAACATAAAACAGTAACATGTTTACCTGGGTACAGAATTACAGCAGTCTTGATTTTACGGTAGTTTAGAGAGCCAGAAGACCAAAACGGACTATGGCAGACCGCTCATAATAATTATTGCATTAGATGGGACGATGTGGTCCCTCGACGTGCACTAACCCCAAATTAAGGCCGACCCGAATAAAATTACGACATGGTTAACCCTATTATTGCAAATAACGATAAGACCTGGGTTTGATTTTTATTGCAGCCTATCAACATTTTGCTAGACGTCCTGCAGATAATCTGAAAGTTTCCATTATTATTGTTAACAGATTTACAAGTTCTTTTTTAAATCGTTAATGCGATGGAGATTGAAGTACATTTGAGTGAATATTGGCATTTACGAATTTTCATATTTAACTACTTTAGTAAATGTCCTTCATAATTATTAAGTGCTGTAATTTTGAAAAGGCAGCAGACAGAAAATAATTTAAGTTTGATATTGTCTTTACTAAAAGTTATAAAATTACAATATTAGCCCATCATATTAGACTTTCATGCCTCCAGTTAGTCCCAGCTACCATACATAAGTAGGTCTAGTGCACACAGTATTTGGGAAAAAAATGAGCTATTTAATCTGATATAAAATGTTATTAATAATTTTGTGAACAAAAAAAGAGAGTTTTAGGTTTTTTTATGTCGAAAAGTGATAGAGTAAAAACTAAATGCACCTTTCTGTAGGGCATACAACTTTACAAAAATGGGCCTAACAAATATCCTCGTCAAGTGAGTCATTTAAGCTCGAAGAATACGTTCCATGACAAAACATTGCTCAGTTTTAACCGAGGGGTAAACCGCTGGATATTTTGGTGTACAGCTTCCTAGGATTACTAGGTATTATTGGGTATTTTTAGGTATTTTAGAGGTATCAATTATGAGGAATTATTAAGAGCTTTGTAATATTCGTTGGTTCGTTGGGTTCTTGTCATAGATACTCAATTGGGGTTTTTACCATTTATTTTACAAAGTAATACTTAATGCTTCTTAACACTAAATTGTGCTCTCGTTGAAAGTTGACTAGATTCTCTTACATTCTAACTAATCTAATGCTAACCTAAATTACCTGTTTTGCTTAGTTAGTATTTACATATATACAAATAACAACTAATACATAATATTTTGACATGTACTGGATTTGACCTAGTTATCAATTACTTTCACTAACTGTTTCCATTTCATCATCCAGCACACCTCCCCCGCGAAAGTCAAAATAATAGTTTTTCTAAAAGCTAGTTATTTTGTTTCCCTATCATAATATAGTGTTACTCTATTCTTGTACGTCTACTAACTTATTATCTTAATTACAATATTTGGTGACTCCATTACTTGATATAGACCTTTATATAATGGTTCTAACTTAGTCCCTGGTTCATTCCTTAAAAGTACTTGGTCACCTATCTTGTAACTACTTTTATTTGCTGTTCTGTTTTTATTTCCTATTATTTTTTGCTATTAATAAATTATTCCTTGCGTCCTAAATCGTCCAATAGGCCACTAACCGTGATGCACCCTGTATTTAATTAATTTATACGTAGCTATACATAACACTCCCTATTTTGATAACCTGCCTGCAATGATAAAGGGCGATAACTGAGAGTGCGCTTGCGTTGGTAGAAAGAATCGCTCATTTAATGCGTCAGAATGTCATCCGACGATGAGGGTAGGTTCCGTCGCGTGACATATTTGCTGACTGGTGATTAGATACAAGTACAGGTACAAGTGTGTTTGAGATTTCTATTTTCTTTCTACTATGACAATGACGCTTTGAACGCGCCTATGTAAAATAGATAGTTAGATTAGCGCCAGAACGCAAATAAATAATTTACATGACTATTGCTATTTATCCATGATTTGTTAGTCTATTATTAACAATATATAAAATAAAAAAACTGATATATTCGCAAAAATATTTGAAATTTAAGTATACGATTTTATTTCCTTCCATACCATGAACTCGGTTATGGCAGAGCAGTACGGATTCATGCAAGGGAGGTCCACTGTATCAAACCTTGTGTGTAAAACACTGCTGAAGCTTTAGATCAAGTAGATGTCATCTACATTGACTTTTCTAAAGCTTTTGACAGATTGGGCCACGGAATATTATTGAACAAGTTGCAAAATTTGAGTTCAGTAACTCTCTTGTTCATTTGTGTATCTGTTATTTAACTTGTCGGACTGAGTTTGTCAGTATCGTGGATTCCAATATGTATTATTTAAGGAGTTCCGCAAGGTTCCATACTTGGCCCTCTATTTTTTTGTACTCTTCATTAATGATATTATTGACAACCTTGACGTATGTTATCTACTTTACGCTGACAATCTCAAATTATATATTTGCATTAAAGCCGAAGACGAATGCTTAAGTATATAATCAACTTCCTTTAAACGCTACCAATGTAACGTGACATCCATTTCGCGCAAATCTGACCCTATTATTTTTAGTTTCAATCTGGATAATTGCGCCTTAGATAGACCTGAGTTCGTGAAGGACTTAGGAGTTATCTTCGACTCAAAACTAACTTTCTCCAGACATATTGAGGAATGCGTTGCTGGAGCTTATAGATCCCTAGGTTTTATTCTGCGTAACAGTAGGGACTTTAAAAGTTTGTCTACTCTTCGTCTATTACTTATACCATTTGTTAGGTCCAAATTGGAATACGCCTCCATTGTTTGGAGTCCCAGTTATAATGTCTATATCACCTCACTTGAGAAAGTACAGAGACGTTTCTTCAAATCGGCAACATTTATCCTGGAAGGTAACTATCCAATTAGGAGTGGTACACCACAGGAGTTATTTTTTAACAAATTTGACATGCAGTGTAGTCTATTACGAGACTGGTAATGTGTACTATGATTGTTTAACAATGTATATTATGTGCAAACGTTGTACTGTGTATATCTTTATGTTGTATGAATTGTCATTTACACATTTAATTGTCCTGAACGTTTTATATTGTTACATTCCTACCCCAAGAGACATCTATGTGAGTTTCCTACAAGTTGTATAAGTAACAGAAACTAAGCTAGTTAGTTAGTTTGGCAATCGGTCCAGAGATGGCGTGCGGTGTCAAAGTCTGGAAGATATAGAGAGCCTACTACAAAAATTCCTCATCTTTGAGGCCCAGAGTGGAGAGTTTAGTACAGTTCATATGGTCAGATAGTTCAGTTCAATTAGCAAGAACAGATCAAAATGATTAAGGGACTGAAGGAGTGAATTATAGTACACAGTGTAATATTAGTAAGGTAATTATTTGTTGTAATTAGTACGTCAGTTAATAAATTAGTGTTTAGTGTTACCCTGGTGTTATAATTTTCGGATCCACGTAACAATATTGTTGTTCTGATAACTTATTTTTCACTTTGGTGTTTGTTTTTGTTATATTCATTCATTCATTATTTTGTTTTTAGTCTTGTAATTCATAAATTTAGTTGTAATTAATTTGTAATCTTGTAATTGTGTTGTTATTTATCCTGGATTTTACCCCCACTGCTGGTGTTGAGCAAGAATACAACACGGGGAGTGCAAAAACAATAATTTGACCATTGAACTAGGTTATACGTATAGCACTAATTGAATAAAACAATTTGCTTGTTCATTTTTGGTTTAAAAAAAATAGTGTTCTTTTCTGTTAATATACATTTGTTTCTACGTTACATATGACCACCTGTGATAATTTATGTAATTGAGACTGATCATTACATCTAACTTTTTGAAATTGGCATAAAGAATTAATAATAATTTAGGTTCATAGGTTCCCAATTCAAAGTGTGACGTTTGTATATTTTAAATAAGTAGTTTTCAATTTCGAAGGAACGTATGTCGTAACTAAATCATGTGTACCAATATAAAGGAGCATTTACGGATTACAAGGACTGATCTGGGCGTTTTTATTATGCTGCCGAAGCCTACCTAGATCTGAGCGATTGTCACAGTTGGCCGCTATTCAGCGGCGAAATGTGTCATTGATTAAAGTCACAAAAGGGATCTTCGTGTACCTCTCTGCTTAACCAAGCGTTTTTATTAGAAAATTCACGGTTTACAAACCGTTCGGGAAAAAAATGGTAAAAATATGTCACTAAATTCGATTAATCATCATACTTCGAAATCATTGTAGAAAACGAGAATAATGTTGGGTGTTGGAAGAGAAAAAAATATTCGATTCGATCTAGATAGATGTGCTTTAAATTTTAAATGAAAGCGTACAATAACCTCTCACTTATTTTTAGAGAGCAACATATAAGGCTTTAATTAAGAAATTCCCAGTAGTACTAGAGATTTCAGAGGATCCAAACATATAAACGTTTATAAATTTCATGAAGCTGACAGTGTGTTCTTGTTGAACAAATTAAAACATGCCGTGTTTTAGGTAGATTTATGTTTAAAATATAAAGTGGCTTTCTCTTAAAAAAATATTTTCATATCAGCAGCAGTTTATCTTTTTAAATACATCATATGTTTTTCTTTCAACCAATTAAGGAATACGATATTTTAAATGTCATTACAACTTGACAAGATCACTTATTTCTCGGTACTTGATTTTCCAACGTCTCCTTATGTTCAGAAATATTTTCAGATGACATTTATATATTACTACGGTGGTGTGTTGACAATGCGATTAATACATGTATTTCTTAATACATTACGTGTTAACTCTATTGTATGCAGGAAAATGACAGCATTAATTCAAACTACCATCCTTGCAGTACCACGTGTTTTACAGCGCGGTGTACTAGGAAATACTTCTAGTACAGCAGTAAAAACACAATAGTCCAGTCATTACTTCATTATCATAGGGGATGCTTAAACTCTTTATTTGGGTCTCCAAAAAGATCCTGAACTTGGGAATTTTAATCCCAGAACCCAGATTTTTTTAAAAAAAAAAGGTCAAAAATCACAAAATTATGGATTATTTCATTGTGTCCCACATTAAAAATAGTACGTCCTTCCAAAAACCTCTGTTTTCACGATTTTTGCCTAAAATTCGAATAGGCCGTAGGCTATGGCCTCTCAAAGTAGAGCATTTTGGGCCGTTCTTCGAACCCGTTTCACAGGAGTGCGTTTTTTTTAATAACTAACTCCCTCCATAAGTGCATCTAACGTAAAATGTCGATAATAAATAGGATAAAATTTGGCATAAAACTACAAAATAAATAATATTCTTGTTGCAATAGTGTTCAAACTACGCCATTTGAAAAACCCCAATTTTTGACACTTTGAATTTACTTCTACATCCACCTACTGAAGTGGAAGTATAATAACGGTAAAAAAAATGTGTCGATTAGGCTTAGAATGTCATGAAACGCCGACATTTTAAGTTTGAGCAAAAACAAAATTTCTGCTTGTAATATTTTTTGCGCACGATTACTCTGGAGCGATTTATGAGATTAAATTAACATTTGTTACCCCTATGCATTATAACGAGATCTAAAACTAGATTATATTTTGATCTTAAACTCTTGAAGAATTGGGTGGAAATAGGGTAAATAGGAAAGTTCACAAGTAAGAGTCATAAAGTTGGAATTTAGTGTATGTACGAGAAGCCAAGGTCTTAAAAAATTTTCTTGGCATCGATCACCCTCAACCCCATTATTAAATAGGATAAAAGAATATAATTGTGATTTGTGTGTGTACAAAAACCAGAAGCCTAAACATTTTTTTTTGCACCCCCAAAATCACCCCCATCCCCACTACCACCACCTACCGATGTGGCATATCCTTTTATGGGTATTTGGGGTAGATGATTTCAAATATTGCTTTATTAAAGTTCTATGAAAAATTATTTCAACATAGTGGAGTGCAAATATAATGGAAATATTTTTGTTGTTGTAAGGGACTTGGATAGGAAATCTGGATGTGGAAGTAGTGATTCCTTAGGTAGCGGGTTTTTCTTTTGGATTTACAAAGAATTCAATGTACTTTTACTTATATTTTGACCACTTCTACGTATGCTCATCAGGGACAACAAATCTAAAAAGTGCGATTTGGGCAAGAAATATTAAAAAATGGGATTCTTTGAGGACTATTAGGATCAGAACGTTACTTTTTGAGTTTCAGGCCAACTTTTATTTGTTCTTTTTAATTTTAACTTAATTGACTTTTACGTTTGATGAACTGCATTCTTACGAAACAGGCACGAAAAACGATGGGAAAGTTCGGAAAAAAAATTATGACAAACTTTGAAACCACTTTCGCTCGGTTGATACGCTCATGGTTTCCTAGTCTTTTTTCCTGAAAACCTATGCAATATTAGGCGAAGATGGCGTAGTGGATATACCATCCTTCGGAGAGGACATGAAGCAGTCAGTCCCATGTCTATTAGATGTTAAGCAAGTGAAAAATCCCTACTCTTCTTATGAGAGATCGAGAGATTCGACAAAATTTACAGGTTGGAGGTAGCTCATTTTTTAGACATAGTGCCAATAGAAAGACGATCGATAGACAAACAGACAAATTTATTGACGGAATCGAAATGTATTAATCCTCATAATATACATGGCGTGAGACGTGATTTTTTCACGACTTTATTACTTCTCTTCGGAAAACAAGCAAAAAAACAAATAATAGAACATTTTTTATGAGTATATGTTAATCCGAATGGATTCCAATAGCAGAATAGTCGAAATCCTCAATACTAGACATCCGCTAAATACTGATTAGGTATTTTCGGAGAATGCCGACTGATAAAACAAAAAAATGGAAGCAAAAGTGAGCAAAAACGTGCAATTATTTCTAACCCGTAACAACACATCAATAGATGTACTAAATAATATAATTTATTTAAGACCAATCGTAAACAATCGTGGGATTCCTGATCTAAACTAGTATAATTGAAACACAAAGTTATCTCGAAATGAAGCATTACTTATCATTATAGCAATAAATATATAGAATTAACATACATATGCATGTAACTGTAAATTTTTGACTTTTATTTGGTTTTTACCAACTTCTGGGTTTGTAGCAAAAAGGATTTTATTTAAGCCGCTTTTGTAACTTTAATATTTTGCGAGATACAAGCTTCCAAAGTTTTCGACTTTTTTCAGGTTATTAAGAAAATCGGTTGAGTTTACAGCAACACTATTCGAATCAATTTTAATCTAGACTACTAAATTTACTACAACTTTAGAATATAGTAATATGGTCTTCTTACCGTGGATCAAGAGACAACTTCAGGATTGCCTAAAAATCGATGTTATATGGGACATATATAAGCCAGACAGCCTGAAGGGAACTACACGTGTGAAGAGAGGGAAAACAGAAAGGAGAAAAGTCGCAAGGGAAACCACACTCCCCAAAAACTTTGTTACATTCCTGAAGAATTCAGAAAACAAGACAGAAATGTTTACCAAGTGATGCAGTCGCAGCTTATGACGTACAAGAAGGTAAAGAATATACATCACTTATGGTAAATTTGTTATTTCAAAAAATAGCTGTGCACCGATGTCCGAAACTGACCACGAAGAAGCTGATGCCAGAATGTGTCTTCATATATTGAATGCATTACACAAGGGTGCAACCAACATCCTCATAAGTACAGTTGACACAGATGTTATTGTGGTACTAGTAGGCATATTTTTCGAGCTAATATTTAACTTTGGATTGCATTTGGTAAGGGTAAACACTTCCGATATTATCATATCAACGCCATGTGTCAAGAGCTCGGAGAAAATATGTCGCAAGCACTGCTCTTTTTCCATGCTTTCACAGGTGTAGACACTACATAGCATTTTTTTGGTAAGGCATGGAAGACATGGAAAGCGTAACCTCCAGGCACTGAAGGATTTATATTATCTGCAAAACATCTATTTCCATTTGAACTCATTGAACGATTCACATGCATCCTGTATGATGGCACAATAGAACTTGACAGCATCAACAAGCTCAGAGAGGATCTCTTCACACGGGGAAAAAAAGTAAAGACGATGCAACGTCTACCGCCCACACAGGATGCCCTCATTCAACACACTAATCGCTGCATCTATCAATCTAGCATCTATCTAACCAGTTTGAAATAACTCCAAAATGCACCTACTCCGGCTAACTTTGGATGGAAAAGAAATGAAGAGACATGACAACCAATTTGGATGTCTATACCGGAAGCAAGCAAAAGCTGTAGGGAATTAATCAAGTGCGGATGTAAGGCTGAACCCCTGTGCTCTAAGAATTGGGTTTGTAACAAGGCTGCACTTGCCTGCACGGCTCTTTGTCATTGCAAAGGCCATTGTGAACAGTAAACAACAACTCAAGAGGGCTATTGATATTCTCACTGTAGAGGAAGACCATCATCCTGCTCTTATTTCGACATTTAGTATCATAAAAAATCACGAAAATCATAAAATTAAATCTAATTCTAATTATAAATTTAACTTTAAGAGAGCTAACTTCCACATCCTTTATCAAACATTAGCTGAAACAGATTGGGAATTTTTAAATAATTCTGAAACTGTAGACGAAGCTACTGATCGGTTCTATTCCAAATTAAACTCAATATTTATTAATACTGTACCTCAATCTAAAACTTCAAAAAGAACATATCCACCCTGGTTTAACTATCCGTTAATTAAATCTACCAAAGAAAAACATAAAGCGTTAAATAAATACAAGAAAACAGGTGATGTAACTTATCAGAACGAATTTAAAAGATTAAGGCGAAAAGTAAAGTAAAAATTGATTCTGATAATTCTTATAAAATGTATTGTAATAATGTTGAGGAAAATATAATTAATGATCCGTCCTCGTTTTGGCAATTTATTAATTATAAACGTAGTTCATCTGACCTACCAAACTTTATGAATTACAATAATGAATATCTATCTGACCCTCAACAGATTACTAATTCTTTTGCTAACTTTTTTCAGCAATCTTATTCTGAATCTGAAAATATCACGCATAATCCTAAAAATTTTGTTGAGAGTAGCTCATATTTAAATATAACCTGTTTTACGGAAGACGAAGTATTTACAGCATTAAAGAAAAATTAAACCTAAATTAACTTCAGGGCCTGATGGGATCCCCGCATTCATATTACGAGACTGTGCTGCTATTTTTGCTAGCCCCCTTACTACATTATTTAACTTATCACTAAAGTCCTCTAAATTTCCACTACAGAGGAAGTTATCGAAAATAATTCCAGTCTTTAAGAAGGGTGATAGATCCGATATTTGTAACTACCGTCCGATAGTAATAATAAATAATTTTGCTAAAGCATTTGAAATTATCTTACACCATTTTATTTTTAATCATGTAAGGCATCAAATATCAACAGCTCAACACGGATTCTTCAAAGGCCGTTCAACAGTTAGGAATTTGATTAATATTATAGAGTTTATTTCTGACTCTATTGATAAAGGTATACAAACAGACGTTATATATACTGACTTTTCAAAGGCATTTGATAGACTGAGCCATGATATCCTCTTAGAAAAATTTGAAATTTTTGGATTTTCGGATAACCTTATTGCTCTTTTTAAATCCTACCTAACTGATAGAAGACAATATATTGTATATCATGGTGTTAGATCTATTTAAGTCTTAGCTACGTCGGGGGTCCACCAAGTTCAAATTTAGGGCCACTTTTCCTTAATTTGTTTGTTAACGACATAGTAGATAATATCACTGTTAACTACCTTCTATATGCGGATGATCTAAAACTATTTTGCAATGTCGCGTGTGAATATGATTGCCTTGAATTGCAAAATAATATTGATCGTATTAATACATGGTGTATAATAAATAAATTGCCTTTAAATGAAGCAAAATGTAACACTATGACATTTACAACAAAACATAATGTTATTGTTTTTGATTACCAATTGAACAATCACACACTTTCCCGTCCTGAAACTTTTTGTGACTTGGGTGACATTTGATAGAAAATTAACGTTTGTAAACCATATCGAACTTACTGTCAGTAAAAGTTATAGAACACTTTTGTCATTAGAAACTCCGCACATTTTGATAACGTAAATACATTAAAACAACTATACACTACTCTTGTTAGACCACATCTTGAGTATGCTTCAATAGTATGGTGTCCTGTTTATAATGTACACATACAAAATTTGGAAAGGTTTCAACGTCGATTTCTGAAATATGCGTCTTTTAAGACTGATAGGACCTATCCTGCTATTGGTTACCCACATCAAGAACTCCTCTCTAAATTTTCCCTGGACAGTCTAGAAAACCGTAGACATCGATCACAATTAATTTTCTTATACAAAATTTTACATGGTAACATCGACTGTGGAGAAATTTTAAGTATGCTTAATTTCCAAATTCCTAGGGCGGCCTCTAGGCACAACAATTTATTTTACTTGCCATTTTCAAGAACAAATGTAAAGAAATTTTCTTGTATTCAGCAAATGTGTAATATATATAATAATTTGGATACTTCTTTAGATATTTTCACCTGCAGTGCTGTAAACATAAAAAAATTGTTTCTAGCTTAATATATTTTTGTTCTTTCTTGTTGACTTGCGGACTATTAGACTCAATTTAGAGTGTACATCTTACATTCACTTTGTTTTATATATGACAAATGCATTGTATTAGTTTAATTTAGTTTAGTTTATTAGTTTCATTCAGATATATAAATAATATTTATATATCTTTTTGTTCATAATCTAGATAAGTATTGAATTATTTTGTATTTTCCTATTCTGTAATTGGGTTTCACCTGTTGAATAGTGTACCAAATAAATAAATAAATAAATAAAATAAAATAAAACATTAGAAATATAATTTTTATAATTATTTTCTTAAGAGTTATTCTGTATCTCAGCAAATTGTGATTGTATCTGTCTTTCTTTACTCACATTGTAGCCTATTTATTCTTCTTAAACATTAATAAAATAAAGTTTGCTGTAAAATTGAATGCATTGGAGATATTTAGCAAAACCGACAAAAATATAGATTTTCGTAATAACCTGAAAAAAATCCAAAAGTTTGGAAGCTTGTATCTCGCAAAATATTAAAGTTACAAAAGCGGCTCTGGTCTCAAATTGCAGCAGATTTAGTTTAAATTAAATCCTTTTTACTACAAACCCAGCAGTTGGGGAGATATTTAGTAAAAACCAAATAAAAGTCGAAAATTTGCAAGGCCAGTCCAAAGAAAACAAAGACGGCGTCGTATTTCAAGATGGCGTCGTATTTCAAGATGGCGCACACCCTCAAATCGGGCACCCCCTCTGAATTGATAGTACTGAGGGTATATAAGAAGTGTGAAAAATTTGGAGCTTTAATCCAGCAGGTCACGATCTTTTCATTAAGCCACCACACTATAAGATAAAACTGTTTGCCTTGAACAGAGCCCCAAATTTACCTTTGGACGAGTTTTATATATTTAATTTTAACTGTTAAAGTCTCTTGTCAGTTGGGTTGTCATGCATTTTAAGCAGTAATAAGTAATATAATAAACCAGACAGTATTGCTTTTCCCTTTGAACAGACGGATAAAGCAAAGTGGATTTAATCGATTGCAACAGCGCTAATAAAACCAAAATTCTGCAATAAACATATCCGGTTCCGTTTCATCTACTGATCAAACAAACAACAAAGCAGGCGAAGACTGCCCAAGCATCCTAACGTAATGGTGGCATCCATTTCGACCCGGCCGGAGGTGTAAGTACATGTATAATTACGACCGACTCTAAAACAATGATGGTTTTGGGACTTAATTAAACTGAGTCTTGTCATGTTTACCCAGGCCCGTGCGGTTGCAGACGACATTGGCGGTTTATAACTTGTCATTACCATGCTCACTGAGATTTCTGACTCGGCTGTGCGCTTCGGAATTAATTTACGACATGCTCCAAGAGGTCCTCCCTTCTCGCGTACCAGTTCAATTAGTTCACTTCGTGCTTATTCAATTTACTTGGCTTCGTTACTAGAACATGCCGATGTGCCGCCAACAAAAGTACTGATGTTACAACTGCTGCATCCATATACAGAAACATTCTACTAATAAACCAGCCAGAAATGCACTAATTAATCCTGCAGAATCTCCCGGAGTCACATAAAACTTTTAACTATTTCGTCGAACTGCGCACTACATCAAAGACTTTACTCGGTTGGATGAAATGGCAATGAAATATGGTCAGTTCATTTCTATTTCATAACAAAAATATAACGAAAAGTGCATTGAATGTACATACATAATAATTCAATTTCAGATATCTAAGTTAATAAGAATGGGCGCCGCATAGTGAAAAATTTTATTTAAAAACATTTGCAGATATCTAAAAAATACATTGAAAATATTGTCAAAAAAGTATAGTTAGTATAATGAAATTTGTTGATAGTTATCAATCTGGATAGCTACAAAAGACTGAATCAGAATTTTGTAATTTGCCTAAGTGTACGGCTAAACAAACTGTGATACAGCATACGACACGGTATTTGACTAGCATGTGGTTTCCATCTCCATTGATGCTTTCCTCGGTTTGTAGTATATATTGACTGGCTTTGCTCATTAGCTGTGTGGTTTAGGTTATTCTTTCTGTTAACTGTAGCTGGATTGTTGATATTGTTTACCTAAGTGCTTTGCTTAAAGGTTGAGGTGATAAATGTTTTTGTACATTGTATGTTGGGTTAGGAGTGCACTGGTTTGTTTTGTGACATAGATATGATGGGTCTTTTGTGTATTTGTTCATTTCTTTGGCTCTTTTGTGTCATGATTATTAATACATATTTTTTTTAATGATTGAAATAACAGTAGTTTTTTTTTTCAACAGATTTTACGAAGTGACTTGGTGTGTATATATTGAGGGGGTGGGTTCTTTCGAAGCTATTAGTGAGGGAGTTAGCTAATGTGGGGTTTGCAGATTTTACTAAGATGTTAGCAAAGTTTCGTGATGATCTGTGTAGTATAAAGAAGTCGAGTTTAGGAATGCCGGTGTAATCTTGTAGTCTGATGAGGGTGGGTATCTTGGAAGTGGGGACGTTATTCATAATATTTTGCTTTGTATATTTCTAAGGATTTCTACTGGGTGGGAGTTATAAGGAGGTGTATACAGCATCAGTCAAAAGTCATGACGAAACAAAGTTGCTTTCTCTTTAATGAAACACCCTGTATATTACTCCATATTTCAATTCTTCTCGAATTCTAAACAAAATTCATATACCTAAACTTAACTTAACCATTTTCGAATTTTGAAAATAAGCTTTTACTACTCTCAAATTTATTATAGAAAAAGCCCGAAATGATGGGATATTTTATATTAAAATTGCACAAGGTGGAGGATATGGATATGATTAAATTTTAATACTACTTTTTTAACAGAAAAAAAAAGCATAATTGTTCAGGGATTAAAAATGCATGAAACGAAAAAATGTATTTTTTAATGAATGTCCTGGATATTTTGAATTGAAAACAATAGTTATGCCAGAAAAAAAAGAGAGAAAACAAGTTTTAATAAAAAACAAATATTTTCTTTGGAATTCTATTTTATAAGGCGCTCAAAGTGTTTACCATTTACTTCCTGGCAGTAATGAATTCGCTGATCAAAATTTTGAAGTGAATCTAAAAGGATGTGGGGAGAAATAGCAGGGTTGGAAAAAAAAACAGTTTTTTTTTTGTTTTAAACAGTTGCTTAAAACATCACATTGTGTATTAAGTATGTCTTAAACATTTGTTTAAAACATGATACGATGTTTTAAAAAAAGTTTTTAAAATATTTTGTTTTAAACATACCAACCCTGAGGAACAGTGGAAATTTCATGCCTTATCCTTTTTTGCAACTCTTTGATATTTTGCGGCCTATGTTTGTAGACTACATTTTTTATGCGACCCCACAGAAAAAAGTCAAGCGGGGTCATATCGGGAGACCTAGCTGGCCATTCAATTGCCCCCCCTGGGTCCAATTCATTTACCAGGAAAAGTTTCCTCTGGATATGCCCCTACCATAAGTCCAAAATACGGAGGAGCCCCATCTTGTTGAAACCATATTTGTTCTGCCGGTAATTTGGGATTGATGATCTAAACTATGGAATAATATGCTCTTGCAAAAGTAATGAATATCGTTCAGAGGTCAAATTTCCGTTCATAAAATAGGGTCCTATGACGGGTCCACCAATAATGCCAAATATTTACTTTTTGTGGTCATTGAGTGTGAACTCCCTCCATCCAATATGGATTTTGGTCTGACCAATACCTACAGTTGTGTCGATTTACATGCCCATTTAAACAAAGTGTAGATTCGTCAGAAAACAATACGTGATTGAGAAAGTTTCGTTTAATTTATCCATAATAACTTCGCAGAACTCGATTCTACCATCAAAATCGTCTTCACTCAATTCTTGTAACAAATGCATTTTATATGGATGGAATTTTTACCATTTGCAAATTTTTTGAATGGAATATCGACTCATGTTATGATTTAAAGCCGTCTGTTGTGTCGAATTTATTAGATTTTCCACTACATCTAACATGACATTCAAATAATTTTCTTTATTTGTAACGCTTACCGGTTTTCCCCCCTTTGGTCGGTCTTTGACACCTCCAGCACAGAAAAGAGAACTACCAGAAACGACACTTGAGCTTCCCGCCAAAATTCCATTGCCGCCATTTTGTTGTTGGTACATCCGTCAGTTCATTTATTGTTTTAGGTTAAAACAATAAAGTGCGGTAAATGACAGTCTGTGACATAATACCGAAATAAATTCTTAAAAGGTTTCAGTGTTATTGTGCTGTGTTAATAGTAATTTTTATTAGCGATATGAGTAAATTGTGTGGAACCGTTTGCGCTGTTAAGGAACGTACAAGTAGGGATTGCATTACCGGTTAACCGGTTAACCGGTTATTAGGACAAAAAACACATGAAGATAATTACCGGTTATTTCGGTAAATTCTGAACTTACGATATGTCACGTATTCAACGTATCTATTTATGTCACTGACTAGTATTCACTAAATACAGAGTGATTGTCCCAACACTGAGCACTTTTAACAATAAATAAATAATATTATAAAAAGTAAACTCCAAACACCAAGCCCTAAGAAATACAAGAGAGACATTGACAATATCTTACGACAGAAAATTGAATATTTCACTGCCGCAAATATCCTTGGAAAACATTTAGAATTATGTTATTACCAATTCTTATTAACTTATTGACCCACCAATATCGATTGAAGAAGGGCATCTTCAGCTGGGGTATTCTATGCACAAATATCAGACGACTAACAGATATAGCTTTGAAAAACTAACCCTTTTAACAGGCTATTTTAAAAAATATATTGTATTTTTAGATTAGGTATTCAGTAAATGCCATATTTGAGTTTATGTTTATAATTTTTGTTATTTAAGTGGATATTTTTGTTATTTACAGAATAATTATTTATTTAAATTTGTTTCATTTATATTTTTTCCTTTTGATAAATTAACTGCTATATAAAAAAGTCTGCTTGACAGTCACATTTTTGTCACTTTGACAGCGATAAAAAAGGTGCATCGTTTTTAATCACCGATAAAAATGCCTGTTCCTCAAAAGCAGAGTACATGTAGTAGTCGCACGTCACTTTGAAATATGTACTGTCAGCTATAATTTTTAAGTATTATGGAAACTATACTGTACAATATGAGTCGTTTTGGGAAAATTATAATTATTTTTAATAAATTATTGTTGTTGCTCGTTCTCATATTCTGTCGTTAATTTATTTTGCCAAAAAACACTCGAGCTATTCTTTTATGGATAAAGGACCCCGCACACCATATTGGGAGATTTCTGCCCCCAGTCAAATTTAATTTAACCCACGTAAAAATGTTCTTTTGAACCCCCTGAACAAATGTTCAAATGCAGCCAGGTCCGAAAAGGTCTTCGTTTCGAGATATGGAGCCCTAAAGATCGTTCCAAATACGTTTTAAAATTGAAAAAATTAAATTAAAGTTGGCTTTGATTTTATGGAAATTCAGAACTGCATATTTAATTCTTAAATAACACCATATTTCTTACTCATGTTAATGACACCGTGGGTCTTCAATGGCCTCGCTGCAGTTTTTTCAATTCAAGAATAAAGTTGTGATACTTTTTTTTTTAAATAAAAAACTTCTGTTAAGTTCTGTGGCTCAAAATCTTATGATAAATTATTGTTCTCCGAGCTTCCTGGGTTTAGAATTGTTCTTTTTTTATCTGAACTTTCAGAGTGTACCATGTTTTTTATTTTAAATGCCCATTAAATGGGCAATTTAATCAGGTCCATTGATTTTTATTTGAACTATGATTATGGAATTTTCTGTGGTAACCTTACCTAAACAATTTCGATCAGTAATTCGTGTCCACGTAGGTACCCAAAAAATGCCGATATTTTTTAAAAAATAACACACTCTTTCTTGGATAGTAGGAAATTCAATGAATCAAAACAATGTCATTATTGACAAGTGAAAAAGAAATAAAACAGTGTGAAATAAAACTTAATATTTCGTTGTTTTACTATTGATTTCTATGGAAACAGCAATAGAATTTAGTCATTAAGACAAGGTAACTGGGCGATTTTGGATTTGGAACGATCTTTAGGACTCCATATCTCGAAACGAAGATCTTTTCGGACCTGGTTGCATTTGAACATTTGTTCAGGGGGTTCAAAAGAACATTTTTACGTGCGTTAGATTAAATTTGACTGGAGGCAGAAATCCCCCTATATGGTGTGCGGGGTCCTTTCTTTTTAACTCAAAATTTTTGCCAATCAGTAATTTTGCTCGAAAAACTGACATTTGACAAAATCACTCGACCTCCGGTCTCGCGATTTTTTCATGTCAGTTTTTCTTATAAAATCACTGATTTGGAAAAATTATTTCGTTACAAAGAGAAATTTATCCGATAAAAAAAAGCTCTTGTGATCTTACTGTTGATAAAAAACCTTTTGTTTGTTCATTATATTAAGTATACGTATATAAAAAAATGTTTTTTGTTAAATTAAGATAATTTTGTACATGGAAAAAGACAATTGCCATTTTCGCCACCCTAATCATCCATTCTAAAAATTACCGGTAAATACCGGTTAACCGGTTATTTACATTTTTATTTACCGATTTACCGGTTATTAAAACTTCCGGTAAATCGCAATCCCTACGTACAAGTAGTACGATAGGAAAAGATATTAGTTTATTTAGGTTTCCTAAGGATTCCCAAAGGTATTTTATTATTGACGTAAATTATAAGATATTTCCAAGTAATTGTGAACCTTTCTTCTTTTAAGGTCCGTATTGTGGTTGGAAGCATTCGATCGTGGGGATTTGGCATGTAAAAGTTCAGCCGAACTTTATAACAATTTTAAGTTGTGCGCAAGACAAATATGTATCAAAATAGATTGCTACCAACAGCACTACCTACTATTACCGATTTTCTCAGGCGAGATATTGTAGTGATTTCAATACATTTTGTGACTTTATATTAAGAATACAATTGTTCGTAGAGACAATTTTATCCAGTTTACTTTAATAGTTTTAATACTCATTATAAATAAAATTCTGCGCAAGTAAGTAATTGCATTCAGCCTGTGTTAAGTTTGTTTATAAACATGCTGTTTAAATTTCCCGCCAAAATTACCAACAACAAAATGGCGAAGGTCACAAAAAAACATCAAAGGCGGTGCTGAGAGTGCCGTTTCTGGCAATTCCTTATTCTGTGCCTCCAGTTTCATGAAAACGCTGCAATATTTTTGAAACGGTTGCAATTCATTAAACATATTTACTACTTAGTCACAACTTCGTCTTCTATCATCATATCCTATGATCATTAAAATTTCAATACGCTCGGTTTCACTTAAACGTGCCATTTTTCTGCGAAAATTATTCACACTAAATGTATTTTTGACATGTGTTGTCAAGATCATCACTGTTAGGACAAAATAACGACGCGGCGTTATTGTGTACCTAGAAACTTTCAGACGTAACTTGATGGACTACAAACTTAATGGACTAAAATATTTTTGTATAATTTATAAGGAAACAATTTTCAAAATTCGATATCTCGAAAACGGTTAAGTTTAGGTATATGAGAAGAATTGAAATAATTTACAGGGTGTTCCATTAAAGAAAAAGCAACTTTGTTTCGTCATGGCTTTTTCTTTATTGTAATGGATCTTAAAAAAACCCTAAAACTTTTGTGTTAACATTTTTCGCTAGCTATCTCAGGATATAATCGACCATTTTCATACATATCAGCCACCCTGTACTATTATAGAAAATGAATCTTCTATAAGAAAACAAATAGGATTTCGCTTCCCAATTTCCATATCTTATGTACACTTCTGTGCAATAAAATTTCGCACACCTATTTTTCGCTATATTAAATCATTCTTTATTTATTTGTCAGTGTCAGTGTCATATTTTCTGGATTAACATTATTCATATACCTTACTTATGACGTTTCACAGTCAATGTCAGTTTTTTATAACCTATATGATAATAAAAAATCTAAATTCCAAAAAGACTGATTCACACTGATTTTTCAAGTGTACGGGATTTCATTGCACAGAAGTGTACTTGCCTCTGTAACAAATTCGGCATAATATTTGTTTTCAATTAGTAAATTCCAATTACCATCAGATATAGTATTAAAACAAAAAGAAAATTAAATAGTAATACATTACTCTGAATAATGACCCTTCACTAATCTCATTAATAATAAAGGCCATCTTTCCGACTTTTCTAATTGCTTTGTCTCCTTGAATTACAGAATAGCAAATAAAATACATCGTATAAACAGATTATGTCCTTGTCTCGTCACCTTGCATTCAAACCTCTAGATCCACTAAGGTCAAAATGTAATATGTATTACAAACGGCATTACAGAACAATACCTCGGCAGTGACAGAATTATACGATGAATTGGATAATTCAGGATTTGGATGTTGGATACTGAATTGGTTAGATCGCTTTTAATAATAAACGTAGGTAATTGTAACATATTCACTAATAAATAAGTCTCGAATAGATTGAAATATAGAGAAATTATTTATGCAACCGTGCTTATCTCAGTAATCCAATGTTTCTTGATTGAAATGGGAATAGGCATAAGACTAGCAGCCAACATTGTTTATTCCGAACCTCAAAACAATATCTAGCTAAATTTCTCTTTACCCAATAATAGTTTTCCGTTGTTTCTATAATGAAGATATAATATGAGATGACTAAATATTATAACACAGCCAATATACAGTGTGTCCCAGGATAGATGTAACAAGAGGTGTAATGGACCAAAAATTTTGGAATTTTGGAGTCCTGCTTGTTGTAAAACTAATGTATACCAAAAATGACTTGATTTGGTGTTCTACAGGGTGTTTTATAAGCAAAGTATAAAAAATCACCACTAATAAAGTACCTTTATTTTTCAAAATATGAAAAAATTCCACCAAGAAAAGTTATTTAGAATGCAATTTTATACCTCTATACCAAATTTCAGGAATATAAAATTATTTTTTTGAAACTTCCCATTTTTTCAATAAATTAGTATTAGTAGTAAAGAAATGACAGTTCTGTGACACCCCCCACCACTTTTTAGTACCCCTCTCCACTTTTCCAGAACCCCCCACCAATTTCTCAGAACCCCCCTCCATTTTTCATAAGCCCCGCCCAATCTCCCCACCACTTTTCGATCCCCCCTCTACTTTTCTCACAATCCCCCCACCAATTTCTCAGAACCCCCCTCCATTTTTCATAAGCCACGCCCCATCCCCTCCACTCTTCCAGAACCCCCCACCAATTTCTCAGAACCCCCCTCCATTTTTCATAAGCCACGCCCCATCCCCTCCACTCTTCCAGAACCCCCCACCAATTTCTCAGAACCCCCCTCCATTTTTCATAAGCCACGCCCCATCCCCTCCACTCTTCCAGAACCCCCCTCCATTTTTTCATAAGCCACACCCATCACCTCCCTACCTCATCGGAAATGTCATAGGTTAGGTAGTACATATTTTACCATTGCTCCAAACACTTAATCATTATGCCCGTCTGTGTATGAATATGTATCAGATAAGAGTGTATTAAAGGAATACATGAAAATCTTTCTCCCACCATAATTCAAACCCCCCACCTCACATCCCTACTATAATTTCCCCCCCCCCCCCCCATAATTACCATGGAAGAGGGTAATCTGAGATGTCATAGGTTAATCAGTACATATTTTACCACAATTCTAAACACCTTAACATTATTATACTAATCGTGTATGAATGTGTCGGATGTAAAAGTTTACTACATCACACTGTGTTCTTCGTGATTAGTTACCAGATCAATTGTAAGGATTTTTCGGAAAATATGGATTCAGCACTGAGCTGCCCACACTGTCAAAGAAGTGAATTAATAAAAGAGCACCAGCATGGTAAAAATTTGTATGATTTTACTGAGGAAGAGTTACAACATTTCCCATTAATATATTTGATTGAAAAAGTCAAACCCATTGAACTTCTTTATGCATGGTCTAAATTACCAAGAGTATATACACAAGATTTTAAACTAATGGTTCAACTACCTTGTTTTGTACACCATAACCGACCAGAATGGCATAGTCATGTGGATGGCCCACCAGAGTCGCAATCCAGATGTAATGTATGTAAATGGGGGCTTCAAAAATGTGGGTGATTTATGCTGTGTTAAATAATTGTAAATATTTATGATAATACCTTTTTATGTGGTGAAATAATAAAAAAACAAACAATAATGTGTGTCCTTTTATTTAAGAAATAAATTAATTTTTCATTGAACCACCCTGTATAATTAGAGTTGTAATAAGAAAACAAAAATACACATTTAATTTTATACATTTATTTTTGTAAATACAAATTATGAATATGCATATATTAATGAGTATTAACAATAATAATAATAATAATTAAAATAAATTTAAAAAGCAATAAAAAAATACTCTATTTAAATGGAAAATTTACTACAAAGTCTCTCACATATTCCAAACTTCCTTCAATTTCATTTTGCTTCGTTTTTATATGGGAGTGTAAATCGGCTAATTCTCGTTGTTTTTTTTCAATTTTTTTAAGTTCCCTATTTAAAGTATTTTGCTGATTTTGGCAGTGTCGAGTATACCTCCCTGACTCAACAATTAATACCTTCCGTACCTCGTGCAGGAATTTAGTTCTAGCTCCCTTCATTTCATCATCATGAGCATCACATTTCCTCTTAACTTGATGAATATAATTTGTGAAGAGCTCATCTTCCGAGTCATCCTCATTTTCCTCAGAACTACGACGAGCAACCTCACTTCTTTGATGTGATGCAGATGGGGCTGATGGAGCTGATGGGGCTAATGGAGCTGATGGGGCTGATGGGACTGCTTCAAAAATGGGGCGAAGAGTTCCAAGATCACCTTCAGTAATGCAGAACTCAGAATCTACAGATTCAACTGAACGAATTGAGTTCATTCGCTGACACACTTTTTCTTCAAATGATATGTCTTCATATAATTCATCAGGAGTTGCCGAACGTTTGTTACTTGAGAAACTTTTTTGTGCACACATTTTTAATGATTTTTTATAGTAGATAAATAACGCAAGAAAAGTGAGACTGAAACTAAATGTATTTCTGATAAAGTCAAGCTTTAAATATGGAAATAATGTGCTGAAATTGCAAGTGGATATTGTTTGTGAAGAATTGATAAGAATAGATGAGTACGGTAATAATTTACTAAATGAATTCATTGAAATGAAAAAGATATGTAAGCGTCTTTTATCTACATTGTTATTTATCATAATAATGAAAGAAGCATTGTCAAGTCATACAGAAACTATAAACACATACTACAGAGTAAGGAAATAATGTGCTGAACTTGCAAGCGGGTATTGTTTGTAAAGAATTGATATGAATAGATAAAAAAATATGTAGGCTCCTTATTTATCTACATTGTTATTTATCACCTCTTTCGAGGCATTATCAAGTTATATACTTTGATGGGAATGAAACAAACATGTAACGTTCTTATAAATAGAAGTAGTCAGCAAGTATTGAAGTACCATAATTTGTATTATTCATTGATGTGACTCACTGTATTTACACTATATACCACACACACACACACACACACACACACACACACACACACACACACACACACACACACACACACACACACACACACACACACACACACACACACACACACACACACACACACACACACACACACACACACACACACACACACACACACACACACACACACACACACACACACACACACACACACACACACACACACACACACACACACACACACACACACACACACACACACACACACACACACACACACACACACACACACACACACACACACACACACACACACACACACACACACACACACACACACACACACACACACCCCAAAGTCCCCTCCCAAAATTACCCCCCCCCCCCCCCCCCCCAAAAAAAAGTGCCCCCAAAATCCCCCCCCCCAAAGTCCCCTCCCAAAATTACCCCCCCCCCCCAAAAAAAATTACCCCCAAAAATTACCCCCCCCCCCAAAAAAAAATTACCCCCAAAAATTACCCCCCCCCCCCCAAAAAGTTCCCCCAAAAATTATCACCCCCCCCCCCAAAAAAAATTACCCCCCCCAAAAGTACTCCCCAAAATTACACCCCCCCCCCCAAAGTACTCCCCAAAATTACCCCCCCCCCCCCCCCAGTCCCCCAAAAGTCGCCCCCCCCCAAAAATTACGGGTACTTACCACAAATATGTATACTACCTACAGTCCATATACCATTCTTATTACACAATTTATTATAATAACATTCCTTTATAAAATTATCAAGACAATAAAATATAACACCGTAGATAAAATATCAAAGCACAGTTGTGTAATCATATAACAAACAAAGGCTTCTTCATTCAAGATAATAAATACTTCCTCATTATAAAAACCAGCTATAAATAGAACAATGGGCTATTATTTTCGCAATTTATCAGTTACTGTTCATATATTATTTAAATAACACATAAGTAAATAAAAAGTATTTTATTATGATAAAACTTATTTTATTACAGCATAAATTTATTATTAATTAAATGAAATTTATTTACAATGAAATCTTAAATGATTAATATAACTTTATTTCACTATGCATTAAAGCGTTTAAACAATAGATAACTTGAGATGCACATTTTTTACACGGTGGCCTATGTAAATTCAGTATGCTATTGCAGGTACCCCCACCACTTCTTTTGAGAGATATAAAGGGGCAAGAACATTTCTGATTTTTAATATTAGAGTTTTTCTTGTGTTGGAACGTACATTTCAATAATGCAGTGTCCTCAGTGCTTGAAAACTTTTACTGCGAAAAGTAGTTTATTACGTCATCAACGGGAAAGTTGTCGCTATAGAGAGATCAGTGAAAGTCATACAACCAAAAAAATGAAAGTGAAAAATTCATCACAATGTGTTGAGGATAAATCAGTAAATCAACCTGGCCCTTCTTCCTCATCTAGCATAGAGTTTCCTACAAATTCACAAGAGACTCGTTGTCCAGTATGTGATAAAAAAGTGAAAAAAAATGAATTAACTGGTCATCTAAGAAGTTCTGCACACAATAAAGGGATTGATATGTCTGGAGACGGAATTGAAAAGCTGCAGAATGCGTTTAAGAATCGTATTGCAAGTTTTCGTTTTTCTTCAAAGGAATGCAGTGTTGATATATCCCAGTTTTTGGATGAAATAAAAGAGAAAGTTTTCCGTTTGATTGAGGAATATATTAAAATGTACTCGAGCTTAAAAATTAATGTGGAATTATTTGGGTTATATGTTATTGAAGAGAAAGAATTGTCAGAAATAAAATCATTCAATACAAGAAATAAAGTTGTAACACTTTCAACCGATTTATTAAACTTATATAATGACTTTAAGGAGGAGATACTAGAGAAAGCCTCAACATTTCAGGAGCGAGACTCAGGATGGGCTTTGAAACATGTTAGTTTTCTCGAGGTCAACATTAATAAGTATAATCCACTATTTGCATCATCATACATTAAATTGCCGAGGCAAATAGAAAATAGAAAAGCTGTTTTAAATATCGAGAGTGGGGATGAAAAATGTTTCGCTTGGGCTGTCAACGCCGCCATCTTCCCAGCCAATGGAAATCCAAGGAGAGTTTCATCTTATCCTCATTATTCCACATTGTTAAATTTTGAAGGTATAGATTTTCCTGTTAAACTTAAAGACATTCATAAATTTGAAAGTTTAAATAATATATCTATAAATGTATTTGGAATAGATACTCAATTTAAAAATGGTGAAATGGTCAGTGAGATTGTAGGTCCCTTATATTTTACACATAGTCGACAAAATACACATGTGAACTTATTACTAATTACGGATAATAAAGGGAACAGTCACTACACACTTATTAAAGACTTATCGCGATTAGTTTCTTCTCAGAGATCAAAACATGATGGTAGAAATTATATTTGTGATGGTTGCCTATATTTTTTTAACTCTCGTGAGAAATTAATGACCCACCAAAGCAATGATTGTAACCATTTATGTACCATATTACCAAACCCAGAACCTCTAATTAATAAGTGTGGTGAAAGGCTTGCTGGGAATATCCTGAAATTTATAAATTTTGAAAAACAATTACCCGTTCCTTTCGTGATATATGCTGACTTTGAAAGTTTATTAAAACCGATTCATCACAACGAACCATGCGATAGTAAATCATTTACTGTTAAAACATATCAGCATGAACCATATTCATTTTGTTTCTATATAAAGTGTAATTTTGATGATAAATTTTCCACACTTGAATATTATCGAGGTACTGATGTTGCGGAAGTTTTTGTTAAAAAATTGGAAGAACATGTTTTACAATTGTATCAGAATCATTTGAAAAATATAGTCGAAATGAAGCCATTGACAGAAAGTCAACAAACATTTTTCGACAACAGTCAAATTTGTCATATTTGTGATAAACCATTTGAGAATGATGAAGGAAAGGTCCGCGATCACTGCCACGTTTCTGGTAATTTTAGAGGAGCTGCGCATTCTTCTTGTAATCTAAATTTCAAAATTCCTAAATTTATACCAGTATTTTTCCACAACTTAACAAATTATGATTCTCATCTATTTATTAAGAAATTAGCCTTAAAGAAAGAAAAAATACAAGTTATTGCACAAAATAAAGAAAAATATATTACATTTTCCAAACACATTCTTGTTGATAAATCTAATGATGAAAAACCGAAAAATATTTACATTAAATTGAGGTTTGTGGATTCATTTCGCTTTTTACCCGCTTCATTAGATAAATTAAGTCAAACATTGGAACCACATCAATGCCTCGAAGTGAAAAAATATTACAGTGATGAGAAACAATTCAATTTAATAAGACGAAAAGGTGTTTTCCCATATTCAT
Source organism: Rutpela maculata (assembly GCA_936432065.2). NCBI lineage: Eukaryota > Metazoa > Arthropoda > Insecta > Coleoptera > Cerambycidae > Rutpela > Rutpela maculata. The sequence continues at coordinate 42,184,919 of OW386291.2, read as the reverse complement.
ACGTTGAATCCATGGATAAATTGAATGACATTGAATTACCATCACTTGAACAGTTTTTTAATATTTTGAGTGGTGAATCAATTTCTCAGGAGGATTATAATCGTGCTTGTGATGTGTGGCAAACCTTTAATTGTCAAACTCTTGGTGAATATTCAGACATTTACTTGGTATCGGACGTGCTGCTTCTTGCTGACATTTTTGAAAATTTCAGACAAATATGCATGCAAACATATAAATTAGATCCTGCACAATATTTAACGGCTCCGTCATTAAGTTGGGATGCTATGTTACGAAAAACTGGTATTCAACTTGAACTTTTAACTGATATAGATATGCTACATTTTTTTAGGAAGGGAATACGTGGTGGTGTCAGTCAGTGTAGTAATAGAAAGGCTGTGGCAAACAACCCATTTATTTTAAATTATAATCCATTAGAACCAACATCATATATATTATATTTAGACGCCACAAACCTTTACGGTTGTGCGATGAGTCAATGTATGCCCACAGGAAATTTTAGATGGTTAAATGATTGTGAAATTGAAAACTTTGATTGTACTAATCTTGGTGATGATTCACCAAAGGGTTATGTACTTGAAGTAGATTTGGAATACCCACAACATTTACATGATAAACATAATGATTTGCCTTTCTGCCCTGAAAATATTATACCTCCAGACTCTAAAAATTCAAAATTACTATTAAATTTACATGATAAACATAAATATATAATCCATTACAGAAATTTAAAACAATGCATTGAACATGGGTTAATACTTAAAAAAATACATAGAGTCATTGAATTTTCACAATCTGCTTGGTTAAAAACTTATATAGATTTGAATACTAAACTTAGAAATTGTTCAAAAAATGCATTCGAGCGAGATCTTTTTAAATTTTTTAATAATGCAATATTTGGCAAAACTATGGAAAATGTAGACAATAGAACTGATGTGAGGCTAGTATCGCATTGGGCAAATAGTATAGGCAGTGTTGGTGCTGAAGGATTAATTGCAAAACCAAATTTCAAATCCTGTACAGTGTTTTCGGAAAATTTAGTAGCAGTGCAAATGTCTTTGTTAAAAATACTATACGATAAGCCGCTCTATGTAGGTTTTACCATTTTAGATATATCTAAAACTATAGTTTATGATTTTTTTTATAATTTCATAAAAAAGAAATATGATGACAAAGCTTCTCTATGCTACACCGATACAGACTCTTTAATTCTAGAGATTTACACTGATAACGTTTACGATGACATTAAGAAATATATAGATTTATTCGACACATCAAATTTTCCTATTCCAAATATACACAACATTCCAAAAACGGAATCAGTTGTAGGCAAAATGAAAGACGAATATGCAGGTGTACCAATAGATAGCTTCTTTGGCACTGGAGCAAAAGCTTACTGTGTTCAAGCAAATGGTGACGTCACAAAGAAAGCTAAAGGAGTCTCAAAAAGTATTGTAAAAAATCAATTACATTTGATCGATTATAAACAAATTGTTGAGGATGGTGGATTGATATTTCGAAAAATGTATGTATTCTCATCACATCTGCATACTCTATATACCGAACTAAAAAATAAGGTTGCACTCTCAGCACACGACGACAAACGATATGTTGTACCCGGGAGTACAAAAACTTTGGCGTGGGGGCATTACTCTATCAGTAATTTACACAATAACGCTGACCATAATACCGCTGAAGATAACCTCACAATTCTTTTAAGGCTAGCCGATGAAATTATTGAACAGGAAAATTTAGCAATGGACTTTGATTTATTGTAAATAATATGAATAACATCACTAACTTTGTCTAATAAAACACTATTATAAAAATTTTGTGTTTTTTTATCGTTTAATCATCCCATCTTATTACAGTTAAATCATATATGAATTGAAAGTGGATGTGTGTGTACAATATAATGAAACAACATTAATACTCTGATTATGTTTTTTATTAGATTTTGTGTATACATTCATAAGCTATTAGGTACAGTGTTTTGGGCTGAGTGATAATCGGTTGCAGGAGACGATCTTTATATTTTTCTTGTCGAAAAGGAGTTCCAAATTTCACAGGACCAAAATTACAGTCAACAAATAAAGCACTTTTTAAATGTAGGGCTTTCCTAACCAAGACACAATCAAAACACCACAGCAATTGGAATATTTCATGGCTCAGATGTATCCCTGGTATTACATTTATAAATTCTATAATTTGTATATTATATTTTCGATGGTTGAATACATTAAAAACATTGCGGTAGCTTGAGGATGGATGCCAATCAGCTTTGTCACATTTCTCACTAAATTCGTTGTTGAAATAAAATATGTCCATACCCCCACTGGTGTTAGTTAATTTTAATAGCAAACATATAAAACTGCCAGCTATTACCCAACGTTGACCTGGTAAATTTCTCAAAACTTCATATTCTTCAGGGAAGCGTTCTTTAATTATTTGCACCAATTTATAATTCCACGTGCAATAATTTACTGCAGGACTCCTGAACATATTACATACACACACTGTACTCATTTCAGATATTAAATTTAATTTGGGTTATATAAATTTTATTAAGCAACTGCCATTCACAAGCTTAGGTTTCCTTTTATAGTTGTATATTTTCTTTAGCTGGGTTAAGTGGAGGAATAGTTTTGCTGAACTTGCAATAACATTTATGTCTAGACTGTAAAGTGTCAACTATGCAAATGCTGATTTGGTAATTAAAAATAGAACTGCTGACTGTGTGGATAGATAATACAATAATAACATTATTCTGATTGTAAAGTGTTAACTATGCAAATGCTGATTTGCTAATTGAAAATAGAACTGCTGTCTGTGCAGCTGGGTAGGTAAATCAAGTGATAAAATTGTTTTCTTTGTATAGACATTTAAGAAATAGGTGGGGTATATGGTTAGGTGGGAGTTTCATTATAAAACTGGAGCATTAATTTAACACTTTAGTCACTATCAATTTAATTCGGGGGGGGAAATAAACAGTAAATTTCAAAATGTGGATGGCGTATGTGAAAGAAATCGAAATTGTTGATTTACAAAGTGGTGTGAATCATTTAAGACAATTATTTTCAAATTTGAGATTCGATGCGGAACATGAAGCGGTTTATGGAATGGGTAGATTTTATACAGAGGAAGAGTGTAACGAGGTAGCCAAGAAGTACGATGAAGGTCTTCAAAAATGTGACAAGTTTCTGGATGAAGAGATCTGTCAGCACTGCTTTGTACAATCTTTGATAGATTTGAATCTGTGTGTGTATTTGGATCGGATAAAACAATTTTTAAAACCGGATCTTGCCAGCAAGGTGATTGCTTATAATGGGGACTCTGACAGTGACAGTGGTGAAGATGTGTAGCTAAATTGAGTATATGCAACGATAAAATTATATATTTAGGTGGGAATTTCATTATAAAACACGGACACTTTAGTGACTATCAATTTAGTTCGGGAAGAAATAAACAGTAAATTTCAAGATGTTGGCGTATTTGGAAGAAGAAATCAAAATTGTTGATTTAGAAAGTGGTGTGATTTATTTAAGACATATATTTTCAAATATGAAATACAAAATAGTTTATGGAATGGTAATGTACGAAGAGGATGCGTGTAACGATCTAGCCTTGAGATTTGATGAAGCATATAGAAAATGTTGCAACTTTCTGGAGAGGGCGATCTGTCAGCACTGCTTTGTGCAATCTTTGATAGATTTGAATCTATGCACATATTTGGATCGGATAAAACAATTTTTGGAGCCGGATCTTGCCAGCAAGGTAATAGCTTGTAATGGGGATTCTGACTGATAGTAGTGAAGATGTGTAGCTAAATTGGAATTGTATTTGTTAGTAGTTGTATTGTTATAAAATTTTTTAAATAAAAACAACAGAAATTCATTTATAGTTTTTTTATTGTTTTACTCATGACATTATAAAATTTTCATACAAATAATATACATTAGAAAGTGCACACATACAATTAGTATTTAAATGATAAAAACATTTTGCACTAGATTTTCGTAAAGGTGGCTGCTCCTCAAATTCAATAACGGGTTGTGAAGTGAACTGTCTAATGTAGTTCGCCTTTTCTCCTCCTTTTATGTAAACACAATCATCAGATGTGACCAAATTATCAATAATCTTTCCAAACATGTGTAGTGGTGTAAAGCCATCAGACCACTTAATGCAGTGATAATTTCCTGTTAACCAGCACACTTGTTTTTGTAAGTCTGGTGAAAGCATCTTAAATGGGTAGGGTGGTTTAAATATATAGTGACACGTTTTCATTCCATCATATCCTGCCAGTTCTTTAACAATAAACTTATTGTTTTCGATTCGAAATCCTTGAACATCGATAATAATTTTCATATCTTTAAACGTTGTAGTTCTCTTAGCATCTTCTCTTTTATACAGTATAATTCAATCGCTCTTCTTAAGTCACGTAATTTTTTTCTGTGTTCTTTTAACTTTTGAATATAGTCTGATCTCATATTCATACTAATAATTTACATTATAATTTTTTTATATATAGGTAAAAATATGTCATGCGCATTTTACTGCTGACGAACGATTTTTGTTAGAGGATTATAGGTGAAATGCTTCTCGTGCAGAATGAGACAATATGCATTAGTATCCGTGGTAGTAGGGGTGCCAGTCTCAAACTCTATTCTCATAACCACCGATCCTGTTTGTAAAGCTTCTTTTTGACGAGAACAATCAATATGAGCTATTGGTGCAAAATCTTTGAATTCAGTGGGATTGAAAATGGGTTGATTTATTTGGTGGGGGTAATAGGATTCTTGAAAATCGGCAAACATTTGATAGAGAGTTGCAAATTTGTTATTCTTGAAGTCTAGATATAAATCATTGTATGGATATCTTTCAGAATTCAAGAAAACTCTAATGCTTCTAAGATCACAATCATCAAATTTACTCATATCAGCCCTAATATTTCCTTTCTTATTTTTTTGGAATGCTATTATTACATGCCTAGGAGTTTCAACTTTAGTAGATGTCTTGACAGGCCACGTATGTCTGCTTGAGGCCGGTAGAGATGGATATTCAATCAGTTCCCTACTTCTAAATGTTATAGGAAGATCCACATTCCTACTTATAATTTTATTTAATCGAAGCTGCTCTGAAATACCCACGGTAACATGTGGAACTCTCCAAAATAATTTAGAAATCGTGATTTTCGGCTTTTCATCTATAGCAACACCATCTTTATCTACTTCATCCTTAGTATTTGTAATGCAGTCAAAATCATTACTATTACGTACCAGTACTAATTCTTGTCGCATGTTAATGATTATTTTTTGAAAATCTTCAAAGAAACCAACCAGGAATTTTAATGGAATACAGACGTTGAAATTTCCACTTGTATCTATCAAAATTTTAGGTTTTTTACCTTTTTTCTGTTTTGGGAACCATCCAGCATTTTCCATACAAACACTTTCATTTTGATTCAGTGATAGATAATTAAATAGAGTTGAAACTAAGCCAACATTTCTCACGGAATCTATTACTATTCCATTTAACTCATATCTAATTTCTCGAAATAAAAACGCAACACCATTATTGATAAACTCTAAGTTGGTAGGTGAAGTTCCATCCTCATTTGTTAATTTTCCTTCGATGTATAAATAGCTATAACATGGTGCTGTATAGGTATCTAAATCCTGAATGGTAATTCTCGTTTCATCATTATAATCTAGAGTTCCAGATATATTGGGTTGATATGAATGATACTGATATTCTACTACGGAGTTGTCAATTATGGGTTGCTCGGTTATATTAAGTAATTCCATTATACTAATACTTCGAATCCAAGTGATTTTAAGAACCGTCGATTTGCTGATGTTATTCTGTTGAGAGTGTTTTTAGAACTGTTGACTTTTTTCCTACGTATCCTTTTATAGTGTGGTTTTTGTGTATGAATGGGAGACCTTGAATTAAATATCAACACCATTTTATTATCGAATTGATTTTCTAAGATGTAGTCTAACAGTTATCGTTTCTTTTTGAAAATTGACAAGATGTCCTTCTTGATCAATCACTTTAACTGTGATGTTGTTGATGGTTTTAACGCTCACTGGGAAGTAAATAATATTTAGAGGTGATTCTACTATTTTATACCCAATTGGAACTGTTGGATAGAACTGATGAATGATGTGAACAGGTTTTCCATTAAAAAAAGAACCAACAGCAATGTTACAGTCAATGCAGATAGCATTCACTTTGGAAACCTTTACTGGATCATCGGAAATATTAGTATCATTAGCGTTTAACTCTCTTTTCTTGAAGCCTAATACTGGACCTATCGAATCCTCCACGTTAAAATTAATTATCCTGTTTGTTCTTATAATAATTTTGGATGTGTTAATATCTATATCAATCCTAAGAACTGCTTCATCATCTTCTTGAACTATTTTATTTGTCATGATTTTTAAAATATCATCAATTTCATAACACCCTACAGGTATTTGAACTATATGTTCATTATTTCTTCCCCACGCAAATTTATTATTGTTGTTGTCAATATTTGGGATAATATTATAAGTATCAAAATTAGTTAATCCAATTTCATAATCTGCCTCATCATCTAAATATATCGGTGGATTGAAATTGTAATTTAATACAGAAGATTCTCCACTGAGAGCGAATGTAAAAGACATAGTGATACTTTGAACGTTTATTAGAAAATGAATAAGAAAAACTTATTTACATTGATTATATAAAAATAATAGACATAAATGTCCACAGACATATGAATCATAATTTTGTACAGAATCATAATTATATTTTATTTCATTCAGGCTACCATCACTTAAAAAATATTTTCTCAACTCATCTGGGGGTCTTAAATTTCCATAACTGTCGAAATAAACTATTTCCTTATTTTTCTTTATATATGCAATCCAGTGAGTTCCATCTCCATCATTGATATCCAGATTTACTATACCAGATTCTTTTTTCCTAATTTTTTTGGGGAGTGTATCTCTCATGAAAATACCTCGAAAATTTGGAATTTTTAGAATTTTCGAGTATTTCATTAAATCTATGTTAGTAAGTGGACGGTGAGGTAGCCTAATTAGTTTTTTTTGCTGTTATACGTCTTAAGATATAATCCAGAACCTTTCTTATGAGGGCCTAAATATAAACCCTTCCCCTTAGCGGCCTGTTCCATCGCCAAATTATGCCTCAATTGTTCAGCTATCGCCTTACCATTTGACTTGGAATCGTTAACTGCTTTCACAATACCGGCTACACCCCCTCCAACAGCTCCTAATGCTCCCAAAAGAGGTAACAGAAGTGGAAGAACCCCCCCTCTTTTTGGAGTGTTGAGAATTCTTTTCCCTCGCTTCTTTGATTTTAATGTTTTTTTTACAGCAACCTTTACATTTATTTGTCCACCTCTCTTCCTCTTCTTCGTTGAATCACGATTTTTTCGTCGCTTAAGACCCATTCCCAATTTACTCTTTAATTTCATTACCCCACCAACTCCCAATGCAGCGACTTTTTCACCAAAACCAGAGTCGGGTGCTTTTACACGTTTAAATGCAGCTTCAGCTAATTCCCTATCTGCTTGATTCCTTTTTTCAACCTCTTCAAATTTGGAATATGCTATATCGTGTTCTCTACACGCTTCATCTAATGGGTTAATTCCTCTATCACCTCGTTCTAGGCGTTTTGTGAGTTTAGTTCCTGGCCCACAATAATTATAACCAGGTATATGTAGTTCCACCGGAAGTTTATTTATTATACTATTGAGCAGACCACGTCCTCTCTTTTTAGAGTTTCTAGTACAAGTAAGCTGTGAACTTTTGGTTCGACCCATTATATCCCAAATTATGGAATAAACTGATTCTTGGTTTTGTAGAATACCCTTTTATATAGAGTAGAGGGTTATGCTTGATCAGTTTTTAACAGTTCTCTTTCTAATGCAGTTCGATTTCACACTAGTGTGATGTGATTATTTGAACACAATGCAGATTCAACAGCAAGCAACAATTTTACCAATAGTTAATCACGACAAAATTTCCAAGACAAAGACTTTTCAAAAACATGGTATTTTATTTGGTGGACAGTCGAAACGGGGACTTCTAGTTGGAAGTTCTGGGTCTGGAAAAACAAATGTAATGCTTAGTTTGTTGGAACATCCTAACGGTTTACGTTTTGAAAATATTTATTTATATTCTAAATCTCTATACCAACCGAAATATGAATATCTGAGGATGCTTGTGAAACCTATGAATGAAATTGGATATTTCGAATATAATGACGGGGATGCAGTGATACCTCCAGAAGAAATAAAACCGAATTCAGTCATAATATTCGATGATTTGGTATCATGTGATCAAAGTATTATTAAAAGCTATTTTTCTTTTGGGCGTCATAAAAACACTGATTGTTTTTATTTATGTCAAACCTACGCTGCTATCCCTAAACAATTATGTAGAGACAATGCCAATCTTCTTGTGATATTTCCTCAGGACCTTACCAATCTCAAACATATCTATGATGATCATGTAAACGTTGATATGAGTTTCCAAGATTTCAAAGAACTTTGTGCATTTTGTTGGAATGATAAATATGGATTCGTTGTAATCGATAAAGATTGTCCAATCAACTCTGGGAGATATCGAAAAGGTTTTGATCAATTTTTTCATATATAAAATAGAGACATTAATATTATCAACCATTCACCATGGATAGTAGAGTGGCAGCAGAGCTGTTAAAGACGCGAGATGCCTTAAGGCAAAAGTATAGAAGTTTGAAAACTGATATTGCTAAATCTCAGTTAGCATTGGAGGAAACTTATAAACCGATAACGCGACCTCTTCGTGAATTAGTAACAACTATCGTTAATAATGAAAGTGATCCACGTAAATCTTTTTTGAAAACAGAAATAAAAAATGAGAGTTTAAACAGGCGATCAATTGATCCAGTCCCTCTTGAATTTTATCACACAGCACCCACTAATTTGGAAGATGAAACATTTCATTTTGACTCTACCCAAGAAAGACCTCAATATGTAGGGAGTTTCTTTGATGAAACTTTTCCATCACAGGTAGTAGATCCATCCGTACTATCAGAAAATGAGAGATACTTGCAACAATTTAATGCACCTCTACCGCGAGCATACATACAAGATAAAATTGAGGATTCACAAAACGAGTTTGATGATACCTTTGGTATTTACTTCGACCCATTTAAGAAGAAATTCGCTATTGGCACTGCAACTGTTGATTTTGATGGTGCTAATTTTATTATTGATGATCAGTTTCCATACAAAGGTACGCCAGGATTGTATGAATTAATGTTCAAAAAGCATCCAGCAGGGCATCGAGCATCTGATGTGGATCAGTATATTGATATAATTAGGAGGAGTAATGCTCATTACCTAGGTTATGATCCGGAGAGAGGTCTATCTACATCAAATGCGTCTAAATTTTTAGATATTATTAAACCACGTGTTTCTACCTTGCACTCGATGAGTCAAGAAAGGGCTAATAAAAAAAGTGCATCGGCAATACCTGCTGTGGTAAGACCAAGAATAAATACATTTTCTTCAGAAGCTAAGCCACCCGTGACGAGATCGAGAGTGAGTTCACTTTCTTCACCTGAACAAATGAGAAAGACAAGGGAACAAATAAGGAAGGCAAATAATGAAAAAAAAAAAGGTGGTGCATTAACACTGATGGAACTTGATAATAAAAAAATTGAATATAAACATTTTGATGACTATAATGAAATAATAGACCGATTAAGACTACTCATAGCTTCACAGTTGGCAGGAAATACGGGACATAATAACGAGATAATTTCAATAATAGAGGAATTAAAAGAGGCTAAAATAATAAGATAAATAGTGTATGTGGGAAGTTAAGGATTCATTTACCCTATCGATAAGTAAAGATGAGTAACATTAAAAAGGAAATAGTAAATGAACTTCATAAACCAGCTAGAAAATCTTTTAAACGAAGAAGAGTTATTGTTAAAGGTATTAATGATCTTTTTCAAGCAGATCTTGTACAGATGATCCCTTATGCTAAAGTAAACAAAGGTTATAAATATATTTTAGTAGTTATTAACGTATTCTCAAAATTTGTTTGGTGTGAACCTGTGAAAACTAAAGGCGGAAAAAATGTTACGGAAGCAATGAAAAAGATCTTATCAGATATCAAAGCTGTACCGAAAAATTTGCAAACAGATTTGGGTAAAGAATTTTACAATAAAGAATTTAAAAAATTAATGGATGAGATGAAAATTAACCATTATAGCTCTTATACAGATCTCAAAGCAAGTGTTGTGGAACGAGTTAATAGGACTTTAAAAAATAAAATGTGGAAACTTTTTAGTCTAAACGGAAACTATAAGTGGTTAAATTTGTTACCGGATATTGTTGTTGAATACAATAACACTAAACATAGGACAATTGGGATGCAACCTAAAAATGTTAAAAAGAAAGATGAAAAACGCTTATTAAAAACTGTCTATAACCACCCGAAAACAGTCGATCCAAGGAAAAAAAAATTTAAAGTAAATGATTATGTGAGGATTAGTAAATATCGACAAGCTTTTTCAAAGGGATATACGCCTAACTGGTCTAATGAAATTTTCAAAATTAGGAAAGTTCATAAAGGTAATCCTAGAACTTATCTTTTACAAGACCAAATGGGAGAGGAAATTTTAGGGAGTTTTTATGAGGAAGAAATGCAGAAAGTAAAGTATCCCGATGTATATCTCGTGGAAAAAATTTTAAGAAAAAAGAATAACAAGCTCTATGTTAAATGGTTAGGATTAAGCAATAAGCATAATTCATGGATTTCAAATAATAGCATTGTATGAATATAATCTATATTTTATTACTTTTTTCATGTATTATTTAATTTATAATATATTTTTACCTAATAAAACAAATATTCAAGCATAAATATGTTTTATTTCTATATATCTATTTCACATACATAAATACAAAAATACTACCTATGTGGTTATATATGATTAAGTATCATATAAATTACAAAATCTTTCATTATATACATTATATCTATGAGTACTGTCTAAAATGGGGTTTATAATATTTGAAGTTTGTTTTATTCTTCTATTAAACCGAACTCTATCGAGGGCTACAATTTCCCAATATCTCTTTCTTGATAATTTATACGCAAAATTCCACACCACCATAAAATTAATCTTATTGTCTCTTAAATTAAATGTCACTTTCTTCATCTTTAGATCCTACCACAATATTCAGCTTCCAATATATCTGGATAAATATAAATTAACTCCATAAGCATAATGGTATTTTCATTATAGCCATTTTTATTCTTTTCAATAAGATTTACTGCATTTTCAAATACATTTCCTTCTTGATGTTGTAGTTCTCTCACCACATTCCTGAAATAACTTTGGAATTGCAATCTTTTTAAGGTCTCAATGTTAGCCTTAATGAGTGGTAATGCTTCCCACAACTTGCAAATCGATTCATATCCCAAGTAAATGTAAGAGTTATTTTTTATTATTTTTATAACTCTGGAATAGGAAATTTGCTCAAATTTTATAAGAAAGTTATCAGTCTCTACTGGTTCAACTTTATCATTGGAGTATACATAATTAGTTATTACACCTTGATACGTGAGAAAATGAAGCCACTCCTTTTCGTTAAAAATTATTACATCAAGTTTGTTTCCACTTAGCTTCACACATGGGTTATAACAGAAGTCATGTGATAATCCCGTTGTCACATATTTACTTCTAGATTTATTCAGTTGGTACCTTCGCTCACCAAGTACTACTATTTCATTTTTGTCTTGCGGTGCTGGAGGTAAATTATTAATTAAATCATTAATACTCAGTTCAGGTAAACTAAATAAACTGCCACTGTAAGCCATTGTGAACACTTGAATTTCTTTAACTAGTTGACACAAAAAACTTTGTTACAATGCCTGTGTACGTCTCTTTTTATAATCAGAATAATTTGATATAGTGGGGGTGCTGAATTGTGGTGGGAGGTTTTGAGTTGTGGTGGGAGAGATGGGAGGTCCTCACCATACATATATATGATGATGATCATATATATGATATGAGGGGAGGGAATGATCCTAAATTATGGTGGAGGGGAGGTTGAAAATCCACCACTACTTTCACTTATTAGTATGAAATGTGAAATCAATTATGCAGCAGGTGCCTTGATAGGTTGTATATCACAATTGTCACACACGGTGAATATTTTTTCATTTTTGAACGTACTGTATTCCTTTAATACACTCTTACATCTGATACATATCCATACACAGACGGGCATAATGATTAAGTGTTTGGAGCAATGGTAAAATATGTACTGCCTAACCTATAACATTTCCGATGAGGTAGGGAGGGGGTAGGGCGTGGCTTATGAAAAAATGGAGGGGGTTATGGAAGAGTGGAGGGGGTGGGGTGTGGCTTATGACAAATGGAGGGGGGTTCTGGAAGAGTGGAGGGGATGGGGCGTGGCTTATGAAAAATGGAGGGGGGTTCTGGAAGAGTGGAGGGGATGGGGCGTGGCTTATGAAAAATGGAGGGGGGTTCTGAGAAATTGGTGGGGGGATTGTGAGAAAAGTAGAGGGGGGATCGAAAAGTGGTGGTGAGATTGAGCGGGGTCTGGGGAAAAATGGAGGGGGGTTCTGGAAGAGTGGAGGGGATGGGGCGTGGCTTATGAAAAATGGAGGGGGGTTCTGAGAAATTGGTGGGGGGTTCTGGAAAAGTGGAGGGGGGTACTAAAAAGTGGTGGGGGGTGTCACAGAACTGTCATTTCTTTACTACTTCTTTCCATCCACATAGGTCTGGATTGGCAAGTGTCTGAATATAAAAATTTG